>CM056727.1:107873758-109073758 GCA_029844215.1 Przewalskia tangutica | reverse complement strand
TAAGTAAACATGTTAGGATGCTACGTGAGTTAGTATCTTGTGATGTTTGTGTAAAGGGGTTTTCCCTTGTTGTGCTTAGGTTGTTTAACGATAAGATGTCATGTTGATATTATATCACTCATGATTCCGGGGGTTAAGCTGCCCTCCGATGCGGGGTAGACTCAGGCGGGTCTAGTGACCTATGATTCGAGAATACCTTATGCAGGTCTGTATGGCCTATGCGGAGCTACGAGAGTTCCAGGTTAGCTTGCGGCCCTTGTGGTCATGCGGTCTTTGTGGCCATGCGGACGGCGAGTCCAGGGCCGCTGCGGGAGTAGCTACCCTCGATGCGGGAATACCTCATGCGGGCCATTGGAGTGGCCCGTGCGGGCTATGGGAAGTTCGGGGCTGACGCGCACATTAGATCTGCGGGCGAGTGGCCAACTTTGATCATGCGATGATGCAGACAGATCTCATGATCTGATTTACGACCTTGTTATCTCGTGGGTTTTAGTAGTCGGCTATGCCTTCGTACTTACCGTGCGGTTTTATGATGACTTTGAGGCGTGAGTCACGACTTGATATATTTGCTTATTTAGTGTGAATCGTAGTTTTGGTTATCATACATGTCTCTGCTTTATATAGACTACTATGATTTCATTCTGATATTTTGATTTCACATACTTGGTACTGTTATCGACCTCCTTGGCTGCGTTCATCCGCATGAGTTGAGTACACCGATCGTTGATCCTAGTTCTCGGGGTCACGATTCGTATGGGAAGCTCCGTTTCTCGGAGGCTTATCGGTGGTATAGTCCCGTCGTTGTAGGTATTTACATTCAGGGTATGGCGGGCCTGTCCCGCCATTGTTGTCGTATCATTCTTAAGTGCTGTAGTCTTTGTTGTGGCGAGTTGTAATGGGATGTAACTGTTCGGTTTTAAAAGTGATTTATATATATATGTCGTAAGGCAAGTTTTCTCAGATTACTGTTTCTTACTTCATAATATTTTCATGTCTTGTTTTATGTTCCGCTGATTACTCTGATGTTGTATCACTAGGGTGCGGGGTAGGCATCGATCCACGGGCGGTTCGTCGTGACAAAAGTGGTATCCGGCGATTAATCCTCGGAAAGTGTCTCTGACCGTATCGATGAAGTCTTGATTATCGGTGTGTTGTGCACCACACCAATAATCAGGAGGCTATAGGATATTTAGGATTGGTTTCTATTCTTCTCACTCTGAGATCGTGCCTTAGAGCTGTGTTGTAAGTTGGACCCTCTCACGTATTTCTTTCCCTTACCGTTATGCCTCCGCGTAGGCAAACCCGGGCAGAGGGCAAGCGAGGGAGGCTGAGTAGAGTTGAGAGGGTTACGAGGGCACTGACCAACCATCACGAGTTAGGTGCTTCGTTCGGGAGTTATGCTCGTCACCAGCCAACAGAGTTTAGCACGCGGCGATTCCTCTGCGGCCATGACATTTGAACCTTGATTCGCGGCCGGAAACAGAGAATATAGATTGCGAAGAGACAACCCTGTTACTAGCTATGGATTTGGCTACCAGAGAGTATACCGATGTACCGCGAGTCTTGATGAATATCTAAGAGAGGGTTGTGCAAGAGTAATTCTTCAGTTAGGCTTGAGCATAGCCTTGGTACGGACTTATGCGCAGCATGCCGAGAGACGTAGAGATCGACGGGTTGAAGGGCGGCGAGGAGAGGGCGAGCGGAGGTCCTTTAGTAACTTTGGCGAATCACCTCGGCAGATTAGATATGCACATCCGCGGCAGAGTGTTCCTCCAAAGGGTTGAGCGTTCGGGAGTAAGCGGAGGTGGTCGAGCTCGAGTTTCGGTTCCACGGCTACGTAGGTTCCGGCCCGGCCGGATTGATTTTTCCCAATGTTCGCGGTGTGTGAGCGTCATCTCGGGGAATGTCATCTTTTAGTTGGTACTTGTTTTACCTGCGGCCGTCAGGGCCATGTGTCGAAAGGATGTCCTAGTAGGAGGACTCAACCTTCAGGATCGGTGGGTAGTTCGTCATCTTCCTTAGCTATGCGCCCTACGGGGCAGGTTTGATTAGAACGACTAAGGGGAGTGAAGCAGTAGATATAGATATATCCTTAACCCTCTAGAGATCAGTATGTATGATAAGATGGGTATATCATAAGTGCTATGTTCTGATAGCAGTGTGTAATTAGTGATTAGAAATCATGGTTAGTATGAGGGTAAGATTGGACATAAGGGAAAGTGTGAGCCTTAGAGCCTTATACGTAGAGACCTTAGAGGTAAGGCCATCTCGAGTAGAGAAGTATTTTATGTTTGACCCTTGTCGGAGTGCATAGTGCACGTGAGCTATGTTTGTGGGATAAGTCCCTGAGTAGTGTGGAATGAAAGAGGGTAGTTGAGCTAAGAAGACCGCTAGGTTTTCGTAACGTGATTAGTGAGAGTTTTCCGGTTCGGGGAGCTAGTGTCTTGCGCGTTGCCGGGTCGGGTCGAGGCCACGTTGCGGGTCAACCCGCGACCTGTATGGTGGTGGGGTCAGTTTGTGGTGGTCCCGCTTTGGGTTAGGGTTATGAGGGTGTTAGGCCCAAGTTTAGTTAACCAGCGTACGAGTTCGTGGATGCATTCGACCAGTAGTCGGGCCGAGGAGGTCAGCCGTCTTGTCTTCTAGCAAATACCGTTTACTCGGCAGTGTTGATTTATCAGAAAGGTTGTAAAGGCTGCACGGGGTGCCTACCTTCACCTTATGACAGTGGAGCCAGTGCGGCTGTTTTTTGGAAGTTTTACCAGCGGGGTTAAACGCAGTGAGTCTCGAGATCGCATTCGCCCTCGGGCGGTGTGTGGATTTGAGGGTAGTTGTGGGACCGTTGTCTCTGTGGAGGAGTGTTTAAGCTACCATTTCGGTGTTCGGATGTCGCCTTATGAAGCCTTGTAGGCGGATGTGTAAGTCGCCCGATCGATTGGTTCGATGTTGGCAAGATTCGGATAGTTGGTTCAGCTTGTTCCAGTGGTGTGGATAGGGTAAAGCTTGTCTAGAAGAGGTTACGGCGGCTCGGAGAAATCGTGCGGATAATCGGCGGCACGCTTAGAGTTGAGTTGACGGTCGGTCTTCTTGAAAGTACCACCGGGTTGGGTGTGACGAGTTTTGGAAAACAGAGGAACTTAGCCCGAGTTACTTTGGGCCCTTTGAGTTCATGTGAAGAATAGGCGGGTTGCCTATATGTTAGCTTTTGTCCGACTTAGGAGGCGATGCGTCCGATCTTTCGTATTGTTATGATCGGAAAGTATCGGAGATCCATCCAGAGTGTTCGATTAATGATGATCACGTTAGAGATAGTAACCCGAGTTTTGGAAGCGACGATTTCAAATGTGGTAAGAGTTCGAGTGTACGACAGCCTCAGGGATCGCATGCAGCCCGGTACCATTTGTTGGGTCGCCGGAGTGACACTAGAACCTCGCGGCAAAGTGACAAAAGTGGTATCACGACGAGTAAAGGGAGAAGCGAGCATGTATTGCGAGCAGAGATGTGACCATTTCTTTTGTATGGAGAAAGTGCGAAGGAATTATATTTTAGACCCTTGGATGGGAGCGTTTGTGATGTTAGAGGTGTTTCCTCGTGGACTTGGATGTAAGTATTTTGCGCAGGTGTTGTTGTGGCCAGTTGTGGCAGGATTGTTCAGGTAAGTATAGTAGTGAAGACTACTGGCGCATGTTTGTTTTGAGACTTAGAAGGAACATTCGGGACGAATGTTTCTAAGGAAGGAGAATGTTATACCGTATTTTCGAGTATGCGTAGGGCGTGCGTAGAAAAATTTGAACTTTAAAGTTGGCTTGGCCGAATTTTTTTTGTGCACAACACCCGGTTAGAGTCGTTTTTCGACGAAACGTTTTACAAAACTCGCGTAGGGTAAATTACGGCTATGTCATTTCTAATTTTTGCGGATTTTTTCGAGAGACGAGACGTGTTGGACCAACAAGAGGACGCCACTTGGCACCCTCTCATTGGCGGATTTGGTGGGCGTCCCTTGGACGATTTTCTTGACATTTTTGTCAAGTAGTAGGTAGGATATTTTTTGTGCAGGTTGGCTAGGTACACTTGCCCTAATCTTGGCCTTACACTTGCCTAGCACTTGGCTAAATCTTGGCCATTGGTTGGCCTTTACTTGACCTATAAATACCCGTCCCCTTTGATGAACTTCTTCATCCAAAAATCTCTAAGTCTTGAAAGCTTCTTCCTCCCCCCTTAGTGTAGTGCCTTTGATCGAGCACCCTTCCCCTTGGCGAGATTTCCCAGTGGGGTTGGCGAGGTACACACCCCTCCTTGTGGTGCTAGCATGGGTACCCCTAGCCTAGTTGTTTTCGTATAATACCCCCTTTTTGTGGTATAGTGATACTCTCAAAAGTATTGTTATAATGCCCAATTACCTTAGCAGTATACCTTGTAGTATTCTAAGGTTATACCTATCTGAAAAACCCAGTTATACTATTATACTTCCGTCGATACCAAACCGAAACCCTAAGGAAAATCTCCATGGTTAGTTGGAGTAGTATGTAGAAGTTGGTTAGAACTTCTAAGGGTAGTTTGGAGGCGGGTTGGGCGCGGAGTTGAGCTAAACGTTGCCGGGATCGACTTTATTACTTGGATAATTATGGGCTTATCGAGGTAAATATCTTGTCCTCTATTGTAATTGGAAATTACATGATTGTTAGACTATATAGTTGAAGTATACTATATATAGAATGAACGTTGTTATCGTGATGTCTTTGGACTTAAGCTGAATAATAAGAAACATTTTGAAGAAGAGTCTTTGAATTGTAATTACATAGGGCGTATTCTGATGAGACTTGTGTAGATTTTACGTGAGATAGAATTGTGCGTCCGGATTAGGCGTATAACCCCTGGTTGGCTTGGTAGCGGCCCGATAGAGGAGGAGTTTTACGCTGTTGCGGGAGAGTCTTGCGAATTTTCTGTAGGATGTTCTACGAAGAGACCTAAATGTTAATAAGCGCCTTGTGGCCTTATAGGTGGAAGTACTATGCGTGGAGCGATCTACTTGGCTTAAGGAGTTGTCACGACCCGTTCCGGGGCCCGTGACTGGTGCCTTACCCGGGCACCCAAGTAGTCATACATCAGAGAAATCAGCGGAAAATAAAACAACCAAAATATGAAACAGTATAAATAAGACACAGTTTCTGGGAAAAAGTTGCCTTTCGGCATATATGTATATAAGTACCCCAAAATGAACAGTTACATCCCAACCTTACAACAGGTCTACAGACCTCTAAGAGTTTAAAACAACAATGGCGGGACAGGGCCCCGCCATACCCCTGAATACAAACATCTACAACGACGGGGACCATACCAAAATGCTAAGCTTAGGAGAAGCGGAGCTTTCCCAGCCAAAACGGTGATCCTAAGAACGGGGATCAACGGTAGGAGTACCTTTACTGCGGCATGAACGCAGCCCCGAAGAGTCGATACAACAGTACCAAGTATGTGCGAAAATCGTAAATGAAATCATAGTAGTCTATATAAAGCGGGAGACATGTATGATAACCAAAACTACGATTCAAGAAATAGCAGTCATGTCAAGTCGGGGACTCACGCCTCAAAGTCATCATAAAACCGTGCGGGAGTAAATGCGAGGCATAGCCGACTACTAAAACCCCGATACAACAAGGTCGTAAAGCGTATCATGAGATCTGTCTGGGCCGCACATGATCAAAGATGGCCACTCGCGCGATATCTAATGTGCGCGTCTAGCCTGGAACTTTCCGTAGCTCGCACGGGCCACTCGATGGCCCGCATGAGGTATTCCCGCATCGAGGGTAGCTACTCCGGCGTCACGGACTCGTCGTCAGTATGGCCACAAAGACCGCATGACCACAAGGGCGCATACTAACTCGGAACTCCCGTAGCTCGCATAGGCCATCTGGACTGCATAAGGTATTCTCGAATCATAGGTCACTAGACCCTTTGAGTCTACCCGCATCGGAGGCAGCTTAACCGGAATCATGAGTGATATAATATCAACACGATTTTATCGTTTAAACAATCTAAGCATAATAAGGAAAACCCTCTACACAAACATCACAAGATACTAACTCACGTAGCATCCTAACATGTTTACTTATCAAGTCAACAAGAAAGTATTACAAGACTATCACAAATCAATACAATCAAGTTATTCACACAAGGTACTTTCTACATTATGCTAACAAGTTCGGGTTTTAGCCCCAAAGTACTTTATGTATTACTCTTTTAAAAGATCCATTTCTTTCACAAAAGTCACACAATACAGTAGTATAAAAATAGAGTGATTATCTTTTGAAGTAAATCAACACATTTCTCTTTGTAAAATCAAGTAACAACATTCTTTTCCCAACGCTTAAGTTTGCCTAATTTTAATTACTCAAGTTTCTCATTTTCGAAAGGTTTCGTAGTTCATAGCTTTAATCCTTTAAAACAATTTGAGAAACATATACCCTAAGTGTGAATAGGTTATTATTATTCGTAACAATCTTATTACAGCAGCCATGATCTAGTAAATGTAATATCATTTTGTCTCATCTTAGCTCCTATGCAGATGGAAGTTTCTACTGGTTTTAATAATACTTTATTAGTCACAATATTTCCCTTTATTAGCGCTGCTGTGGTTTGTTCGACATTTATTCTGATCGGTAAAACATCATTCCTTTTGAAAACCAAAAATACTATTTACTCACTAATGAGGTTTCACACTTTTTAACAAAATTCATATTAGTATAATAAGTCAAGTCTCTTATTTCCTTAAATCAATAAATCGTTCGTTTATCACTCTTGGCCGTTATACCTAACTTCCCATAAAGCTAGTATAACTCTTAAGCTTTTAAAACCAAGTGTTACTCTTCTTTCAAAAAAAGGTTTCTTAATTCTTTTGAACTACTTCAGATTCTTTTTATTCGGGCTTAAGTCAGAAGACATTGCCGTAATTATTATTCAGGCTTAAGTCCGAAGACATTGCCGTAATTATTATTCAGGCTTAAGTCCGAAGACATTGCCGTAATTATTATTCAGTTAACACACGTACGTCTACCGTACTATATACATATTCTTTAAAATATCATGCTCAAGAGGATAGGAAGAATCACATACCTTCTCGGCGAAAACCACCTGCCAAGTTGAATATGTCGCGCGCAGAGTATCGACCTATATCAGTCAAATACGTCTATCAACGTCTGGTATCAGTATAAAGCTCTAAACAGAGGGTTCGCTATTCTATGGACATTTGGGCAGCACTTCCCTACCCGGTGAGCTACTCAAGTCTACTGTGAAAACAGTCCTATGTAAGTACAGTTCTATTATTCTTCTTTTAAGCCCTTCTACTGTGATAACAGTTCAATTCTATTCTGCAATATCCTTCTAAGTATTTAATACTTATTCCTATACTTCTACAGTATATATACTCTAATTACAAAAGGAAGATAAGGTTATTTACCTCGGTAAGCCCAATAATATCCTAGATAAAAGTCGCGCCTGAGCAAGGTTTAGCTCCTAAGTTGTGCGCTCCGGTAGCTCCAAGAAAACCTTAGAAGTTCTTCACAACTTCTACAAGGACTAAGGGATTTGGGCTAGGGTAATTTGGGCATTATAACAATACTAGAAGGCAACTTTTCTACCAAGGGAGGGGGGGTAGTGTTTCGGCTAGGCTAGCTTTAGAGGGGTTGCTCTCGGGTATGGCTTCTCAAAGGGGAGGGTGTGTTTGGACGAAACAATAAGAGAGGAGAGGAGTGATTTGAGACTTAGAAAGATTGCTCAATTTAGGATGAAATAACTCTTCAACAAGGGGGGTATTTATAGGTCAAGGAATGGCCAACCAAGGGCCAAGATGGTGCCAAGTGCAAGGCAAGTGTAGGGTGAGGATTTAGGCAAGTGTCCTTGGCCAACTTGCACACAAAATATCCTACCAACTCCAAGACAAAATAAGCCAACCCAATCGGCCCTATTGCCGTGTGACATCCATCAATGAGAGGGTGACAAGTGTCGCCCTCTCGTTGGTCCAACGTGTTTCGTCTCTCGGAAAAATCCGCAAAAATTAGAAATGACATAGCCGGAATTTATCCTACGCGAGTCTTGTAAAACGTTTCGTCGGAAAACGACTCTAAACGGGTGTTGTGCACAAAGTGGAATTCGTCCAAGCCAACTAGGGGGGGTGACACGTGTCGCCCTCCTACACGTCCAACATATTTCATCTTCCGAAAATATCCACAATGGCCAAAATCTCGAAAACAAAGTGGGCCCCACAAAATCAGAATTTTCTCCGTGGGCCCCACGTGACCATTTCCGAAAATAAAATTCCATAATTCTCTAATATTCCAAGAAGTCCGAATACCAAATCTGGGAATCCAATTCCCATTAACGAACCTTTTTCCTTCACAAAAACCGGAAACTTTTCCGTGGAAAAATCACCTCGTTCTTCCTTTCCAATTTCAATGTCGTATTCTCGTACGTACGTCCTCGCATACATACCCTGAAACTACGGGGTATAACATTCTCCCCTCCTTAGAAACATTCGTCCCGAATGTTCCTTCTAAGTCTCAAAACAAGCGCCAAGATAGTCCTGCCGCTATACTTACGGAAACATCCATTACACCGCCACAACACAACAAACGCACCTACTTATCTCCAAGTCCACGAGGAATCACCTCTATCACGAGCTCCTACTAGAGGTCTAAAAAGATACTCCTTCGCACCTACTCTTTACAAACGAAATGATCACGGCTATGCTTGTAATACATGCTCGCTTCTTTCCATACCACTTTTGTCACTTTGCCTTACTCGTCGTAACCTTCTCGTACACTCGAACTTTTCCTTATCACTTACCATGTTTCTGGTACTGCTTCCCACTGACTCTGAGCTGCCAATAACCTCTTCTGGATAGGCTCCACCCTATCCACGCCTGTGAACAAGTACGAACCAACTATCTCGCACGCACTTACATCGAATCATCGATCGGAAATCTTACACTAGTGCTTATAAAAAGGCTCCAAGCGGCGACACGAATCTTTGAAATGGTAGCTATATAATACATACTCAACAAGAGGCGAAGAGTCCTTACGGCTAATCCGAAATCCAACCACTAGCAGGGTGAATCGACACTGAGATTCACCTGAGTTCCTAACCTTGCCTGGTAACTCTTCCAGAAAAGAAACAGTCGTAGCTTGGACTCCCCTGTCAGCCATAAGGTGAAGGTAGGCACCCCGTGTAGCCTTACCACCTTCTTGAAAAAAATCATATCGTAACTTACTACCGAGTACACGGTTTGACTAAAAGATAAGACGGGTTGACCCCATCGGCCCGACTACTGGTCGAACACATCCACGAACTCGTACAATGGTTAACTAAACCTGGGCCTAACACCCTCGTGACCCTAACACAAAACGGGACCACCACAAACTGACCCCATCACCAAACAGGGCGTGGGTCGACCCGCAACACGGCCTCAACCCGACCCGGCAACGCGCCAAACACTAGCTCCCCGATCCGGAACAATCTCACCAATCACGTTACGAAAACCTAGCGGTCTTCTAAGCTCAACCACCTCTTTTCGTTTCACAACACTCAGGGATTCATCCCATAAAAATATCTCACGTATATTATGCACTTCGATAAGGGTCAAACATGAAATAATTCTTTTACCAAAGATGGCCTCGCCTCTAAGGTCTTCTACGTAATATTCTAAGGCTCGCACTCTTTCTGTCCCCCAATCTTACCCGGTTAATTAATCATGATTCCTAATCACAGTTAACACAATGCTATCTGAAAATAACACTTAAGATATTCGCATCTTACTATACATATAAATCTCTAAAGGGTTAAGGATATACCTGTATCTACGCGGCACTTCCCCTAGGTCGTCTAGTCAATCCCGCCTCTTTGCGCATAGCTAGGAAGGTGATGAACTATCCATCGACCAGAAAGGTGAGTCCCTACATCCCGCCAACTCGTTGGACAATTTCTCATAAAATGGCCTGCTGGCCGCGAAACAAAACAAGCCGTCGCGAAGCACGACACTCGCGATGACATCGACCACGGCGGCCACAGGGTGGGGGTGGCCTCCCCTGGCTAACACCCCCTCCTCTCCGAACCACTGCATCCACAACTGATCTGGTAGGCTGAGTCTTCCTACTTGCATCCTTCCTCATAGAACATTCCCTCGCCATATGGCCCTGACGGCCGCAACTAAAACAAGCACCAGTAAAAAGACGGCATTTCCCGGGATGACGCCTGCCACACTGTGAACACTGAGGAAAAACTGAACCCTGTGGAGGGACACTCTGCACTGGCGGAGGCGCATGTCTAATCTGCTGCTGAGGCGGTTCGCCTCGAGAGTTACCAAATGATCACGCCAAAGCGGGCCTCTTCTGCTGATCTTGTTTAATCTGTCGATCTCTACCTCTCTCAGCCCGCTGCACATAATCCTGAACGCAAGCCTGGCTCGTCCCTGACTGAAGAGCTACTCCCTCACAACCCTTCTTTAGATAAGCATCAATATCCTTGGTATACCGGTACATAAAATACTCTTTGGCTGCCAAGTCCCTTGCTAGTAACAGGGCCGTCTCCTTCCAATCCATATTTTCTGCTCCAAGTCGTGGGCGAAGGTCGGATGTCATGGCGCGATGAGGAACTGTGCATTGTGCCAAACTCTGTTGCTGTTGGCGACGTCTCAGAACTCCCCGCATGAAGCATCACCCCAGGTGATGATTGGGCCTGTGCCCTTCTAAATCTCTACTCTCGCAGCTCCTTGGTGCCTTGCCGCTTCGGGCCCGAGTTACTGGCGTGGAGGCATAAGCGGTAAAGGAAAGAAATACGTTAGAGGGTCCAACTTATAACACATCTCTAAAGCACGATCTCAGATTGAGAATAATGGAAACCAATCCTAAATATCCTATAGCCTCATGATTATTGGTGTGGTGCACAAAATAACGATAATCAAGACTCTACTTTATACGGTCTGTAGACACTTTTCTATGATTAACTGCTCTGATACCACTTTTGTCACGACCAGTGATGGTGCCTTACGGCACCCAAGTAGTCATACATCAGAGAAATCAGCGGAAAATAAAACAACCAAAATATGAAACAGTATAAATAAGACACAGTTTCTGGGAAAAAGTTGGCTTTCGGCATATATGTATATAAGTACCCCAAAATGAACAGTTACATCCCAACCTTACAACAGGTCTACAGGCCTCTAAGAGTTTAAAACAACAATGGCGGGACAGGGCCCCGCCATACCCCTGAATACAAATATCTACAACGACAGGGACCATACCAAAATGCTAAGCTTAGGAGAAACGGAGCTTTCCCAGCTGAAGCGGTGATCCTAAGAGCGGGGATCAGCGGTAGGAGTACCTTTACTGCGGCATGAACGCGGCCCCGAAGGAGGTCGATAACAGTACCAGTATGTGGCCCGAAAATCACGTAAATGAAATCATAGTAGTCTATATAAAGCGGGAGACATGTATGATAACCAAAACCACGATTCACAAGAAATAAATCATGTCAAGTCGGGGACTCACGCCTCAAAGTCATCATAAAACCGTGCACGGGTAAATGCGAGGCATAGCCGACTACTAAAACCCCGATGCAACAAGGTCGTAAATCGTATCATGAGATCTGTCACGGCACATGATCAAAGCCGCCACTCGCGCGATATCTAATGCGCGTCTAGCCACGAACTTTCCGTAGCTCGCATGGGCCACTCCAATGGCCCGCGTGAGGTATTCCGCATCGAGGTAGCTACTCCCGGCGGCGTCTGGACTCGCCGTCCGCATGGCGCGAAGACCGCATGACCACAAGGGCGCATACTAACTCGAACTCCGTAGCTCGCATAGGCCATCTGGACTGCATAAGGTATTCTCGAATCATAGGTCACTAGACCCGCCTGAGTCTACCCCGCATCGGAGGGCAGCTTAACCCCCGGAATCATGAGTGATATAATATCAACATGACAGTTTTATCGTTTAAACAATCTAAGCATAATAATGGAAAACCCCTCTACACAAACATCACAAGATACTAACTCACGTAGCATCCTACATGTTTACTTATCAAGTCAACAAGAAAGTATTACAAGACTATCACAAATCAATACAATCAAGTTATTCACACAAGGTACTTTCTACATTATGCTAACAAGTTCGGGTTTTTAGCCCCAAAGTACTTTATGTATTACTCTTTTAAAAGATCCGTTTCTTTCACAAAAGTCACACAATACCCGTAGTATAAAAATAGAGTGATTATCTTTTGAAGTAAATCAACACATTTCTCTTTGTAAAATCAAGTAACAACATTCTTTTCCCAACGCTTAAGTTTGCCTAATTTTAATTACTCAAGTTTCTCATTTTCGAAAGGTTTCGTAGTTCATAGCTTTAATCCTTTAAAACAATTTGAGAAACATATACCCTAAGTGTGAATAGGTTATTATTATTCGTAACAATCTTATTACAGCAGCCATGATCTAGTAAATGTAATATCATTTTGTCTCATCTTAGCTCCTATGCAGATGGAAGTTTCTACTGGTTTTAATAATACTTTATTAGTCACAATATTTCCCTTTATTAGCGCTGTTGTGGTTTGTTCGACATTTATTCTGATCGGTAAAACATCATTCCTTTTGAAAACCAAAAATACTATTTACTCACTAATGAGGTTTCACACTTTTTAACAAAATTCATATTAGTATAATAAGTCAAGTCTCTTATTTCCTTAAATCAATAAATCGTTCTTTTTATCACTCTTAAGCCGTTATACCTAACTTCCCATAAAGCTAGTATAACTCTTAAGCTTTTAAAACCAAGTGTTACTCTTCTTTCAAAAAAAGGTTTCTTAATTCTTTTGAACTACTTCAGATTCTTTTTATTCGGGCTTAAGTCAAGACATTGCCGTAATTATTATTCAGGCTTAAGTCCGAAGACATTGCCATAATTATTATTCAGGCTTAAGTCCGAAGACATTGCCGTAATTATTATTCAGTTAACACACGTACGTCTACCGTACTATATACATATTCTTTAAAATATCATGCTCAAGAGGATAGGAAGAATCACATACCTTCTACGAAAACCACCGCCAAGTTGAATATGTCGCGCAGAGTATCGACCTATATCACCAACACGTCTATCAACGCTCTAGATCAGATCGTATAAAGCTCTAAACAGAGGGTTCGCTATTCTATGGACATTTGGGCAGCACTTCCTACCCGTGAGCTACTCAAGTCTCATCAGAAAACAGTCTATGTAAATCTGATTCTATTATTCTTCTTTAAGCCCTTCACCGTGATAACATTTCAATTCTATTCGCAATATCCTTCTAAGTATTTAATACTTATTCCTATACTTCTACAATATATATACTCTAATTACAAAAGGAAGATAAGGTTATTTACCTCGGTAAGCCCAATAATATCCTAGATAAAAGTCGCGCCTGAGCAAGGTTTAGCTCCTAAGTTGTGCGCTCCGGTAGCTCCAAGAAAACCTTAGAAGTTCTTCACAACTTCTACAAGGACTAAGGGATTTGGGCTAGGGTAATTTGGGCATTATAACAATACTAGAAGGCAACTTTTCTACCAAGGGAGGGGGGGTAGTGTTTCGGCTAGGCTAGCTTTAGAGGGGGGGGGGTTGCTCTCGGCTAGGGCTTCTCAAAGGGGAGGGGTGTGTTTGGACGAAAACAATAAGAGGGAGAGGGAGGGATTTGAGACTTAGAAAGATTGCTCAATTTAGGATGAAATAACTCTTCAACAAGGGGGGTATTTATAGGTCAAGGAATGGCCAACCAAGGGCCAAGATGGTGCCAAGTGCAAGGCAAGTGTAGGGTGAGGATTTAGGCAAGTGTCCTTGGCCAACTTGCACACAAAATATCCTACCAACTCCAAGACAAAATAAGCCAACCCAATCGGCCCTATTGCCGTGTGACATCCATCAATGAGAGGGTGACAAGTGTCGCCCTCTCGTTGGTCCAACGTGTTTCGCTCTCGGAAAAATCCGCAAAAATTAGAAATGACATAGCGGAATTTATCCTACGCGAGTCTTGTAAGCGTTTCGTCGAAAAGCGACTCTAAAGCGGGTGTTGTGCACAAAGTGAAATTCGTCCAAGCCAACTAGGGGTGACACGTGTCGCCTCCTACACGCCCAACATATTTCATCTTAGAAAATATCCACAATGGCCAAAATCTCAAAACAAAATGGGCCCCACAAATCAGAATTTTCTCGTGGGCCCCACGTGACCATTTCCGAAAATAAAATTCCATAATTCTCTAATATTCCAAGAAGTCCGAATACCAAATCTGGGAATCCAATTCCCATTAACGAACCTTTTTCCTTCACAAAAACCGGAAACTTTTCCGTGGAAAAATCACCTCGTTCTTCCTTTCCAATTTCAATGTCGTATCCTCGTACGTACGTCCTCGCATACATACCCTGAAACTACGGGGTATAACAGGAGTAGCCGGCGGTTTGAGGTACTTGGAGCGTTTTGCTATTAGTCGATAATCGTCGCGAGGTATGTGAACCTCTTCCTATCTCTTCTAGCATGATATGTGTGTAACTATGTAGTACGGTAGACGTACATGTGTTAAATGTATTTGATTGGTCTAAAACATAAAGTGTTATAACGGCTTTATGGGAAGTTGGTTATAACAGTTTTATGTATGTAAGAAGATACTTGTGGTTTTTAAAAGGTAACTGATTTGAACTATAACTGGCTGGTTATGGGATAATAAAGAACTTGATGTATTTCAAAAAAAATTTGAATCATTTTGAAAGGAGAGTAATACTTGGTTTTTGAAAACTTAAGAGTTATACTAGCTTTATGGGAAGTTAGGTATAACGGCTTAAGAATGTTTTACTGGTTTCGGAAATCAGAATGTGTATCGACAAACCACTGCAGCGTTAATAAAAGGAAATGTTTTGTGATTAATGATTATTAAAACCGGTAGAAACTTCCATCTGCATAGAAGCTAAGATGAGACAAAATGATATTTCCTAGATCATGGCTGCTGTAATAAGATTGTTATAAACAAGAATATCCTACTCACATATAAGGCTTATGTTTCTCAGATGGTTTAAAAGAGAATTATATTCTTAAATGAATAAGACTGTGAACTACGAAACCTTTCTAAAATAAGAAACGTGAACTTTTGAAATTAGGCAAACTTGGACGTTTGGAAAATAATGTTGTTACTTGATTTTACAAAGGTAAGTGTTTTGATTTACTTCAAAAGATAATCACTCTATTTTCATATACTACGGGTATTGTGTGGTTTTTGTGAAAGTAACGTATCTTTTAAAGAGTTAATATATGAAGTACTTTGGGGATAAAACCCGATCTTGTTAATCATATATTAGAATGTACCTTGTGTGTATAACTTGATTGTCTTTGGTTTGTGATAGCCTTGTAATACTTTCTTGTTGATTTGATAAGTAAACATGTTAGGATGCTACGTGAGTTAGTATCTTGTGATGTTTGTGTAAAGGGGTTTTCCCTTGTTGTGCTTAGGTTGTTTAACGATAAGCTGTCATGTTGATATTATATCACTCATGATTCCGGGGGTTAAGTGCCCTCACGCGGGGTAGACTTCAGCGGTCTAGTGACCTATGATTCGAGAATACCTTATGCAGTGCAGTATGGCCTACGCGAGCTACGAGAGTTCGTGTTAGTTTGCGGCCCTTGTGGTCATGCGGTCTTTGTGGCCATGCGGACGGCGAGTCCAGGATGCTACCGGGGAGTAGCTACCCTCGATGTGGGGAATACCTCATGCGGGCCATTGGAGTGGCCCATGCGGAGCTATGGGAAGTTCCAGGGCTAGACGCGCACATTAGATACTGCGGGCGAGTGGCCAGCTTTGATCATGTGACGGTCTAGACAGATCTCATGATACTGATTTACGACCTTGTTATGCGTGGGTTTTAGTAATCGGCTATGCCCTCGCACTTACCGTGCACGGTTTTATGATGACTTTGAGGCGTGAGTCACGACTTGATATATCGCTTATTTAGTGTGAATCGTAGTTTTGGTTATCATACATGTCTCCCGCTTTATATAGACTACTATGATTTCATTTACGATTTTCGATTTCACATACTTGGTACTGTTATCGACCTCCTTCGGCTGCGTTCATGCCGCAGGTTGAGGTACACCAGTCGTTGATCCTAGTTCTCGGGGTCACAGGTCAGCGTATGGGAAGCTCCGTTTCTCCGGAGGCTTATCAGTGGTATAGTCCCCTGTCGGTGTAGGTCTTTACATTCAGGGGTATGGCGGGGCCCCCGCCATTGTTGTCGTATCATTCTTAGAGGTCTGTAGTGCTGTTGTGGGCAGAGTTGTAATGGGATGTAACTGTTCGGTTTTAAAATTGATTTATATATATATGCCGTAAGGCAAGTTTTCTCCGATTACTGTTTCTTACTTCATAATATTTTCATGTCTTGTTTTATGTTCCGCTGATTACTCTGATGTTGTATCACTAGGGTGCCCGGGGTAAGGCACCAGTCACGGGCCCGGGTTCGGGTCGTGACATTTAGTTATGCCAATGTACCAATATATCATGTACCAAACACATATAAAATCATTCATTTTAGTTATGCCAAGGTACCAACATATCATGTACCAAACACATATAAAATCTTTCATTTTAGCTATGCCAAGGTACCAACATATCATGTACCAAACACATATAAAATCATTCATTTTAGCTATGCCATGGTACCAACATATCATGTACCAAACACATATATATATTTCATTTTAACTAAACCTAGGTACCAACATCTCGTGTACCAAATATTAAAATGAACTTTCCATTTAGAAATGCATGGTACCAACATATCATGTACCAATCACATATAAAATCTTTCATTTTTAAATCCTCATTTGGAAAATCAAGACACTTATCAAATCAAGTATCACTTTAAATCCTCATTTGGTAAATCAAGACATTTATCATATCAAGTATAATTTTAAAACCTCATTTGGTAAATCAAGATACTTATCACATCAAGTATCATTTTAAGATTAAGATCCAATAAAACTATGTACGTCCACCGTACACTTACTTCAAATAAACAACTTTCAAAAGAGGAAAGGATAGTTCACACACCGTTTGTCGTCTGTACCAGCTTGATAATCTAAATTCGTCTCGCTCCTCTGGCTAACATTATGGAAACATTTGCATAGTGATGACCGATCCAAATTGCCAAATTAATCATTTTATGAGCCTTTAGCAGGTTATATATTAATAATGATCTTATCTAATCAGTTGTGAACCTAGAAAGTGTAAAACGAACTGGTTATATCTTAGCTTCTATGCAGATGGAAATGTTACACCCCGTAGTTTCGGAGTATGTATGTAAGGACGTACGTACGAATGTATAAACCCTAATTAGGGTAAGAATGAAAGAATTGTTTTCCGACGGAAAATATTCCGAACATTGTGAAGGAAATTTTTACGTTTTCAATATTATTATGGAATTTTTCCGAGAGATAAATATTTTGGACCAATAGGAGGGCGACATGTGTCACCCTAAGTGGACATGGGTGGACGTTTTTCAAGACTAGTGGGCAAGACAAGTGGCCAAAAGTCTTGCATGGCATTTGTGGGACAAGTGGAGAAAGGAACCTACACAAACAATCTATACCATACACATGTTTCAATCCTAACCCTTGGTTGTACTATATAAACCCCTCTAGTTGATGAAAATCTTCCACACTTAGAACATTTCAAGACTTGAAAATATTTTCTCTCCCTCCCTAGTTGCTCTCGTCCAACCCCTCTATTTTTGAGCAATTGTTGTCCAAAAATTCTTAAACTTATAAGTGTTCTTCCTTAATGTATTAGGAAGAGTATTAACCAAGAGTTAGACAAGATTTCACACCCTAGCCTCAAAAACCACACCTTGGCCGAGAGCTTGCCTAAGTGAAACCTTAGTGTTCTTCACTTTTTGGAGTTAATTCTTGAATAGAAGTTGGTTAGGAACTTCTAAAGGTGACTTGTGGTGGTTTGGAACACAAATATTTGGAGCTAAAACTTGCTTAGAAACGACTTTAAGTTCTTGGAAATTTTTGGGCTATTTTGAGGTAATGAACCTTAACCTCTTTTTGAAGTTGATTATTATGTATATTGGATATTATACATATATTGGAAGTATATTATGGACTATAAGATATAAGGAAAGATTTGGATCTTGTTAAGATGTTAAAAGGAGAATTGGCATATTAGCCATTAAAATGGTAAAAATGTATCCATTACTTACTAAGAAGTTAACAACAAAGGAACTATAACTTATATTAAGATTGGAATATAAGTTGGAAGACTAATGAAGTAATTGGATAATTAAAATTGTAAAAGTTGGCCAAGGACCCCAACTTAAGGACCGTATTTACTTTGGACCGTACCGTATTTACTTTGGACCGTATTTACCTTGGACTATATTTACATTGTTGTTAAGGGGAAGATTGTTAAATCGCATTCCATTTGGGCGTGTGATCCCCTTCTTTAATTATTGTTGTTATGAAGGAGAGATTGTTAATCGCGTTCCGTTTGGGCGTGTTATCCCCTTCTTTAATTATTGTTGTTATTAAGGAGAGATTGTTAATCGCGTTCCGCTTGGGCGTGTTATCCCCTTCTTTAATTATTGTTGTTGTTAAGGAGAGATTGTTAATCGCGTTCCGTTTGGGCATGTGATCCCCTTCTTTAAAATTTCGGAAACTATTGCGCCTTATTTATGGCATGTGGGTTACTATTATCGGGTCTTGATAAAGGTGGAGAATTGAGTAGAAACGGGGGAAGTGCTGCCCAATTTTTCGTAGACTAAGAGAAGTCTTACTTAGAAGAATCCCACATAAAACTAGAAGTTGATAGGCGTGTTTTGACTATTATAGGTTGACACTCTGCGCGCGACATATCCGACTTGGCAAGTGGATTTAGCCGAGGAGGTATGTGATTCTTCCTATTCTCTTGAGCATGATTATTTGTGAAATATATAGTGCGGTAGATGCACGTGTGTTAAAGAAGTTTGATTTCTTTTTGTGTCCTTGACTTGATTCTAAAGTTAAGTGACTTGATATGAAATGTTAAGGACTTGAATTGTGTTAAAAAGTTGTGAAACCTCGTTCGTGAGTAATGGGTACTTGGTCTTTAAAAGAATAAAATTATCTCAATTTCGGAAATATGAGTAGTTGTCCTTGGTTGGTTTAAAACGTAAAGTGTTATAATAGCTTTAAGGGAAGTTAGTTATAACGACTTTATGAAAACGAAAGAATGGTTCTATCATTGGATTTAAAACGGTAACTTGATATTTTTAAGAAGTTATGAGGCTTAAACCATTTTGAAAAGTATATTGTTACTTGACTTTCAAAAGGAGAAGTGTTTTTGTTTAAAAGGAAGACATGGTATTGTCTTGAGTTGGTTTTAAAAGAAGGCATGGTTTTGTCTTGGTTTATTTAAAAGAAAGGTATGGACATTGTTTTTGGGTTGCTTAAAATGATAGTTACTCTATTTTGATGCTACGGGTATTTGTATCATGTGACCCTTGTAAAAGGAATGAATATTTTAAAGAGTTAAAATACGTAGTACTTTGGGGTTAGAACCCGTATTTTTGGCATAGTATGAAAGTACCTTGAGTGTGAATAACTTGCCTATGTTTGCTTGTGATAGTCTTGGTGTACAAGTACTGTATCCTTATGTTACCGCGTCTCTCGATGGAGGGCCGGACGTGCTTATTCTCGATCATGTTTGGACATACTGACGCGTTGGGTGGCCACGGGTATGCTTCCATGGTAAGTGTCACGACCCGACCCCGGGCCGCGACTGGTGCCCTACCTGGGCACCCTTATACTCATACAACATAATAAACTGCGGAAGATAAATAACACTTTTTTTAAAAAAAAAAACTAAGGCCAAGCCGATAAGGCTGCCATAACATAAAAATTACCCGAAAGGGTCTACACTGTTTAACAATGTAAAAACAACTCTAGCCAGTCCAGCCCACAGATGAATACAGACCTCTAAGATTTGGACCAATGCTATGACGGGACAGGGCCCCGCCGTACCCCTGAATATACATAACCATGACGACAAGCTCCGGAACATTGAAGCCATCTCAAAATGCTGAACCGGGATCCTAAGCTCGCGGATCCACAACTGTGTACCTAAACCTGTGGACTTGAACGCAGCCCGAAGAAGTCGGTCACAACAGTGTAGAATATGGAGCGAAAAATAATGTCTGAGAACAAATCATAACTGTACAAAAGAATGACAGGGGCAAGTATAAAGAAAGGGTAAATACCAGATCCTACCATGTCATTTCCATCTCGTGAACTTAATCGTACTTTATTATCTTTTCCCATTTTTCCATAAGAGTATAGTCAAATTCTTACGTACATACTTAAGAAAACTCATCAAGTTCATAAACATATAACTTACGTATCTTGCATAACCTAATTCGTCCCTTTATGGAGGAACGTCTATACTGTCGGCCCAATCTGGGACGCGATAGAGTCACATAAGTCAGCCCATAAAGGTATACTGCCCGGCCCAATCTGGGACGCGATAAAATCACATAAGTCTGCCCATAAAGGTATACTGCATAAAAATAGGAGGCTCATGATCAAAACAGGGTCCCTCGCCCGTAGTATCGATAAGCAATCCTACTCCTGGGACTATTTCACCCGCATAGGTCCTGTGGACCCGCATGAGGTATTCCTCGCATAGGCTGTACCCGCCCGCATGGGACTATTTCACCCGCATAAGCCCATAAGGACTCGCATGAGGTATTCCTCGCATCATGGGTAGCAAATCCACGGAACAGGTAGTATAACGTCTTGGGGGTTTACCCCTCATTTATACTCTTACCCTGAAGAAGGTGGTATAACGTCTTGGGGGTTTACCCCTCATTTATACTCTTACCCTGGAGAAGGTGGTATAACGTCTTGGGGGTTTACCCCTCATTTATACTCTTACCCTAACTCAACCGGCCATCATACATAACATAAGCCCTACCGGCTTATCATACATAACATAAGCACTACCAACTTATCATACATAACATAAGCACTACCGACTTATCATACATAACATAAACACCACCGGCTTACCATACAAAACATAAGCACTACCGGCTTATCATACATTACATAAGCAAGTTAAGAAATCCCCTAACTTCTTATTAGCTTGTTCATATACAGTCTCATTTTTGTTTACTTAAGGCACTAACATGTCATTATAAAGTCCGGGAATTTAACCCAACGTACTACGTGCCTCTACTCCTTTAAAATGATTCTCTTTCAAATAAAACTTCCAAGATACTAATAACCGTAGTATCAAGTCATATCTACTTTTCAAGACAAGTCATAATACCTTTTAGAAATACATTTATAGGCTTCTAAATCAAGTGACTTCTTTCTTTAAAACCTTAAGCAATTGGTACCTTTAAAACAATTTGCCCTTCTTTATTTCAAATCATTTCTTTGCTTACATTACTGAAGAAAACCATTCTTTTAATCTTCCATAAAGTTGTTATAACCAACTTCCCATAAAGCCGTTATAACTCTTTATGTCTTAGACAAATTCATTCCTTTTATGACCAAGAAACTTATACTTTCAATTCAAATCACATAGCTTTCAAAATACTTCAAGTCTCTTAACCTTTAAGAAAACAAGTTTCTTAACTTTAGAATGGCAAGAAATCAATACTTTCCAAATCAAGTATTCTATACTTTTAAATCAATTCATTTCTTCCTTTAAGAATCAAGTCCCATAACTTGAAAAATAAAGTCCCTTAACCTTTTAAAAATTTGAGGTTCATAGTCTTAAAAATTCATACGTAAATTCTTATAAATTAAGTAACATATACTTTGGTGCGTTGTGAATAAGTTATACTTATTTATAACGATCTTAATCGAGTAGCCATGATCTAGAAAATGTAATACAATTTTGTCTTATCTTAGCTTCTATGCAGATGGAGAATTCTACTCCTTTTAACTTAATTGATTGTCATTACATTTTCCTTTATTAACGCTGCAGTGGCTTGTTCGATTCTTATTCTCATTTGTGTCGTAACTTAGCCAAGTCAACTTGGCTCCAAATACCTCCTAACGACTCTTACCAACATCCCCCAAAAGACTTGGTAAGAACTTAGGATAACTTAGATATAACCTTTACGTAGAGTAAATCAACATACATACCTCTTAACTTCTAAGAGTAGAAGGAATCATGAAATAGTACTACATGTATATTTCATACATAGAATCATGTCAAAAGAAGGAAGAGGTTCACATACCTCGCGACGATTATCGACAAATAGAAAAATGCTCCAAAGTACTTCAACCTTGATAGCTATTCTATCCTTCAAGTAGAATACGCTATACTTAGTACTTCAACCTATAATGGCCATAATACGTCCATTAACATTTAGCTTCGAACGTAGAATATTCTAAGTGCAAAGTCACTAAATTCTACGGAAAATCGGACAGTACTTCCTTTGTTTCTACATACTTTGCCACCTTTTTCAAGGCCGAATTCAATAACCAAACACGCCACATTTAAGGCCCAACAATTCATCTAACCAAAGGGGATTACACGCCTTAACAGTACGTGTAAAATTATGCCCCAAAACCATACCAAACAGCCCCTAAAACAGTCCATAATTACTATAACGAGGGTGGAATGTGAGGTCTTTCAACGCCTTTCCACACCCTTATTCCTTCGGGGTTTTCATTAGCAATCTACTACATTAAACATGAAATATAGGGGCTTATTTTCCAACATACAACACGTCTAAAGCAGTCCCTAAAAACTGCACGACAATATCCAACAGTTTTATAGATTCTACGGCAACAACTAAAATCCGATAACTCTTTCCTTAATCATTTTTATTCCAATTCGAGTTCCAAAACATCTACATAAGTTATAACAACTTATTAACAACAATATTAATCCATTATAACATGCAATAGGTGAAGATAACAACGACAATAACCAACGAATTCCATTTACACTAAATCTGTCCCAAATCGGTTTTATCCCCAAAAAATGGCTCAAACGCTTTTTATTCTTCATTCTTTTTAACACAAGTTCATCCATACATTATTACAATAAGTAATATCCAATTAATTTAAAAGAAGAAGGACTTTTACCTCATTTTTTGCCCAAAAACGCCCCAAAACAGTCCGGTCTTTATTGGTCCGCAGTTTTCGTTTCGCTCCACTTCTTCAAGTTCCAATCACATATATGTATCCCCTACAACCTTAGGATCAACTTCTCTTCACGTTTTACTTCCAAAAAGTCGACGTAAAACCCCTAGGGTTTCATTCTATTTTCGGCCCAACCTAGATTTAGGGGTTAAGGGTGCTTAATCTTGGAAAGAAAATACTTTGATCTTGATCTTGTCTTTGGATATGGGGATTTCGAATTGCTCTAGGTTTTTGGAGAGATGAGGGTTTGTATGGATGAATATCTTTTGTTCTAAGTCTTCAAGACTTATCTATATAAAGGTGTGTGGAGTCTTCACAAGACAAGTGGGGAGGGCACTTGCTAACCTCCTATTGGCCAAGTATTTCTTCACAAAATATTTCATCCACACTTAGTTATTTTTCATCCCATTTCGATGGACATGTAACATAGTATACCAAGACTTAATAAATCCACTAAGTCCATAATTCTAATGAAAAATAATTCCATTACTAGAATTAATTCTTGTCATCACATTAAACTCGAAAATTTTCCGTATAAGGAAATGTAAAAATCCTTTCCTTTCGACATTCCAATCTTAATTCTATAATCATGTTCTTGAATTACGGGGTGTAACATTCTTCCCCCCTTAGAAACATTCGTCCCCGAATGTTCTTTCGGAGTCCAATTTAATTAGATAGCGACATAGTCTCCCTTTACTACACCCTTCATACAACATATGCCACCCATGGCCACATAACAATACTTATACTAAAATATCAACCTTGGCACTCACGAAGCCAACTAGCCCATACTCATAATGACCTCAAAGTCTGTCATAATCCTCTCTACTAGGTCTACTAGGGTCTGACGACTGTATCATCACCGGGAAAATATCATATTCCCGCTCAGCTACCACCCCACACACTCACGGGTGTAGTTACCTCGAAAGGTTCTTATGGATTCAGGCTCTATTCCTTTACACTTGGTTGTTATCTTTCTTACTGGTCGTACTCTTTCCGTACTTCCAACTCATACTAGCATACATACATAACTTCCATACCGATTCTGGCCTCTAATCTTTGGAGTCACTCTTTTAAACAACATAAGGCCATTTCCGACTCCCACGACCTGGTTCCGGTGGAACGCGTCCACGAACCCGTAAAACAATTAACTAGACTTGGGCCTTACACCATCGTGACCCTATCACGTAGAGGAACTACTAACAACCGATCCCACTCCATTTCAAACTATGAGGCGACCCGTAATAGGTCCTCAACCCGACTCCGCGTCGCACTTAACTCTTGCTCTGATACCACTTTTGTCACGACCCGACCCCGGGCCGCGACTGGTGCCCTACCTGGGCACCCTTATACTCATACAACATAATAAACTGCGGAATATAAATAACACTTTTTTTTTAAAACTAAGGCCAAGCCGATAAGGCTTCCATAACATAAAAATTACCCGAAAGGGTCTACACTGTTTAACAATGTAAAAACAACTCTAGCCAGTCCAGCCCACAGATGAATACAGACCTCTAAGATTTGGACCAATGCTATGACGGGACAGGGCCTCGCCGTACCCCTGAATATACATAACCATGACGACGAGCTCCGGAACATTGAAACCATCTCAAAATGCTGAACCGGGATCCTAAGCTCGCGGATCCACAACTGTGTACCTAAACCTGCGGACATGAACGCAGCCCGAAGAAGTCGATAACAACAGTGCGAATATGGAACGAAAAATAAGGTACAGTAACAAATCATAACTGTACAAAAGAATGACAGGGGCAAGTATAAAGAAATGGTAAATACCAGATCCTACCGTGTCATTTCCATCTCGTGAACTTAATCGTACCATATTATCTTTTCCCATTTTTCCATAAGAGTATAGTCAAATTCTTACGTACATACTTAAGAAAACTCATCAAGTTCATAAACATATAACTTACGTATCTTGCATAACCTAATCTGTCCCTTTATAGAGGAACGCCTATATTGTCGGCCCAATCTGGGACGCGATAGAGTCACATAAGTCTGCCCATAAAGGTATACTGTCCGGCCCAATCTGGGACGCGATAAAATCACATAAGTCTGCCCATAAAGGTATACTGCATAAAAATAGGAGGCTCATGATCAAAACAGGGTCCCTAGCCCGTAGTATCGATAAGCAATCCTACTCCTGGGACTCTTTCACCCGCATAGGTCCTGTGGACCCGCATGAGGTATTCCTCGCATAGGCTGTACCCGCCCGCATGGGAGTATTTCACCCGCATAAGCCCATAAGGACTCGCATGAGGTATTCCTCGCATCATGGGTAGCAAATCTACGGAACAGGTGGTATGACGTCTTGGGGGTTTACCCCTCATTTATACTCTTACCCTGAAGCAGGTGGTATAACGTCTTGGGGGTTTACCCCTCATTTGTACTCTTACCCTGGAGAAGGTGGTATAACGTCTTGGGGGTTTACCCCTTATTTATACTCTTACCCTAACTCAACCGGCCATCATACATAACATAAGCCTTACCGGCTTATCATACATAACATAAGCACTACCGACTTATCATACATAACATAAGCACTACCGACTTATCATACATAACATAAGCACCACCGGCTTACCATACATAACATAAGCACCACCGGCTTATCATACATTACATAAGCAAGTTAAGAAATCCCCCTAACTTCTTATTAGTCTTATTCACATACACTCTCATTTTAGTTTACTTAAGGCACTAACATGTCATTGTAAAATCCGGGAATTTAACCCAAAGTACTACGTACTTTTATTCTTTTAAAAGAAATGGCTTTTTTTTCATATAAAACTTCCAAGATACTAATAACCGTAGTATCAAGTCATATCTACTTTTCAAGACGAGTCACAATACCTTTTAGAAATATAATTAGGCTTCTAAATCAAGTGACTTCTTTCTTTAAAACCTTAAGCAATTGGTACCTTTAAAACAATTTGCCCTTCTTTATTTCAAATCATTTCTTTGCTTACATTACTGAAGAAAACCATTCTTTTAATCTTCCATAAAGTTGTTATAACCGACTTCCCATAAGGCCGTTATAACTTTTTATGTCTTAGACAAATTCATTCCTTTTACAACCAGGAGACTTATATTTTCAAATCAAATAGCATAGCATTCAAAATACTTCAAGTCTCTTAACTTTTAAGAAAACAAGTTTCTTAACTTTAGAATGGCAAGAAATCAATACTTTCCAAATCAAGTATTCTATACTTTTAAATCAATTCATTTCTTCCTTTAAGAATCAAGTCCCATAACTTGAAAAATAAAGTCCCTTAACCTTTTAAAAATTTGAGGTTCATAGTCTTAAAACTTCATACGTAAATTCTTATAAATTAAGTAACATATACTTTGGTGCGTTGTGAATAAGTTATACTTATTTATAACGATCTTAATCGAGTAGCCATGATCTAGAAAATGTAATACAATTTTGTCTTATCTTAGCTTCTATGCAGATGGAGAATTCTACTCCTTTTAACGTAATTGATTGTCATTACATTTTCCTTTATTAACGCTGCAGTGGCTTGTTCGATTCTTATTCTCATTTGTGCCGTAACTTAGCCAAGTCAACTTGGCTCCAAATACCTCCTAACGACTCTTACCAACATCCCCCATAAGACTTGGTAAGAACTTAGGATAACTTAGACATAACCTTTACGTAGAGTAAATCAACATACATACCTCTTAACTTCTAAGAGTAGAAGGAATCATGAAATAGTACTACATGTATATTCCATACATAGAATCATGTCAAAAGAAGGAAGAGGTTCACATACCTCGCGACGATTATCGACAAATAGAAAAATGCTCCAAAGTACTTCAACCTTGATAGCTATTCCATCCTTAAAGTAGAATACGCTATACTTAGTACTTCAACCTATAATGGCCATAATACGTCCATTAACCTTTAGCTTCGAACGTAGAATATTCTAAGTGCAAAGTCACTAAATTCTACGGAAAATCGGACAGTAATTCCTTTGTTTCTACATACTTTGCCACCTTTTTCAAGGCCGAATTCAATAACCAAACACGCCACATTTAAGGCCCAACAATTCAGCTAACCAAAGGGGATTACACGCCTTAACAGGACGTGTAAAATTTTGCCCCAAAACCATACCAAAACAGCCCCTAAAACAGTCCATAATTACTATAACGAGGGTGGAATGTGAGGCCTTTCAACGCATTTCCACACCCTTATTCCTTCGGGGTTTTCATTAGCAATCTACTACATTAAACATGAAATATAGGGGCTGATTTTCCAGCATACAACATGTCTAAAGCAGTCCCTAAAAACTGCACGACAATATCCAACAGTTTTATAGATTCTACGGCAACAACTAAAATCCGATAACTCTTTCCTTAATCCTTTTTATCCCAATTCGAGTTCCAAAACATCTACATAAGTTATAACAACTTATTAACAACAATATTAATCCATTATAACATGCAATAGGTGAAGATAACAACGACAATAACCAACGAATTCCATTTACACCAAATATGTCCCAAATCGGTTTTAGCCCCAAAAAATGGCTCAAACGCTTTTGTTCTTCATTATTTTTAACACAAGTTCATCCATACATTATAACAATAAGTAATATCCAATTAATTTAAAAGAAGAAGGACTTTTACCTCAAGTTTTGCCCAAAAACGCCCTAAAACAGTCCGGTCTTTATTGGTCCACAGTTTTCGTTTCGCTCCACTTCTTCAAGTTCCAATCACATATATGCATCCCCTACAACCTTAGGATCAACTTCTCTTCACGTTTCACTTCCAAAAAGTCGACGGAAAACCCCTAGGGTTTCATTCTATTTTCGGCCCAACCTAGATTTAGGGGTTAAGGGTGCTTAATCTTGGAAAGAAAATACTTTGATCTTGATCTTGTCTTTGGATATGGGGATTTCGAATTGCTCTAGGTTTTTGGAGAGATGAGGGTTTGTATGGATGAATATCTTTTGTTCTAAGTCTTCAAGACATATCTATATAAAGGTGTGTGGAGTCTTCACAAGACAAGTGGGGAGGGCACTTGCTAACCTCCTATTGGCCAAGTATTTCTTCACAATATATTTCATCCACACTTAGTTATTTTTCATCCCATTTCGATGGACATGTAACATAGTGTACCAAGACTTAATAAATCCACTAAGTCCATAATTCTAATGAAAAATAATTCCATTACTAGAATTAATTCTTGTCATCACATTAAACTCGAAAATTTTCCGTATAAGGAAATGTAAAAATCCTTTCCTTTCGATATTCCAATCTTAATTCTATAATCATGTTCTTGAATTACGGGGTGTAACAGTAAGTGTTATCTTGTTATTTCGTTTAGGCATACTGACTCGATGGATGGTCCACGGGTATGCGGCCATGATGAGGGTTCGTTCCCTATTGATAGTGTTATTGTCACACCCCGAACCACGGGCCCGTGACTGGTTCCCTACCTGGGCACCCTGCTACCTTAACAACACAAGTAAACTGCGGAAATTAAATAGCTCTTCTTTTTTTTTTTAAAACCAATCGTACGTGCAAGGGCGAAGCCGACAAGGCTGCCATATAATATACATAATAAAAGACACTACACTGTACATGAGTCCAATCTCACATATGAATACAGACCTCTAAGAGTTTTACCGAAATATGATGGGACAAGGCCCCGCCGTACCCATAACTGTACAAAAGCCTGTACTGAAAGAACTTATACCAAAAAGATAACTCCCGAACAGAAGGAGCTATCCAAAACTACGGCGGTCCTACACTGCCGATCACCAAACAGCGTACCTAAACTGCGGCGTGAACGGCCAAGAAGGTCGATGCGAAGAATGTACCAAGTATGTGAGCGATGAAATCTTGTAATGCAATCATAATAGTCTAAACGAAACAGGAGACATGTCTGATAGCCAACCTACAATACATAACACATAAGCAGTCATATCAAGTCAGGGACGCAGGCCCTCAAGGTCACTACTCAAATATAACTATGGGTCTCACGCCCATAATATCAATCATGCCCGTGGAATCCTTCCTCACTGCCGGCAGTCCATGATGTAATAACACCAATAAGGATACATGAACACCAAGTCCCACCTGTGTTCTAAATGCCTCGTGGTCTCATGCCCCGGAATCCCACATCGTAAAAGCATGACCATAGGGTAACACAACCAAATCCGGGGACATATATGATAATCAAATTACAACACATTGTGCCTTACTAACAATGAGAGTAAATGTCACGACCCGTTCCGGGGCCCGTGACTGGTGCCTTACCCGGGCACCCAAGTAGTCATACATCAGAGAAATCAGCGGAAAATAAAACAACCATAATATGAAACAGTATAAATAAGACACAGTTTCTGGGAAAAAGTTGCCTTTCGGCATACATGTATATAAATACCCCAAAATGAGCGATTCATCCCAACCTTACAACAGGTCTACAGACCTCTAAGAGTTTAAAACAACAATGGCGGGACAGGGCCCCGCCATACCCCTGAATACAAATATCTTACAACGACAGGGGACCATACCAAAATGCTAAGCTTCCGGAGAAACGGAGCTTTCCCAACGCTGAAACGGTGATCCTAAGAACGGGGATCAACAGTAGGAGTACCTTTACCTGCGGCATGAACGCAGCCCCCCGAAGGAGTCGATCTGAGTACCAAGTATGTGGCGAAAATCGTAAATGAAATCATAGTAGTCTATATAAAGCGGGAGACATGTATGATAACCAAAACTACGATTCCTGATAAATAAACAGTCATGTCAAGTCAGGGACTCACGCCCTCAAAGTCATCATAAAACCGTACGGGGTAAGTACGAGGGCATAGCCGACTACTAAAAACCCCCAGTACAACAAGGTCGTAAACTGTATCATGAGATCTGTCTAGACCGTCACATGATCAAAGCTGGCCACTCGCCGCGATATCTAATGTGCGCGTTTAGCCCCGGAACTTTCGTAGCTCGCATGGGCCACCCAATGGCCCGCATGAGGTATTCCCGCATCGAGGTAGCTACTCCCGGCGTCTGGACTCGTCGTCGCGTAGCCACAAACGCATGACCACAAGGCGCGTACTAACTGGAACTCCGTAGCTCGCATAGGCCATATAGACTGCATAAGGTATTCTCGAATCATAGGTCACTAGACCGCTTTGAGTCTACCCGCGTCGGAGGCGGCTTAACCGGAATCATGAGTGATATAATATCAACATAGCGGTTTATCGTTTAAACAACCTAAGCACAATAAGGGAAAACCCCTCTACACAAACATCACAAGATACTAACTCACGTAGCATCCTAACATGTTTACTTATCAAGTCAACAAGAAAGTATTACAAGACTATCACAAATCAATACAATCAAGTTATTCACACAAGGTACTTTCTACATTATGCTAACAAGTTCGGGTTTTTAGCCCCAAAGTACTTTATGTATTACTCTTTTTAACTATCCTTTTCTTTCACAAAAGTCACACAATACACGTAGTATAAAAATAGAGTGATTATCTTTTGAAGTAAATCAACACATTTCTCTTTGTAAAATCAAGTAACAACATTCTTTTCCCAACGCTTAAGTTTGCCTAATTTCAATTACTCAAGTTTCTCATTTTCGAAAGGTTTCGTAGTTCATAGCTTTAATCCTTTAAAACAATTTGAGAAACATATACCCTAAGTGTGAGTAGGTTATTATTATTCGTAACAATCTTATTACAATGACCATGATCTAGTAAAGGTAATATCATTTTGTCTCATCTTAGCTCCTATGCGGATGTAAGTTTCTTGGTTTTAATAATACTTTATTAGTCACAATATTTCCCTTTATTAGCGCTGCTGTGGTTTGTTCGACATTTATTCTGATCGGTAAAACATCATTCCTTTTGAAAACCAAAAATACTATTTACTCACGAATGAGGTTTCACATTTTTTAACAAAATTCATATTAGTATAATAAGTCAAGTCTCTTATTTCCTTAAATCAATAAATCGTTTTTTTTATCACTCTTAAGCCGTTATACCTAACTTCCCATAAAGCTAGTATAACTCTTAAGCTTTTTTTTAAAACCAAGTGTAACTCTTCTTTCAAAAAGGTTTCTTAATTCTTTTGAACTACTTCAGATTCTTTTTATTCAGGCTTAAGTCAGAAGACATTGCCGTAATTATTATTCAGGCTTAAGTCCGAAGACATTGCCGTAATTATTATTCAGTTAACACACGTACGTCTACCGTACTATATACATATTTATTTAAAATATCATGCTCAAGAGTATAGGAAGAATCACATACCTTCTCGGCGAAATCCACCTGCCAAGTTGAATATGTCGCGCGCAGAGAATCGACCTATAACAGTCAAATACGTCTATCAACGTCCAGACTGTACTGTACAAAGCTCTAAGCAGAGGGTTCGTTATTCTATGGACATTTGGGCAGCACTTCCCTACCCGGTGAGCTACTCAAGTCTACTGTGAAAACAGTCCTATGTAAGTACAGTTCTATTATTCATCTTTTAAACCGCCTTCATCGTGATATGATTCAATTCTATTCTTTAATATCCTTCTAAGTATTTAATACTTATTCCTATACTTCTACAGTATATATACTCTAATTACAAAAGGAGGATAAGGTTATTTACCTCGGTAAGCCCAATAATATCCTAGATAAAAGTCGCGCCTGAGCAAGGTTTAGCTCCTAAGTTGTACGCTCCGATAGCTCCAAGGAAACCTTAGAAGTTCTTCACAACTTCTACTAAGGACTAAGGGATTTGGGCTAGGGTATTTTGGGCATTATAACAATACTAGAAGGCAACTTTTCAACCAAGGGAGGGGGAGGTAGGTTTCGGCTAGGCTAGGGGGGGTTGCTCTCGGCTAGAGCTTCTCAAAGGGGAGGGGTGTGTTTGGACGAAAACAACAAGAGGGAGAGGGAGGGATTTGAGACTTAGAAAGATTGCTCAATTTAGGATGAAATAACTCTTCAACAAGGGGGGTATTTATAGGTCAAGGGATGGCCAACCAAGGGCCAAGATGGTGCCAAGTGCAAGGCAAGTGTAGGGTCAAGATTAGGGCAAGTGTCCTTGGCCAACTTGCACACAAAATATCCTACCAACTACATGACAAGAATGGCCATCCATTCGGCCCTAATGCCGTGACAAGTCCACCAATTAGAGGGTGACAAGTGTCGCCCTCTCGTTGGTCTAAAGTGTTTCGTCTCTCGGAAAAATCCGCAAAAATTAGAAATGGCATAGCCGGAATTTATCCTACGCGAGTCTTGCAAAACGTTTTGTCGGAAAACGACTCTAAACGGGTGTTGTGCACAAAGTGAAATCGTCCAAGCCAACTAGGGGGGGGGGGTGACACGTGTCGCCCTCCTACTCGTCCAAAATATTTCATCTTCCGAAAAAATCCACAATGGCCAAAATCTCGAAAACAAAGTGGGCCCCACAAAACCGTAAATTTCTCCCGTGGGCCCCACGTGACCATTTCCGAAAAATAAAATTCCATAATTCTCTAATATTCCAAGAAGTCCGAATACCAAATCTGGGAATCCAATTCCCATTAACGAACCTTTCTCCTTCACAAAAACCGGAAACTTTTCCGTGGAAAAATCACCTCTTTCTTCCTTTCCAATTTCAATGTCAGATTCTCGCACGCACGCCCTCGCATACATACTCCGGAACTACGGGTATAACATTCTCCCCTCCTAGAAACATTCGTCCGAATGTTCCTTCTAAGTCTCAAGCGAGCAGCGCCAAGTATAGTCCTTATCGCTATACTTACGGAAACATCCACGCCACACTGCCACACAACAAGCGCACATACTTATCTCCAAGTCCACGAGGAATCACCTCTATCACGAAAGCTCCTACTAGAGGTCTAAAAAGATACTCCCTTCGCACCTACTCTTACAAACGAAATGATCACACCTATGCCTGTAATACATGCTCGCTTCTTCCCATACCACTTTTGTCACTTTGCCTTACTCGTCGTACCCTTCTCGTACACTCGAACTCTTCCTTATCACTTACCATGTTTCAATCGCTTCCCACCGACTACGAGCTGCCAATAACCTCTTCTGGATAAGCTCCACCCTATCCACGCCCTGCTGAACAAGTACGAACCAACTGTCTGCACCTTGCTTACATCGAATCAATCGTCGGTAATCTTACACTAGCGCTTATAAAAAAAAAACTCCAAACGGCGACACCCGAATACTGAAATGGTAGCTATATAATACATACTCAACAAGAGGCGAAGAGTCCTTACAGCTAATCCCGAAATCCAACCACTTGCCCGAGGGTGAATGCGACACTGAGATTCACCTGAGTTCCTAACCTTGCCTGGTAACTCTTCCAGAAAAGAAACAGCCGCAACTTGGACTCCCCTGTCAGCCATAAGGTGAAGGTAGGCACCCCGTGTAGCCTTACAACCTTCTTGAAATAATCATCTCGCAACTTACTACCGAGTACACGGTTTGACTAAAAGATAAGGCGAATTCGACCCGACTCCGGCCGATCGGGTCGAACACATCCACGAACTCGTCCAATGGTTAACTAAACCTTGGCCTAACACCCTCGTGATCCTAACACAAAGCGGGAACACCACAAACTGACCCCATCACCAAACAGAGCGTGGGTCGACCCATCTGACCTCAACCCGACCGACGCGCAAACACTAGCTCCCCGATCCGGAACAATCTCACCAATCACGTTACGAAAACCTAGCGGTCTTCTAAGCTCAACCACCCTTCTTCGTTTCACAACACTCAGGGATTCATCCCATAAAAATATCTCACGTATATTATGCACTTCGATAAGGGTCAAACACGAAATAATTCTTTTACCAAAGATGGCCTCGCCTCTAAGGTCTTCTACGTAATATTCTAAGGCTCCACTCTCTGTCCCCAATCTTACGGTTAATTAATCAACAATTCTATTCACACTAACACCATGCTAACCGAAAACAATACTTAAGATATTTGCTACACATATAAATCTCTAAAGGGTTAAGGATATACCTGTATCTACGCGGCACTTCCCCTAGGTCGTCTAGTCAATCCCGCCTTTGTGTGCATGTGGGAAGGTGATGAACTATCCATCGACCAGAAGGCCGAGTCCCTACATCCCCGCCAACTCGTTGGACAATTTCTCGCAAAATGGCCTGCTGTCGCCAAACAAAACAAGCCGTCGCAGGCACGACACTCACGCGATGACATCGACCACGGCCACACCGAGGTGGGGTGGCCTCAGCTAACACCTCCTCTCCGAACCATTGTATCCACTGGCCGTGCAGTAGGTGAGTCTTCCTACTTGCATCCTTCCTCATAGAACATTCCCTCGCCATATGGCCCTGACGGCCGCAAGAAAAACAAGCACCAGTAAAAAGACGGCACTTCCCGGGATGACGCCTGCCACACTGTGAACACTGAGGAAAAACTGAACCCTGTGGAGGGACACTCTGTACTGGCGGAGGCGCATGTCTAATCTGCTGCTGAGGCGGTTCGCCTCGAGAGTTACCAAATGATCCTGCCAATCGGGCCCTCTTCTGCTGATCTTGTTTAATCTGTCGATCTCTACCTCTCTCAGCCATTGCGCACATAATCCTGAACGCAAGCCTGGCTCGTTCCTGACTGAAGAGCTACTCCCTCACAACCCTTCTTTAGATAAGCATCAATATCCTTGGTATACCGGTACATAAAATACTCTCTGGCTGCCAAGTCCCTTGCTAGTAACAGGGCCGTCTCCTTCCAATCCATATTTTCTGCTCCAAGTCGTGGAACTGAAAGTCCAGATGTCATGGCGCGATGGAATCGCTGCCGCCAAACTCTGCTTCTTCTTGGCGGCGTCTCGTAACTCCCGCATGAAGCATCACCCGGTGATGATTGGGCTGTGCCCTTCTAAATCTCGTACTCTACTCGCGACTCCTTCGGTGACTTGCCGCCACGGGCCCGAGTTGCCTGGCGTGGAGGCATAACTGGTAAAGGAAAGGAATACGTTAGAGGGGTCCAACCTATAACACAGCTCTAAAGCACGATCTCAGAGTGAGAAGAATGGAAATCAATCCTAAATATACTATAGCCTCTTGATTATTGGTGTGGTGCACAACACACCGATAATCAAGACTCTACTAGATCTGATCTGTAGACACTTTCCGAGGATTAATCGCCACGATACCATACATCACGACCCGTTCGGCCCGTGGATCGTGTCTTACGGGCACCCAAGTAGTCATACATCGAGAAATCGTGGAAAATAAAACAACCATAATATGAAAAAGATAAATAAGACACGCTTGGAAAAAGTTGCCTTTCAAGATACATGTATATAAATACCCCAAAATGAGCGATTCATCCCAACCTTACAACAGGTCTACAGACCTCTAAGAGTTTAAAACAACAATGGCGGGACAGGGCCCCGCCATACCCCTGAATACAAATATCTTACAACGACAGGGGACCATACCAAAATGCTAAGCTTCCGGAGAAACGGAGCTTTCCCAACGCTGAAACGGTGATCCTAAGAACGGGGATCAACAGTAGGAGTACCTTTACATGCGGCATGAACGCAGCCCCCCGAAGGAGGTCAGTACAACAGGTACCAAGTATGTGAAACTGAAAATACTGTAAATGAAATCATAGTAGTCTATATAAAGCAGGAGACATGTATGATAACCAAAACTACAGTTCACAATAAATAAACAGTCATGTCAAGTCAGGGACTCACGCCCTCAAAGTCATCATAAAACCTTACGGGGTAAGTACGAGGGCATAGTCGACTACTAAAAACCCCCAGTACAACAAGGTCGTAAACTGTATCATGAGATCTGTCTAGACCGTCACATGATCAAAGCTGACCACTCACCCGCAGTATCTAATGTGCGCGTCTAGCCCTGGAACTTTCCGTAGCTCCGCATGGGCCACTCCAATGGCCCGCATGAGGTATTCCCCGCATCGAGGGTAGCTACTCCCGGCGTCTGGACTCGTCGTCGCGTAGCGCAAAGACCGCATGACCACAAGGGCCGCATACTAACTTGGAACTCCCGTAGCTCCGCATAGGCCATATAGACCTGCATAAGGTATTCTCGAATCATAGGTCACTAGACCCGCCTGAGTCTACCCCGCATCGGAGGGCAGCTTAACCCCCGGAATCATGAGTGATATAATATCAACATGACAGTTTTATCGTTTAAACAACCTAAGCACAATAAGGGAAAACCCCTCTACACAAACATCACAAGATACTAACTCACGTAGCATCCTAACATGTTTACTTATCAAGTCAACAAGAAACTATTACAAGACTATCACAAATCAATACAATCAAGTTATTCACACAAGGTACTTTCTACATTATGCTAACAAGTTCGGGTTTTTAGCCCCAAAGTACTTTATGTATTACTCTTTTAAAAGATCTGTTTCTTTCACAAAAGTCACACAATACCCGTAGTATAAAAATAGAGTGATTATCTTTTGAAGTAAATCAACACATTTCTCTTTGTAAAATCAAGTAACAACATTCTTTTCCCAACGGCTTAAGTTTGCCTAATTTCAATTACTCAAGTTTCTCATTTTCGAAAGGTTTCGTAGTTCATAGCTTTAATCCTTTAAAACAATTTGAGAAACATATACCCTAAGTGTGAGTAGGTTATTATTATTCGTAACAATCTTATTACAACAGCCATGATCTAGTAAAGGTAATATCATTTTGTCTCATCTTAGCTCCTATGCAGATGTAAGTTTCTACTGGTTTTAATAATACTTTATTAGTCACAATATTTCCCTTTATTAGCGCTGCTGTGGTTTGTTCGACATTTATTCTGATCGGTAAAACATCATTCCTTTTGAAAACCAAAAATACTATTTACTCACGAATGAGGTTTCACACTTTTTAACAAAATTCATATTAGTATAATAAGTCAAGTCTCTTATTTCCTTAAATCAATAAATCGTTCTTTTTATCACTCTTAAGCCGTTATACCTAACTTCCCATAAAGCTAGTATAACTCTTAAGCTTTTTTTTAAAACCAAGTGTTACTCTTCTTTCAAAAAGGTTTCTTAATTCTTTTGAACTACTTCAGATTCTTTTTATTCAGGCTTAAGTCAGAAGACATTGCCGTAATTATTATTCAGGCTTAAGTCCGAAGAAATTGCCGTAATTATTATTCAGCTTAAGTCAGAAGACATTGCCGTAATTATTATTCGATTAACACACGACGTCTACCGTACTATATACATATTTATTTAAAATATCATGCTCGAGTATAGGAAGAATCACATACCTTCTCGCGAAATCCACCGCCAAGTTGAATATGTCGCGCAGAGAATCGACTATATGATCAAATCGTCTATCAACGTCGGTATCTTGTACAAAGCTCTAAGCGAGAGGTTCGTTATTCTATGGACATTTGGGCAGCACTTCCCTACGGTGAGCTACTCAAGTCTCATCGTGAAAGCAGTCCCATGTAAATCTGATTCTATTATTCATCTTTTAAACCCTTCTACTGTGATAACAGTTCAATTCTATTCTTTAATATCCTTCTAAGTATTTAATACTTATTCCTATACTTCTACAGTATATATACTCTAATTACAAAAGGAGGATAAGGTTATTTACCTCGGTAAGCCCAATAATATCCTAGATAAAAGTCGCGCCTGAGCAAGGTTTAGCTCCTAAGTTGTACGCTCCGATAGCTCCAAGGAAACCTTAGAAGTTCTTCACAACTTCTACTAAGGACTAAGGGATTTGGGCTAGGGTATTTTGGGCATTATAACAATACTAGAAGGCAACTTTTCAACCAAGGGAGGGGGGGGGTAGGTTTCGGCTAGGCTATGGGGTGGGTTGCTCTCGGCTAGAGCTACTCAAAGGGGAGGTGTGATATTTGACGAAAACAACAAGAGGGAGAGGGAGGGATTTGAGACTTAGAAAGATTGCTCAATTTAGGATGAAATAACTCTTCAACAAGGGGGGGTATTTATAGGTCAAGGGATGGCCAACCAAGGGCCAAGATGGTGCCAAGTGCAAGGCAAGTGTAGGGTCAAGATTAGGGCAAGTGTCCTTGGCCAACTTGCACACAAAATATCCTACCAACTACATGACAAGAATGGCCATCCATTCGGCCCTAATGCCGTGACAAGTCCACCAATGAGAGGGTGACAAGTGTCGCCCTCTCATTGGTCCAAAGTGTTTCGTCTCTCGGAAAAATCCGCAAAAATTAGAAATGGCATAGCCGGAATTTATCCTACGCGAGTCTTGCAAAACGTTTCGTCGGAAAACGACTCTAAACGGGTGTTGTGCACAAAGTGAAATCGTCCTAGCCAACTAGGGGGGGGGGGGTGACACGTTTTGCCCTCCTACTCGTCCAAAATATTTCATCTTCCGAAAAAATCCACAATGGCCAAAATCTCGAAAACAAAGTGGGCCCCACAAAACCGTAAATTTCTCCCGTGGGCACCACGTGACCATTTCCGAAAAATAAAATTCCATAATTCTCTAATATTCCAAGAAGTCCGAATACCAAATCTGGGAATCCAATTCCCATTAACGAACCTTTCTCCACAAAACGGAAACTTTTCCGTGGAAAAATCACCTCTTTCTTCCTTTCCAATTTCAATGTCGATTCTCAAATGCGACGTCCTCATACATACCACGGAACTACGGGGTATAACGATGTGATAGTATCCTTACAATATAAAATAGGAAGCTCATGATCAAAACAGGACCATCCGCGCGCAGATCATTTAGCCATCCTACTCGCGGGACTATTTCACCTCATAGGCGCGTGGACCCGCGTGAGGTATTCTCGCATGGGACTATTTCACCCGCATAAGCCCTTACGGACTCGCATGAGGTATTCCTCGCATAGGCTGGACCCGCCCGCATGGGACTATTTCACCCGCATAAGTCCTTACGGACCCGCATGAGGTATTCCTCGCATCGTGGGTAGCAAATCCACGGAATATCCAAATGCCACAAACCCGTGGAATGACCCCGAAACGACTGATATACCAATAGCACACAACCGGCTATTTCCAGCACACATAGGCAATTTCTCAATTTATCAAGCCAAAGTACTTATCAAGGCATCACATGGAATAATTCTCAATAATCAAGCCAAAGTACTTATCAAGGCACACTTAGAATTATTCTCAATTAACAAGCCAAAGTACTCATCAAGGCATCACATGGAATAATTCTCAATTAATCAAGCCAAAGTACTTATCAAGGCACACTTAGAATAATTCTCAATTAAACAAGCCAAAGTACTTATCAGGGCACAAATAGAATAATTCTCATTTAACAAGCCAAAGTACTTATCAGGGCACAAATAGAATAATTCTCATTTAACAAGCCAAAGTACTTATCAGGGCACAAATAGAATAATTCTCATTTAACAAGCCAAAGTACTTATCAGGGCACAAATAGAATAATTCTCATTTAACAAGCCAAAGTACTACTCAAGGCATCACCTAGAATAATTCTCAATTAAACAGGCCAAAGTACCACGTACGTACATTCTTTTCAAAAGACTTTTTTTTATGTAAAATCCCAAGATACTAACACCCGTAGTATCAAGGCATGTCTATTTTTCAAAGTAAGTTACTACACGTTTAGAAAACTCATTTCAAGGCTTGAAATCAAGTAACTTCAAATTTTCACAATCTAGGCAACTCATGCCCTTTAATCAAAATAGACAACTTTATAAACCTTCCATAAAGCCGTTATAATCAACTTCCCATAAAGCCGTTATAACCCTTTATGGTTTTAGACATATCCATTCCTTTTATAACCGAGAGACTTATACTATTAAAACCAAGTATCACATACATACAAATCAAGTTCTCAACTTTCAAAACACTTCAAGTCTCTTAATATATAGAAAACAAGTTTCTTCTACTTTTAAACCTCAAGTAACTCACTCCTTCAAAACAAGTTACTTCTCTTAAATCATGTCATTTCTCCTCTTTTAAAACAATTAAGTAGATCACTCCTTTGACTCCCCTAAAGTCATTATAATGACCTTTAGGATTTTGGGACTAAGGCACTAGCCCAAAAGATTTGGAAACCACTTCCTTTTCAAGACTCTATGTACTTTAAGTAAAATACTTTCACTTTTAAGAATCCAAACTTCAGTAAGAAAATGGATTTTACAACTTACAATTTAAACATCAAAGTACAATCAAGGAAGTACATAGAACAAATTCTATTCTAGGAAATCCAAATACAAACAAGGAATGGATCATTTAAGGAGTAGAACATACTTTCTTAATCTTAAGGAATCATGCTAGAAGAGGAGATAGTTCACATACCTTTTCGGCTAATATCCACAAGCTAAGCCGAATACGCCGTACGTAGAAGTGTCAACCTATAATGGTCACAACAAGACTATCAACTTCTAGCCTATAACGTAGAATAATACTAAGTATACGGTCTCTAATTCTACGGAAAATCGGGCAGCACTTCCTTTGTTTCTACTCACTTTGCCACCTTTTTCAAGGCCGAATACAATAACCAAACATGCCACATTTAAGGCTCCAAACAACAACCAACCAAAGGGGATTACACGCCTTACAATACGTGTAAAATTCCGCCCCATAATTTGTCACGACCCGAACCCGGGCCCGTGACTGGTGCCTTACCCCGGGCACCCTAGTGATACAACATCAGAGAAAATCAGCGGAAATAAAAACATGAACATGAATTAAGAGAAAAGATAAATAAACAAAGCAACCAAAGCGATTTGCCTTTATCATATATACAAAAATACGACAGTTATCCTTTTTACAAGCCCCGCTTGCCAGTGCTCTGAGACCTCTAAGATTTACAGCGACTATGGCGGGACGGGGCCCGAACCTGAATGTACAAGAACCTACAACTCGGGGAACACATACGGAAGATAAGCCTCCGACGAAGCGGAGCTTCCCAAGACGCTGAATGAGATCCTAGACGCGGGGATCGACGGTAGATGTCTACTGCGGCATGAACGGCCCCGAAGGAGGTCGGTCTGACAGTGCAGTATGTGAAATCAAATCGTAAATGAAATCATAATAGCCTAAAAGCGAGACATGTATGATAACCAAAATACGATGCAACATAAAGCGATCAAGTCGGGACTCACGCGCCAAAGTCACCACTCAAATATAACTATGGGTCTCACGCCACAACATCCATCATGTTCGCATCATGGCGCGTGCCGGAATCTGCATCGGTGTAGACATGTCCATGATGCAACAATAATAACAAGGCCGCGTGGCCACATGCCGAATCTGCGACGGTGTAGCATGCCCATGTAACCTCAATAACAATATCTTGGGTGGTCAACCTGCGCGTAGCCACATGCCGGAATCTGCGACGGTGTAGACGCGTCCATGTTGCGGTAATAACCATATATCGGTAATCAACGGCGCGTGGCGCGTGCCCGGAATCTTTGCGTCGGTGTAGACATGTCCATGTGACATCAACAACAAGATAATCAAAATGGAAACATACCCGTGGAATTCTCCATCACCGCCAAGACGTCCAGTAAGTTCTCGACAAGTCAACCCCTCTATCGAGAGCGGTAACCGAAATACCACACTTGCACAACAAAGGCTATCATCACAAGCATAGGCAAGTTTCACAACAACAAGCATAGGCAAGTTTCACAACAACAAGCATAGGCAAGTTTCACAACAACAAGCATAGGCAAGTTTCACAACAAGAAGCATAGGCAAGTTTCACACAACTCAAAGTACTTTCATTTTATGCCAAAGTCGGGTTTTTAACCCCAAAGTACTACATACGTTAAGTTCTTTTTAAAAGAGATCCATTACTTTTATAAAAGTCACCCGATACCGTAGTATTAGAATGACCAACCCACATTCCTTTTCAAAATCAAGTAACAACATTCTTTTCCTAAGTTCGGTTTGCCTAGTTTCAATTACTCAAGTTTCATTTTCAAATGGTTTCATAGTTCCCAAACTTAATCACTTGATTCCTTTTAGAAAAATTGAGTAATATATGTCTCACGTGAGTAGGTTATTCTTATTTACAACATTCTTATTACAGACCATGATCTAGAAAATGTAATATCATTTTGTCTCATCTTAGTTTCTATGCGGATGGAGGTTTCTCTTGGTTTTAATACGATACATCATTATTCAATACATTTTCCTTTATTAACGCTGCAGTTGGTCCTGTCGATACACATTCGATTTCCAAATCAGAAACATTATCCCTTTAAATAAAACCAAGTACTCATTACTCACGAATGAGGTTTCACACAAACATCCACATTAAAACAAATAAGTTAAGTCTCTTATCTTATAAGATCAAGTCTCTTAACTTCTAACATCAGTAAATCATTTTCTTTACCTCTCTTAAGACCTTATACCTAACTCCCATAAAGCTAGTATAACTCTTTTAAAACCTTTTAAAACCAAGTGTTACTCTCCTTCAAAACGATTTATAAATCTTTTGAAATACATCAAGTTACGTATTATAACAAGCCGCTTATAATTCACATCGATTACCTTTTTAAAACCACAAAGTATTTTCTTACCTACATAAAGTCATATAACCAACTTCCCATAAAGCCGTTATAACACTTTATGTTTTAAAAACAATCAAACACGGTTAACACGTACGCGTCACCGTACTACATAGTTCACACATATCATGCTAGAAGAGATAGGAAGAGGTTCACATACCTCGCGACGATTATCGACAATAAGCAAAAAGCTCCAAGTACTACAACGCACTAGCCCTTTCCACTCCTTGAGTAGAATACGCTACTCTTAGTACTTTCACCTATAAAGGCCACAAACGTCTATTAAATCTTAAACACAAGTTCCCATCTTTCTACAGAAAATTCGGCAGCACCTCCCCCCCCCCCGCAACAGCGTAAATCTCCTCCTCTAACGAGGCCGGCTACCAACCCAACCCGGGGGGGGTTTATACGTCAAACCGGACGTATATAATTCTACTCGAGAATACTACACAAGTCTCTGCAATACACCCCATGTAATTACGATTCGATTCGATTCTTTATTCTTCAGCTTAAGTCAAAAGACATTGCCACAATACTACGCTCGATTCTATATATAGTATACTTCAACTATATATTCTAACATGTCAGTTCCAAGTACAATAGACGGACAGGAGTGATTCCCTCGATAAGCCCAAAAATATCCAAGTATAAAGTCGATCCTGAGCAACGCTTAGCTCCTACTCCGAGCGCTCCAAACAACCCTTAGAAGTTCTAACCAACTTCTACTTACAACTTCAACAACGGGTGAAGATTTCCTTAGGGTTTCGTTTTTGTGGCTAAAGGAAGTATAATCGTATTTTCTGGGCTTTTGTATAAGTGTAACCTTGGGAATACTACAAGGTATTTGGGCCAAGGTATTTGGACATTATAACAATACTAGGAGAGTATTTCTATACCAACAAGGGTATTATACGAAAACAACTAGGCTAGTGGGTACCACGGCTAGCACCAGGAGGGGTGGTGCTCTCGGCTAGTACTCACAAAGGGGTAGGGGTTTCTCGGCCACAAGGCCTCACAAGGGGAAGAGGGGGGTTGGTGGACGAACTACACAAGGGAGGGAGGAAGAGAACTTCAAGACTTAGGAAGATTTTTGGATGAAGAAGTCTTCCAAAGGGTGGGGTATTTATAGGTCAAGCAAAAGCCAACCAATGGCCAAGATGCATCCAAGTGTATAGCAAGTGTAGGGCTAGGATTCACCTAAGTACACCTTATCCATCTACCACCAAAATATCCTACCTAACCCTTGACTAAAAAGCCAAGGCCAATCGTCCAAGAGGATGCCTCAAGTGCTCCAATTAGAGGGTGACAAGTGTCGCCCTCTCGTTGGTCCAAAATGTTTTGTCTCTCGGAAAAATCCGCAAAAATAATAAATGACATAGCCGGAATTTTCCCTACGAAAGCTGTGGAAACGTTTCGTCGAAAAACGACTCCTTTCGGCACTTGTGCCCAAATTTAAATCTAGCCTAATCTTTAAGGCCCAAAATTCTACGTCGTCCTCACGCATACTGCGAAAATACGGGGTATAACATTCTTCCCCCCTTAGAAACATTCGTCCCGAATGTTCCTTCTCAGTCTCACAACATACACGCGCTGGTATAGCCTTCACTACTATACTTACGAAACCAACCTTGCCACACCTGGCCACAAAATAACATGCACGCAAAACCCAAATCCACGCCAATGAGGAATCACCTCTGTTTACCTCAAAAGTCCCCAACAAGGTCTAAAAATATAATCTCTTCGCACCTTCATTTCTCAAAAGAAACGATCACACACGTTCACTTCTCCCCTATCTCGTTGTACCCTTCTCGAACACTCGAACTCTTTCTAGTATACGTACCATACTTCAGTTTCCAAAACTTTGGAGTCACTACCTCCAAACTTGATCATCTTACTAGCCTCGATCTCCTCTAAGGCCATTCTCGGCCTTCACGAACTGATTCTGGTCGAACGTATCCACGAACTCATACGATGGTCATCTAAACTTGGGCCTAGCACCCTCGTGACCCTGCCACCTGGCGGGACCACCCAGAGCTGACCCCACCTCGAAACAGGCCGCGGGTTGGCCCGCAACATGGCCCCAACCCGACCCACTATCGCGCCAACTCTTGCTCGCCGACACGGAACAATCTTGCTAAACACATCGCTTAAAGCTACCACTTTCATTTACCCAACCCAGGGACTTATCACACAATACATTCTAGGCATAAAATGCACTCTGACAAGGATCACTCGCAAAATCTTGTACTCAAGACGGCCTTACATCTAAGGTCTCAACGGTAATATTCTAAGGTTCATCATTTTCTCACCCCCAGGCTTACCCTTTCACTAAGCATGTTTCTAAATCACATTTTAGCACCAAGCTATCCGAACATAACACTTAACACATTATCATAACATACAAAACTCTAGATGGTTAAGGATATACCTGAAATTAGGCGGTTCAAGGACCGCTAAAACTGGGAACTTCCACCGCGACCTCTACCGTGGCCCGCAACTGCTCTAGTAGTCGGTGCTATCCTACCAGCGCTACCCACAGTGGCGGTCTCTCGTCATATGGCCTGTTGGCCGCAAGAATAACAAGCTCCTCGGTACTACGACACTCCCGAAATGCGGTCTACCATCGACCACCGAGGTAGGTGATGCATCGCCAACACCCTACTCTCGAACATCGAAACTCGGGAGCCCCGACCGCTCTCAATATCCTGGTCCCGGCGTCGCGGAGGACCACTCTGCAATGGCGGAGGTACATAACTAGTTCTGGCGAGGCGGTCCGCCTTGAAAGTCGCCAAAATATCCGGCCGTCTTGGCCTTCTTCTGCTGAAAGCGGTCCACCCGTCGATCTCTGCGCTCCTCGCACCCAAGTGCATGAGCCTGAATGCGGGCAATGTCCATGCCCGGCTGAAGAGAAACACCCGCACAAGACTCGGCCATATAATCATCTAGCCCGGTGACGTAGCGATGCACCCTATCCTCCATATCTGCAACAAGCGCAGGGACATATCGAGCCAAAGAATCGAACTCGACATTGTACTCCCTGACAGTGCGCCCTCTCTGTCTCAGTAATAAAAATTTGTCGGCCCGTGCCCTCCTCATCTGCGGAGGCAAGAAGTGCGTGAGAAAAGCCCCCGAAAACTCATCCCATACTGCTGGAGGTGCATGCTCTCCCCGGGAAAGCTCCCACGAATCAAACCAATCGACTGCGGTATCACGCAGCCGATGCGAACCGAAGGTCACAGACTCGGTCTCTGAAGCCTTGATCACCCGCATGATCATTCAGAATCGACGGATGAACTCCTGCGGATCATCCTCAGGCCTCGACCCATAAAACTCTGGCGGGCTACAACTCAGAAAGTCCCGTAGCCTCAAACTATCTGATCTAGGGTGAACCACTGGTGCTACTGGAACTGCTGCGTCCAGCCTATCCTCATATCTGGCCACAACCCTGGCCAATAACTGGGCCATCTCCTTGTGACCCATCTCCCGCCGGTGTGGGGTGGAGGCTCGTGCAGTAGTCTCAGCAGCCACTGCTGCGGCTCTAAACTCTGCTGGTGCTGGCGGCGTCGCGAAACTCGCCGTCGGGCTTGTCTCAGTCTTGGCCGGGCTGCGCCTCGCACTCCTCGAATCACACTAGCAGCTCCGCCGCTTGCCTTGCCTCGGGCCCTGGTTGCCTTTCGCAGAGGCATAACTGGTAAAAACGAAACACGTCAGAGGGGTCCAACTTACAACTCAGCTCTAAGGCACGATCTTAGAATGAGAAGAATAGAAACCAATCCTACATGTCCTATAGCCTCCTGATTATAGATGTGGTGCACAACACACCGATAATCAAGACTCTACTAGACACGGTCTGTAGACACTTTCCGAGGACTAACTGCTCTGATACCACTTTTGTCACGACCCGAACCGGGCGTGATCGTGCCTACCGGGCACCCTAGTGATACAACATCAGAGAAAATCAGCGGAAATAAAAACATGAACATGAATTAAGAGAAAAGATAAATAAACAGGCCAACCGAAACAGTTGCCTTTATCATATATACAAAAATACCCGAACAGTTATCCTTTTTACAAGCCCTTCCCACAACAGTGCTACAGACCTCTAAGATTTACAACGACTATGGCGGGACAGGGCCCCGCCAAACCCCTGAATGTACAAGAACCTACAACTCGTGGAACACATACTGTAAGATAAGCCTCCGACGGAACGGAGCTTCCCAAGACGCCGAATGAGATCCTAGGCGGGGATCGGCGGTAGATGTACTTCTACTGCGGCATGACGCGGCCCCGAAGGAGGTCGACAACAGTACCAAGTATGTGGCGTCAAATCAGTAAATGAAATCATAATAGCCTAAAAGCAGGAGACATGTATGATAACCAAAATACAAAGACGCAACATAAAGCGATGTCGGGGACTCACGCCTCAAAGTCACCACTAAATATAACTATGGGTCTCACGCCACAACATCCATCATGTTCGCATCATGGCCGCATGCCGGAATCTGTGACGGTGTAGACATGTCCATGATGCAACACATAATAACAAGGCCGCATGGCCACATGCCGGACCGTGACGGTGTAGACATGCCCATGTAACCTCAATAACAATATATCGGGTGGTCAACCCGCCGCGTGGCCACATGCCCGAATCTTGCATCGGTGTACACGCCCATGTTGCGATAACAACCATATATCGGTAATCAACCGCCGCGTGGCCGCATGCCCTGAAATCTGCATCGGTGTAGACATGTCCATGTGACATCAACAACAAGACAAGAATCAAAATGGAAACATACCCGTGGAATTCTCCATCACCGCCAAGACGCCCAAGTAAGTTCTCACAAGTCAACCGCCTCTATCGAGACGCGGTAATACAGACAGACCACACTTGCACAACAAAGGCTATCATCACAAGCATAGGCAAGTTTCACAACAACAAGCATAGGCAAGTTTCACAACAACAAGCATAGGCAAGTTTCACACAACTCAAAGTACTTTCATTTTATGCCAAAGTCCGGTTTTAACCCCAAAGTACTACATACGTTAAGTTCTTTTAAAAGAGATCCATTACTTTTATAAAAGTCACCCGATACCGTAGTATTAGAATGACCAACCCACATTCCTTTTCAAAATCAAGTAACAACATTCTTTCCTAAGTTCCAGGTTTGCCTAGTTTCAATTACTCAAGTTTCACATTTTCAAATGGTTTCATAGTTCCCAAACTTAATCACTTGATTCCTTTGTAGAAAAATTGAGTAATATATGTCTCTCGTGCGAGTAGGTTATTCATATTTACAACATTCTTATTACAAGACCATGATCTAGAAAATGTAATATCATTTTGTCTCATCTTAGTTTCTATGCAGATGGAGGTTTCTCTTGGTTTTAATACGATACATCATTATTCAATACATTTTCCTTTATTAACGCTGCAGTGGTCCTGTCGATACACATTCGATTTCCAAATCAGTAAAACATTATCCCTTTAAATAAAACCAAGTACTCATTACTCACGAATGAGGTTTCACACAAACATCCACATTAAAACAAATAAGTTAAGTCTCTTATCTTATAAGATCAAGTCTCTTAACTTCTAACATCAAGAAACCATTTTCTTTACCTCTTAAGACCTTATACCTAACTCCCCATAAAGCTAGTATAACTCTTTTTAAAACCTTTTAAAACCAAGTGTTACTCTCCTTCAAAACGATTTATAAATCTTTTGAAATACATCAAGTTACGTATTATAACAAGCCGCTTATAATTCACATCAGTTACCTTTTAAAACCACAAAGTATTTTCTTACCTACATAAAGCTGTTATAACCAACTTCCCATAAAGCCGTTATAACACTTTATGTTTTAAAGACAATCAAACACAGTTAACACGTACGCGTCACCGTACTACATAGTTCACACATATCATGCTAGAAGAGATAGGAAGAGGTTCACATACCTCGCGACGATTATCGACAATAAGCAAAAGCTCCAAGTACTACAACGCACTAGCCCTTTCCACTCCTTGAGTAGAATACGCTACTCTTAGTACTTTCACCTATAAAGGCCACAAACGTCTATTAAATCTTAAACACAAGTTCCCATCTTTCTCGAGAAAATTCGGCAAGACCTCCCCACAACAGTAAATCTCCTCTCTAACGAGGCCTACTAAGCCAAGCCAACGGGGGTTTATACGCCTAACCGGGCGTGTACAATTCTACTCGATACTACACAAGTCTCTTGCTGATACACCCTATGTAATTACGATTGATTCGATTCTTTATTCTTCAGGATTAAGACAAAAGACATTGCCACAATACTACGTTCAGTTCTATATATAGTATACTTCAACTATATATTCTAACATGTAATTTCCAATTACAATAGAAGGAAAGTAGTGTTTACCTCGATAAGCCCAAAATTATCCAAGTATAAAGTCGATCCTGAGCAACGCTTAGCTCCTACTCCGAGCGCTCCAAACAACCCTTAGAAGTTCTAACCAACTTCTACTTACAACTTCAACAACGGGTGAAGATTTCCTTAGGGTTTCGTTTTTGTGGCTAAAGGAAGTATAATCGTATTTTCTGGGCTTTTGTATAAGTGTAACCTTGGGAATACTACAAGGTATTTGGGCCAAGGTATTTGGACATTATAACAATACTAGGAGAGTATTTCTATACCACAACAAGGGGTATTATACGAAAACAACTAGGCTAGGGGGGGGGGTACCCCACGGCTAGCACCACTAGGAGGGGGGGTGGTGCTCTCGGCTAGTACTCACAAAGGGGTAGGGGTTTCTCGGCCACAAGGCCTCATGAGAACAGGGGGTTGGTGGACTAACTACACAAGGGAGGGAGGAAGAGAACTTCAAGACTTAGGAAGATTTTTGGATGAAGAAGTCTTCCAAAGGGTGGGGTATTTATAGGTCAAGCAAAAGCCAACCAATGGCCAAGATGCATCCAAGTGTATAGCAAGTGTAGGGCTAGGATTCACCTAAGTACACCTTATCCATCTACCACCAAAATATCCTACCTAACCCTTGACTAAAAAGCCAAGGCCAATCGTCCAAGAGGACGCCTCAAGTGCTCCAATTAGAGGGTGACAAGTGTCGCCCTCTCGTTGGTCCAAAATGTTTTGTCTCTCGGAAAAATCCACAAAAATAATAAATGACATAGCCGGAATTTTCCCTACGAAAGCTGTGGAAACGTTTCGTCGAAAAACGACTCCTTTCGGCACTTGTGCCCAAATTTCGTCCTAGCCTAATCTTTAAGGCCCAAAATTCTACGTACGTACTCACGTACATAATCTGAAAATACGGGGTATAACACAATTCATACCAAGTAGTTTAAAACTCCAAGCCATTCTCGGCCAACTACAACCAACAATTCAAAATCTTTTCCAATCCTTTTCCAAATTCCAAGTTCTTAGTTCAACATGTTATTTAGTCATAACCAACTTCAACAACTACAATTTCCTTCTTTATTCAACATGCGACGACTTAAACTAATAATCAACTTGAATTCCAATCTTAAAGCTAAACATGCTAGTTTTCGGATTAGGGTTCCAATAGCCAATACACTAGTCCAACTACATAATATATAACTCATGCTTGCTAATATCCATAGCTACAATGATAAGTAAACTTAATTACTAAAACGACAAGATTATACCTTTCAAAGCCCTTAAAAATTTCCAAGATTCAAAGTCGCGCCTTAGCAATTCTTAGCTCCTTTCCTTAAGTTCTAATCCTCTCCAAGCACTCCTTAGAGGCCTATGAAGAACCCATCTTCAAGTTCCAACTTCAAAGTTGAAGAACTCCTTTAGTTTCCGCCTTGCGACTAACGTGAAAACTCCGTTTTTCCGAAATTTTTCTATTGAGATAACCTTATAATACCCTTAGGGACATTGGGTTAAAGTCTTGTGGCTAATGGATCAATACAAAAATTTGTGTGGGTAAAGTGGGCAAACCCGAGAGCTTCACATGAAGAACAAGGCTTCTCTAATATTTTCTAAGTGTTTAAGAGCTTGTCTTGCACTAGTTGGGTATATAAAACATATTGGAGGGCTTAGACTTAAACAAATGTGAGGTTAGGATGAATTTCACTAGGATCAAGCCCATGTGGCAAGTTGACTTGTCAACAATATCAAGCTTAGAAGACTTATCATCTACATAGGTCAAATGACCATCCTAACCTTGCAAATTTCGTCCAACATCAAGTGGGGGAGGTGCCACGTGTTGCCCTCCCATTCGTCCATAAAATTCCGTAACCCTCGTGGGCCCCACAAAAATGTAAAATTCCTCGGGTGGGCCCCACATGACCAAATCCGTACAAGTAAAATTCCATAATGTTAATAAGTCCCATACTCTTTAAATAATGTATTTTGAGAAACCAATTCTCAACAACGAACATTTTTCCTTTCCGACGTTCGGAAGATTTTCCGTCGGAAAAACAATTCTTCCTTTCGTACTAATTTCCAAGTCTTGTTTCCTTTCGTACATTCTCTTATACATGTTATGGACTTACGGGGTGTAACATTCTTCCCCCCTTAGAAACATTCGTCCCCGAATGTTCTTAGTCGGTTGTCACGCTATACAAACTCCGGCATAAACTCTATATTATGCGTATCAATCAAAACATGCACAAGACCAACGATGCCACACATGGCCACCGCAACATACGTGAACATAATAATGGACCTTCCGTCCGTGGTCCCTTCTCAGAAAACTCGAAGGTTACTGTCTTCCCAAACACGGGATCCTTAGAGGTTCCTTTCTTTCCTTACTTGTCATTCTTTCTCGTACTTCTAAACTTATTTAGTAAACGTACAAAATCTCAAATTTTGTTTCTGTTCTCCAATCCTTGGAGTTACTAACCAAACTTGGCCATATTGTTACTTACATTCCCGTTAAGGCTCTTCTCGGTCCTTACGACCTAGTTCCGGTGGAACGCGTCCACAAACTCGTACCACGATTAACTAAACTTGGGCCTGGCATCCTCGTGACCCTATCACATAGCGGGACCACTACCAACTGACATCACCCCATTCTATACTACCGGCTGACCCGAAATGAGTCCATAACCCGGCTCATCGTCATACTTAACTTCTCATTCTTAGTTTGAAATAAATCTCTCTCTTATCTCAAGGTACTTCTTACCCTATCCCCTATTCACTAGAGGTTTGTCACATAAGCTGAAGTATTTCTACTATACAATCTTCCCTATTGGTCTAACACTGTTACGGGGTAATTACTACGTGTGAACTCTACACAACTATAGTCTCAGTTCACTTACTACTCCTGTCAATACTCTTAACTTCTCCCTTTACTAATCAAAGTATCCCTATCTCTGGGGTACTATCACTTTACAACTCTAGCAATAAAGGGAAATCATATACGCTAGGGTAAAATCTGAATCTAACAATGTACGCATGATTCAAAAGAATCGAAATATACATGTAACCCCATGAGATGTTGCCTCCTGATCCTGTCCAGTAGTCACGTCATCTATGCGGTTCGAAGGACCACCAGAACTATAAACTTCACCCTGACTTCTACCACGACTGGCTGACATCTGAACACCCTGTCCTGGGGGATGCACAACTGTGGAGGAAAGGGAACCAACTACCGGCCTCATAGGCTGAGCCACCTCACCGGTGCTCCTTCTAAAAGGACATACCCTCAGAATATGGCCCGGACGGCCACAATAAAAACAAACACCTATGCCATAACGGCATTTCCCCTAACGCTTACCACATCTGGAACACTGAGGAATAAGTGGCCTCGACTGAGAAAATCCTCTGCTCCTCTGAGAACCTCGATCCCTGGAGCTTGGACCGGCTCCTAAATACCTTGTGGGGTCAAATCTCCCACCTGTGAGCTGTGGGGGTATGTACTGGGTAGGCTGGGACGAATATCTCACTCGCTGCTGAGGCAGCTCGTCCATAAACTCACCGGAATAACCAACCGGTCTAGCCCTCTTACGCAGATCTCCGGCCGCCTCTACCTCTGTACACACATGCATGCGGCCGAATAACCTCCTGGACGAAAGCTGCAGCACGCTATCTTGGTCAATAACATAATGGCTTCCTTCATGACCCTAAAGTCTTCCCTTAATCGAAACTGAGGCTCTGGTGTTGGGGCCTCAAAACCTGGCGAAGAAGAACTCGCCGACTGTGGAACCACATCCGGTATGCCCTGGGCATAAGCCCTATCAACTCTCTGAGTCTGACTAGTAGCTCCTGCTACTCCTTTGCCCTTCTGGGCGGCTGTTGCCCTCCTTGGAGGCATAAGCGTAAGCAGAATACGTCAGAGAGGAATTATCTTACTAACACAGCTCTAGGGCACGATCTCAGAGTGAGAAGAATAGAAACCAACTCCTAAATGTCCTGTAGCCTCCTGTTTATGGGTGTGGCGCGCAACTCACCGATAATCAAGACTCTACTAGACACGGTCTGTAGACATTCAGGACGATCGCTCTGATACCACTCTGTCACACCCCGAACCCCGGGCCCGTGACTGGTGCCCTACCTGGGCACCCTGCTACCTTAACAACACAAGTAAACTGCGGAAATTAAATAGCTCTTTTTTTTTTAAAACCAATCGTACGTGCAAGGGCGAAGCCGACAAGGCTGCCATATAATATACATAATAAAAGACACTACACTGTACATGAGTCCAATCCCACATATGAATACAGACCTCTAAGAGTTTTACTGAAATATGACGGGACAAGGCCCCAGTACCCATAATCGTACAAAGCACATCTTGAAAGAACTTATACCTAAAAGATAACTCCCGAACAGAAGGAGCTATCCAAAAACTCTGAGCAGGGTCCTACACCTGCCGATCACCAAACAACGTACCTAAACCTGCGGCATGACGCGGCCCGAAGGAGGTCAAGAAGAATGTACCAAGTATGTGAGCGATGAAATGCTTGTAATGCAATCATAATAGTCTAAACGAAACAGGAGACATGTCTGATAGCCAACCTACAATACATAACACATAAGCAGTCATATCAAGTCAGGGACGCAGGCCCTCAAGGTCACTACTCAAATATAACTATGGGTCTCACGCCCATAATATCAATCATGCCCGTGGAATCCTTCCTCACTGCCGGCAGTCCATGATGTAATAACACCAATAAGGATACATGAACACCAAGTCCCACCTGTGTTCTAAATGCCTCGTGGTCTCATGCCCCGGAATCCCACATCGTAAAAGCATGACCATAGGGTAACACAACCAAATCCGGGGACATATATGATAATCAAATTACAACACATTGTGTCTTACTAACAATGAGAGTAAACAGTAGTATCCTTACAATATAAAATAGGAAGCTCATGATCAAAACAGGACCATCCGCCCGTAGTATCATTTAGCCATCCTACTCCTGGGACTATTTCACCCGCATAGGCCGCGTGGACCCGCGTGAGGTATTCCTCGCATGGGACTATTTCACCCGCATAAGCCCTTACGGACTCGCATGAGGTATTCCTCGCATAGGCTGGACCGCCGCGTGGGACTATTTCACCGCATAAGTCCTTACGGACGCGTGAGGTATTCCTCGCATCGTGGGTAGCAAATCCACGGAATATCCAAATGCCACAAACCCGGGGAATGACCCCGAAACGACTGATATACCAATAGCACACAACCGGCTATTTCCAGCACACATAGGCAATTTCTCAATTTATCAAGCCAAAGTACTTATCAAGGCATCACATGGAATAATTCTCAATTAATCAAGCCAAAGTACTTATCAAGGCACACTTAGAATTATTCTCAATTAACAAGCCAAAGTACTCATCAAGGCATCACATGGAATAATTCTCAATTAATCAAGCCAAAGTACTTATCAAGGCACACTTAGAATAATTCTCAATTAAACAAGCCAAAGTACTTATCAGGGCACAAATAGAATAATTCTCATTTAACAAGCCAAAGTACTTATCAGGGCACAAATAGAATAATTATCATTTAACAAGACAAAGTACTTATCAGGGCACAAATAGAATAATTCTCATTTAACAAGCCAAAGTACTTATCAGGGCACAAATAGAATAATTCTCATTTAACAAGCCAAAGTACTACTCAAGGCATCACCTAGAATAATTCTCAATTAAACAGGCCAAAGTACCACGTACGTACATTCTTTTCAAAAGACTCTTTTTTATGTAAAATCCCAAGATACTAACACCCGTAGTATCAAGGCATGTCTATTTTTCAAAGTAAGTTACTACACGTTTAGAAAACTCATTTCAAGGCTTGAAATCAAGTAACTTCAAATTTTCACAATCTAGGCAACTCATGCCCTTTAATCAAAATAGACAACTTTCTAAACCTTCCATAAAGCCGTTATAACCAACTTCCCATAAAGCCGTTATAACCCTTTATGGTTTTAGACATATCCATTCCTTTTATAACCGAGAGACTTATACTATTAAAACCAAGTATCACATACTTACAAATCAAGTTCTAAACTTTCAAAACACTTCAATTCTCTTAATATATAGAAAACAAGTTTCTTCTACTTTTAAACCTCAAGTAACTCACTCCTTCAAAACAAGTTACTTCTCTTAAATCATGTCATTTCTCCTCTTTTAAAACAATTAAGTAGATCACTCCTTTGACTCCCCTAAAGTCATTATAATGACCTTTAGGATTTTGGGACTAAGGCACTAGCCCAAAAGATTTGGAAATCACTTCCTTTTCAAGACTCTATGTACTTTAAGTAAAATACTTTCACTTTTAAGAATCCAAACTTCAGTAAGAAAATGGATTTTACAACTTACAATTTAAACATCAAAGTACAATCAAGGAAGTACATAGAACAAATTCTATTCTAGGCAATCCAAATACAAACAAGGAATGGATCATTTAAGGAGTAGAACATACTTTCTTAATCTTAAGGAATCATGCTAGAAGAGGAGATAGTTCACATACCTTTTCGGCTAATATCCACAAGCTAAGCCGAATACGCCGTACGTAGAAGTGTCAACCTATAATGGTCACAACAAGACTATCAACTTCTAGCCTCTAACGTAGAATAATACTAAGTATACGGTCTCTAATTCTACGGAAAATCGGGCAGCACTTCCTTTGTTTCTACTCACTTTGCCACCTTTTTCAAGGCCGAATACAATAACCAACATGCCACATTTAAGGCTCCAAACAACAACCAACCAAAGGGGATTACACGCCTTACAATACGTGTAAAATTCCGCCCCACAATTCATACCAAGTAGTTTAAAACTCCAAGCCATTCTCGGCCAACTACAACCAACAATTCAAAATCTTTTCCAATCCTTTTCCAAATTCCAAGTTCTTAGTTCAACATGTTATTTAGTCATAACCAACTTCAACAACTACAATTTCCTTCTTTATTCAACATGCGACGACTTAAACTAATAATCAACTTGAATTCCAATCTTAAAGCTAAACATGCTAGTTTTCGGATTAGGGTTCCAATAGCCAATACACTAGTCCAACTACATAATATATAACTCATGCTTGCTAATATCCATAGCTACAATGATAAGTAAACTTAATTACTAAAACGACAAGATTATACCTTTCAAAGCCCTTAAAAATTTCCAAGATTCAAAGTCGCGCCTTAGCAATTCTTAGCTCCTTTCCTTAAGTTCCAATCCTCTCCAAGCACTCCTTAGAGGCCTATGAAGAACCCATCTTCAAGTTCCAACTTCAAAGTTGAAGAACTCCTTTAGTTTCCGCCTTGCGACTAACGTGAAAACTCCGTTTTTCCGAAATTTTTCTATTGAGATAACCTTATAATACCCTTAGGGACATTGGGTTAAAGTCTTGTGGCTAATGGATCAAAACTACAAAAATTTGTGTGGGTAAAGTGGGCAAACCCGAGAGCTTCACATGAAGAACAAGGCTTCTCTAATATTTTCTAAGTGTTTAAGAGCTTGTCTTGCACTAGTTGGGTATATAAAACATATTGGAGGGCTTAGACTTAAACAAATGTGAGGTTAGGATGAATTTCACTAGGATCAAGCCCATGTGGCAAGTTGACTTGTCAACAATATCAAGCTTAGAAGACTTATCATCTACATAGGTCAAATGACCATCCTAACCTTGCAAATTTCGTCCAACATCAAGTGGGGGAGGTGCCACGTGTTGCCCTCCCATTCGTCCATAAAATTCCGTAACCCTCGTGGGCCCCACAAAAATGTAAAATTCCTCGGGTGGGCCCCACATGACCAAATCCGTACAAGTAAAATTCCATAATGTTAATAAGTCCCATACTCTTTAAATAATGTATTTTGAGAAACCAATTCTCAACAACGAACATTTTTCCTTTCCGACGTTCGGAAGATTTTCCGTCGGAAAAACAATTCTTCCTTTCGTACTAATTTCCAAGTCTTGTTTCCTTTCGTACATTCTCTTATACATGTTCTGGACTTACGGGGTGTAACATTCTTCCCCCCTTAGAAACATTCGTCCCCGAATGTTCTTAGTCGGTTGTCACGCTATACAAACTCCGGCATAAACTCTATACTATGCCTATCAATCAAAACATGCACAAGACCAACGATTCCACACATGGCCACCGCAACATACGTGAACATAATAATGGACCTTCCGTCCGTGGTCCCTTCTCAGAAAACTCGAAGGTTACTGTCTTCCCAAACACGGGATCCTTAGAGGTTCCTTTCTTTCCTTACTTGTCATTCTTTCTCGTACTTCTAAACTCATTTAGTAAACGTACAAAATCTCAAATTTTGTTTCTGTTCTCCAATCCTTGGAGTTACTAACCAAACTTGGCCATATTGTTACTTACATTCCCGTTAAGGCTCTTCTCGGTCCTTACGACCTAGTTCCGGTGGAACGCGTCCACAAACTCGTACCACGATTAACTAAACTTGGGCCTGGCATCCTCGTGACCCTATCACATAGAGGGACCACTACCAACTGACATCACCCCATTCTATACTACCGGCTGACCCGAAATGAGTCCATAACCCGGCTCATCGTCATACTTAACTTCTCATTCTTAGTTTGAAATAAATCTCTCTCTTATCTCAAGGTACTTCTTACAGGTATTTAGTATTGTTGGTAGGTGGGTTCTGGTAGTTGGCTTTCGTACTTGCCCCGGTCAGTTGAGGATGCAGGGTAAATCTGGTAGCTATGCCTTCGTACTTGCCCCGTACGGTCCTTATGACACAGGTGGGATCTGGTGTTCATGTGTACTCCTTGGTGTTGTTATATCCTAGACTGCCGGCAGTGAGGAAGGAATTCCACGGGCATGATTGATATTGTGGGCATGAGACCCATGGTTATATTTGAGTGATGACTTAGAGGGCGTGAGTCCCTGACTTGACATGACTGTGTATATGTTGTGTACTGTAGTTTGGCTATCATACATGTCTCCTGCTTTATATAGACTATTATGATTTCATTACAGTATTTTCAGTTTCACATACTTGGTACCTGTTGTACTGACCTCCTTCGGGGGGCTGCGTTCATGCCGCAGGTAGAGGTACACCAGTTGTTGATCCTCGCTCATAGGATCGCAGTTCAGCGTTTTGGGGAGCTCCGTTTTCTCCGGAGGCTTATCTTTTGGTATGGTTCCCTGCCATTGTAGGTACTTGTACATGCAGGGGTATGCCTGGGCCCTGTCCCGTCATAGTTGTATAAAAACTCTTAGAGGTATGTAGTACTGTTGTGGGCAAGGTTTGTAAAAAAGGATTTAACTGTTCAAGTTTTTAATTTATATCTGAAGGTAACTGTTTTAGTTGCTTTGTTCTTATGTTAATCTATTGTTTCATGTCTTTGATTTTATTTCCGCTGATTTTCTCTGATGTTGTATCACTAGGGTGCCCGGGGTAAGGCACCAGTCGCGGGCCCGGGGTCGGGTCGTGACAGGAAATTCTACTCATTTCAATATAATTGATTGTCGATATCTTTTTGATTTAACGCAACAATGGCTTGTTCGATACTTTTTCTTATTAGTGTTGTAACTTAGCAAGATCAACTCGACTCCAATACTTCCTAAAAACTCTTACCAGCATCTCTCATAAGACTTGGTATGGACTTAGGAATAATTTAGACATGCCTTTAGCATAGAATTAATAACATGAATACTCCTTAACTTCAAAGAGTAGAATGAATCATGAAACAATACCACATGTATATTTCATACGTAGAACATGTCAAAGAAAGAAAGAAGAGGTTCACATACCTTATTGACGACTAACCAACACGACAAGTAAAATACGTCTCAAATAGGTACTTCAACCTATAATGACAACAACACGTCTATCAACTTCATGAATACTTGTATACACTTATACCACATAATGAATCTCATTTCACATAAAAATTCGGGCAGTAATTCCCCTACTTATACATACTTTTTCACATTTCAAGAAGGCCAATTTCATCTACAAACCAAGCCAAAATTAAGGGCACAACCAAAACAGCAACCAAAGGGTATTACACGCCTACTTCACATGTAAAATTCATCCCCTTAATCCATATAAAACGGTTCACAAAAACAGTTCGTGTTCCACAACAACAAGGATAAAATGTGATGCATTTTAACACCTTTCCACACCCTTATTCCCTTAGGACTTTCATTAGCAATTACTATAATTAAACATGCTTATTGGTGGCTGAATATCCAGCATTCCAACGCCACAAAACAGTCCCTTAAAACTGCATAACAATATCCAACAGTTTGGTACACCTCTCGGCCAACAACAACAACAATTCAAAACCCTTTCCATAATCTCCTTTATATTACAATTCAAGTTCCAATACTTTAATACAAATCATATCAACTATCAACAACAATATTTCCTTCATTTAATAACATGCAATAAGTGAAGATAACAACAATAATAACTAATGAATCCAAGATAACAATAATGTCTAGTTTCAGCTACTACACCACAAATTATCCATACACTTTTTATTCTTCATTATCCTTAATACAAGTTCATCTATTAACTACTACAACATGTAATATCCAATTATTTCAAGAGGAGAAAGAATCCTTACCTTTAAATAGCCCAAAACAGTCCACTTAAAGTTGGTCCACAGTTTTGTCTTAGCTCCACTTCTTCAAGTTTCAATCACACAAATGTATCCACTACAAGCTTGTAACCATCTTCACTTCTTGTTTGACTTCCAAAAAGTTCATAAATAATCTTAGGTTCTTGGACAAAATCTGTCCAAAACCGAGACCACCATTAGGAGAATTAACCTTGGCTTAGAACTTAGGTAGAGGGCTTAATCTTGGAAAATAACTTAACTTTGTTCTACACTTTTGCTTGGATTTCGAGAGCTTCAAGGAGAGAAGACATATGAGGGTTTGAAGATGAAGATATTTTTGTGCTAAGTCTTCAAGACTTGTAATATAAGAGGTGTACAAGCCAAGTGGATGGGGACCCTCTTGTCCACTTGTATGAAAATATCTTCCACACTATAATCTCTTCACAACATTTTCATCCTAACACTTAGTCAATTTTGCAATACAAATACATATATATAATTAGAGCTTGTTACACAAGTGGGGAGGGACACATGTCACCCTCTTATTCTCCCATAATTCTCATAACAAAATAATTCCATACTTAGCCAAAATACTTAAAATTTTCGACCCCCCCCCCCCCCCCAAAAAAAATTATGAAATTTTCGATTAGCTCATACTCTTATTCCCAAGACTTTATAATACAATACTAAGTCCATAAATCCATATTAGGGAATCCAACTCCGATTTTATAAATTTTTCGTCGTCACATTTTTTTTATCCAAAAATTTTCCGTATCCGAAAATGTAAATATACTTTCCTTCCAACATTCACATCTTATTTCCTTACTTATGTTCTCACTTATATGCCCTAGAACTACAGGGTGAAACTGTCACGACCCGACCCCGGGCCCGCGACTGGTGCCCTACCTGGGCACCCTTACAGGTACACATCAGAGAAAATCAGCGGAACATACATAAACTCAATAAGGAATAAATAACAGGATAGCCGATAAGGCTACCTCCCTGAATATATATATAAAGTCAAAAGCAGTTACCTCATTTTTTTTTTACAAACCGACCCACAAGATATGACTACATACCTCTAAGAGTTTTGACATAACAATTGTGACGGGACAGGGCCCCGCCATACCCTTGAATGTACAACAACCGACAATACCAGAGATCTGAACCAAAGATAAGCCTCCGGAGTAATGGAGCTTCTCAACAGCTGAACAGTGATCCTAAGAGTGAGGATCAGCAACCTGTATAACTCTACCTGCAGCATGAACGCAGCCCTCCGAAGGAGGTCGACAACAGTACAGTATGTGGCCCAGAAATCAGTAATGAAATCATAATAGTCTAAAATAAAGTTGGGGACATGTATGATAACCATATTAACAGTACACTATGCCTTACTAACAATGAGAGTAAACAAGAGTATACTTTACTGCATAAAAATAGGAGGCTCATGATCAATTTAGGGCCACCCGTCCGTAGTATCATTAAGCAATCCTACTCCTGGAACTATTTCACCCGCATAGGTCCTGTGGACCCGCAATGAGGTCATCCGCCTCGCATGGGACTATTTCTGTTACACCCCGAAAATTTCAGGATATGTTTATAAGAACGTACGTAAAAACTCAAAATGTTAAGATTTGAGACGAGTAAAAATTTATCGGAATTTTGGAATTTGTCGGAAAAAGAAATATTGCGACGAACGGGAGGGCGACACGTGTCACCCCCTTAGTGGCCTTGGTAGAAATTGGCATGGTTAGAATGGTCATTTGACCATAATTTAAATAACCAAGTCTTGCAAAGACAAATAGCTTGATATTGTTGACTAAGTCAAAGGCCACTTGGACTTGATCCATGTGAAGCTCATCCAAGCCACCCAATTGTACTAATCTTGACCGTCCATCTTGTTATATATGTATACTAGTGCAAGACAAGCTCCACACTTAGCAAATTTTCAAAAAAAAACTTGAGGAACACTAGATGAAACTCTCGGTCAAGGCTAGGGTTTCAAGGGAAAAATTTTCAATTGTTGTCCAATAATTCCCATACTTTAAACCAAGGTTCCTAAGAGTATTGTAAGTGTATCTCAATAGAAAGATCCCGGAAAAATGGCGTTTTCGTATTAGTCGCAAGGCGGAAACTAAAGGAGTTCTTCAACTTTGAAGTTGGAACTTGAAGATGAGTTATTCATAAGCTTCTAAGGGTTGCTTGGAGTGGATTGGAACGTTGAAAGGAGGAGCTAAAGTTGCTAAGGATCGACTTGTGCTCTTGGATCATATTTGGGCTAATTGAGGTATAACCTTCATTTTACTTTTGTAATTGAAGATTTCATGTTATGATAAGTTATAAGTGATCATGTGATATGTGTTATGAAGTTTGATAAGTGTTATGGAAATTTGGAAGCTCAAATCCGAAAATGACATGCTAAGCCATTTGAAATTGAAATACAATTTGGTCAATAATTAGAATCGTCGCATGTTTACCTACTTGAGGATTGTAGTAGCTATAATCAATTGTGGCTAGATAACATGTTATATTAAACCACTTGGATTGATAAGAAATTGGAAGAAGAATTGGTATTATTTCCCTAATTGCCGAATTGACATTTTAGTTTAGACTAGTTTGTTATATATTGTGGGGCGGAATTTTACATGTCTTGATTAAGCGTGTAATCCCCTATTGTTAGCTACTTTGTTGGGCCTTAAATGTGGCGTGTTTGGTTATTAAATTCGGCCTTGAAAAAGGTGGCAAAGTATGTAGAAACAAAGGAAGTGCTGTCCGATTTTCCGTAGAATTTAGTGACTTTGCACTTGGAATATTCTACGTTTGAAACTAGAAGTTAATAGACGTACTATGGTCATTATAGGTTGACATACTACGTACGGCGTTTTGGACTTAGCAAGTGGATTAAACCGAAGAGGTATGTGGAACTTTCTTATCTCTTGAGCATGAATAGTTGTAAATGTATAGTACGGTAGACGTACTAGTTTTGGCGAATCTAGTCCATTTGATATCCTTGGCTTATTTTACGAATGTCCAATTTGGTTGAGTTAGGAAATTAACTCACTTGTTTAAATATTAAGGATATCTTGGTTCTCAAAAGTTAAGAGACTTTAAGTATGTGGAAAGTATTTTTGATACTTGCTTTGTTGGAATGTTTAAGTCTCTTGGTTATAAAGAAGTATGTAAGTTTCTAAAGTATAAAGTTAGTATAACGGCTTTATGGGAAGTTGGTTATAATAGCTTTATGGAAAGTTAAAAAGAGTGGTTTACTCTAAGTAATTTAAGTATGTTAAATGACTTGAAATAACGAAAGGCAAGTTGATTTAAAGGCATCTATTGCCTAAGGTTTTTATGAGAGAAGAAGTCACTTGATTTAGAAGCCTAATTTTATTTCTAAAAGTATTGTGACTTGTCTTGAAAAGTAATTGTAACTTGATACTAAGGTTATTAGTATCTTGGAAGTTTTATACGAAAAAGAGTCATTTTTTTTAAAAGAGTGGAAGTATGTAGTACTTGGGTTAAATTCCCGGATTTTTATAAAAGACATGTTAGTGCCTTAAGTAAACTAAAATGAGAGTGTATATGAACAAGAATAATAAGAAGCTAGGGGATTTCTTAACTTGCTTATATATGGTATGATAAGCCGGTAGTGCTTATGTTATGTATGATAAGCCGGTAGTGCTTATGTTATGTATGATAAGCCGGTAGTGCTTATGTTATGTGTCATAGCCGGTTTGTGCTAGTAGTAGGTTATTCATTACGGGGTCATTCCCCGTGTTTGTGGCATTTGCATATTCTGTGGATTTGCTACCCACGATGCGAGGAATACCTCATGCGAGTCCGTAAGGGCTTATGCGGGTGAAATAGTCCCATGCGGGCGGATACAGCCTATGCGAGGAAGACCTCATGCGGGTCTACACGATCTATGCGGGTGAAATAGTCCCATGCGAGGAATACCTCATGCGGGTCCATACGACCTATGCGGGTGAAATAGTCTCAGGAGTAGGATTGCTTAATGATACTGCGGGCGGGTGGTCCTGCTTTGATCGTGAGCTTCCTATTTTTATGTTGTAAGTATACTCTTGATTTCTCTCATTGTTAGTAAGGCACAATGTACTGTTATTTGAGTTATCATACCTGTCTCCAGTTTTATTATTGACTTATGATTTCATTCTGATGCTGATTTCGCCACATATTTGGTACATGTTGTCGACCTCCTTCGGGTGCGTTCACTGCGCAGTAGAGTACATGTTGCGATCCTCGCTCTTAGGATCACCGTTCATCCGCTGAAGCTCCTTTATTCGAGGCTTATCCTCGGTATTGTCGGCCGTTGTACATTCAGGGTATGGCGGGGCCCGTCCCTTGAGTTGTTATTCTTAAGTGCGTAGTCACATTTGTGGATTGGGTTGTAAAGAAAAAAAGTGTCTTGTTTTATTGCGTATATTGTACGGAAGGTGGCCTTATCGGCTAGCTTTGTTGCTATTTTTATATTCAAGCATTTTATAAGTTGTGTATGTTCATTGCTATTCTCTCGATGTATCACAGGAGGGTGCCTGTGTAGGGCACGATCGCGAGCCCGGTCAGTCGTGACAAAAGTGGTATCAGAGCAGTTAGTCCTCGGAAAGTGTCTACAGACCGTGTCTTGTAGAGTCTTGATTATCGGTGTGTTGTACACCACATCTATAATCAGGAGGCTGCAGGACATTTAGGATTGGTTTCCATTCTTCTTACTCTAAGATCGTGCGATAGAGCTGTATGGTTAGGGTCGTCTCTCCCTAACAAGTTATGTTGTTTGCAGCTACGAGAAAGGTAGCAGTGACCCAGGAAAGATTATGTGGATTGCGTATCCAAGTTGGTAATATTAGTAGTATAGTTGGTATTGTGACATACAGCTATACGGATTTATGTATGGGGGTCACATATGTGTTGCCTAGGATGATTTTAGATTACCAGGATTTGGTAAGGACTAAATAAATACCGGGAAGGTATGAACAGTTAAGGAACTCTCATCTAGGTTTTACGTGCCAATTTGAGATAATTAGGTGATGATGAGTTGTGTAAGAATGTAATGGACCCTCAAGAGGTTAATTAAGGGACTTAATGGAAGACTATGTTAATAGATTGAGCTACGTAGTAGGATTTCGAGAATGGTACGGGTGAGATCCGTATGGAGTAAGTATGGCTGTTGTGGACAAGACAACCCGATTATAGTATATTGAGAAGTTTTTGTACCCGTTTACGGGGGGACTGATAAGTTAGGCTTGGAGCATGGAAATTGTGAGCCTAGGAATGTTGATAACCACCGAGACCTTAGGTATATAAGGCCTTCTCGGGTAGTAAAAAGTTAAGACAGACCAAGGAAAAGAGTTAAATACGACGCCGAGTCGGGTTGGGGATCTATTAAGGGTCGCCCCATAGCTTGAAATGAAATGGGATCAGTTGGTAGTAGTTCCGCTACGTGACAGGGTCACGAGGGTGCAAGGCCCAAGTCTAGTTAATCATTTTACGGGTTCGTGGACGTGTTCCACCGGAACCAGGGTGTGAGAGCCGGAAATGGCCTTATGTTGTTTAGAATAGTAACTCCAAAGATTGGAGGCCCGAATCAGTATGAAGGCTATGTACGTACGCAAGAATAAGTTTGGAAGTACGGGAAGAAATCGACCCGATGAAAAGAGAGCAACCAAGTGTAAAGGAATGGAGCACGAATCCACGAGGACCTTTCATGGTGACTACACGTGAGTGTTGGGTGGTAGCCGGCGGGTAGATAATAATTACGGATAACGTCGATCGTTAGACCCTAGAACCTAGCGGTATTGCCAATGACGTTGAGGTCATTATGAGTGCAGGATAGTTGGCCCTTGTTATGCCAACGTTGGTAAAGAGAGATTGGCTCGATTCGGTTTTACAGTAAGTGATTATCGGTGAAAAGGAAGAGAAGTGGTAGTAACGATGAATTATCCTTCCTTCTTTGACATCATTGTTTTTTTATAAGTCCGTGTGACTTGTTCATTTGAGGTAAATTGGCGGAAGTAAGTAATAATTGAATTTGAAGGAATTTATGTTAAGTGCCCTAGTAGGTACTTGGAGTTGGTTTAGTGTGGCGGTCGGGGCCACGACCTTCCAAAAATTCGGGAAAGCGTGCAAGGCAGAATAAATAAGTACAAGTCTTTGTAGTGGAAAGTGAGGACATCTTAGGTAGATTTTGAAAATCTCTACGATTAAGGTGGCGCTTGATAATTTAGATTTGATAGGAGATAAGTTCTCTTCCCACGTAAAGGGCGCTTTACGTATTATGGGGTTCGCGATGTACCCATGTTGTTGATGCAGATATGAACTAGTAAGGTCTTGATGTCGTCATGCCATAGGATTCTGATTTTAGATAACCGTGGGAAAAGTGTTGTGTTGGGGTAATTAAGAACGACGTACGAATTGGTCGAGGAAAGTATAGTAAAGATATAAATGCAGTTTGTACGCATGTATGCAACTTTGCGATTATGAATCAATATGGAAATACTTTTGCTAATAGAAAGCCTAAGGTAAGGTTCGACCGAATAATAAAGGAGAATACGACTATGGTTTTGTATGTTGCACGAGATATAATTACGGACTAGTGAAAGACCATTAGTAAATAATGGGCAGTAAGAACATTTCGAGGAAATGTGGTAACACCTGGCTATTGTCTCTTCGAGCTGGGAGAGAATAGTAGGATTGTTATTTGACGAGATCAAGGAAACCTCTCCCCTAAATTGTGATTGACAGTAAGTCTTAGCCATGAGGCAAGCAAAGGAATCAAATCTAAGTTTAGTGACCAAGTTTGGTTGCAACAGAGAAAGGGAAACAGGAACCATAAGTGAGATTCTTCTGTTACCGAGCCTAGGGGGTTCGATTATTTTTGTTTCCAAGGTTAATGAAGTTTAGATCCGAGAGGTTGCCGAGTCTTCCGTCGTTGAAGAGGTAAAGAGGCGACAGTATGAGGATCCAGTTATGATGCGGTATCGAGATACGGCTCTCCAAGAAGAGAAGAGCCTGTTTGGGTAGCACCAGATGGGGTTAGAGATGTCAATGGATCCTGGACCCGATCCGGATCCGGCGGATCCAGATCCGTTTTATAGGATATGGATATTCAAAGTTTGGACCCGACGGATCAAGACCGGACCCGGATCCGTTTATGATGGATCGGATCTGGATCTGGATCCTGTCTTTGAGATCCGTATCCGGTCCAGATCCGACCCGTGAATCCATTTTTTATTAAATTAATTAAACATTTATTATTTATACATCATGGCACCGAATCCATTGTAATCTTAATTTTATTTTATATTCAAAGGGCCGAAGGCCATTATTTTTTTAATTGAGACACGTTTTGTGTGTTATTCTTTAATCATTATATTAATCATTTATGTGGTACTTATGTATGTAGTAGCTTAGGTATTGAGAGGATTGTTTCTCACTACAGCAATAGTCAATAAGCATAACAATTGTCAACAATGTCATTTAGTCTTAATTTACGGATGCATTTCCCATGATTTCGTTAAATTAAATTGACTCTTTTTCTAGAAAATTTGGACTGATTAGAAGGTATAACCTAATAATCAGTCACTTTGATTTGGATCCAGATCCGATCCGATGGATCTGGATTTTGATATGATTTTATGGACCCTATGAATCTGGATCTGGATATGGATACATGTATGTAAAACGGATCTGGATCTGGATCTAGTAGGATCCGGTCCAGATCCTACCCGTTGTCATCCCTAGATGGGGTGCTGTGAGATGAGGATAGATTGCGGGTACCCGGTACTGCAGGACTAGTCAGCAGGTCTTAGGGGAAGCACACAGTGCTTATTGTTCAAATTGTACAGGGTCGACTAAGTTGTGTCGTGACCTCAGATGTATGTATGGGTAAGATGACCGGAAAAGGGACATAGCGGAGTGTACTGCTTAGTGTCCGAGTTAGTAGCAGGTCATGGTTGAGCACCAGAAGCCCAGTGGGCTATTGCAGGCGATTGAAATCCCAACCTAGTTATGAGAGGTAATTAATATGGATCTTGTTACAGGGTGGCATCGTACTCGGAGGAAGTGCGACTCCCTGGGGGTCATGGTAAATGGGCTGGCGAAACCAGCCGTGTTCTTCCGGTTGGGACCACTTACTCGGCTGAGGTTTATACTAGCTTGTATAGCAGAGAGATTGTGAGACTGCACGGGGTTCCTACGTTTATGATGACAGACAGATGAGCTCGGTTACGGATAACTTCTGGAGGTTTTTCAGAAGGGATTAGGGACACAGGTGAGTCTCAGTGTTGCATTACACCCTCAGACCGACGGTCAGGCAGAGCGTACTATCCAGGCACTTGAGGATAGGTTGCGAGCCTGTGTTCTTGATTTCAGAAATGGCCGGGAGGGTTAATTGCCTCTTGTTGTGTTACGTACGATAACAGATACCCTTCCAGTATTCAGATGGCCCTGTATGAGGCCTTGTATGTAAGGAAGTGTAGATCGCCGGTTGGATGGTTCGACATAGGCGAGGTTCAGTTATTTGGTCCAGACTTAATTCAGCGGGCTGTGGATAAGGCGAAGCTTATCCGGGAAAGATTATTTGTAAGCTTAGAGTCGTGAAGCTTTACGCAGATAACAAGCGTTGACACATGGGGTCCAGGTTGACATTTTAGTATGAGTATTGTTATGTGGCCTTGTGTGGTATTATTGGTATGTAGGGGTTGTAAGGAGACTATGTCGCTATCTTTAAGTTAGACTCCCGAAAGAACATTCTAGGACGAATGTTTCTAAGGGGGGGAGAATGTTACACCCCGGAAATTTCAGGATATGTTTATAAGAACGTACGTAAGAACTCAAAATGTTAAGATTTGAGACGAGTAAAAATTTATCGGAATTTTGGAATTTGTCGGAAAACGAAATATTGCGACGAACGGGAGGGCGACACGTGTCACCCCCCTTAGTGGCCTTGGTCGAAATTGGCATGGTTAGAATGGTCATTTGACCATAATTTAAATAACCAAGTCTTGCAAAGACAAATAGCTTGATATTGTTGACTAAGTCAAAGGCCACTTGGACTTGATCCATGTGAAGCTCATCCAAGCCACCCAATTGTACTAATCTTGACCCTCCATCTTGTTATATATGTATACTAGTGCAAGACAAGCTCCACACTTAGCAAATTTTCAAAAAAAAACTTGAGGAACACTAGATGAAGCTCTCGGCCAAGGCTAGGGTTTCAAGGGAAAAAATTTCAATTGTTGTCCAATAATTCCCATACTTTAAACCAAGGTTCCTAAGAGTATTGTAAGTGTATCTCAATAGAAAGATCCCGGAAAAATGGCGTTTTCGTATTAGTCGCAAGGCGGAAACTAAAGGAGTTCTTCAACTTTGAAGTTGGAACTTGAAGATGAGTTATTCATAAGCTTCTAAGGGTTGCTTGGAGTGGATTGGAACGTCGAAAGGAGGAGCTAAAGTTGCTAAGGATCGACTTGTGCTCTTGGATCATATTTGGGCTAATTGAGGTATAACCTTCATTTTACTTTTGTAATTGAAGATTTCATGTTATGATAAGTTATAAGTGATCATGTGATATGTGTTATGAAGTTTGATAAGTGTTATGGAAATTTGGAAGCTCAAATCCGAAAATGACATGTTAAGCCATTTGAAATTGAAATACAATTTGGTCGATAATTAGAATCGTCGCATGTTTACCTACTTGAGGATTGTAGTAGCTATAATCAATTGTGGCTAGATAACATTTTATATTAAACCACTTGGATTGATAAGAAATTGGAAGAAGAATTGGTATTGTTGCCCTAATTGCCGAATTGACATTTTAGTTTAGACTAGTTTGTTATATATTGTGGGGCGGAATTTTACATGTCTTGATTAAGCGTGTAATCCCCTATTGTTAGCTACTTTGTTGGACCTTAAATGTGGCGTGTTTGGTTATTGAATTCGGCCTTGAAAAAGGTGGCAAAGTATGTAGAAACAAAGGAAGTGTTGTCCGATTTTCCGTAGAATTTAGTGACTTTGCACTTGGAATATTCTACGTTTGAAACTAGAAGTTAATAGACGTACTATGGTCATTATAGGTTGACATACTACGTACGGTGTTTTGGACTTAGCAAGTGGATTAAACCGAAGAGGTATGTGGAACTTTCTTATCTCTTAAGCATGAATAGTTGTAAATGTATAGTACGGTAGACGTACGAGTTTTTGCGAATCTAGTCCATTTGATATCCTTGGCTTATTTTACGAATGTCCAATTTGGTTGAGTTAGGAAATTAACTCACTTGTTTAAATATTAAGGATATCTTGGTTCTCAAAAGTTAAGAGACTTTAAGTATGTTGAAAGTATTTTTGATACTTGCTTTGTTGGAAAGTTTAAGTCTCTTGGTTATAAAGAAGTATGTAAGTTTCTAAAGTATAAAGTTAGTATAACGGCTTTATGGGAAGTTGGTTATAATAGCTTTATGGAAAGTTAAAAAGAGTGGTTTACTCTAAGTAATTTAAGTATGTTAAATGACTTGAAATAACGAAAGGCAAGTTGATTTAAAGGCATCTATTGCCTAAGGTTTTTATGAGAGAAGAAGTCACTTGATTTAGAAGCCTAATTTTATTTCTAAAAGTATTGTGACTTGTCTTGAAAAGTAATTGTGACTTGATACTAAGGTTATTAGTATCTTGGAAGTTTTATACGAAAAAGAGTCATTTTTTTAAAAGAGTGGAAGTATGTAGTACTTGGGTTAATTTCTCGGATTTTTATAAAAGACATGTTAGTGCCTTAAGTAAACTAAAATGAGAGTGTATATGAACAAGAATAATAAGAAGCTAGGGGATTTCTTAACTTGCTTATATATGGTATGATAAGCCGGTAGTGCTTATGTTATGTATGATAAGCCGGTAGTGCTTATGTTATGTATGATAAGCCGGTAGTGCTTATGTTATGTGTGATAGTCGGTTTGTGCTAGTAGTATGTTATTCATTACGGGGTCATTCCCCGTGTTTGTGGCATTTGCATATTCCGTGGATTTGCTACCCACGATGCGAGGAATACCTCATGCGAGTCCGTAAGGGCTTATGCGGGTGAAATAGTCCCATGCGGGCGGATACAGCCTATGCGAGGAATACCTCATGCGGGTCTACACGATCTATGCGGGTGAAATAGTCCCATGCGAGGAATACCTCATGCGGGTCCACACGACCTATGCGGGTGAAATAGTCCCAGGAGTAGGATTGCTTAATGATACTGCGGGCGGGTGGTCCTGCTTGATCGTGAGCTTCTATTTTTATGTTGTAAGTATACTCTTTATTACTCAGATTGTTAGTAAGGCACGATTATCGTTAATTGAGTTATCATACTGTCTCAGCTTTATTATTGACTTATGATTTCATTCTGATTTCGGTTTCACATATTTGGTACATGTTATCGACCTCGCCCGAAGTGCGTTCACGCCGCAGTGGAAGTCAGTTCTTGATCCTCGCTCTTAGGATCATTGTTCAATTTGAGAAGCTCCTTTATTCGGAGGCTTATCCACGGTATTGTCGGTCGTTGTACATTCGGGGTATGGCGGGGCCCCGTCACTTGAGTTGTTATTCTTAAGTGCAGTAGTCACATTTGTGGATTGGGTTGTAAAGAAAAAAAGTGTCTTGTTTTATTGCGTATATTGTACGGAAGGTGGCCTTCGGCCAGCTTTGTTGCTATTTTTATCCCAAGCATTTTATAAGTTGTGTATGTTCATTGCTATTCTCTGATGTATCACAGGAGGGTGCCTGGTAGGGCACCGATCGCGAGCAGAATCGGGTCGTGACAATTTCACGCTTAGGCGGTGGGCCATGATGAGTACAAACGCCACACTCGCATCATGGGTAGCAAATCCATGGAATAAGTAGTAACGGGGTTTACCATGAGAATAACATAACACTAGCACAACCGGCTATCATACATAACATAAGCACCACCGGCTTATCATACATAACATAAGCACCACCGGCTTATCATAATTATCATAAGCAAGTTAAGAATTCCCCTAACTTCTTATTAGCCTTAATTATCATGCACTCTCATTTTATTTAACTTAAGGCACTAACATGTCATTAAAAATCCGGGAATTTAACCCAAGTACTATGTACTTCCGTTCCTTTTAAAAAGAACTCTTTTTATAAAAAAAACCCCAAGATACTATCACTCGTAGTATCAAGGCGTGTCTATTTTTCAAATCTAGTTACTACACCTTTAGAAATTCATTTCAAGGCTTTAAAACCAAGTAACTTCTACTTTCACAACCTAGGCAACTCGTGCCTATAAATCAAGTAGACACTTTCTTAACTTTCCATAAAGCCGTTATAACTAACTTCCCATAAAGCCGTTATAACTCTTTATGTTTTAGACAATTACATTCTTTTTATAACCAAGAGACTTATACTTTCAAATACCAAGTATCATATACTTTCAAATCAAGTTACATAACTTTCAGAATACTTCAAGTCTCTTAACTTTAGAAATCAAGTTTCTTAACTTTAGAATAGTTTAAGTAATCAATACTTTCCAAATCAAGTATTCTATACATTTTCAAGTCAAGAAATCTTTGTTTACCTTATTAGAATAAACCATTCTTTTAACTTCCCATAAGGTTGTTATAACCAACTTGGACATTCTTAAACAAGTCAAGGATATTGTCACGACCCATTCCGGGGCCCGTGACTGGTGCCTTACCCGGGCACCCCAGTAGTCATACATCAGAGTAATCAGCGGAATATAAAAACAACCAAGATAAGAAACAGTATAAATTTGAGACACAGTTATCTGAAGAAAGTTGCCTTTCGGCATATATATATATCAATACCCAAAATGAACAGTTACATCCCAACTTTACAACAGGACTACAGACCTCTAAGAGTTTTAAAACAACAATGGCGGAACAGGGCCCCGCCATACCCCTGAATACAAATATCTACAACGACAGGGGACCATACCAAAATGCTAAGCTTAGGAGAAGCGGAGCTTTCCCAGCTGAAACGGTGATCCTAGAACGGGGATCAACGGTAGGAGTACCTTACTGCGGCATGAACGCGGCCCGAAGGAGGTCGATCTAACAGTACCAAGTATGTGGAAACGAAAATCACGTAAATGAAATCATAGTAGTCTATATAAAGCGGGAGACATGTATGATAACCAAAACTACGATTCCTGATAAATAAGCGATCATGTCAAGTCGGGGACTCACGCCTCAACGTCATCATAAAACCGTGCGGGGTAAATGCGAGGGCATAGCGACTACTAAAACCCACGGTACAAACAAGGTCGTAAAGCGTATCGTGAGATCTGTCTGCACCGTCACATGATCAAAGGCGGCCACTCGCGCGATATCTAATGTGCGCGTCTAGCCACGGAACTTCTCGTAGCTCGCGCATGGGCCACTCAATGGCCCGCGTGGTATTCCCGCATCGGTAGCTACTCCCGGCGGCGTCTGGACTCGCCGTCGCGTAGCCACAAGCCGCGTGACCACAAGGCGCGATACTAACACGGAACTCCGTAGCTCGCATAGGCCATACGGACTGCATAAGGTATTCTCGAATCATAGGTCACTAGACACTTTGAGTCTACCCGCGTCGGAGCGGCTTAACCGGAATCATGGTGATATAATATCAACATAGCGGTTTATCGTTAAACAACCTAAGCCTGATAAGGAAAACCCTCTACACAAACATCACAAGATACTAACTCACGTAGCATCCTAACATGTTTACTTATCAAGTCAACAAGAAAGTATTACAAGACTATCACAAATCAATACAATCAAGTTATTCACACAAGGTACTTTCTACATTATGCTAACAAGTTCGGGTTTTTAGCCCCAAAGTACTTCATGTATTACTCTTTTAAAAGTGTTTCTTTCACAAAAGTCACCTGATACAGTAGTATAAAAATAAAGTGATTATCTTTTGAAGTAAATCAACACATTTCTCTTTGTAAAATCAAGTAACAACATTCTTTTCCCAACGCTTAAGTTTGCCTAATTTTAATTACTCAAGTTTCTCATTTTCGAAAGGTTTCGTAGTTCATAGTTTTAATCCTTTAAAACAATTTGAGAAACATATACCTTATGTGTGAGTAGGTTATTATTGTTCATAACAATCTTATTACAGCAGCCATGATCTAGGAAATGTAATATCATTTTGTCTCATCTTAGCTCTATGCGGATGGAAGTTTCTCTTGGTTTTAATAATACTTTATTAGTCAAAATATTTCCCTTTATTAGCTCTTGTGGTTTGTTCGACATTCATTCTGATCGATAAAACGCCATTCCTTTTGAAAACCAAAAATACTATTTACTCACGAATGAGGTTTCACGCTTTTAACAAAATTCATATTAGTATAATAAGTCAAGTCTCTTATTTCCTTAAATCAATAAATCGTTCTTTTTATCACTCTTAAGCCGTTATACCTAACTTCCCATAAAGCTAGTATAACTCTTAAGCTTTTAAAACCAAGTGTTACTCTTCTTTCAAAAAAAGTTTCTTAATTCTTTTGAACTACTTCAGATTCTTTTTATTCAGGCTTAAGTCAGAAGACATTGCCGTAATTATTATTCAGGCTTAAGTCCGAAGACATTGCCGTAATTATTATTCAGGCTTAAGTCCGAATGAGGTTGCCGTAATTATTATTCAGTTAACACACGTACGTCTACCGTACTATATACATATTTATTTAAAATATCATGCTCAAGAGTATAGAAAGAATCACATACCTTCTCGGCGTAATCCACCTGCCAAGTTGAATATGTCGCGCGCAGAGAATCGACCTATAACAGTCAAATACGTCTATCAACGTCCAGACTGTACTGTACAAAGCTCTAAGCAGAGGGTTCGTTATTCTATGGACATTTGGGCAGCACTTCCCTACCCGGTGAGCTACTCAAGTCTACTGTGAAAGCGAGTCCATGTAAATCTGATTCTATTATTCATCTTTTAAACCGCCTACTGTGATAACAGTTCAATTCTATTCTTTAATATCCTTCTAAGTATTTAATACTTATTCCTATACTTCTACAGTATATATACTCTAATTACAAAAGGAGGATAAGGTTATTTACCTCGGTAAGCCCAATAATATCCTAGATAAAAGTCGCTCCTGAGCAAGGTTTAGCTCACAAGTTTATGCGCTCAGATAGCTCGAGAAACCTTAGAAGGTCTTCACAAATTCTACTAAGGACTATGGTTTTGGGCTAGGGTATTTTGGGCATTATAACAATACTAGAAGGCAACTTTTCAACCAAGGGAGGGGGGGTAGGTTTCGGATAGGCTAGGGGGTTGCTCTCGGCCAGAGCTTCTCGAAGGGAGGGTGTGTTTGGACGAAAACAACAAGAGGAGAGGGAGGATTTGAGACTTAGAAAGATTGCTCAATTTAGGATGAAATAACTCTTCAACAAAGGGGTATTTATAGGTCAAGGGATGTGACCAAGGGCCAAGATGGTGCCAAGTGCAAGGCAAGTGTAGGGTGAGGATTTAGGCAAGTGTCCTTGGCCAACTTGCACACAAAATATCCTACCAACTACATGACAAGAATGGTCATCCATTCGGCCCTAATGCCGTGACAAGTCCACCAATGAGAGGGTGACAAGTGTCGCCCTCTCGTTGGTCCAAAGTGTTTCGTCTCTCGGAAAAATCCGCAAAAATTAGAAATGGCATAGCCGGAATTTATCCTACGCGAGTCTTGCAAAACGTTTTGTCGGAAAACGACTCTAAACGGGTGTTGTGCACAAAGTGAAATCGTCCAAGCCAACTAGGGGGGGGGTGACACGTGTCGCCCTCCTACACGTCCAACATATTTCATCTTCCGAAAATATCCACAATGGCGGCTTTGACACCTTCAGAGGCATTCTCCGACAGCAGGGGTTGGAGAATTTCTTTAGGGCTAGCTGCTTTGGGCTCTATTTAGATTTGCCTGAAGATACCGGTGCCCGCTTTCAAATGACAATGGTTTCTGAGCTTTTCTAAGACATTATGTAATTTAAGTAATATATTAAGTGTTCAGTACTTTTCTAAGACATTTTGTTAAGTATATATTAGGTGTTCATTATTTAAGTTGTGTTCAATACATTATGTTCAGTGGTTTCAGTAGTTTTAAACAAGTCACAAAATCTAATAGTTGTTGAAGAAGTTGCAACAACTGACTCATCTGTTGCAACAAGTTTTTAATATATTACAATAGATGAGTAAGTTATTGCAATAAGTTTGTAATTTTTTGCAACAGATAGTTCAGTTGTTGCAACATATGAGTCAGTTGTTGCGACAAATCTAACTGTTGTTGAAGAAGTTGCAACGACTAACCCATCTGTTACAATAAGTTTGTAATCTGTTGCAACAGATAATTCAGTTATTGCAACAAGATGTAAATTTATTGCAATAGATGGTTCAGTTGTTGCAACATATGGGTTAGTTGTTGCGATAAATCTAACTGTTGTTTTAGAAGTTGCAACAAGTTGATAATCTGTTGCATCGAGCCCCACAGGCGGGTCGGGTTATGATATAGATTCCACAGTACACCAAGCCCCACATGCGGGCCGGGTTATGCTACAGATTCCACAGTACACCGAGCCCCATAGGTGGGCCGGGTTATGTCACATGATTCATCAGTACACCGTGTCCCGCAAATGGTTCGGGTTACGCTATCACGTATGGATAATCAAAGCAAGCTCCAAAATGAGAAGTCCCTGCATAAAGGGCCGGATTATGTTATATAAGATATGTAAGTTATGTGGAAAAACTTGATCAAATTTTTAAGTATGTATGTAAGAATATGATGTAAATTCTTATTGAAAGAAGGAAAGAACGACTAATGTACGATTGATTTCATGAGTTAAAAATGGCACGGTAGGATCTCGTACTAAATTTTTTTATACTTGCACCTGTCATTCTTTTATAAAATTATGATTTGATTATTGTATCTTATTTCCGTTCCATACTCGGTACCTGTTGTACTGACCCCCTTAGGGGGGATGCGTTCATGCCCGCAGGTATTAGGTACCCAGGTGTTACACCCCGTAATTCCAAGACATGTATAAAAGAATAGACGCGAGAACACAATACTTGAAAATTGGTACGAAAGGAAGAATTGTTATTCCGACGGAAAATCTTCCGAACGTCGGAAAGGAAAAATGTACGTTGATGAGAATTGGATTCTAAAAATGCATTATTTGAGGATTATGGAACTTATTAACATTATGTAAATCTATTTTTACGGATTTGGTCACGTGGGGCCCACCCGAGAAATTTTACGTTTTGTGGGGCCCACGAGGGTTACGAAATTTTATGAACGAATGGGAGGGAGACACGTGGCACCCCCCCCCCCCCCCCATGACTTTCTCGAATTAAGTCAAGGGTATTTTGGTCATTGACCAATGTAGATGAACAAGTCTTGCAAGCTTGAGATAATTGACCACGTCAACTTACCACTTGTATAGATACCTAGGTATTCTTCATACTAGCCACACATATGTTGTAATCTTGACCCTCCATTGTGTTATATATACACACTAGATGCAAGACCAAGTCTTCAACACTTAGAAAAATTTCACTACATTCTTGTTCATTGAATGTGCTCTCGGCTTTAAGGGTTTTTCCACACACAAAATTTTCAATTATTGTCCATAATTCACAAGACTTTAACCCAAGGTTCCTAGGGGTATTGTAAGGATATCTCAATAGAAAGATCCCAGAAAAATGACGTTTTTACGTTAGTCGCAAGGCGAAAACCTAAGGTGTTCATCAACTTTGAAGATAGAACTTGAAGAGGAGTTCTCCATGAGCTTCTAAGGAGTGCTTGGAGCGGATTGGAACATAAGAAGAGGAGCTAAAAGTTGCTAAGGGTCGACTTGTACGCTTGGACATTATTAGGGCTTATTGAGGTAAAATCTTCATCTTCTTAATGTAATTGAAGATTACATGTTATAGTAGTTAAGAAATAAGCATGTGGTATATATATTGAAGTTTGAAAAGATTTGGATCATGTCGACGTGTTAAAACCGAAAATGGACAAGTTAGCCATTAATGTTGTAATTAATTTGGTTGATAGTTACAATCGTCGCATGTTATGGAAGAAAGGATTTATAGTTGTTGTAATTGTTATTATGTATATAACATGTTGGAATAACAACTTGAATTAAAAAGGAATTGAACGGAAATTGAACTTGTTTTGGATAGTGTTATTGCAGAGAATGTGCCTTAAGGAATGGAAAGTTTTATATTGATTGTGGGGCAGAATTTTACACGTCCTATTAGGCGTGTAATCCCCTTTGTATTTGCTGAATTGTTGGACCTTAAATGTGGTGTTTGGTTATTGATTTTCGGGCCTTGAAAAAGGTGGAAAAGTATGTAGAAACAAAGGAAGTGTTGTCCGATTTTCCGTAGAATTTGGTGACTTTACACTTAGAATATTCTACGTTTGAAGCTAGAGGTTAATAGACGTATTATGACCATTATAGGTTGAAGTACTAAGTATAGCGTATCCTACTTGAAGGATGGAATAGCTATCACGGTTGAAGTACTTTGGAGCATTTTGCTACTTATCGATAATCGTCGCGAGGTATGTGAACCTATTCCTCCTTTTGGGCATGATTCTATGTATGAAATATACATGTGGTGTTATTTCATGATTCCTTCTACTCTTAGAAGTTAAGAGGTATGTATGTTGATTTACTCTATGTGAAAGTTATGTCTAAGTTATCCTAAGTTCTTACCAAGTCTTATGGGGGATGTTGGTAAGAGTCGTTAGGAAGTATTTGGAGTCGAGTTGACTTTACTAATTTACTGCACAAATGAGAATAAGTATCGAACAAGCCAATGCAACGTTAATAAAAGAAAATGTACCGACAATCAATTATATTAAAATGAGTAGAATTCTCCATCTGCATAGAAACTAGGATAAGACAAAATTGTATTACATTTTCTAGATCATGGCTGCTTTAATAAGATCGTTATAAACAAGTATAACCTATTCACAACGCACCAAAAGTATATGTTGCTTAATTTAAAGAGTTTACGTTATGAAGTTTTAAGACTTTGAACCTTAAATTCTTAAAAGGTTAAGAGACTTTATTTTTCAAGTTATGGGACTTGATTCTTAAAGGAAGAAATGACTTGATTTAAAAGTATAGAATACTTGATTTGGAAAGTATGGATTTCTTGATATTCTAAAGATAAGAGACTTGAAATTCTAAGTTAAGAAACTTGATTTCTAAAGTTAAGAGACTTGAAGTATTTTGAAAGTTATGTAACTTGATTTGAAAGTATAAGTCTCTTGGTTATAAAAAAAATGAATTAGTCTAAGGCATAAAGTTAGTATAACGACTTTATGAGAAGTTGGTTATAACAACTTTATGGAAGGTTAAAAGAATGGTTTTCTCTAGTAATGTAAACAAAGAATTGACTTGAAATAAGGAAGGGCAATTTGATTTAAAGGTATCACTTGCTTAAAGTTTTAAAGTAAGGGTCACTTGATTTAGAAGCCGAGAAATGTATTTCTAAAAATGTAGTGACTTGTTGAAATGTAGACAGGCCTTGATACTACGGGTGTTAGTATCTTGGGATTTTATATGAAAAGGAGTCTTTTGAAAAGAATGGATGTACGTAGTACTTTGGGTTAAATTCCCGGATTTTTATGTGAAACGAAAAGTGCCTTGAGTATATAAAAATGAAAGTCTAAAGATTTTATGAACTTGCCTATGCTTGCTTGTGATAGCCTTGAGTGCAAGTATTATATGTTTACACTGTCGTGACTCTCAGTTGGAGGGCCGACTGTCTTGTTGTGAATTTACTTGGACGTACCGACAGTGACGGAGGCTTCCATGGGTATGCTTCCATTGTGATTGATCCTTGGACATGCTTATACGATGTGGGATTCCGGGGCATGCGACCAGGATGCGGGTTAGATTCCCGGATTGTTTTTATTACTCCTTGGACATGCTTATACGATGTGGGATTCCGGGGAATGCAACCAGGAGGCGGGTTAGATTCCCGAATTTGTTTTATTACCCCATGGCCATGTTTATATGATGAGGGATTCCGGGGCATGCGACCATGTTATATACGATTATTACTCCATGGCATAGCTCCCCATGAAGACATGTACCCGAGATGAAGGATTCCACGGGCATGTTATATACGATTATTACCCCATGACCATGCTTATACAATGAGGGATTTCGGGGCATGCGACCATGTTATGTACTATTACTCCATGGACTAGCTCCCCATGAAGATATATACCCGAGATGAGGGATTCCACGGACATGTTATATACGATTATTACCCCATGGATTAGCTCTCCATGAAGTCATGTACCCGAGATGAGGGCTTTCACGGGCATGAGATATATATATATATATATATATATATATATATATATATATATATATATATATATATTGTATATGTATGCAAACAGTGGTAGGATGCCAGGCGCGTCACGTGGTTATATGTTACGCTTACTACGGTGTCAGCGATGATGGGATTCACGGCAGGAGATATATATATGTATTGTATATGTGTACGCCGACAGTGAGGTGGGATGCCACGGGCGCGTCACATGGTTATATGTTATGCTTACGGCTGTCGGCAGTGATGGGGGATTCCACGGGCACACTTTGATATTTGTGGGCTTGAGACCCTTACTGGACTATGTGATGATATTTGAGGGCTTGTATGCAGACTGTGTGACTATTGTTCATGTGTTGAAATAGTCTTTAAAAGGTAAACCGACTTTCATTACTTTCACTTTGGCAAGGCACGATTATCGTTATTTTGGTTATCATACATGTCTCGACTTTATATAGTATTATGATTTCATTCTGATATTTCGATTTCACATACTTGGTACATATTTCGTCTTGACCTCCTTCGGGCTGCATTCATCTGCATGAGTTGAGGTACATAGCTTGTTGATCCTCATTCTTAGGATCACTGTTCAGCTGGTTGGAAAGCTCCATTATTTCGGAGGCTTTGTATTTTGGTATAGTTCCCTGAGGTTGTAGATTTATGTACATTCAGGGGTATGGCGGACCTCTCAAATCCTGATTGTTATGTCAGAAATTATTAGAGGTCTGTAGTCATATCTTGTGGATTGAGTTGTGTAAAAAAAAAGGTAACTTCTTTTTGGGTTACGTGTATATTTTTGGAAGGTGGTCTTATCGGCTAGTCTGTTATTTATTTCATGTTAAGTTTATGTATGTTCCGCTGATTATCTCTGATGTATACATGTAAGGGTGCCTGGTAGGGCACGATCGCGAGCCCGGTCGGTCGTGACAAAAGTGGTATCGAAGCGATTAGTCCTCGGAAAGTGTCTACAGACCGTGTCTAGTAGAGTCTTGATTATCGGTGTGTTGTGCACCACATCTATAATCAGGAGGCTGCAGGACATTTAGGATTTGTTTCCATTCTTCTCACTCTGAGATCGTGCGCTAGAGCTGTGTTGTTAGGGTCGTCTCACCCTAACGAGTTATGTTGATTGCAGTTACGAGAAAGGCAGCAGTGACCCAGGAGGGATTATGTGGATAGCGTATCCAGGTTGGTAATAATTGTAGTTTAGTTGGTATTATGACACACAATTATACAGAGTTATGTATGAGGGTCAGACGCGTGTTGCCTAGAATGATTTTAGATTACCAGAAATTGGTAAGGACTAAATAAATACCGGGAAGATATGAAACAGTTAATGAATTCTCATCGAGGTTTTACGTATTATTTTGAGATAATTGGGAAATGATGAGCTGCCTGATAGGGTAATGAACCCTTAAGAAGTCATGCTAAGGAACTTAATGGAATGTCATGTTAATAGATTAAGCTACGTGGTAGGCTTAAGAGAATTGTACGGATGGGATCCGTATGGAGTAAGTAATGGTTGTTGTGATCAAGATAACACGATTATGGTATTATGATAAGTTATTGTACCCGTTTACGGGGGGACTGGTAAGGTAGGATTGGAGCATGGAAAATGCGAGCCTAAGAATATTGATAACCGTCGAGACCTTAGGTATATAAGGCCTTCTCGGGCAATAAGATTTTATGCAGACTTTGGGTAAGAGTTAAGCGCGATGGTGGGTCGGGTTGAGGACCTATTACGGGTCGCCTCATAGTTTGAAGTGGAGTGGGAGCAGTTGGTAGTAGTCCCGCTACGTGACAGAGTCACGAGGGTACAAGACCCAAGTCTAGTTAATTGTTTTACGGGTTCGTGGACGCATTCCACCGGAACCAGGTCGTAAAGGGCCGAGAAGGGCCTTGATGAAAATTCCAGCAGCATGATGGCCAAGATTGGATAGTAACTCTAAGGATTGGAGAACAGAAGCAATAGTTGAAATTTTGTACGTGTACTAAATAAGTTTGGAAGTACGAGAAAGTATGACAAGTAAGAAAAGAAAGTAACCTCCAAAGATCCCGTTTTTATAAGACTGTAACCTTCGAGTTGTGTGAGAAGGGACCGCGGATGGAAGGTCCATTGATATGTTTACGTATGTTATGTGGTGGTCATGTGTGGAATCGTTGGTCTTGTGGAGTATTGATTGATAGACATAGTAAAGAAATTATGCCGGAGTTTGTATAGCTTGACAACCGACTAAGAACATTCGGGGCCGAATGTTTCTAAGGGGGGAAGAATGTTACACCCCGTAATTCCAGGACATATATAAGAGAAGAGACGCGAGAACACAATACTTGAAAATTGGTACGAAAGGAAGAATTGTTTTTCCGACGGAAAATCTTCCGAACGTCGGAAAGGAAAAATGTGCGTTGATGAGAATTGGATTCTCAAAATGCATTATTTGAGGATTATGGAACTTATTAACATTATGGAAATCTATTTTTACGGATTTGGTCACGTGGGGCCCACCCGAGAAATTTTACGTTTTGTGGGGCCTACGAGGGTTACGAAATTTTATGGACGAATGGGAGGGCGACACGTGGCACCCCCTGTTATACCCCGTATTTCCAGAGTATGTACGTGAGGGCGTACGTATAATAATTTGAGCCTTAAGTTAGGCAAGTTTCGAAATTTGTACACAACACCCGATAGGAGTCGTTTTTCGACGAAACGTTTCCCACGACTTTCGTAGGGAAAATTCGGCTATGGCATTTTAATTTTGCGGATTTTTAGAGGCGAAACATTTTGGACAACGGGAGGGTGACATGTGTCACCTCACATTGGAAGCTTAGGGGCGCAAGCTTGGACGATTTGGGCTACTTTAGTTGGTAGGATATTTTGTGCAAGTTGTGTGGTAGATGGATAAGGTCCACATGGTTAAAATCTAGCCCTACACTTGCACCACACTTGTCTTCATCTTGGCCATTGGTTAGCCTTTGGTTAGCCTATAAATACTCCCCTTGTTGAAGACTTTCTTCATCCAAAACTTGAGCAATCTATCTAAGTCTCAAATACTCCCTCCCTCTTGTCTTGCTAGCGTCCATAGCCCCCTCCCCTTTGAGCAAGGCCCTTGGCGAGAGCCTCCCCTCCCCTGTGGTGCCTGGCCAGAGGTACACACCCCCAGCCTAGTTGTCTCGTATAAATACCCTTGTTGTGGTATAGAAATACTCTCTAGTATTGTTATAATGTCCAAATACCTTGGCCCAAATACCTTGTAGTATTCCCTAGGTTACACTTATACAAGCCCAGAAAATACCATTATACTTTCCCTCAGTCACTAAAACGAAACCCTAAGTAAATCTTCACCCGTAGTTGAAGTTATAAGTAGAAGTTGGTTAGAACTTCTAAGGGTTGGTTGGAGCGGGTCGGGCCGCGAGTAGAGCTAAACCTTGCTCGGGATCGACATATAAACTCGGATAATTTTGGGCTTATCGAGGTAAACATTCTTGACCTTACATTTGTAATTGGAAATTACATGTTGTAGGAGTATATAGTTAAGTATACTATATATAGAATGAACATAGTTGTCGGCAATGTCATTTGACTTAAGCTGAATAATACTTACGGTAATGTCTTGCGACTTAAGCTGAATTTAAAGAAGAGAAGCGACTGTAATTACATAGGGGTGTATTCTGATGACTTGTGTAGCATTCTTGTGTAGTAGAATTGTACGTCAGGTTAGGCGTGTTAACCCTCGGTTGGCTTAGTAGCGGCCTCGATAGAGGAGGAGATTTACGCTGTTGCGGGAGGTCTGCCCAATTTTCGTAGAATATTCTACATTGAGATCTAGGATGTTAATAGGCGCCTTGTGGCCTCTATAGGTTGAAATCGCGTATGGCGTGATCTACTTGACTTAAGGAGTAGCCGACGATTTGAGGTACTTGGATCACTTTGCTATTAGTCGATAATCGTCGCGAGGTATGTGAACCTCTTCCTATCTGTTCCAGCATGATATGTGTATAACTATGTAAATGCGGTAGGCGTACGTGTGTTTAATGTATTTGATTGGTTTGAAACATAAAGTGTTATAACGGCTTTATGAGAAGTTGGTTATAACAGCTTTATGTAGGTAAGAAAATGCTTTGTGGTTTCAAAGGGTAACTGATTTGACTTATAACGGATTTGATGTGTAGTATTAAAGAACTTGAAGTGTTTCAACAAGACCTTTTTGAAAGAAAAGTAATACTTGGCTTTGAAAACATAAGAGTTGTACTAGCTTTATGGGAAGTTAGGTATAACGTCTTAAGAGTGATAAAAAGAATGGTTTACTGATTTTGGAAATCAGAATGAGTATCGACAAACCACTGCAGCGTTAATAAAGGAAAATGTATTGAATAATGAAGTATGGTATTAAAACCAGTAGAAACCTCCATCTACATAGAAGCTAAGATAAGACAAAATGATATTACATTCCCTAGATCATGGCTGCTTAATAAGATTGATTATAAACAAGAATAACCTACTCACATATAAGACATATGTTTCTCAAAACGTTTAAAGGAGAATTATGTTTTAAAGGATTTAAAACTATGAACTACGAAACCTTTTCTAAAATGAGAAACTTGAGCATTTGAAATTAGGCAAACTTGAACGTTTAGAAAATAAGGTTGTTACTTGATTTTACCAAGGAAAGCATTTTGGTTTACTAAACAACGTTAGTGTCACGACCCGAACCTGGGCCCGTGACTGGTGCCTTACCCCGGGCACCCTAGTGATACAACATCAGAGTAATCAGCGGAACATAATACACATACATGAAACAAATGAAGTACAAGCGATGTCGAGGAAAACTTGCCTTTCGACATATATAAATAACAACTCTTACAAATGAGCAGTTTAATCCTTTTTACAAACCACACTTGTGATCTACGGACCTCTAAGAAAAGATCGACAACAATGGCGGGACGGGGCCCCGCCATACCACGAATGTAAATACCTACAACGACAGGGACTATACGAAGATAAGCCTCGAGAAGCGGAGCTTTCCCAAGCAATGTTGTGACCCTAAGAGCGAGGATCAACGGCGTGTACCTTTACTGCGGCATGAACGCGGCCGAAGGAGAGTCGATCTAACAGTGCAGAGTATGTGGCGAAAAATCGTAAATGAAATCATAGTAGCCTATAGAAAGCGGGAGACATGTATGATAACAAACTACGATTCCTGATAAATAAGCGATCATGTCTAGTCGGGGACTCACGCCTCAAAGTCATCACTCGATATAGCAATGGGTCTCACGCCCACAACATCAATCATGCGTGGAATACCTTCCTCACTGCCGTGATCGATGATAGAAAAGCACCAAGAAATACATGAACATCGGTCCCACTGTGTCCAAATAAAGCGATGCGAGGGTAAGTCACGAAGGCATAGCCGACTACTAACACCACGTACTAACAAGGTCATAAAGCGTGTCATGATATCTGTCTAGGCCGTCGCATGATCAAAGGCGGTCGCCGCATGATATCAAATGTGCGCGTCTAGTCCCAGAACTCCGCTGACTCCGCGTAGGCCAATCTCATAGGCGCGCGAGGTATAACCCCGCGTCGAGGGTACTCCGGCGTCGACACGGACTCGCGATCCGCGTAGCGCGTAGGCCGCGTGACCATAAAGGCCGCGGCTAACACGGAACTCGTAGCTCCGCATAGGCCGGGACCGCGAGGTATTCTCGAATCATGGTCCCGCATCCGAGTGATCTACCCGCATCGGAGGGCTTAACCCGGAAACACGGTGAGTGGTATAATACCAACATAACAGTTTATCGTTTAAACAACATAAGCACAATCAAGGGAAAACCCCTTTACACAAACATCACAGAATACTAACACACGTAGCATCCTAATATGATTACTTATCAAATCAACACGAAGGTATTACAAGGCTATCACAAACCAATACAATCAAGTTATTCACACATAAGGTACTTTCTACTATATGATTAACGAGATCGGGTTTTTATCCCCAAAGTTCTTTATACAATAACTCTTTAAAGATATGTTACTTTCACAAAAGTCACACAATACCCGTAGTATATAACAATAGAGTGATTATCTTTTTAAAGTAAATCAATTACTCCTCTTTGTAAAATCAAGTGGCAACATTCTTTTCCAATGTTCAAGTTTGCCTAATTTCCAATGTTCAAGTTTCTCATTTTAGAAAGGTTTCGTAGTTCATAGTCTTATTTATTTAAGAATATAATTCTCCTTTAAACAATCTGAGAAAACATACGCCTTATATGTGAGTTGGATATTCTTGTTTAACAATCTTATTACAGCAGCCATGATCTAGGAAATATCATTTTGTCTCATCTTAGCTTCTATGCAGATGGAAGTTTCTACTGGTTGTAATAATACTTAATTATTAAAAACATTTCCTTTTATTAACGCTGCAGTGGTTTGTCGATACACATTCTGATTTCCAAAATCAGTAAAACATTCTTAAGCCGTTATACCTAACTTTCCATAAGGCTAGTATAACTCTTAAGTTTTCTAAAAAAATCAAGTATTACCCCTTCTTTCAAAATGATTCAAAAGTCTTTTGAAATACTTCAAGTTCTTTATTAACACATAACAAGCCAGTTATAGTTCAACTCAGTTACCTTTTAAAAACCACAAGTATTTTCTTACCAACATAAAGCTGTTATAACCAACTTCCCATAAAGCCGTTATAACACTTTATGTTTTAAACCAATCAAATACATTTAGCACATGTACGTCTACCGTACTATATAGTTCACACATATCATGCTAGAAGAGATAGGAAGAGGTTCACATACCTCGCGACGAGTATCGACTAATAGCAAAACGCTCCAAGTACTTCCAACCGTCGGCTACTCCTTAAGCCAAGTAGATCGCGCCATCGTAGTACTTGACCTATAAGGCCACAGCGCTTATTAACATTTAGGTCTAATCGTAGAACATTCTACGAAAATTCGGCAAAGACCTCCCCACATGCAGCGTAAATCTCTCTCTATTGGGGCGGCTACGAAGCCAACCAAGAGGGGTTATACGTCTAATCCGGACGTGCACAATTCTACCCAGAAAAGCTACACAAGTCTCATGTCTGATCCATGTAATTATAGTTGATTACTCTTCTTTCGAAAAGGTTTCTTATTATTGGGCTTAAGTCAAAAGACATTGCGATAACAACGTTCGATTACTATATATAGTATACTTCAACTATATAATCTAACAACATGTAATTTCCAATTACAATAGAAGCAAGATAATTACCTCGATAAGCCCATAATTATCCGAGTTTAAATGTCGATCTGAGCAAGGTTTAGCTCTACTCAGTGCGCTCAGGCCGCTCCAAACAACCCTTAGAAGTTCTAACCAACTTCACTTATAACTTCAACTACGGGTGAAGATTTACTTAGGTTCGGTTTTGTGGTGACGGGAAGTATAATAGTATAACTGGGCTTTTTGTAAAGGTATAACCTTAGAATACTACAAGGTATATGGCTAAGGTAATTTGGGCATTATAACAATACTTTTGAGAGTATTTCTAAAAGGAGGGGGGGTATTATACGAAGACAACTAGGCTAGGGGGGGTACCCCACGGCTAGCACCACTAAGGGGGAGGGGGAGGCCCTCTCGGCCAAAGCTTCTCAAAAGGGGGGGGGGAGGGGCTTTGGACGACGACAACTCTCAAAGGGGGAAGGATTTTAACACTTGGAAATGATTTTTCGATGACGAATTTCATCAACAAAGGGGGGTATTTATAGGTCAAGAAATGGCCAACCAATGGCCAAGATTCTTCCAAGTGTTAGGCAAGTGTAAGGTGTAGATTAAGCCATGTGTTGTGTGGGTCCCACTTGGTCATCAACCACACAAATATCCTACCAAACATTGACCAAATGTTTTAGGCAACAAAAATGCCAAAAACGTGCCCAACAATTCCCTTTGGTGCCGTCCACTTGCTTCCAATGTGAGGGTGACACATGTCACCCTCCCATTGGTCCAAAATGTTTCGTCTCTCGGAAAAATCCGCAAAAAATAGAAATGACATAGCCGGAATTTTCCCTACGAAAGCTGTGGAAACGTTTCGTCGAAAAACGACTCTAATCGGGTGTTGTGCACAAAGTGAAAATCGGCCAAGCCTACTTAAGCTTCAAAAATTTTCTACGTCGCCCCTTACGCATACACCTGTTGGAAAATACGGTATATGATTAGTCACTCTATTTTTATACTACGGGTATCGGGTGACCTTTGTAAAAGAAATGGATCTTTAAAAGGAATTTAACGTACGTAGTACTTTAGGGTTAAAACCCAGACTTTGGCATAAAATGAAAGTACTTTGAGTTGTGTATAACTTGCCTATGCTTGTTTGTTGTGAAGCTTGCCTATGCTTGTTGTTGTGAAACTGTCTATGCTTGTTGTGATAGCCTTTGTTGTATTTACGTACCCCGCGTCTCGATGGAGGCGGTTGATTTGTTATGAAAGATTATACAGAGTCCCACGAGATGGCGGTCGCGTATTTCATCCGATTTTACACCGAGTCCCACGAGATGGGCGAGTCACGTATTTCATCCGATTTTACACCGAGTCCCACGAGATGGCGGTCGCGATTTCATCCGATTTTACACCGAGTCCCACAAGATGGCGAGTCACGTATCTCATCCGATTTTACACCGAGTCCCACAAGATGGCGGTCACGTATCTCATCGATTTTACACCGAGTCCCGAGATGGCGGTCACGTATTTTATCCGGTTATCATACATGTCTCCCGCTTTATATAGACTATTATGATTTCATTCTGATCTTTTCTGATTTCACATACTTGGTACTGTTATCGACCTCGCTTGGGCTGCGTTCATCTGCATGAGTTGAGGTACCGGTGGTGGATCCTCGCTCATAGATCACTGATTCGTGTCGAAGCCCATTTCTTGGAGGCTTATCTTTTGGTATGTTACCACAGTGCAGATTCTTATACATTGTGGTATGGCGGGGCCACTGTCCGTCATAGCCATTTGTAAAAATCTTGGAGTGCAGCCTTTGTTGTGGCGGGGTTTGTAAAAGGATAAGCTGTTCGGGTATTTATGTATATATGATGAAGGCAATTGTTTTGGTTGCTTTGTTTATTTATCTTGTCTCTTAATTCATGTTTATGTTTTATTTTCCGCTGGTTTTCTCTGATGTTGTATCACTAGGGTGCCCGGGGTAAGGCACCAGTCACGGGCCCGAAACGGGTCGTGACAAAAGTGGTATCAGAGCAGTTAATCCTCGGAAAGTGTCTACAGACCGTGTCTAGTAGAGTCTTGATTATCGGTGTATTGTGCACCACATCTATAATCAGGAGGCTATAGGACATTTAGGATTGGTTTCCATTCTTCTCATTCTGAGATCGTGCCTTAGAGCCGTGTGATAAGTTGGACCCCTCTGACGTATTCCTTTCCTTTACCAGTTATGCCTCGCGTAAAACCTGAGCCCGAGCGGGCAAGCGATCGAGGAGCTGCTAGTGGGATCTGAGAGAATGCGGCGCGAGCGATCGATGAGAGCGATCTTGACGGCGAGTTTCGCGCCGCCCGGCACCAGTGAGTTTAGAGCGCGGCGATGGCTGCTGAGACTCTGATACTGAGCCTCGGTCCCACGGCTGGAGCAGATGAGATGGGGTACAAGGAGATGGCCCGATTCTTGGCGAGTCGTGGCGAGATATGAGATAGGCTAGATCTGGCGATTCCGGCCAAGTAGCACCGTAGTTCACCCCGGCGAGCGGTTTGAGGCTACGTGACTTTACGAGTTGTAGCGCCGATGTTCTATGGATCGAGGCGAGATGACCCTCGGGAGTTTATCAAGCATTCTGACGGATCATGAGGTGATCGAGTCTCGAGGCGAGTCGGTGGTATTGGGTTCGCATCACCGCGTAATCTGCGATTGATCGTTTTGATTCGTGAGCTGTCGGGAAGAGCATGCACTTCCAGCAGTTTGGGACGAGTTCTCGAGGCATTTCTTGCACATTTCTTGCCTCGCAGATGAGAGGCTCGGTAAAGATTTTTGGCGTTGAGCGATGCAGGCGGGCGGTTAGAAGTACAATGTGAGTTCGACTCATTAGCTCGGTATGTTCATTGTGGTAGGCGATATGGAGGGCCAGTACACCGCTACGTCACCGGGTGGATGATTACTTAGCGAGGCTTATGCGGGTGTAGCTCTTGATCGGGCATGGACATTGCCGCGTGCAAGCTCATGCACTAGGATGTGAGGCACGGAGAGGTCGGCGGAATGGCCGAGATCAGCAGAAGGCGAGCAGCGAGGTCCTTTGGTAACTTCGGCGGACCGCCTCGGCCGATCTAGTTATGTACCTCCACGATGCAGTGGTCCCCGCGATCGTCGAGCGTTGAGGTATTCGGGGCGTGAGCTCGGGGCTTAGTTCCGATTTACATGGGTTCTAGCGATCGGGTTGAGTTTTCTCGGTGTACGATGTGGCGGGCGTCGTCGAGAATGTCGTCTTTTTCTGGTGCTTGTTTTCTGCGCGTCGAGAACGTGTGAAGCGTCTAGTAGGAAGGATGCAAACAGAATGACTCAGCCTACCGGATCAGTGGCAGGTTCATCGCCTTCTACAGCTATGCGCCCTGCAGGGCAGGCCTTTGATTAGAGTGGAGCGGTAGATTCAGGTATATCCTTAACCCTTTAGAGATTTGTATGCATGATATGATGACCTTATTATTGTGTGCTACGTTCGGATAGCGTTATGTTGGTTATGAGTTAGAAAGCTTGGCTAGTTGAAAGGATATGTATGGGGGCATGGAAAGTATGAACTTTAGAATATTTCATGTTGAGACCTTAGATGTAAGGTCATCTTGAATAAAAGATTTTACGGTTAGTCTTTGTTGAAATACTTGGTTTGCGTATAAATGTATTGTGTGATAAGTCCCTGGGTTGGGTAAATGAAAGTGGTATCTTTCCTGATGTGATTTAGCAAGATTGTTCCGTGTCGAGGAGCAAGAGTTGGCGCGACAATGGGTCGGGTTGGGGCCATGTTGCGGGCCAACCCGCGGCCTGTTTCGAGGTGGGGTCAGTTAGGTGGTCGCGGATGGTAGGTCACGAGGGTGTTAGGCCCAAGTTTAGATGACCATCGTATGAGTTCGAGGATATGTTCGACCAGAAGCGGATCGTGAAGGCCGGGAATGGCCTTAAGGAAGATCGAGGCTAGTAAGATGACCAAGTTGGAGGTAGTGACTCCAAAGTTTGAAGCGAAGTGTGGTGCGTATACTAGAAGAGTTCAAGTGTTCGAGAAGAGTACGACGAGTAAGGGTAGAGCGGCATGTATTGTGAGCATAGATATGATCATTTCTTGTGAAGGAGAAGGTCACGAAGGATGTATATTTTAGACCTCAGGAATCGCATGCAGTCCGGTACCATTTGTTGGGTCGCCGGAGTAACACTAGAACCTCGCGGCAAAGTGACAAAAGTTTGTGATGTTAGAGGTGTTTCCTCGTGGAATTGGATGTAAGTATTTACGCGGGTGTTTCGTAGCCAGTTGTGGCGTTGGCAACTTATTAGAAGAACTTTATCATTATCCGTCTTGAGAAGGAACATTCGGGAGGAATGTTTCTAAGGAGGGGAGAATGTTATACCCCGTATTTCAGTATATGCGTGAGGGTGTCGTATAATAATTTGAGCCTTAAGTTAGGCAAGTTTCGAAATTTGTACACAACACCCGATAGAGTCGTTTTCGAAAGCGTTTCCACGACTTTCGTAGGAAAATTCCGGCTATGGCATTTTTAATTTTTGCGGATTTTTCCAGAGGCGAAACATTTTGGACCAGCGGGAGGGTGACATGTGTCACCTCACATTGGAAGCTTAGGACGGCAAGCTTGACGATTTGGGCTACTTTAGTTGGTAGGATATTTTGTGCAAGTTGTGTGGTAGATGGATAAGGTCCACGTGGTTAAAATCTAGCCCTACACTTGCACCACACTTGTCTTCATCTTGGCCATTGGTTGGCCTTTGGTTAGCCTATAAATACTCCCTTGTTGAAGACTTTCTTCATCCAAAACTTGAGCAATCTATCTAAGTCTCAAATACTCCCTCCTCTTGTCTTGCTATCGTCCAAAGCCCCATTCCCCCGCTGAGCAAGGCCATGGCGAGAGCCTCCCTCCCCTGTGGTGCCACTGGCCAGAAGTACACCCCCAGCCTAGTTGTCTCGTATAAATACCCACTTGTTGTGGTATAGAAATACTCTCTAGTATTGTTATAATGTCCAAATACCTTGGCCCCAAATACCTTGTAGTATTCCCAAGGTTACACTTATACAAGCCAGAAAATACCATTATACTTTCCCTCGATACTAAAACGAAACCCTAAGTAAATCTTCACCCGTAGTTGAAGTTATAAGTAGAAGTTGGTTAGAACTTCTAAGGGTTGGTTGGAGGCGAGTCGGAGCGCGCAGTAGGAGCTAAACCTTGCTCGGGATCGACATATAAACTCGGATAATTTTGGGCTTATCGAGGTAAACATTCTTGACCTTACATTTGTAATTGGAAATTACATGTTGTAGGAGTATATAGTTAAGTATACTATATATAGAACTGAACATAGTTGTGCGGCAATGTCTTTTGACTTAAGCTGAATAATACTTACGGCAATGTCTTGCGACTTAAGATGAATTTAAAGAAAGAATCTGAATGTAATTACATAGATGTATTACTGATAGACTTGTGTAGCATTCGTGTAGTAGAATTGTACACGTCAGGTTAGGCGTGTTAACCCCCGGTTGGCTTGGTAGCGGCCTCGATAGAGAGGAGATTTACGTTGTTGCGGGAAATCTTGCCAATTTTACGTAGAATATTCTACATTGAGATCTAGGATGTTAATAGGCGCCTTGTGGCCTCTATAGGTTGAAATCTGCGTATGGCGTGATCTACTTGACTTAAGGAGTGGAAGCGGTTTGAGGTACTTGGATCACTTTGCTATTAGTCGATAATCGTCGCGAGGTATGTGAACCTCTTCCTATCTGTTCGGCGATGATATGTGTATAACTATGTAGTACGGTAGACGTACATGTGTTTAATGTATTTGATTGGTTTGAAACATAAAGTGTTATAACGGCTTTATGGGAAGTTGGTTATAACAGCTTTATGTAGGTAAGAAAATGCTTTGTGGTTTCAAAGGGTAACTGATTTGACTTATAACGGATTTGATGTGTAGTATTAAAGAACTTGAAGTGTTTCAACAAGACCTTTTTGAAAGAAAAGTAATACTTGGCTTTGAAAACATAAGAGTTGTACTAGCTTTATGGGAAGTTAGGTATAACGTCTTAAGAGTGATAAAAAGAATGGTTTACTGATTTTGGAAATCAGAATGAGTATCGACAAACCACTGCAGCGTTAATAAAAGAAAATGTATTGAATAATGAAGTATGGTATTAAAACCAGTAGAAACCTCCATCTGCATAGAAGCTAAGATAAGACAAAATGATATTACATTCCCTAGATCATGGCTGCTTAATAAGATTGATTATAAACAAGAATAACCTACTCACATATAAGACATATGTTTCTCAAAACGTTTAAAGGAGAATTATGTTTTAAAGGATTTAAAACTATGAACTACGAAACCTTTTCTAAAATGAGAAACTTGAGCATTTGAAATTAGGCAAACTTGAACGTTTAGAAAATAAGGTTGTTACTTGATTTTACCAAGGAAAGCATTTTGGTTTACTTAACAACGTTAGTCACTCTATTTTTATACTACGGGTATCGGGTGACCTTTGTAAAAGAAATGGATCTTTAAAAGGAATTTAACGTACGTAGTACTTTAGGGTTAAAACCCAGACTTTGGCATAAAATGAAAGTACTTTGAGTTGTGTATAACTTGCCTATGCTTGTTTGTTGTGAAGCTTGCCTATGCTTGTTGTTGTGAAACTGTCTATGCTTGTTGTGATAGCCTTTGTTGTATTTCTGTACCCCCGCGTCTCTCGATGGAGGGCCGGTTGATTTGTTATGAACGATTATACAGAGTCCCGAGATGGCGAGGTCACGTATTTCATCCGATTTTACCGAGTCCCGAGATGGCGAGGTCACGTATTTCATCCGATTTTACCGAGTCCCACAAGATGGGCGGTCACGTATCTCATCGATTTTACACCGAGTCCCACAAGATGGCGGTCGCGTATCTCATCCGATTTTACACCGAGTCCCACAAGATGGCGAGTCGCGTATCTCATCCGATTTTACGAGTCCCGAGATGGCGGTCACGTATTTCATCCGGTTATCATACATGTCTCTCGCTTTATATAGACTATTATTATTTCATTCTGATCTTTTCTGATTTCCATACGGTACTGTTATGCTTGACCTCGCCCGGCTGCGTTCATCCGCGAGTTGAGGTACAACGGTGGTGGATCCTCGCTCATAGGATCACGATTCGTGTCGGGAAGCCCATTTCTTGAGGCTTATCTTTTGGTATGTTACCACAGTGCAGTAGATTCTTATACATTCGGGGTATGGCGGGGCCACTGTCCGTCATAAATTGTAAAAATCTTGGAAGTGCATGCCTTTGTTGTGGGCAGGGTTTGTAAAAAGGATAACTGTTCGGGTATTTATGTATATATGATGAAGGCAACTGTTTTGGTTGGCCTGTTTATTTATCTTGTCTCTTAATTCATGTTCATGTTTTTATTTCCACTGATTTTCTCTGATGTTGTATCACTAGGGTGCCCGGGGTAAGACACCAGTCACGGGCCCGGGTTCGGGTCGTGAAACCCCCCCCACATGGCTTGCTCGAATTAAGACAAGGGTATTTTGGTCATTGACCAATGTAGATGAACAAGTCTTGCAAGCTTGAGATAATTGACCAAGTCAACTTGCCACTTGTATAGATACCTAGGTATTCTTCATCCTAGCCACACATGTTGTAATCTTGACCCTCCATTGTGTTATATATACACACTAGATGCAAGACCAAGTCTTCAACACTTAGAAAAATTTCACTACATTCTTGTTCATTGAAGGTGCTCTCGGCTTTAAGGGTTTTTCCACACAAATTTTTTTCAATTGTTGTCCATAATTCACAAGAGTTTAACCCAAGGTTCCTAGGGGTATTGTAAGGATATCTCAATAGAAAGATCCTGGAAAAACGACGCTTTTACGTTAGTCGCAAGGCGAAAACCTAAGGTCTTCAACTTTGAAGATAGAACTTGAAGAGGAGTTCTTCATGAGCTTCTAAGGAGTGCTTGGAGCGGATTGGAACATAAGAAGATGAGCTAAAAGTTGCTAAGGATCGACTTGTACGCTTGGACATTATTAGGGCTTATTGAGGTAAAATCTTCATCTTCTTAATGTAATTGAAGATTACATGTCATAGTAGTTAAGAAATGAGCATGTGGTATATGTATTGAAGTTTGAAAATATTTGGATCATGTCGACGTGTTAAAACCGAAAATGGACAAGTTAGCCATTAATGTTGTAATCAATTTGGTTGATAGTTACAATCGTCGCATGTTATGGAAGAAAGGATTTATAGTTGTTGTAATTGTTATTATGTATATAACATGTTGGAATAACAACTTGGATTAAAAAGGAATTGAACGGAAATTGACCTTGTTTTGGATAGTGTTATTGCCGAGAATGTGCCTTAAGGAATGAACAATTTTATATTGATTGTGGGGCAGAATTTTACACGTCCTATTAGGCGTGTAATCCCCTTTGTATTTTCTGAATTGTTGGGCCTTAAATGTGGCGTTTGGTTATTGATTTTCGGGCCTTGAAAAAGGTGGAAAAGTACGTAGAAACAAAGGAAGTGTTGTCCGATTTTCCGTAGAATTTGGTGACTTTACACTTAGAATATTCTACGTTTGAAGCTAGAGGTTAATAGACGTATTATGGTCATTATAGGTTGAAGTACTAAGTATAGCGTATCCTACTTGAATGATGGAATAGCTATCAAGGTTGAAGTACTTTGGAGCATTTTGTTACTTGTCGATAATCGTCGCGAGGTATGTGAACCTATTCCTCCTTTTGGGCATGATTCTATGTATGAAATATACATGTGGTGTTATTTCATGATTCCTTCTACTCTTAGAAGTTAAGAGGTATGTATGTTGATTTACTCTATGTGAAAGTTATGTCTAAGTTATCCTAAGTTCTTACCAAGTCTTATGGGGGATGTTGGTAAGAGCCGTTAGGAAGTATTTGGAGTCGAGTTGACTTTACTAATTTACTGCACCAATGAGAATAAGTATCGAACAAGCCAATGCAACGTTAATAAAAGAAAATGTACCGACAATCAATTATATTAAAATGAGTAGAATTCTCCATCTGCATAGAAACTAAGATAAGACAAAATTGTATTACATTTTCTAGATCATGGCTGCTTTAATAAGATCGTTATAAACAAGTATAACCTATTCACAACGCACCAAAAGTATATGTTGCTTAATTTAAAGAGTTTACGTTATGAAGTTTTAAGACTATGAACCTTAAATTCTTAAAAGGTTAAGAGACTTTATTTTTCAAGTTATGGGACTTGATTCTTAAAGGAAGAAATGACTTGATTTAAAAGTATAGAATACTTGATTTGGAAAGTATGGATTTCTTGATATTCTAAAGATAAGAGACTTGAAATTCTAAGTTAAGAAACTTGATTTCTAAAGTTAAGAGACTTGAAGTATTTTGAAAGTTATGTAACTTGATTTGAAAGTATAAGTCTCTTGGTTATAAAAATAATGAATTAGTCTAAGGCATAAAGTTAGTATAACAACTTTATGAGAAGTTGGTTATAACAACTTTATGGAAGGTTAAAGAATGATTTTCTCTAGTAATGTAAACAAAGAATTGACTTGAAATAAGGAAGGGCAATTTGATTTAAAGGTATCACTTGCTTAAAGTTTTAAAGTAAGGGTCACTTGATTTAGAAGCCGAGAAATGTATTTCTAAAAATGTAGTGACTTGTTGAAATGTAGATAGGCCTTGATACTACAGGTGTTAGTATCTTGGGATTTTATATGAAAAGAAGTCTTTTGAAAAGAATGGAAGTACGTAGTACTTTGGGTTAAATTCCCGGATTTTTATGTGAAACGAAAAGTGCCTTGAGTATATAAAAATGAAAGTCTAAAGATTTTATGAACTTGCCTATGCTTGCTTGTGATAATCTTGAGTGCAAGTATTATATGTTTACGCTGTCGTGACTCTCAGTTGGAGGGCCGGCTGTCTTGTTGTGAATTTACTTGGGCGTCAAGCGATGACGGAGGCTTCCAGGTATGCTTCCATTGTGATTGATCCTTTACATGCTTATACGATGTGGGATTAAGGCATGCGACCGAGGATGCGAGTTAGATTCGGATTGTTTTATTACTCATTGGACACGCTTATACGATGTGAGATTTGGGCATGCAACCGTAGGCGGGTTAGATTCGGTTGTTTTATTACCCCATGGTCATGCTTATACGATGAGGGATTCCGGGGCATGCGACCATGTTATATACGATTATTACTCCATGGCCTAGCTCCCCAAAAAGACATGTACCCGAGATGAGGGATTCCACGGGCATGTTATATACGATTATTACCTCATGGCCATACTTATACGATGAGGGATTCCGGGGCATGCGACCATGTTATGTACTATTACTCCATAGACTAGTTCCCCATGAAGACATGTACCCGAGATGAGGGATTCCACGGACATGTTATATACGATTATTACCCCATGGATTAGCTCTCCATGAAGTCATGTACCCGAGATGAGGGATTCCACGGGCATGAGATATATATATATATATATGTATTGTATATGTGTCTGTAAGCGGTGAGTAGGATGCCACAGCGCGTCACGGTTATATGTTACGCTTACGCTTTGGCGGTGATAGGGGATTCCACAGGCGGGAGATATATATATGTATTGTATATTTATGCGAAAGCGGTGAGGTGGGATGCCACGGCGCGTCACGTGGTTATATGTTACAATTACGGTGTCGGCGTAATGGGGATTCCACGCACGCTTTGATATTTGTGGGCTTGAGACCACATCTGGACTATGTGATGATATTTGAGGGCTTGTATGCAGTAGCCTGTGTGACTATTGTTCATGTGTTGAAATAGTCTTTAAAAGGTAAAGCCCGACTTTCATTACTTTCACTTTGGCAAGGCACGATTATCTTGTTATTTTGGTTATCATACATGTCTCGACTTTATATAGATTGTTATGATTTCATTCTGATATTTTGATTTCACATACTTGGTACATATTTAAATCGACCTCGCCCGAAGTGCGTTCATCCGCGAGTTGAGGTACGTAACTTGCTGATCCTCATTCTTAGGATCACTGTTCGGTGGTTGGAAAGCCATTATTTCGGAGGCTTTGTATTTTAGTATAGTTCCTCGAGGTTGTAGATTTATGTATATTCGGGGTATGGCGGGGCCTGTCGTCCACGGTTGTTATGTCAGAAATTCTTAGAGGTCTGTAGTCATATCTTGTGGATTGAGTTGTGTAAAAAAAAAAGAGGTAACTTCTTTTTGGGTTACGTGTATATTTTTGGAAGGTGGCCTTATCGGCTAGTCTGTTATTTATTTCCTGTTAAGTTTATATATGTTCCGCTGATTATCTCTGATGTATACATGTAAGGGTGCCCAGGTAGCTTATACGATGAGGGATTCCGGGGCATGCGACCATGTTATATACGATTATTACTCCATGGCCTAGCTCCCCATGAAGACATGTACCCGAGATGAAGGATTCTACGGGCATGTTATATACGATTATTACCCCATGACCATGCTTATACGATGAGGATTAGGCATGCGACCGTGTTATGTACTATTACTCCATGTACTAGCTCGTGAAGACATGTGCGAGATGGGAGATTCCAGGCATGTTATATACGATTATTACCCGTGGATTAGCTCTCCATGAAGTCATGTACGAGATGAGGATTTCACGGGCATGAGATATATATATATATATATGTATTGTATATGTGTCTGGTGATGAGAGTAGGATGCCAGCGCGTCACGTAGTTATATGTTACGTTTCTGGTATCAGCGATGATGGGGATTCTACGGACGGGAGATATATATATATGTATTGTATATGTATGCAGCGGTGAGGTGGGATGCCACGAGGCGCGTCACGTGGTTATATGTTATGCTTTACGGTATCGGCGATGATAGGGGATTCCACGCACACTTTGATATTTGTGGGCTTGAGACCACTGCTTGGACTATGTGATGATATTTGAGGGCTTGTATGCAGTACTGTGTGACTATTGTTCATGTGTTGAAATAGTCTTTAAAAGGTAAAGCCCGACTTTCATTACTTTCACTTTGGCAAGGCACGATTATCGTTATTTTGGTTATCATACATGTCTCGACTTTATATGAAGTTATGATTTCATTCTGATATTTTGATTTCACATACTTGGTACATATTTCGTCTTGACCTCGCCCGGAAATTTGCGTTCATCTGCGAGTTGAGGTACGTAACTGCGATCCTCATTCTTAGGATCACTGTTGGTGGTTGGAAAGCTCCATTATTTGGAGGCTTTGTATTTTGGTATAGTTCACGATGTTGTAGATTTATGTACATTCGGGGTATGGAGGGCCACTGTCCGTCACGATTGTTATGTCGAGAAATTCTTAGAGTGCGTAGTCATATCTTGTGGATTGGGTTGTGTAAAAAAAGAAAGGTAACTTTTTTTGGTTACGTGTATATTTTGGAAGGTGACCTTATCGGCTAGCACATTTGTTATTTATTCTGTTAAGTTTATGTATGTTCATTGATTATCTCGATGTATACTGTAAGGTGCCTGGTAGGGCACGATCGCGAGCAGGGTCGGGTCGTGATACGAGTTGGTGATCTTCGTTCTTAGGATCTCTGTTGGTTTTGGGAAGAAGCTCCATTCACTCAGGAGGCTTATCTTTTAGTACGGATCCTGTTGATGTAGATTATGTATATTCGGGGTATGGCGGGGCCTGTCGTCCACGATGGTTATGTCAAAATTCTTAGAAGTGCATGTAGTCATATCTTGTGGGTCGGTTTGTAAAGAAGAAGGATGTAAGCGCTTTTGGTTATGTATATATATATATATATATATATATATATATATATATATATATATATATATATATATGTCTAGGAGAGTAGCCCTATCCAATTTGTTGTTTATTTCCTGTTAATGTACGTTATGAGTTTCATGTATGTTTCGCTGATTTTTTCTGATGTATACCTGTAAGGGTGTCCAGATAGGGCACCAGTCGCAGGCCCGAGGTCGGATCGTGACAACCTATTTGTCACCTATAATTAAAAGGCCCAAGTTTTTCTCTTATGTATTTAGGATCTGAAAAGTGAATGAGATATATATGTGATTCAATCCCTTTAAATGGGTCAAGTTGGTCGACCTTTTTTTTCCTTTCTGGGAAATTAATCTTGGTCTTTTCTTTAGTAAGTAGGTGAAACGCCTATTTGCTTAATTAATGGGTGTCACATGTTGCCCCTATTTATTTAAATATGTGTCTGGTTCTAGTTTAATAATTATGATACGTGTTAAGTACTTAAGCAAGCAGGACGGGTAAGCAAGAAACTCGTTTTGAATAAGCAAGCAACTCGTTTTTATTTGCTCAAAATTCCATTTCTCACATTTAAGTGCATTCGTCAACCTCAACTTGGTCATACATATATTAAAAAATATGGGATGTTACACGTGGGGGTAGGGGTGGAGTGTGGAGGAGGAGCTCGTCGGAATTTGTTAGATGAGGGAAAATGAAGAAGAAGGGTGGGTGGGGTTACAAAATCTAAATTTTCTAATAAGTAAATACTATTTTTAATCAAAACGCATTTTTTAATTATTTTTATATTTTGAGCCATATCTGTTCTTAGGAGTAAATAAATTCACTTTTTAATTGTGCAGGGGTAATATGTCGCTCGATTAGTTCGAGTGTGAACTCGACATTTTGAATATAGTTCAGGGTGCAATCTACATATTTTTTTTAAGGACCCGTTTGACCATGAGAATTATTCACTTTTTTATGACTTTTTATGACTTTTTACATTTAAAAAAAAAATTAGCGTTTGACCATAAAAATTAAAAATACAAATAGAAGTTGTTATTTGATATTTAGAGAACACCCCAAACCTTATTTTCACAATTTTCACTTTTTATTTTTGGTTGTTGATTTGTCTTTCATTTTCAAATTTTACCCTACATTTTTTTTATATAAATTTGACTCCATTTAATTCAATTGATCGGCGAAATACATGCTCGACGGGAACAGATTGTGCACACAATGTGGGATGATTATATTAAAGAATAACTATTACTATTGTTGTTGATTTTTAGTACTAATAAATCTTTGTAATAATATTTAGAATTGACGAAGTGTAATAGTATATAGTAACTCGTAGGCGAAAAGAAACGCACTGGGTCATTTAAATTTTGTAGCTCGTATGCATCAGTGAACAAGTCCATGCCCGTAATTAATGACGATACTTGTTGAAAATATGAATAATGATGAACTTGATTATATCATCGAAAACCTATATAAATGATGCTTAATGTAATAGAAAATAATTGGTGAGTACTGTTTACTAATTGTTTTGGGTGATTTTTTGCTAGTTTTTAAAATATAAGGGGTATAAATTATATTTCCTATTTTGTAAAAAAAAATATATTTCAACAATCAAATATTATTTACAAAAGTTATGGCTAAACACAACTTTAACTTCAAAAATTTCATTTTTTGTTGTTTCTATAGTAAAACGCCTACTTAAAATTAAATATGCAAACCATTCTTTAGAAACAAATTTAAAATGCAAAACTGAACAAATCAACCCAACTCCGAGAGAGGACCCTTTAAAATTTGCCTAACCTAAAAGGTTAATCATATTTTTTTCCCTCTCTTGTCACGCTTTCCATGCAGCATGTGCTGTCTCTACATGACAGTATACAAACCATCCATGGATGGATGCACCCCCCTAGTTTCCCCACCCCCTCGTATCCCTCGCCCATGCATCATTATAGCTTGGACAGAGGAGAGAGAAACTTTGACACTGAGCAAAGCTGTACTATATTTTCTTTTCTTTTATTTTTTAGCACAGAGAAAAGTAGGAAAAGGGGGTGGGTGAGTGCGAAAGTGTATGTATAGGGGCAGGGGTCTCAAAAAGCTACTCACATTTGTTGCCAAAAACTGCACCTGTTGTTCTGTTTCTGAAAAGAACTGCCTACTGTTTTCCATTTATTCTCTATTCAATCTTTTCACTGTTTTAGCTCTTTTGTACTACTTTTCAGTCTATACCTACCCACTTAGGATATATTTGATCAAACAAGAAAAAATTGAATCTTGGAACCGTATCCCTATTGATACACAGTGTAATAAAATACAGTCTACTTTTTCTTTTCTATCTCTAGACAGTATTAAATTCGGTGTTTAACTTTTGGTTTCTTGTGTGTTTTTCTTCTCTCTTTTTCCTGTGTAGACAACTTTAGTTTCTTGAGATAAAGACCCCTCTTCTGTTCACTTCATTCTCATTTGGGTACTGGTTTGCTTTGAGAGAGAGAGTGTTATAGGGGAAAAAAGAGGAGTGTTTTGTTTGTTGATGAGTGAAAGAGGAGGCTCTCTTGGAGGAGAGAGCCTACCCTACCTGTTCATGCAAGAACAATAACCACCACCATTATTTATTGTTGAAACAGAAACCATTTTAGTTGATTTTGATGGCTTTGTGTTTGCACAGAGGAGAAAGTAAAAACGAGATGGATAACGGCAAGTATGTGAGGTACACACCAGAGCAAGTAGAAGCTTTGGAAAGAGTTTATGCTGAATGTCCAAAGCCAAGTTCTTTGAGGAGGCAACAACTCATTAGGGAGTGTCCCATTCTCTCTAATATTGAACCTAAACAGATCAAAGTCTGGTTTCAGAACCGAAGGTTAATCTTCATTCTTTTCTTTGTATGTCTTTTTTAAGAGAAAAAAACTGTGCTTTTCAAGGAGGAAAATAGTTGGTTTTAATGAATGGATATGAAAAGCATTCACTTTTAGATAGTATTTGTTACATCTACACATTGTCTTTTTGTTTAGACTGCATATTGAAGTTTAGAGAGGATTTTGCATTGTGGGAAATATTCATTCTTTTCATTCTCTCTTTTTAGGACTTTAATATGTTTTGTGTTTTTATTTTTGAAGGAAGAAGTTTGTGCATTTAAGCAAGGAAAATAGTTTCTTTGTAGTGAGTGGATTTGATAAAACATCCACTAGCAGACCTTTGTTCTTTAACTATGAAAAAGTCTGAAAGACTGGGCTTTTGATGTCCTCAGTTTCATGGTTTTGGAATCGGTTATGCCTTTTCATCTTTTCTCTCTTTTTTTGAAACAAGGGTCTGTATATACCCTTCTTTTATGAGGTAAATGCTAGTCATTTGTTGACTTATATTAACTGTGCATTCCTGTGGATGCATAATTTTTCCAGAAAAAAGCGTAGCTTTCTAGATTTGGTTATCATTTTTGGCAAGCTAAAATGCTGTGAGTGATTTTGTGCATTTGGTTTGTGTGGTCATATGATATCTTGATTTATTAATGGAATGACTAGAAAGAAGAAAATGTGGGTTGTTTTGGTTCTTTTAGGAATTTTCTGCCTTTTCCTGAAAATGGTGTTCCTTTTCTATGAGTTCCCATATGTAGATACTTCTATTTCTTTTAATAAAAACAAGAACTAGCCTTATAATATTATTATTATATTTTTGTTTTCTTCTTTTTTGATTCCTCCTTATTTTAACTCTAATGGACTTTCCCCCCAAAATATGGCTTCAGTCAATAAGCGTTTACACAGTGTAAACTTCTTATACCCTTTGTTTGGTTCAAGGTTTCAAAAGCATTTTCACAGCTGTGGCAAAACTGCTATTTTTCCCCTATTTATATTGTCAAATTTTAAAGGTTGGTCCAGTTTTAAAATGATGAAATTACTGTTTCTAACCCATTTCTTTGTTCTTTCCTTCCTGCTTGTCCTGTTGGAGTAGCACGAGTCGATAAGATAATTCAAGCATAGTTATCCCCAAGAGAACTTTGATTCTAGAAAATGCTTCAGTGTGATCTGTGTTGCATCATGCATGTTATACCAAGTGTCCTTTATTTGTCTTATAAAGATAGGTGTTGAGGGATTGGTCTCGTCAATCGTCTTCTCTTGGATTGAACCTCATGTCAGAATTACTTTGCAGTCATTTGTTAGCAGAAATGGAAGTTTTTTTGAGTACTTCGATTTTCAGAATATTGTCTCATGTTTTATCCTTTCATTTGGAGCATGTGAATATGTCAGTACTCAGCAGTTAAAACAAACAACAACAACATACCCAATATAATCCCATCCCACAAGTGGGGTCTCGGGGGGGTGGGGGGGTTAGAATGTACGCAAACCTTTTGAATCAATCTTTTGTTAACCTTTGTAGATGTCGTGAAAAGCAGAGAAAGGAAGCTTCTCGTCTCCAGACTGTTAACAGGAAGCTGAGTGCTATGAACAAGCTGCTGATGGAAGAAAATGACCGATTACAGAAGCAAGTGTCGCAGCTTGTGTATGAGAATGGCTACATGAAACAACAAATCAATACTGTAAGTTATATACTTGCTTTACAAACTTGGTAATCCGTGGCGATTACAGTTCTATTTCTCTACCTGAGCAAATTGGTCTTCTTTGATTAATAGAATTCAAACAAATTGTGTAGGTTTTCACGTATATCTCATTTTGTCTATGTTTAAATAGTTTTTTAGGACATTATAACTTACAATGTTGTTTTGCTGAAGCTTCACAGGAGCTGCATTTAACTTTATGTTCTGCTTCTATCATTTCATGAAGCAATTTCTGTGTCTTTATATTGTTCGCTTCTTTTGGTACAATGAAACTGAAGATAATTATCGTAGCAGGTTAGCAGCACGACCACAGATACAAGCTGTGAATCTGTGGTCGTGAATGGTCAGCAGCAAAGAAAAAACCCAACACCTCAGCATCCAGAAATAGATGTGAATAACCCAGCTGGGTAATCTGATTTGTATTTTTTAAACATATGTACGGTGTTTTCTAGTTGAAAAAACTAACAAATGCTTTTGCATGTATTTTTCAGTCTTCTTGCAATAGCTGAGGAGACCCTGGCAGAGTTCCTTGGAAAGGCTACTGGAACTGCTGTCGACTGGGTGCAGATGATTGGGATGAAGGTAATTCCTTTAGTGGACGGTGCATCTCTAGTTTCTGACTTGTTCATTACATGTGCTCAATTGTTAACTTGTCCCCTCATTCGACTTTCCCATTCAGCCTGGTCCGGATTCTATTGGTATTGTTTCTGTTTCCCGCAATTGCAGTGGGGTAGCAGCACGTGCCTGCAGCCTTGTGAGTCTAGAGCCCACGAAGGTACTTCAGTTTTCTTTTTAGTTATGAGTTTTATCTTATTCTAGTCTTGTTCTGTAAGATGTAGAAAAATTTCAGGTCGCTGAGATACTCAAAGATCGTCCTTCTTGGTATCGCGACTGTCGTTGCCTTAATGTACTGAGAGTAATCCCTACAGGAAATGGAGGGACAATAGAGCTTATTTACTTGCAGGTTTGTTGCATTCACCTGCATCAGTAGTTGTTGGTTATGTTGATACTATGTGAATCACATTTTATTTAGTTCGTGCTCAATAAATTGGTGTTTGCCATGTGTTTCTTTGTTAGACATATGCTCCAACTACGTTAGCAACTGCTCGTGACTTTTGGACATTGAGATACACTACAAGTTTGGAGGATGGCAGTCTTGTGGTATGTATTAGGCATAATCCAGCACCTTGACGCTATCGTTGCAAAAGCAGGCTATAGGCCTACAGCTACAACCATTCATTTATTCCTTTGTCATAAAAATGCAGATATGTGAACGATCTCTGATGACAGCAACTGGTGGCCCAACAGGACCTCCTGCTACAAGTTTTGTCAGGGCAGAAATGCTACCAAGTGGTTACCTCATAAGGCCTTGTGAGGGTGGGGGCTCAATGATTCACATTGTTGATCATATTGATCTGGACGTAAGGCTAAAATATATTGGTGATTGAAATTTTGATTTCTTTTAGATTACTATAGTTAAACATACCCTATCTGTGCTCAGGCTTGGAGTGTCCCTGAAGTTCTGAGGCCACTTTATGAGTCTTCCAAGATCCTTGCTCAGAAGATGACTATGGCTGTAAGGAATTCTGCATTTGTTGGAATGTCTATCTCCAGAATGACAAGGTGATTTAGTCGTTAATAAGTCTGAGTTATCATTGCAGGCCTTGCGACACATACGGCAAATTGCACAAGAAACCAGCGGAGAGATCCAATACACGGGGGGTCGCCAACCTGCTGTTTTGAGGGCACTAAGTCAGAGATTATGCAGGTGAGAAGACAAGACAATTATTCAGTTACAGACTTAAAAATAAAATATATTGTGCCGACACAGTTGTAATGAAGCTTTTGGTAATGCTATGCTTTCTACCAGTTTCGATTTGTCTTTCAGAATCTAATCCTTGATATTTATTGCAGGGGATTTAATGATGCTGTTAATGGATTTGTTGATGATGGTTGGACTATTATGGATAGTGATGGTGTAGAGGATGTAACAATTGCTATAAACTCATCTTCAAGCAAATTCCTTGGTTCACAGTACAACACTTTGTCAATACTCCCTACATTTGGAGGAGTTCTCTGTGCCAGGGCATCAATGCTTCTTCAGGTATGTTAGAGTTGATTTTTTACTTGGTGTACGTCAAGAGAATTAGAATCAATTTTTTTTAATTTGTGGATATGGTCTAATCTCTTTCTGGTACTTTTTTTTTTTTAATGTAGAATGTTCCCCCTGCTTTGCTTGTACGTTTTCTTAGGGAGCACCGTTCTGAATGGGCAGATTATGGGGTTGATGCTTATTCTGCTGCATCTCTTAAAGCCAATCCATATGCTGTCCCTTGTGCCAGACCAGGTAGTTTCCCAAGTAGCCAGGTCATTTTACCCCTAGCTCAGACTGTGGAGCACGAGGAGGTAACACGGTCTTATCTTGTTCTACTTAATACTAATTGTTACCCTGGTAGATGTCTATATCCCGTGACGGATGAGTCATTTTGTGGTTTAACTTTTCCTTTTTATCTAGTTTCTTGAGGTAGTACGTCTAGAGGGTCCTGCTTTCCTTCCAGAGGACATTGCTTTATCACGGGATTTGTACTTATTACAGGTTGAGAATTCATAAACATCTCAAATTGAAATTTATGTGCTTCTCCACATTTTTGGTTCACTAATTATCTTACTACCGTTGCAGTTATGCAGTGGAGTTGATGAGAATGCTGCCGGTGCCTGTGCTCAGCTTGTTTTTGCACCTATTGATGAATCTTTTGGTGATGATGCTCCATTGCTTCCATCTGGCTTCCGTGTCATTCCACTGGAACCTAAATCAGTTCAGTAATATGTGTACAGAACGTCAAACTTTTCAGTCACAAACTTCTGAATTTTAACTCGTCCAGACAATGGAAAATTCATAGTTGACGCTTGAAGCAAGAATATGAGGATTATCTTCTTAGTTTATTCTAAATATTCTGTAATTTTATGATGCAGGATGTCCCTGTAGCAACTCGGACCTTGGATTTAGCTTCGACTCTTGAAGATGGAACTGGTGGGACACGTCCAGCTGGTGAAATTGAAGCAAGCAATTACAACCATCGTTCAGTTTTGACAATTGCATTCCAGTTTACTTTTGAGAGTCACTACCGGGATAATGTAGCTGCTATGGCTCGCCAATATGTGCGAAGTATAGTAGGCTCTGTTCAGAGAGTTGCAATGGCCATAGCACCCTCTCGACTCAGCTCTCAGTTGACACCTAAACCCTTCACTGGTTCACCTGAAGCTGTCACTTTGGCCAGGTGGATTTCCCGGAGCTATAGGTATGGGTTTTAAACGTCTTTGATGCACTTTTGTCTCTTTGAACTTCGAAGAAAAGTTGATAGCTGATGATTTGCGCGGAACCTGCAGTGACACTGAATGCTTTACCTGGTCTAACCATTTCCCAATTATATTTCAGGGTGCATACGGGAGGAGACCTGTTCCAGGTTGATACTCAAGCTGGTGATGCTGTTCTTAAACAACTGTGGCACCACAGTGATGCAATAATGTGTTGCTCTGTCAAAATGAATGTCAGTAACGCTGCTTCTATACTTGTTCTGAACCATCAATTAATCAATACTAGTGTTTATCCAAGGTTCTTTCTGGAGATGAAACAATATACCTAATTAGTTAATGAACTTGTTAATGCAGGCATCTGCAGTTTTTACATTTGCAAACCAGGCAGGTCTTGACATGCTTGAAACCACCTTGTTAGCTCTTCAGGATATAATGCTTGATAAGATTCTTGATGAAGCTGGTCGTAAGGTCCTCCTATTAGAGTTCTCCAAGATCATGCAGCAGGTTAGACTACTACCATCACATTTTGATTATATACGTCCTTCAACTTAGCAATGGCTCTTCTGCTCCGAAACGGACTGTTCCAAATGTTTCTGGAAATTCTTGCTCCCATTGGACCATTTGTATCTATGCGCAAACTAGTTCCAACAAAAATCAGAACAAAATTTGATACTGCAGTATTTAGCACCTAACAAGTTTGTGGTGATTCCACAAGTGGTCAACTAGTTATTGACTTACATGTTATTAACTCATACAACAAAAGGCTGTAGGTGGTAAGTGAAGAATTTGACTAGTCCTGATTCTTATGATTGTTATTCTTTTGTACTTTTAGGGCTTTGCCTATCTGCCAGCAGGAATATGTGTATCTAGCATGGGGAGGCCAGTATCATATGAGCAAGCCATAGCATGGAAGGTTCTCAATGACGATGATTCCAATCACTGCCTGGCTTTCATGTTCATAAACTGGTCTTTTGTTTAAGTTAAAACAGATAATCTATGTAAGACTTTGGCATTAGCTATCAACCTTCTAAATTATGTCGGCACTGAGAATATTTTTAAGTAGCTTGTATGACTATGTTGACAAAGCTGTGTGGTTACCTTCTAAATTATGTCGGCACTCTGAATATTTTTAAGTGGCTTGTATGACTATGTTGACAAAGCTGTGTGGTTGGATCTCATCTTTATATCTATATTATAGTAGTATGAAATGCCTTTTCTATTATCTGCTTTGTCTTTGTCTACAAGTTCCTTATTCTAGCAGCCTATTAAATTTTTCTTTTTTGTATTTAGGAAGTTTAACATTTCAGTCATGTTGGATCGTTTTGAAACAGAATGTCTGCTTGGTGTGTGGTGCACCTAATAACCAAGGCTGACTAGTGGGCCGGGTCGGCCCGATCCCACCCCGCTCTGATCACTGCCCTGCCCCGTTCCCTCCAAAAAAAATTCAGTGTCGGGGTTCGAACTCGGGACCGGACCTGGGTTCGTCCCGCCGGACTCTGCCCCGCCAACCCCCTCCTTTGCAAAAATACTGTTGCAACAACGACCACATTTTGATTTTGTCCTTTGTGCAACGGTTATAAGGGCCATTTTTTTGTCCCCCACCCAATAAACCCCCCTATCCCATAATTAGCTCTATTTCTCAACTATAAATACGCTCATTTTTTTTCCTCACAAATTTTCCTACCATCTTTCTAATTTTTGAATTTATCAGTACAATTTTACATTGCTTACAAAATATTATATTTTTTTTGCTCATTTATATCAAAGTTAAAAATTTGGGAGTGAAATTGACAACTAGTTTGAGGATCATCTATTGAGCAAAGTTTTAATTTTCAACTTTGATTACACATCGATGTTACATCGGCGTTCCTTTTAATTATTATTGTTACTTAATTTAATTAACACACTTAATTTCATTTACTTTAATTATTTATTTACATAATTATAATGGAACGCCTTGGATGTATATTTAAGGATAAGTGTTTCTTCTAATAGGGGTAACAAGAGTACTTCTTCTAGTAATTATATTCCTAGTCCTGATGATTTTATTGATTTCACTCATATATATGAAACTGCTTTTTTTAATGATATACCATTAGATGATGAAATATATTCTGCATCTGAACCAGACTTTAATTTTGACGATAATGTAGATGACACACTCACTAGTGCACCTCAACCTCAGGCTCCGACTGAGTCTCAGCCTCAAACTGAAACTGAAATGTCTCATATTCGTCTAGTATGAGTCGAGGCTCCACACAACGAAAATTAAAATCAGTTGCATGAGATATTTTTGATAAGGACCAAGAAAATCAAGTAGTTAAATGTAAAATTTGTAAAAATATTTATAAATTTAAAACTGAAAAATGTTAAGGTGGACGAGAGGTTTATTGAGATATGTACAAGGTGAGCACACATCTAGGTGGAATCAATACCAGGCTAAAAAATCGAGTGTGCCAGCTGAGTCGGAACAAAGTTCACATAGTGTCCCCGATCAAGTACAAAGTCAAATTAACCCGACGACGAGGGGAATTTATGATCCTAAATATGATAAACATAAAGAATCGAAAATATGGCAAAATTAATTGCGGTGAAGTGTTTGTCCTTTTCATTTCCTTCCTCTTGGTTTTATTCATAAATTCGAGAAACATATAATCCTGCTTTTAACGGTTTTCCTAGATCAACTGTTAGAAAATATGTTTTTAAATTTGTGCATGAATATCAATAATTTTTACGTTATGCATTGTATCATTTTAATGACAAAGTGACTATTACTTCTGAAATATGTCACTAACGGTAATTATTATTTAACTGTTACATGTCATTGGATAGATCAAAATTAATCTATGCAAAAACGTATTTTAGCATATAGATATTGACGATAGATAAACTGAAACTTTTATTGCACAAAATATTCATAAAATTTGTGTTTATTATGAAATAACTGATAAAATTATGACTATTACATTAGATAATGATAGTTCTAATGATTATGCTACAAGACTTTTAAAAATTCGATTAACTCCATCTTTTTCTGATCATTTTCAAATAAGATGTGCATGTCATATTTACAATTTAATTGTAAAAGATGACGTAAAACTTTTTGAAAATATTTTTGATAAAATATAATTTGCTATAAACTTTAATTTGAAAGGTAATAAAATACAAAGACGCAAAGAATATAAAAAAACTTGTCACGATTGTGGATTACCTTATAGGAAAATTCCTGAAAAAGTAGCGACTAGGTGGAATTCTCTATATGAACAACTATATGTTGTTTACGATTTTAGAAAACTTATAACTTTATTATTTAACGTTCATAATAAAAATCCAAGGGATATGCTTGTAGATAATGATTGAGATTTTTTCTTAGAACTTAATGAATTTTTAGAGAAAAAATTTCAAGCTACTAAATTTTTTCCGGTATTTATTATCCTACCATTTTAACTATGTTATTTTATGTAGTTCTAATATTTTTGTTACTTAATGAATATATGGAAAAACAAACGTATAAGGCATCTATTGAAAAATGTTTAAAACATTAAAATAAAAAACTTTTTTTCTATTCCCCCTATTTATATTATTCGTGCTGTATTAAATTAGACTATTAAAGTAGACAGATGTAAAACACTTGTAGAAATGATTTATGATTATATAGAAGTACTTCCAACCGACCCAACTGAAGAACCAACTCATGAACCAACTAAAGAAGAAGTTACGTCTAGCATACACACTGAATGCAAAAAAACAATATATGTATTATCAACAACAACGTGCAAATAATCAACAGACTTCTGTACCATCTTCTACTACTTCGCTGCAACCTTATAAAAAACATGCGGTTTTTGCTGCTAGTATTCAAGGCCTTATAAATAAAATGTTTAGTGATTCAACTTCTTCACAAGTTAGAAAATTTGATATTTATGTTTTGCAGGGTGTTGTACCATACGAATTAATTGTCAATGATGAAGGACATGAAAACTTGCTGTAATACTGGAGGGACAATGAGAAGACATTTCTGACACTTGCAAAGATAGCCCGAGATGTGTTGAACATTCAAGCGTCATCAATAACGTCTGAAAGCGTTTTTTCTGCAGGAAGATTTCAAAATGGAGAGCATATACGTTCATTGGCGGGAGACACATTAGAGATTGAAGTTCTATTCAGAGATTGGATTCTTGTCCGAGGGAATATGAAATCTTGAATACTAAATATTCTTGTCAAGGATTGCGAAGCGTAGAAGGTGCGATCAAGCGGAGATCAACGAAGAAGAATACTACAACTACAACTACAACGAAATCTTATCCTAGGGAACACGAAGCGGCGTTGAACAATTTGATCAACTTCTTCAAGTTCTGGATTATGGTCTTGTTTGTTGACTCTGCTTGGCCATTTGCATTAGGATGATAGAGAGTGGAGGTGATACACTTGATGCTCAAGTCATCGAGGAACTTCGTAACTTTGGCCCCAATAAAATTTTGGCCGTTATCACAAGCTATCTCCTTTGGGATGCCAAAACGACAGATAATGTGTTGCCAAATGAAGTCTATCACTTCTTTCTCCCAGAGTTTCGTATAAGCTGCAGCTTCAACCTACTTAGAAAAATAATCAGTCATAAATATAATTTGTGATACATGTCTTGGTGCCGCAGTCAAGGGTCCAACTATGTCCATCACCCATTTGATGAACGTCCATTGGGATACAACCGTATACAATTCTTCTATCGGTTGCTGTAACAGGCGCTGACACTTGTCACAGTTCTTGACGACTATTTTTGTGTCTTCCTCGATCCGGGGTAATAATAACTGGTCCTCATAAGTTTTCTCATTAAGAATTCTGCTCCCGAAGTGTTTCCACATATGCCTTCATGGACTTCCTTCATTACGTAATCAGCTTTGTCGGGACCTACACATCGAGTGATGCAATCCTAATTGCCTCAGGATCGTCTATGTAGAGTCAATGCCAAGAACTCCAAACCCATGAGGGTTTCACCTTAATATAGGCGCTCGTGAGCATGTATTAGAGACATCCCGAGGATTTTAAGTGTGGATGATTGCATGGGAAGGCAAACGGGCGAAGAATAGTGAGGAAAACACCATCTGCGAATCATAGATGGTGCCACAAGTGGGGCCTACGAACTGCAACTCATGCCCAGAAGTTGCAAATGATGAAATCACTTAAGGACATGACCTTCGAATAACATATCATGTCACAGACAGTGCCTGCGATTCGCAAGTCAAGAGCAAAGTATGACAGGGCGGCGTTTTGGTTATTTTTGCAATACAAGCGTGTCACTTTGTGCCTCTTGTGTAATAAGTTAGTCCTAGACTATAAATATGAACCTTAGCCATTTCATTTGGTAGATTATCTTGACTATTATTGTTTATGCTACTCTTAGAGAGTTTGAGTGTAGAGAGCTTGTTTAAGCTTGTGATTGAACCTTTGTTCATAAATTTGGGTTGCTTGGGAATGCAATTCCCTTGAGGTCCATCTCATAGGTTAGGTGCTTGATTTGGTTAATCAATTAAGGTCCATTGTTTAATATACTTTGGGTTGTTTTTCTTCCAATTCCTGTGTCTTCGTTTTATCTTGTTTTCTTTTTAATTCCACAATTTATATTGTATCAATTGGTAAGGGTTGTTCCAACAATCATTATCTTGGGTTTTGATTAATATAAAAATCACAAAAAATTATTTTAGAGTTCAAAATCTGAAAAAATCCAAAAGTAGTTGTTTGTTTGTTAATTCTATTATTATATTTGAGTTTCTTAGTGTTAGAATAGTTTAAATCTCAATTTTCAGGTCATTTGAGTCATCTATCACCGTTGATGCTTGAAGGTTTAAGAACTTAAAGTGGGTTTGGTTGAAGAAAGGGGAATTGAAACTTAGAAACTATTGAGCTTTGTTCTCCTAGTGAAGAAGGTTTGATATTTGAAATTTAGGGTGATTTGAAGAAGAATTGAAGGTCCTAAGGTTTTTGATTTTTTTCAATTGTTCTTGAAGATCTTCATAGTGTTCTTGAGGAAGAAGAAGCAAAAATGGGCCATTTGATCTTCCAAAACCTAATTCCAAAGTGAAAAAGTGTTTTTAGGTCAAAAGTAATAAAATGACTGAAAAAATGGGCTCAACTCGTTAGAAAAAAATCAGGAAAAAGCCTATAGCACGGAACCCCAAAAGTGATTTGATGTAATCAAAGTGTGCAGCGAAAGCACAACCTGCATACCGCAAGTTGTGTCGCAACTGGCGTCTGAGGTCCGCAGGTCAACTGCAGAGTACGACATAAAATTTGAAAAGTTAAAGGAGAAATATTTGTGACTGCATACTGTGTGTCTCAAACATCGTCTGCGAACCGCAGACAACACACAGTGAATAACAAACCGTGCTTTTCAGGTTTTGACTCAAAATTTATTTTGTTTCGATTTTTTTTCATTCCTTTGATCATCTAAACTAGTTAACATTTGTAATCGATCTTACAAAGTGATTAGATAGTTCTTGAACGTTAATTTTTTTTGTGCTACTTCTTTCGTTTTTTTCTCTTTTTAACTTTGTCGATCATTTCTTGAATCAAGTCTGATAGTTTTAAGTCGGATCGTTCTTTAATCGAGTCGACAAAGATCCACTCTTGATCTCGAGTAGAATTTACCCTTGTAACTCAACAGACTAAACAAGGTACAATCACTTACCGAGATAATTTGTGATGCAATCAAAGGTGCACATACTCGAGTGAATTGTGAGGTTAATTTTACTAACCTAATGTGTTTGCTTGTTTTTTTAGCGTTCTAAAACACGAACAATGGAGAATTCGGGCAATGAAACCCATGTTTCCACAGAGGGACCTACTCTTGTTGATATAATGAATGCATTGTCGGAACTTATCCTGCAAATGACCACTTTAGATGCTCGAGTAGGAGTTGTTGAAGGACGAAGTAGGGAGGCGTCATTGCTATACAAAAGTCAAAACTTCCAAGCATCTGCTAGTAGAACGCAAGGTGATACCTCCCCTACCATGGCACCACCACCCAATGAACCTTACCCTCAACCACCAAATGAACCTTATCCACACCAACCACCACCAAATATCCGTCAACCAATCCGACATGTCTAGCCACTTGGAGATGATTTGCAATATGAGTTAGGAGATTGGGGTGATCGAGTTGCCGATCAAAGTATAGGGCAACAAATGCCATATCAAGGTCCTCATCGGGGAAAAGGTGGAAAAAATGATCATATCCTACAAGTGGTTAGGCAAGGAGGTTACTGGTGTTACGCCCCGTAATTCCAAGAGGATGAGATGAGAACGTGCGAAAGGAAATAAGATTCGAATTTGGAAAAAAGAAAAGAAAAAAGTTGGCAGAATATTTTTGGACAGTTTTTTAGTCAATTTTGGAGCAGTATATCTCTTAGTATATTGGGAGTTTTTAGGTGTTTCTGTTATACCCCGTAGTTCCAGGGTATGTATGTGGGGATGTACGTACGAGAATACGACAGAAATTTTGGAAAGAAAGAAAGATGTGAATTTTTCGACGGAAAAGTTAGGTTTTGTGAAGAAAAGGTTCGTTAGTGGGAATTGGATTCCCAGTTTGGTATTCGGACTTCTTGGATTATATTAGAATTTTGAGATTTTATTTTGGAAATGGTCACGTGGGGCCCACGGGAGAATTCTGGTTTTGTGGGCCGCTTTGTTTTGAGGTTTAGGCATTTTGGATATTTTCGGAAGACGAAATATTTTGGACGAATCGGGGCGACACGTGTCACCCCTTGTGTGGCCATGTGGTCGAAATGGTGTGACAGTGGCTAGCCACTCATCGCTACTCACTGGCGATTTTGGCCATGACATGGTAGCCTATTTCGTTGGCCATGTGTTGTGGTGGGACCCACACACACGTGGCCCAATCTTGACCACCCACCTTGCATTGATCTTGGCCGACTCTTACATATATACCCGGCTTGAAGAGTATTTCATCACTTGAAAGCCTTTCAAGGCAAATACTCCTCCCTTTTTGTGGTTTCGTCCCACCTCCGTCTTGTGTAGAATACCTTGTGTATTGTGGTATAATTCCAAATACACTAGCCTAGTATCCCTAGTAGTATTCCAAGGTTGTTTTAATACTTGGAGCAGGAAATACTACTTTATCCATTAGTCATGAAAATGAAACCCTAGAAAATCTTCATAAGCTTGGTTGAAGTATTTAGAAGTTGTTTAGAAACTTCTAAGGGTTGCTTGGAGCGGGTTGGAGCATAAGGAATTGGAGCTAAGCGTTGCTCAGGATCGACATATAATCTTGGATAATTTTGGGCTTATCGAGGTAATGATCTATGTCCCCCTATTGTAATTGGATATTACATATTGTAGTAATATATAGTTGAGCATACTATATATAGAATGAGTATTGAACTGTATTTACATAGAAATTTGTATTCTGATGGTATTGTATTATTGTGGAGTAGAATTGAACACGTCAGGTTAGGCGTAAAATCCACAGGAGTTGTTGGCACAGTAGCGGGCTGGATAGGAGGAGATTTATGTGATAGCGGGAGAGTCTTCTTGAATTTTACGTAGAATCGAGGCTGTTTACTTAAGTATTCTCTGAAGAGAACTAGAGATTGATAGATATATTGTGGCCTTTATAGGTGGATCTTCTACGCGACATACTTGACTTGGCTTGTGGCTTAAGCTAAAGGTATGTGATTCTTCCTATACTCTTGAGCATGATTGTTGTAAACTATATAGTCGGTAGGCGTGCGTGTGTGAAATTGATTTTGTTTGTTTAAAACATAAAGTGTTATAATGGCTTTATGGGAAGTTAGTTATAACGACTTTATGAAAATAAAAGAAAGATTTGGTTTGACTGTAAAAGCGACTTGATTTTGAAAGTTAAGAGACTTGATCTTGAAAGACAAGAGACTTGACTTACAACGACTTGTTTTTGGAAAAGAGAAGTAACTTGATTTAAGTATAGGTTACTTGTTTTGAAAAGAGTAAAGTTATTTGGGTTTTAAAGAACAACATTTGTTGTTTTAAAAGAAAAGCACTTGGTTTTAAAAAGGTATAGAGTACTTGATTTTAAAAACCTTATAAAGATTTTCTGAAGGTGTAGTAATTTGGTTTAAAAAGGTAAACGTGTTTTAATACTACGAGTATTAGTATCATGTGGCTTTTACGAAAAAAGAGGTCTTTTTGAAAGAATGAAAGTATGTAGTATTTTGGGTTTGAAACCCGGATTGTTGATAAAAATGTATGTATGTTGAACTTGCCTATGCTTGTTGTCACGACCCGAACCCGGGCCCGTGACTGGTGCCTTACCCCGGGCACCCTAGGGATACAACATCAGAGAGATCAGCGGAACATAACACAACAACATGAAATAACAAGAAGCGTACAACAATTATCTTTAGAAAACTTGCCCTTCGGCATAAATAATAATAACAACTCTTTCAAAATGAACAGTTTAATCCTTTCTTTACAAACCCTGCCCACAACAGTACTACAGACCTCTAAGAAAAGATACGGCAAAGAACGACGGGGCCGTCATACCTGAATGTAAGCACCTACAACAACGAGGACTATACCACGATAAGCCTCGGAGAAGCGGAGCTTTCCAGCTTGAATGTGACCCTAGAGCGAGGATCAACGGCGTGTACCTTTACTGCGGCATGACGCGGCCCGAGAGAGTCGAGGACAGTGCAAGTATGTGAAACTAAAAATAAATCGTAAATGAAACCATAGCGATCATATAAAGCGGGAGACATGTATGATAATCAAACTACGATTCTGACCAGCGATCATGTCAAGTCGAGGACTCGCCCTCAGTCATCACTCAAGTATAACAATGGGTCTCGGCCACAACATCAATCATGCGCGTGGAATACCTTCCTCACCGCCGGCAGCGATCATGATATAAAAGCACGAGGAACACATGAACACGGGTCCCACTGTGTCATAATAAAGCATGCGGGGTAAGTGCGAAGGCATAGCCGACTACTAAAAACCCACAGTACAACAAGGTCAGCGTATCATAAGATCTGTCTGGGCCGTCACATGATCAAAGCCGGCCACTTGCCCGCGATATCGATGTCACGCGTCTAACCTCGAACTCCGCAGACTCGCGATAGGCCAATCTCATCGGCCGCGTGGTATTCCGCGTCGGGGTAGCTACTCCCCGTCGCCCCGACTTCGATCCGCGTAGCCCGCATGGACCGCGTGCCCATAAAGGGCGACGCACTAACACGGAACTCGTAGCTCGCATAGGCCACAGGACTGCGTGAGGTATTCTCGAATCATAGGTCCATCGACCACGAAGTCTACCGCGTCGGAGGCTTAACCCGGGAATCATCTCGAGAGATGAGTGATGTAAAATACTAACACAGCGACTTATCGTTAAGCAACATAAGCACAACAAAGGAAAACCCCTTTACACAACATCACAAGATACTAACACACGTAGCATCCTAGCATGTTTACTTATCAATCAACAAGAAAGTATTACAAGGCTATCACAAACCAACACAATCAAGTTATACCTGCGAGTACTTTAAGCTAACAAGTTCGGGTATCTACCCTAAAGTACTTCATACATTAAATCTTTTAAAAGATCCGTTGCTTTCATAAGTCACACAAGACTGTAGTATAAAATAGAGTATTTGTCTTTTAAATAAACCAAAACACTTACCTTTGTAAAATCAAGTAACAACATTATTTTCCAAGCGTCGAGTTTGCCTAATTTCAAATGTTCACGTTTCTTATTTTAGAAAGGTTTCGTAGTTCATAGTCTTATTCATTTAAGAATATAATTCTCTTTTAAATAATCTGAGAAACATAAGTCTTATAGGTGAGTAGGATATTCTTGTTTATAACAATCTTATTACAGCAGCCGTGATCTAGGAAATATCATTTTGTCTCATCTTAGTTTCTATGCAGATGGAAGTTTCTACTGGTTTTAATAATACTTAATTAGTCAAAACATTTCCTTTTATTAACGTTGCAGTGGTTTGTCGATACACATTCTGATTTCCGAAATCAGTAAAACATTCTTAAGCCGTTATACCTAACTTCCCATAAAGCTAGTATAACTCTTAAGTTTTTCAAGTATTACTACTTCTTTCAAAATGATTCAAAAATCTTTTGAAATACTTCAAGTTCTGTATTAACACATAACAAGCCAGTTATAGTTCAAATCAGTTACCTTTTAAAGACCACAAGTATTTTCTTACCAACATAAAGCTGTTATAACCAACTTCCCATAAAGCCGTTATAACACTTTATGTTTTAAAACAATCAAATACGTTTAGCACGTATGCGTCTACCGTACTACATAGTTCACACATATCATGCTAGAAGAGATAGGAAGAGGTTCACATACCTCGCGACGAGTATCGACTAATAGCAAAGCGCTCCAGTACTTCCAACCGTCGGCTACTCCTTAAGCCAGTAGATCGCGCCACACGTAGTACTTCAACCTATAAGGCCACAGCGCATTAACATTTAGATCCTCGTAGAACATTCTGAGAAAATTCGTGATTCCCCGCATGGCGTAAATCTCCTCTCTATCGAGGCTACCAAGCCAACGACGGGGGTTATACGTCTAACCTAGCAGTACAATTCTACTCACGGTACTACTACACAAGTCTCATGTAATACACCTATGTAATTCTGATTCAAGATTCTTCTTTAAATTCGGGCTTAAGTCGCAAGACATTCGTAAGTATTATTCAGGCTTAAGTCAAAAGACATTGCGATAACTACGTTCGATTCTATATATAGTATACTTCAACTATATATTCTAACAATCGTAATTTCCAATTACAATAGAGGACAAGATAATTACCTCGATAAGCCCATAATTATCCTAGTTAAAGTCGATCTTGGGAAATCGTTTAGCTCGACTCAGGCGCTCGACCCGCTCTAAACCACCCTTAGAAGTTCTAACCAACTTCACACAATACTCAACGGACTATGGAGATTTTCCTAGGGTTTCGGTTTTGTGGTAGTAAGTATAATAGTATTTACGGGCATTTCGTATAGGTATAACCTTAGAATACAACAAGGTATACGGCTAAGGTAATTTGGGCATTATAACAATACTTTTGAGAGTATTTCTACACCACAAAGGGGGTATTATACGAAGCAACTAGGCTAGGGGTACCCACGGCACACTACTAGGAGGGGTGAAGTCTCGGCCACAAGGCCACTGAGGAGGGCTCGGCCAAGGGGAAGGGCGAGAACCACAACAAGAGAGGGGATTTTTAACACTTAGAGATTTGTGGAAAGGATGAAGAATTCATCAAAGGGAGAGGGTATTTATAGGTCGAGGGATGGCCAACCAAAGGCCAAGATTAAACCAAGTGTTAGGCAAGTGTAGGGCTAGGATTTATTACACACAAATATCCTACCAACCTCGACTTTAGCCAAGGCACAAAAACGTGCCTTACTAGCCCATTTCGTCCAATCTATCACCACGATGAGAGGGTGCCAAGTGGCGCCCTCTTGTTGGTCCAAAATGTTCGTCTCTCGGAAAAATCCGCAAAAATTAAAAATGACATAGCGGAAATTCCCTACGAAAGTGGAAAGCGTTTCACTAAAAACGACTCCAACCGTGTTGTGAACAAATAAATTTCGCCAAGCCTAATTCTCAAGTTCAAATTTTCTACGTGCGTCCCACGCATACTGAAATACGGGGTATAACATTCTCCCCTCCTTAGAAACATTCGTCCCGAATGTTCCTTCTAAGTCTCAAAACAACGTGCGCCAGTATAGTCTTCACTACCATACTTACGAAACAAACCTGCCACAATGGCCACAGAAACAACTGCGCGAAAAACTTACATCCAAGTCCACGAGGAATCACCTCTAACATCACCACAAACACCTCTCTCCGGGGTCTAAAATATACTTCTTCCACACTTTTCCAAACAAAAGAAATGGTCACATCAATGCTCGCCATACATGCTCGCTTCTTCCCGGTACCACTTTTGTCACTTTGCCGCGAGGTTCTAGTGTCACTCCGGCGACCCAACAAATGGTACCGGACTACATGCGATCCCTGAGGCTGTCGTACACTCGAACTCTTACCACATTTAAATCTTCGCTTTCCAAAACTCGGGTTACTATCTCTAACGTGGTCATCATTAATCGGGAACACTGATGGATCTCGATACTTTCCCGATCATAACAATACGAAGGTCGGACATACGCCTCCTAAGTCGGACGGCAAAGCTAACATATAGGCAACCCGCCTATTCTTCACATGGACTCAAAGGCCCAAAGTAACTCGGGCTAAGTTCCTCTCGCTTTCCAAAACTCGTCACACCCACCCCGGTGGTACTTTCAAGAAGACCGACCGTCAACTCGAACTCTGGCGTCGCCGATTATCCGCACGATTTCTCCGAGCCGCGAACCTCTTCTAGACAAGCTTTACTATATCCACATCTGCCGGAACAAGCTGAACCAATTATCGAATCACGCCAACATCGAACCAATCGGCCGACGACTCACACATCCGCCCTACAAGGCTTCAAAGGCGACATCCGAACACCGAAATGGTAGCTTAAACACTCCTTCAACAGAGACAACAATTCTCGCAACTATCCGCGAAATCCAAACAACGCCCGAGGCGAATGCGATTCGGGACTTACTCGAGTTCCTAACCTTGCTGGTAAAACCTCCGAAAAGAAACAACGCAACTGGGCTCCACCGGTGACATAAGGTGAAGGTAGGCACCTCGTGCAGCCTTTACAACTTTTCCGATATATCATCTCGCATAACCTCTGCGAGTAAGCGGTCTTTGCTAAGACAACACTACCGACCTCGCCCAACCATCCGGTCGAACGATTCATGAAATCGTACGTTGGTTAACTAAACTCGGGCCTAACACCCTCGTGACCCTATCACAAGGCGGGACCACCACAAACTGACCCCACCACCAAACATGCCGCGGGTTGACCCGCAACGTGGCCTCAACCCGACCCGGCAACGCGCGAAACGCTAGCTCTCCGAAGGAAAACTCTCACTAATCATGTTACGAAAACCTAGCGGTCTTCTTAGCTCAACTACCCTCTTTCATGCCACACTACTCAGGGACTAATCCCACAAACATAACTTACGTGCACTATGCACTCCTATAAGGGTCAAACATAAACATTACACCTTTTCTCGAGATGGCATCACCTCTAAGGTCTCTACGTATAAAACTCTAAGGCTCACACCTTCTCTATCCCCCAAATCTTACTTGGTTAACTAACCAAGATTTCTAATCACGATAATAACACACTGCTATCAAAACATAGCACTTATAACATACCCATCTTATCACACATACAGATCTCTAGAGGGTTAAGGATATATCTATATCTACTGCTTCACTCCCCTTAGTCGTTCTAATCAAACCTGCCCCGTAGGGCGCATAGCTAAGGAAGATGACAAACTACCCACCGATCCTGAAGGCTAAGTCCTCCCGCAAGGACACTCTTTCGACATCAGACCCTGACGGTCATAGGTACAACAAGTACCAACTAAAAAGACGACATTCCCTGAGATGACGCCTGCCACACTGTGAACACTGAGAAAAACTGAATCCAGATGGCTGGAACCTTCGTGTATCGTGAACCTAAGCTCTGGAGCTCTGACCAACTCCTGCATACCTCGAACGTCCTGAACCCTGTGGAGGACCTTTCTGCACTGGTGGGTGTGCATAATCTAATCTGCTGGTGAGGTGACTTGACTCGAAAGTTACTAAAGGACCTTGCTACTCTGGCCCTCTTCTGCTGTCCTTGGTTAACCCGTCGATCTCTACGTTTCTCGGCCTGCTGTGCATAAGCCCGTACACAGGCCATGCTCAAGCCTAACTGAAGAACTTACTCTTGCACAACCTTCTCGTTGATATTCATCAAGACTCGCGGTACATCGGTACACTCTCTGGTAGCCAAATCCATAGCTAGTAACAGGGTTGTCTCTTTGCAATCCATATTCTCTGTTCCTGGTCGTGGAACTGAAGGTTCAAATATCATGGCCGCAGTAGGAACTGCCGCCGCCGTGCTAAACTTTACTGGGGCTAGTGATGTCGCAGAAATCCCCGAATGAAGCACCTAACTCAGGTGATGATTGGGCCTGTGCCCTCGTAACCCTCTGAACTCTACTCGCAGCTCCCTCGGCTGCCTTGCCCTCCTGGGCCGGGTTGCCCTACGCGGAGGTATAACGGTAAGGGAAAGAAATACGTTAGAGGGTCCAACTTACAACACAGCTCTAAGGCACGATCTCAGAGTGAGAAGAATAGAAACCAATCCTAAATATCCTATAGCCTCCTGATTATTGATGTGGTGCACAACACACCGATAATCAAGACTCTACTGGATACGGTCTGTAGACACTTTCCGAGGATTAACTGCTCTGATACCACTTTTGTCACGACCCGAACCCGGGCCCGTGATCGTGCCTTACCCCGCACCCTAGGGATACAACATCGGAGAGATCGTGAACATAACACAACAACATGAAATAACAAGAAACGCATAACAATTATCTTTAGAAAACTTGCCTTCGATAAATAATAATAACAACTCTTTCAAATGAGCAGTTTAATCCTTTCTTTACAAACCCCGCCACAACAAGATTTCTGCACCTCTAAGAAAAGATACGATAAAGAACGACGGACGGGCTCGCCATACCACGAATGTAGCACCTACAACAACAGGACTATACCACGATAAGCCTCCGGAGAAACGGAGCTTTCCCAAACGCTGAAGCGTGACCCTAAGAGCGAGGATCAACGACTGGTGTACCTTTACCTGTGGCATGAACGCAGCCCCGGGCGAGGTCGACAACACCGAGTATGTGAAACTAAAATAAATCAGAAATGAAACCATAGCGATCATATAAAGCGGGAGACATGTATGATAACCAAACTACAAGTTACAACAAAGCAGTCATGTCAAGTCAGGGACTCACGCCCTCAAGTCATCACTCAAGTATAACAATGGGTCTCAGTCCCACAACATCAATCATGCCCGTGGGATACCTTCCTCATCGCCGCCTATGATATAAAAGCACCAAGGAACACATGAACACCGTGTCCCACTGTGTCATAATAAAATCAGACGGGTAAGTACGAAGGCATAGCCGACTACTAAAAACCCACGCATCCAACAAGGTCATGAATCGTATCATAAGATCTCGCTAGACCGTCACATGATGAAAGCCGCCACTTGCCCGCAGATGTCGATGTCTGCGTCTAACCTGGAACTCCCGCAGACTCGCGTAGACCAATCTCATCGCCCGCATGAGGTATTCCCGCATCGAGGGTAGCTACTCCCGGCATCGCCCCGACTTCGCGATCCGCGTGGCCACATGGACCGCGTGCCCATAAAGGACGACACTAACACGAACTCGTAGCTCGCATAGGCCCGCGGGACTGCGTGAGGTATTCTCGAATCATAGGTCCATCGACCCGCCTGAGTCTACCCCGCATCGGAGGGCAGCTTAACCCCCGGAATCATCTCAAGAGATGAGTGATGTAAAATACTAACACAACAGCTTATCGTTAAGCAACATAAGCACAACAAAGGAAAACCCCTTTACACAACATCACAAGATACTAACACACGTAGCATCCTAGCATGTTTACTTATCAATCAACAAGAAAGTATTACAAGGCTATCACAAACCAACACAATCAAGTTATACACACAAGGTACTTTAAGCTAACAAGTTCGGGTATCTACCCCTAAAGTACTTCATACATTAAATCTTTTAAAAGATCCGTTGCTTTCTCATAAGTCACACAGTACCTGTAGTATAAAATAGAGTGACTGTCTTTTTAAATAAACCAAAACACTTACCTTTGTAAAATCAAGTAACAACATTATTTTCCAAACGTCCAAGTTTGCCTAATTTCAAATGTTCACGTTTCTTATTTTAGAAAGGTTTCGTAGTTCATAGTCTTATTCATTTAAGAATATAATTCTCTTTTAAACAATCTGAGAAACATAAGTCTTATAGGTGAGTAGGATATTCTTGTTTATAACAATCTTATTACAGCAGCCGTGATCTAGGAAATATCATTTTGTCTCATCTTAGTTTCTATGCAGATGGAAGTTTCTACTGGTTTTAATAATACTTAATTAGTCAAAACATTTCCTTTTATTAACGCTGCAGTGGTTTGTCGATACACATTCTGATTTCCGAAATCAGTAAAACATTCTTAAGCCGTTATACCTAACTTCCCATAAAGCTAGTATAACTCTTAAGTTTTTCAAGTATTACTACTTCTTTCAAAATGATTCAAAAATCTTTTGAAATACTTCAAGTTCTGTATTAACACATAACAAGCCAGTTATAGTTCAAATCAGTTACCTTTTAAAGACCACAAGTATTTTCTTACCAACATAAAGCTGTTATAACCAACTTCCCATAAAGCCGTTATAACACTTTATGTTTTAAACCAATCAAATACGTTTAGCACACGTGACGCTCACCGTACTACATAGTTCACACATATCATGCTAGAAGAGATAGGAAGAGGTTCACATACCTCGCGACGAGTATCGACTAATAGCAAAACGCCCAAGTACTTCCAACCGCTCATTACTCCTAAGCCAAGTAGATCGCGCCACACGTAGTACTTCAACCTATAAGGCCACAAGGCGCTTATTAACATTTAGATCCTCAGAGAACATTCTACGTAAAAATTCGCAAAGACCTCCCCGCAACAGCGTAAATCTCCTCCTCTATCGAGGCCGGCTACCAAGCCAACCAGGGGGGGGGTTATACGTCTAACCCTAACGGGTACAATTCTACTCCACGGTACTACTACACAAGTCTACTGTAATACAGCCCTATGTAATTACAGTTCAGTATTCTTCTTTAAATTCAGGCTTAAGTCGCAAGACATTGCCGTAAGTATTATTCAGGCTTAAGTCAAAAGACATTGCCGATAACTACGTTCAGTTCTATATATAGTATACTTCAACTATATATTCTAACAATATGTAATTTCCAATTACAATAGAGGGACAAGATAATTACCTCGATAAGCCCATAATTATCCTAGTTAAAGTCGATCCTGGGCAATCGTTTAGCTCCAACTCCGAGCGCTCCAACCCGCTCTAAACCACCCTTAGAAGTTCTAACCAACTTCTACACAATACTCCAACGGACTATGGAGATTTTCCTAGGGTTTCGGTTTTGTATCGACTAAGTATAATAGTATTTAGGCATTTTCAGATAGGTATAACCTTAGAATACAACAAGGTATACGGCTAAGGTAATTTGGGCATTATAACAATACTTTTGAGAGTATTTCTACACCACAAAGGGGGGTATTATACGAAAGCAACTAGGCTAGGGGGGGGGGTACCCCACGGCCACACTACTAGGAGGGGGGGGTGAAGTCTCGGCCACAAGGCCACACAAGGGGGAGGGGCTCTCGGCCAAGGGGGGAAGGGACGAGAACCACAACAAGAGAGGGGGGGATTTTTAACACTTAGAGATTTGTGGAAAGGATGAAGAATTCATCAAAGGGAGAGGGGTATTTATAGGTCAAGGGATGGCCAACCAAAGGCCAAGATTAAACCAAGTGTTAGGCAAGTGTAGGGCTAGGATTTATTACACACAAATATCCTACCAACCCTTGACTTTAGCCAAGGCACAAAAAACGTGCCTTACTAGCCCATTTCGTCAATCTATCACACCAATGAGAGGGTGCCAGGTGGCGCCCTGTTGTTTGTCCAAAATGTTTCGTCTCTCTTAAAAATCCGCAAAAATTAAAAATGACATAGCGGAAATTCCCTACGAAAGTGTGGAAAGCGTTTCACTAAAAACGACTCCAACCGGGTGTTGTGAACAAATAAATTTCGGCCAAGCCTAATTCTCAAGTTCAAATTTTCTACGTACGTCCTTACGTACATACTCTGGAAATACGGGGTATAACACTTGTCGTGATAGTCTTTGATGTGCAAGTGTTTTGTTGATGTGCTGCCGTGACTCTTTGGGAGGGCCGGTTATCTGATTGATTGTTGGACATACTGACGCGTTGGATTTTCCACGAGTATGCGTCCACTTTGAGTATCATCTTGTTATTCCTTTGGACATGCTGACGTGATGGATGTTCCACGGGCATGCGTCCAGTAGGATGGTTTCATGGCCATGACTTCCGAGGTGAGATGCCGGGGCATGCGGTCATTGTGAGGTTCAGATTGTTAGTCCATGGACCGCTAATCCATGAAGCTTGCCGCAGTGACGAGCGATCACGGGCTTGATTTATGCGTGGTTCGTGCACACTTTAGATACTTGTTACGTCATTTCGTGTATCGGTAGCCTCTGGTAGATAGCTTGAGATACTTGCCTCGGTCATATCTCGTGAGACGGTTGGCTAGGGTACGTTAGCTTTGGTACTTGCCTCGGCCAGTTGCGTGGCTAGCTTTTGGATCTGGTAATTAGCTTCCGTACCTTGCCCGTGAAGTTTTATGACTAGCTTTTGGATCTGGTATAGAGCGATTCTACTTGGCCCGATCGGTTTGATGACGCAGGCAGGATCTAGTGTTCAGGTTCACATATGGATGTTGTTTTACATCATGTACTGCCGGCAGTGAGGAATGAGTTCCACGCATGAGTGATATTATGGGCGTGAGACCCATAGTTATGTGTAGTGACTATTCGGGATGTCGTCCCTTACTTGGCATAATCGCATTTATCGCAAAGGTTTTATAAAATGATGAAATGTGATTTCATTACGGTATTTTTCGCCACATACTTGGTACTGTTATCGACCTCCTTCGGGCCGCGTTCATGCCGCAGTAGAGGTACATCGATTGTGGATCCTCGCTCATAGGATCTCGTCAACAGATTGGGAAGCTCCGTTTCTCCGAGGCTTATCTTTTGCATGTTTCCGAGTTGTAGGTTCTGGTACATTCAGGGGTATGGCGGGGCCCTGTCCCATCATAGTTGTTGTTACATTCTTAGAGGTATGTAGTACTGTTGTGGGCAGTGTTGTAAAGGATTGTAACTGTTCGGTTTTATATATACGCATGAAGGCGACCGTTTTGGTTGACCTATTTTCTTATGATGTATCTTGTTTCCTGTTTAAGTTTTTATTTCCGCTGATTTTCTCTGATGTTATATCACTAGGGTGCCCGGGGTAAGGCACCAGTCACGGGCCCGAGGTCGGGTCGTGACAAAAGTGGTATCAGAGCAGTTAATCCTCGGAAGGTGTCTACGCACCGTCTAGTAGAGTCTTGATTATCGGTTTGTTGTGTACCACATCTATAATCAGGAGGCTGCAGGACATTTAGGATTGGTTTCCATTCTTCTCATTCTGAGATCGTGCCTTAGAGCTGTGTTGTAAGTTGGACTCCTTCTGACGTATTCTTTTCTGCCAGTTATGCCTCCACGTAAGGCAACGAGCCCAGCGGCAAGGCACCGAGGAGCCGCTAGTAGGATCTGAGGAGTACGAGCGCGCAGCCCTGCTATTACTGAGATAGTGCTTGAGACGGCGAGTTTTAGGACGCCGCCCAACAGAGTTTAGGGCGCAGCGGTGGCTGCAGAGACCACGCACTGAGCCTCCAGCCCCACACCGGAGCAGGGAGATGGGTTACAAGGAGATGGCGATTACTAGCCGAGATCGCGGCGCATGAGGATAGGCCGGATGCGCAGCCAGTTCCAGAGCCCCGTAGTTCACCCTGCATCGATAGTTTGAGGCTACGGATTTTCTCGAGTTGTAGCCCGCGAGTTCTACGGTCGAGGCACGAGGATGATCCGCAGGAGTTCATCCGTCGATTCAGAGATCACGCGCGTGATCGAGGCTTGGAGACCGAGTCCGTGATCTCGATTCACATCGGCCGCGTGATACCGCAGCCGATCGGGTTTGATTCGCGAGCTGTCCCGGGGAGCATGCGCCCACTGTTGGGGACGAGTTCTGGAAGCATTTCTCACCATTTCTTGCCTCCGCAGATGAGGAGGGCACGGGCCGGCGTGTTTTGATCTTTGAGGCGGGAGGGCGCATACCGGGAGTACAACGTAGAGTTCGACTCATTGGCGATATGTCCACGCGTTAGTAGCTAATATGGAGGACCGAGTGCACCGCTACGTCACAGGCTTGATGACTACTTGGAAGAGTCTTGTTCGTGTATCGCCACCGGCATGGACATTGCCCGCACGCAGCTCATGCACTAGGGTGTGAGGCACGAGAGACCGACGGATTGACCAATACCGCGAAGAAGGCCGACGGCAGAGTCCTTTGGCAACTTTCAGCGCACCGCAAAGAACAAACTAGTTATGTACCTCCGCCCGATGCAGTGGTCCTCTACGATCTTGAGGAGCGGTCGTGGCTCCTGTGGTTGAGTTTTGAAGCGGGAGTGTTGGCGGATGAAGCCATCCCAACCTCGGTGTGGCGGTGTGGTAAACCCATGCGAAGTGTCGCAGTATTCAGAGAGTTTGTTTTACATGCGGCCAGCAGGGCCATTTAGCGAAGAATTGTCCGACCAAAGGTAGCGCGGATGTTGAGACTTCGGCCTTCGGATCTGCATGGTTCTTCACCTTCGATAGCTAGGCGGTGTTCATACACGGCAGCAGGAGGGGTCATGGTGGAAGCTCGATTCTAGCGGTCCTTGGAACCGCCTATTTGATTTCAGGTATATCCTTTACACTCTAGAGACTAGTATGCATTGATGATGTGATGTTGTGCTAAGTATTATGTTAATTGTGATTTAGAGGCCCGGTTAGTAAAGGGGAAGTTGGGTACATAGAGATTGTGAGCCCTAGAATATTATACGTGGAGACCTTAGAGGCGAGGCCGTCTTGGGTAAAAGATTTTGTTTGCGATTCGACCTTTGTTGGAGTGCATAGTATACGTGGGGTATAATTGTGTGATAAGTCCCTGAGGGGTGTGAATTATAAGAGGGTAGTTGAGCTAAGAAGACCACTAGGTTTTTATTGACTTGATTAGTGAGATTGTTCCGGATCGGGGAACAAGGATTGGCGCGAAATGGGTCGGGTTGAGGCCAGATGGCGGGTCAACCCGCAACCCGGAATAAGGTGGGGTCGATTTGTGGTGGTCCCGCTGTGTGATGGGGTCACGAGGGTGCTAGGCCCAAGTTTAGGTAACCATCGTACGAGTTCGAGGATGCGTTCGACCAGTAGTCAGGCTGATGAGGTCAGCCTATCTTGTCTTTCAGTCAGGACTGTTTACTCGGCGGAGGATTATGTGAGATGTTATGTATCAGGAGGGTTGTAAGGCTGCCCGGGGTTCCTACTTTCTATGGCGTGCGGAGCCCGTTCGGCTATTTCTTTTGTGTCTGGAGGTTTTACCAGGCAGGGATAGGAACTCGAGTGAGTCTCAGTATTGCATTTACCCTCGGGCCGGTGTTGTGATTTCAGGGGTAGCTGTAAGGATTATGTGCCTCTTGTTGAGTGTGTATTATTATAATAGCTACCATTTCAGTATTCGGATATCGCATTACGAAGGCTTGTATAGGCGGAAGTGTTGATTGCCAATCGATTGGTTCGATGTTGGCAAGGTTCAGATAGTGGGTACATACTTGTTTCAGCAGAATGTGGATAGGGTGAAGCTTATCCAGATGGGGTTGTTTGCAGCTCGGAGTCAGCAGAAGCCGTACGGATAATCAGCATCAACACTTGGAGTTCAGGTTGACGGTGGGTCTTCTTGAAGGTACCACCCCGGAAGGGTGTGACGAGTTTTGGAAAGCAGGGGCAACTTAGCCCGAAGTACTTTTGGGCCTTTCAGCATTGGTTGTACAATAGGCCGGGTTGCCTATAAGATAGCACTGCCGTCCGACTTAGGAGGCGATACGTCTGGTACTCCATGTTACTAGGTTTCGGAAGAGTATCCTTTGGACCAGGAGTGAGAGTTAGTGTTGTTTTACATGTTAGAGGTGATTCCTCGTGGTTTGGATTTGTATGTTATGCTATGGCCATTGATGGCATGATTGGTTTCGTAAGTGTAGTAGTGAAGACTATACCGGAGCATGTGTGTTTGGAATCTTAGAAGGAACATTCGGGACGAATGTTTCTAAGGGGGGAAGAATGTTATACCCCGTAGTTCCAGGGTATGTATGTGGGGATGTACGTACGAGAATACGACAGAAATTTTGGAAAGAAAGAAAGATGTGAATTTTTCAACGGAAAAGTTCCGGTTTTTGTGAAGAAAAAGGTTCGTTAGTGGGAATTGGATTCCCAGATTTGGTATTCGGACTTCTTGGATTATATTAGAATTTTGAGATTTTATTTTCTGAAATGGTCACGTGGGCCCACGGAGGAATTTATTTTGTGGGGCCCGTTTTGTTTTTGAGGTTTAGGCATTTTGGATATTTTGGAAGACGAAATATTTTGAGCGAATCGGGGCGACACGTGTCACCCCTTGTGTGGCCACGTGCCGGAAATGGTGTGACAGTGGCTAGCCACTTGTCACCTACTCACTGGGCCGATTTTGGCCTCGACACTGGTAGCCTATTTCGTTGGCCATGTGTTGTGGTGGGACCCACACACACATGGCCCAATCTTGACCACCCACCTTGCATTGATCTTGGCCCTTGACTCTTCTATATATACCCCTTAGCTTGAAGAGTATTTCATCAACACTTGAAAGCCTTTCAAGGCAAAATACTCCCCTCCCTTTTTTTGTGGTTTCGTCCCACCCCTCCCGTCTTGTGTAGAATACCTTGTGTATTGTGGTATAATTCCAAATACACTAGCCTAGTATCCCTAGTAGTATTCCAAGGTTGTTTTAATACTTGGAGCCCGAAAATACTACTTTATCCGCTAGTCGCAAAATGAAACCCTAGAAAATCTTCATAAGCTTGGTTGAAGTATTTAGAGAAGTTGTTTAGAAACTTCTAAGGGTTGCTTGGAGCGGGTTGAAGCGTAAGGAATTGGAGCTAAGCGTTGCTCAAGATCGACATATAATCTTGGATAATTTTGGGCTTATCGAGGTAATGATCTATGTCCCCCTATTGTAATTGGATATTACATATTGTAGTAATATATAGTTGAGCATACTATATATAGAATGAGTATTGAATTTGTATTTACATAGGGCTATATTCTGAGATCGTTGTATTATTGTGGAGTAAATTGAACACGTCAGGTTAGGCGTATAATCCGCAGGAGTTGTTGGCACAGTAGCGGGCTGGATAGGAGGAGATTTATGTGATAGCGGGGAGGTCTTTGCCAATTTTACGTAGAATCAGGAACTGTTTACTTAAGTATTCTACGAAGAGAACTAGAGATTGATAGATATATTGTGGCCTTTATAGGTGGATCTTCTACGCGACATACTTGACTTGGCTTGTGGCTTAAGCTAAAAGGTATGTGATTCTTCCTATACTCTTGAGCATGATTGTTGTAAACTATATAGTACGGTAGACGTACGTGTGTGAAATGGATTTTGTTTGTTTAAAACATAAAGTGTTATAATGGCTTTATGGGAAGTTAGTTATAACGACTTTATGAAAATAAAAGAAAGATTTGGTTTTGACTGTAAAACGACTTGATTTTGAAAGTTAAGAGACTTGATCTTGAAAGACAAGAGACTTGACTTACAACGACTTGTTTTTTTTGGAAAAAGAGAAGTAACTTGATTTAAGTATAGGTTACTTGTTTTGAAAAGAGTAAAGTTATTTGGGTTTTAAAAGAACACTTGTTGTTGTTTTAAAAGAAAAGCACTTGGTTTTAAAAAGTATAGAGTACTTGATTTTAAAAATCTTATAAAGATTTTCTGAAGGTGTAGTAATTTGGTTTAAAAAGGGAAACGTGTTTTAATACTACGAGTATTAGTATCATGTGGCTTTTACGTAAAAAGAGGTCTTTTTTTGAAAGAATGAAAGTATGTAGTATTTTGGGTTTGAAACCCGGATTGTTGATAAAATGTATGTATGTTGAACTTGCCTATGCTTGTCGTGATAGTCTTTGATGTGCAAGTGTTTTGTTGATGTGCTGCCGTGACTCTCTGGGAGGCGTTATCCGATTGATTGTTGGACATACCGACGCTGTTGGATTTTCCACGCAGTACGCGCCCACTTGAGTATCATCTTGTTATTCCTTCGACATGCCGACGTGATGGATGTTCCACGCACGCCCGATGAGGATGGTTTCATGGCCATGACTTCCGAGGTGAGATGCCGGGGCATGCGGTCATTGTGAGGTTCAGATTGTTAGTCCATGGACCGCTAATCCATGAAGCTTGCCGCAGTGACGAGCGATCACGGGCTTGATTTGTACGTGTGGTTCAGGCACACTTTAGATACTTGTTCTGGTCATTTCTCGTGTATCGGTAGCCTCTGGTAGATAGCTTGAGATACTTGCCTCGGTCATATCTCGTGAGACGGTTGGCTAGTGCACGTTAGCTTTGGTACTTGCCTCGCGATTGCGTGGCTAGCTTTTGATCCGTAATTAGCTTCCGCACCTTGCCCGTGAAGTTTTATGACTAGCTTTTGATCCGGTATAGAGCGATTCTACTCGCCCGTCGGTTTGATGACGCAGCAGATCTAGTGTTCGAGTTCACATATGGATGTTGTTTTACATCATGCATCGCCGTGATGAGAATGAGTTCCACGCATGAGTGATATTATGGGCGAGACCCATAGTTATGTGTGAGTGACTATTCGGGATGTCGTCCCTTACTTGGCATAATTGTTTACTTATCGCAAAGGTTTTATAAAATGATGAAATGTGATTTCATTCTGATTTTTCGTTTCACATACTTGGTACTGTTATCGACCTTCGGCCGCTGCGTTCATGCCGCAGTAGAGGTACATCGATTGTGGATCCTCGCTCATAGGATCTCGCCAACAGATTGAAAGCTCCGTTTCTCCGAGGCTTATCTTTTGTATGTTTCCGAGTTGTAGGTTCTTGTACATTCGTGGTATGGGCCATGGCCCCGTCCCATAGTTGTTGTTACATTCTTAAGGTCTGTAATCTTGTTGGGCGTGTTGTAAAGGATTGTAACTGTTCGTTTTATATATACGCATGAAGGCGCACTGCTTGGTTGGCCTATTTTCTTATGATGTATCTTGTTTCCTGTTTAAGTTTTTATTTCCGCTGATTTTCTCTGATGTTATATCACTAGGGTGCCCGGGGTAAGGCACCAGTCACGGGCCCGAGGTCGGGTCGTGACAGTTTCAAAAGCCTAGTATGAATTTCATTGAGTCTAGTTTCCAACGCAACAAACCTCTCGTCGATAGGACATCGGAGTAGAAAGTTATGGACGTTACAAGATCAGCTGACAGAAGAGACAGAGTCAGGCGCCACGACGCCGACTGCAGGGCCATGGCGCCGAAAAGCCTGAAATTGTCTGAAGTTGCAGCGCCGAGGCAGAATTTTTTGCGGAAATGGGGCAAAATTAGAAGATATTTATGTAAAAGACCTATGGGAGGACGACAAGTGTCCCTCCCAACTTGTTGAACAAGATAAAGGCTATATTTGACCAAGTCTTGCAAGATTAAAATCATTTGCAAGATTTTATCCAAAATAGAAATTCCTCTTCTCTTCTCCCTCAAAGCAATTGTGAGAAACCCTAAGCCTAAATGAGATTTTTGGAAAGGCAACAAGAAGGAAATATGTTGGCGAGCTTGTAGGGGGTTCGTAGAGATGATTTTAGCGGGAAGAAGAATTTCGGAAAAAGGGCTAAAGTGGGCAAGATTGTTGGACTATTTTGGGCTTATCAAGGTAACCACTTTGTCCTCTTAAGTGATTGAAGATTTCTTATTGTTGTAGTTATACATTTTAACAAGCATGAGATATATGTATTGGAGATTAATAAGTGTTATGGATATTAGAAGCCTAAATCCGAAATGACTTTGTTAGCCGTTTGAAATTGAAATACAAGTTGGTCGATAGTTAGAATCGTCGCATGTTATCTAATTGAAGATTGTAGTTGTTATAATCGATTGTGGCTATATAACATGTTAGACTAAACAACTTGGATGGAAAAAAAGGAATTGGAAAAGACTTTACATTGTTGTCGCATTGTAGCCATTTTTTTTTCCGGGTAAATGAAAATATTATTATAAAAGAAACTGGGAACTACAATCACTCATTGAGGGTTCTCAATCCTCAACGTAACACAAAACAAGAAATGAAGGAGGGATGGGACGTTCACTCATAGGTGACGTTACAAGAGGGGATTACATCATAAATACTCTTCCACTTCTCAAACTTGCTGCTTGGCTTTGTTCATAATAACATCAACCGGGAGATGAACCCGTATCTTTGGAAATCGGGGGGTAATGGAATGCTCCTCCTATCTTCATACTTGCAACTTTACCATTGTTTCTTTGGAAATTCTTTCTTGGAGTTACCTCATGCCATCCATCCTTATCTTCTTGCCTTGACACCGGAGTACCTCTAAAAGTATCCGGAATCAAAGGCGACAGAACCCTCTTAGTCCTCACATTCATGTCCACTACATTGTTCATGATCCACCGACCGGTAGTCGAACAAAGAGGGGTTGGTTTGAAGTGGCGTGTAGGTTTATTAACACCAACTATTTAGGATCCATTCCTTTGTCCGAACAACCATTGGCTCAAGAGTGCTCATTGTCTCCATAGGCGTTACATGTTCCTCCAATTTTTACACTTGGAATGATTATGCCCAATACTTTGCAATGAAAACAAAAATCGGGATAATTCTCATATTCCACCTTTGAACATACTTGATATTGCTTGGTAATTTAACATTAAATTACGTGGACTGGCCTCGCTAACATTGACTTCAATTAATACTGCATAATTCATTTTGGACCTCTCACACGACCGAACCGGCGGATCGTGCCTTACCGGCACCCAAGTAGACATACATCGAGTAATCGAACATAAAGACAATACATGAAACGGTGAAATAAGAAGACAAAGCAACTAAAAAGCGGTTACCTTCGGTATATATATAAATAGCAACTTTTTCAACATGAGCAGTTTAATCCTTTTTACAAACCCCGCCACAACGATTACATGGACTTCTAAGAATGATACGACAACAATGGCGGACAGGGGCCCGCCAAACCCCGAATGTAAACACTTACGGCATGTGGGACTATACCACCGATAAGCCTCCGAGAAACGAAGCTTCCCAAACGTCAAATCGTGACCGAGAGCTAGGATCAACGATCGTGTACCTCAACTCGCGGCATGAACGCACTTCAAGCGAGGTCGATAACAAAAATTTAGTATGTGAAATCAAAATACATATCGTAAATGAAATCATAGCGATCATATAAAGCAGAGACATGTATGATAACCAAACTACGCTTTACAACAAAGCAATATGTCGTTAGGGACTCACGCCTCAAGTCATCACTCAAGTATAACAATGGGTCTCGTGCCCACGACATCAATCATGCGTGGAATACCTTCCTCACCGCGGCGATCTATGATATAAAAGCACCAAGGAACACATGAACACGGGTCCCACTGTGTCATAATAAAATCACGGTAAGTACGAAGGCATAGCCGACTACTAAAAAAACCCATAGTACCAACAAGGTCATGAATCAGATCATAAGATCTGTCTAGACCGTCACATGATCAAAGCCGCCACTTGCCCGCAGATCAATGTACGCTGCTTAACCTCGAACTCCCGCAGCCCGCATAGGCCAATCTCATCGCCCGCATGAGGTATTCCCGCATCGAGGGTAGCTACTCCCGCATCGCCCCGACTTCGCACCGCATGGCCACATGGACCGCATGCCCATAAAGGACGACACTAACACGAACTCGTAGCCCGCATAGGCCCCGGGACTGCATGAGGTATTCTCGAATCATAGGTCCATCGACCACCGAGTCTACCCCGCGTCGGAGGGCTTAACCCGGAATCATCTCAAGAGATGAATGCCACAATACTATCATAACGATCGATAGTTAATAAGCACAATCAAGGAAACCCTTCACACAAACATCACAAGATACTAACACACGTAGATCCCAACACGTTTACTTATCAACGCAATCAAGAAAGTATTACAAGGCTATCACAAACCAATACAATCAAGTTGTTCACACAAGGTACCTTCTACTATATGATTAACAAAATCGGTTTTTATCCCCAAAGTACTTCATACATTAACTCTTTAAAAGATACGCATTTTCACAATGTCACACAATACGTAGTATAAAATAGAGTGACTATCCTTTTAAAGTAAATCAATTACTTCTCTTTGTAAAATCAAGTAGCAACATTCTTTCCAATGATCAAGTTTGCCTAATTTCCAATGTTCAAGTTTCTCATTTTAGAAAGGTTTCGTAGTTCATAGTCTTATTCATTTGAGAACATAATTCCCTTAAAACTATCCGAGAAACATAAGTCTTATATGAGTAGGATATTCTTGTTTATAACAATCTTATTACAAAGACCATGATCTAGGAAATATCATTTTGTCTCATCTTAGCTTCTATGCATGGAAGTTTCTCTGGTTTTAATAATACTTAATTAGTCAAAACATTTCCTTTTATTAACGCTGCTGATGGTTTGTCGATACACATTCCGATTTCCAAATCAAGAAACATTCTTAAGCCGTTATACCTAACTTCCCATAAAGCTAGTATAACTCTTAAGTTTTTCAAAACCAAGTATTACTTCTTCTTTCAAAACGATTCACAAATCTTTTGAAATACTTCAACTTTTCATTAACACATAACAAGCCGCTTATAATCAAATCAATTACCTTCAAAACCACAACCCATTTTCTTACCTACATAAAGTGTTATAACCAACTTCCCATAAAGCCGTTATAACACTTTATGTTTAAGCCAAACAAATACACTTAGCACACGACGTCACCGCACTACATAGTTCACACATATCATGCTAGAAGAGATAGGAAGAGGTTCACATACCTCGCGACGATTATCGACTAATAGCAAAACGCTCCAAGTACCTCAAACCGCCGGCTACTCCCTAAGCCAAGTAGATCGCGCCACGCATAGTACTTCCACCTATAAGGCCACAAGGCGCTTATTAACATAAGGTCTCTTCAGAACATTCTACGTAAAATTCGCAAAGACATCCCCGCAACAGCGTAAATCTCCTCCTCTATCGAGGCCGCCAAGCCAACCAGTGGGGTTATACAACTAACCCTAATCGGTACAATTCTACTCCACTGCACTACTACACAAGTCCATCAGTAATACAACCCTATGTAATTACGATTCAAGATTCTTCTTTACATTCAGGCTTAAGTCACAAGACATTGCCGTAAGTATTATTCAGGCTTAAGTCAAAAGACATTGCCAATAACTACGTTCAGTTCTATATATAGTATACTTCAACTATATATTCTAACAATATGTAATTTCCAATTACAATAGAGGACAAGATATTTACCTCAATAAGCCCATAATTATCCAAGTATAAAGTCGATCCCGGCAATCGTTTAGCTCCAACCCCGCGCCCAACCCGCTCCAAACAACCCTTAGAAGTTCTAACCAACTTCTACCTACCACTCCAACTAACCATGGAGATTTTCCTAGTGGTTTCGGTTTTGGACCGACGGGAAGTATAATAGTATTTCGGCTTTTGTATAGGTATAACCTTAGAATACTACAAGGTATATGGCTAAGGTAATTTGGGCATTATAACAATACTTTGAGAGTATTTCTACCAAGAGAGGGGTATTATACGAAAGCAACTAGGCAGTGTGGTACCCACTACCACACTACTGTGAGGGGGAAGGGCTCTCGCCAAGGGGAGGAGGGCTCTACCACTACACTACACAAAGGGAGGAAGAAGCTTTCAAGACTTAAGAGATTTTGATGAAGAAGTTCATCAAAGGGGAGGGGTATTTATAGGTCAAGTGAAGGCCAACCAATGGCCAAGATTTAGCCAAGTGCTATGCAAGTGTAGGGCCAAGATCTTGCCAAGTGCACACTAGCCAACAAACACAAAAAAATATCCTACCAACCCTTGACCACAATGGCCAACTTTCGGCCACTACATTACCGCCCAAGGTGTCCCAATGAGAGGGTGACAAGTGTCGCCCTCTTGTTGGTCCAAAATGTTTCGCCTCTGAAAAATCCGCAAAAATAAGAAATGACATAGCGGAAATTCCCTACGAAAGTCGTGGAAAACGCTTTCGAAACACGACTCTAACCGGGTGTTATGCACAAAATAAAATTCGGCCAAGCACTTTAAGGCACAAACTCAAATTTTCTACGCACGCCCCACGCATACTGCGGAAATACGGTATAACATTCTCCTCTCTTAGAAACATTCGTCCCGAATGTTCCTTCTAAGTCTCAAACAAGCGTGCGCCAAGATAGTCTTCACTACTATACTTACGAAAACAAACCCGCCACATCCGCCACTAAACACCCAAGCAAAATACCTCCATCCAAGTCCACGAGGAAACACTCTAACATAACCACAAACACTTCTCACCGGGTCTAAAATATACTTCCTTCAGACCTTCTCTTTACAAAAGAAATGATCACATCAATGCTCGCCATACATGCTCACTTCTCTTTACTCGTCGAGATACCACTTTGTCACTTTGTCGCGAGCCTTGCTCCGACGACCCAACAAATGGTACCGGGCTGCTTGCGATCCCGGAGGATGTCGTACACTTGAACTCTTACCACATTCTGGTACGGCTTCAGTTTCCAAAACTCGTCGCACCCAAACCCAGGGGTGGTACTTTCAAGAAGACCGACCGTCAACTCGAACTCTGGCGTCGCCGCCGATTATCCGCACGATTCCTCCGAGCTGCCGTAACCTCTTCTAGACAAGCTTCACTATCCACATTACCGGAACAAGCCTAAACCAACTGTCTGAACCTTGCCAACATCGAACCAATCGACCGACAACTTACACTTCCGCCCTTACAAGGCTTCATAAGGCGATATCCGAACACTGAAATGGTAGATCAAACACTACCTCTACAGGAGACAACAATCCCTACAACTATCCTCGAAATCCAAACAACGCCCGAGGGCGAACGCGATTCTCGAGACTCACCGAGTTCCTAACCCCGCTCGTAAACTTTTAGAAAACGAAAATAGCCACAACTCGGGCTTCACCGTCGACATAAGGTGAAGGTAGGCACCCCGCAGCCTTTCAACCCTTCGGATAACTCAACACACCGAGTAAACGGTCCGAACGAAGAACACGATGGGCTGCCCCATCGACCGACCACCGGTCGAACGCATCCACGAACTCAGACATGGTTAATCAATACGGGCCTAACACCCTCGTGACTACCACGCGGGACCACCACAACCGACCTCACCACCAAACTCGCCATGGTTGACTTAACGTGGCCTCAACCCGACCCGCAACGCGCATCATACTAGCTCCCGAACCGAACAATCTCACTAATCACGTTATGAAAACCTAGCGGTCTTCTTAGCTCAACTACCCTCTTTCATTCCACACTACTAGGGACTGTCCCAACATAACTCACGCACTATGCACTCCGATAAGGGTCAAACATAACACTACACCTTTTTCTCGAGATGGCCTCACCTCTAAGGTCTCTACGTATAAAGCTCTAAGGCTCACACTTTCTCTATCCCCAAAATCTTACTCTGCTAAACAACCATGATTTCAAATCACAACTAACACACCGCTATCGTAACATAGTACCTAAGGTATACTCACCTTATCACCTATACAAAACTCTAGAGGGTTAAGGATAGATCTATGCTCATCGCTTCACTCCCTTAGTCGTTCTAATCAAACTCGCCTGTAGGCATAGCTAAGCGGAGATGACGAACTACCCACCGATCCTCAAGGCTAAGTCCTCCTACAAGGACACTCTTCGACACTGCACTGACGGCCATAGTACAACAAGTACCAACCTAAAAGATGACATTCCCGATGACGCTCGTCACATCAGGAACGGAAGCCACGGAGTTCTAACCAACTCCTGCATACCCCGAACGTCCTGAAATTCGTGGAAGACCACTCGCATCGATGGATGTGCATAATCAAATCACGGCCGTGAGGTGACTCGCCTCGAAAGTTACCAAAGGACCTGCCGCTCGCCCTCTTCTCGTTGTCCTTCGTTAACCCGCCGATCTCTACGTTCCGGCCACGCGATAAGCCCGCATACGTGCCATGCTCAAGCCTAATCAAGGATTACTCTTGCACAATCTTCTCTTGGTAGTCATCAAGACTTGCACAACGGTATATTCTTTGGTAGCCAAATCCATAGCTAGTAATGTGGTCGCCTTTGCACTCTATATTCACGGTTCTTGGCCGTGGAATCAAGGTTCAAATATCATGGCCGCAGCTGGAATCGCCATTGTCGTGCCAAACTCACAAGCTAGTGACGCCGCAGAAATCCCCAAATGAAGCACCTAACTCGGTGATGATTGGGCTGTGCTCGTGAACCTTCGAACTATACTCGCAGCCTCCGCCGCTTGCCTCCTGGCCCGGTTGCCTACGCGAGGCATAGCGGTAGGGAAAGAAATACGTTAGAGGTCTAACTTACAACACGACTCTAAGGCACGATCTCGAGTGAGAAGAATAGAAACCAATCCTAAATACCCTATAGCCTCACGATTATTGGTGTGGTGCAACACACCGATAATCAAGACTCTCGGATACGATGCTGTAGACACTTTCCAGGATTAATCGCTCGATACCACTTTTGTCACGACCCGAACGGGCGTGGATCGTGCCTTACCGGGCACCCAAGTAGACATACATCGAGTAATCGGAACATAAAGACAATACATGAAACCGATGAAATAAGAAGACAAAGCTAACCAAAAGCGGTTACCTTCGTATATATATAAATAGCAACTTTTTCAACATGAACGGTTTAATCCTTTTACAAACCACGCCCACAATTACTACAGACCTCTAAGAATGATACGACAACAATGGCGGGACAGGGCCGCCAAACCACGAATGTAAACACTTACGACGACGGGGACTATACGTCGATAAGCCTCGGAGAAACGGAGCTTCCCAAACGCTGAAACCGTGACCACGAGAGCTAGGATCAACGGCGGTGCACCTCAACTGCGGCATGAACGCGGCCCCGAGGTCGATAACAGTGCAGAGTATGTGAAACTGAAAATACATATCGTAAATGAAATCATAATCATATAAAGCGGGAGACATGTATGATAACAAACTACGCTTTACAACAAAGCGATCATGTCAAGTTAGGGACTCACGCCTCAAGTCATCACTCAAGTATAACAATGGGTCTCGTGCCCACGACATCAATCATGCCCGTGGAATACCTTCACCGCGGCGATCTATGATATAAAAGCACCAAGGAACACATGAACACGAGTCCCACGTGTCATAATAAAACTGTACGGGGTAAGTACGAAGGCATAGCCGACTACAAAAAAACCCATAGTACCAACAAGGTCATGAACTGTATCATAAGATCTGTCTAGACCGTCACATGATCAAAGCTGGCCACTTGCCCGCAGTATCAATGTACGCGCGTCTAACCCCGGAACTCCGCGACTCGCATAGGCCAATCTCATCGGCCCGCATGAGGTATTCCCGCATCGAGGGTAGCTACTCCCGGCATCGCCCCGACTTCGCGATCCGCGTGGCCACATGGACCGCATGCCCATAAAGGACGACACTAACACGGAACTCGTAGCTCGCATAGGCCCCGGGACTGCGTGAGGTATTCTCAAATCATAGGTCCATCGACCCCGCTGAGTCTACCCGCGACGGAGGCGGCTTAACCCGGAATCATCTCAAGAGATGAATGCCACAATACTATCATAACGACTGATAGTTAATAAGCACAATCAAGGGAAACCCCTTCACACAAACATCACAAGATACTAACACACGTAGCATCCCAACACGTTTACTTATCAACGCAATCAAGAAAGTATTACAAGGCTATCACAAACCAATACAATCAAGTTGTTCACACAAGGTACCTTCTACTATATGATTAACAAAATCGGGTTTTTATCCCCAAAGTACTTCATACATTAACTCTTTAAAAGATACGTTACTTTCACAATGTCACACAATACCCGTAGTATAAAATAGAGTGACTATCCTTTTAAAGTAAATCAATTACTTCTCTTTGTAAAATCAAGTAGCAACATTCTTTTCCAATGATCAAGTTTCTCATTTTAGAAAGGTTTCGTAGTTCATAGTCTTATTCATTTGAGAACATAATTCCCCTTAAAACTATCTGAGAAACATAAGTCTTATATGTGAGTAGGATATTCTTGTTTATAACAATCTTATTACTGACCATGATCTAGGAAATATCATTTTATCTCATCTTAGCTTATGCAGATGGAAGTTTCTCTGGTTTTAATAATACTTAATTAGTCAAAACATTTCCTTTTATTAACGCCTGCGGTGGTTTGTCGATACACATTCGATTTCAAATCAAGAAAACATTCTTAAGCCGTTATACCTAACTTCCCATAAAGCTAGTATAACTCTTAAGTTTTTCAAAAACCAAGTATTACTTCTTCTTTCAAAACGATTCACAAATCTTTTGAAATACTTCAACTTTTCATTAACACATAACAAGCCGCTTATAATCAAATCAATTACCTTTGAAAACCACAACCCATTTTCTTACCTACATAAAGTCATTATAACCAACTTCCCATAAAGCCGTTATAACACTTTATGTTTAAGCCAAACAAATACACTTAGCACGTGACGCTCACCGGTACTACATAGTTCACACATATCATGCTAGAAGAGATAGGAAGAGGTTCACATACCTCGACGATTATCGACTAATAGCAAAACGCCCAAGTACCTCAAACCGCCGCTACTCCTAAGCCAAGTAGATCGCGCCACGCATAGTACTTCCACCTATAAGGCCACAAGGCGCTTATTAACATAAGGTCTCTTCGTAGAACATTCTACGTAGAAAATTCAAAGACATCCCCGCAACAACAGTAAATCTCCTCCTCTATCGAGGCCTGGCTACCAAGCCAACCGGGGTTATACAACTAACCCTAACAGTACAATTCTACTCCACGGTACTACTACACAAGTCTCATCAGAATACAACCCTATGTAATTACTGATTCGATACTCTTCTTTACATTCAGCTTAAGTCACAAGACATTGCGTAAGTATTATTCAGCTTAAGTCAAAAGACATTGCCAATAACTACGTTCACTTCTATATATAGTATACTTCAACTATATATTCTAACAATATGTAATTTCCAATTACAATAGAGGACAAGATATTTACCTCAATAAGCCCATAATTATCCAAGTATAAAGTCGATCTGGGCAATCGTTTAGCTCCAACCGTGCGCTCCAACCCGCTCCAAACAACCCTTAGAAGTTCTAACCAACTTCTACCTACTACTCCAACTAACCATGGAGATTTTCCTAGGGTTTCGGTTTGTATTGACGGAAGTATAATAGTATTTCTGGCTTTTGTATAGGTATAACCTTAGAATACTACAAGGTATATGGCTAAGGTAATTTGGGCATTATAACAATACTTTTGAGAGTATTTCTAACAAGAGAGGGGTATTATACGAAAGCAACTAGGCTAGGGGGGGTACACCACGGACACACTACTAGGAGGGGAAGGGCTCTCGGCCAAGGGGAGAGGAGGGCTCTCGGCCACTACACTACACAAAGGGGGAGGAAGAAGCTTTCAAGACTTAAGAGATTTTTGGATGAAGAAGTTCATCAAAGGGGAGGGGTATTTATAGGTCAAGTGAAGGCCAACCAATGGCCAAGATTTAGCCAAGTGCTATGCAAGTGTAGGGCCAAGATCTTGCCAAGTGCACACTAGCCAACAAACACAAAAAATATCCTACCAACCCTTGACCACAATGGCCAACTTTCGGCCACTACATTACCGCCCAAGGTGTCCCAATGAGAGGGTGACAAGTGTCGCCCTCTTGTTGGTCCAAAATGTTTCGTCTCTCGGAAAAATCTGCAAAAATAAGAAATGACATAGCCGGAAATTCCCCTACGAAAGCTGTGAAAACGTTTCGTCGAAAAACGACTCTAACCGGGTGTTATGCACAAAATAAAATTCGGCCAAGCACTTTAAGGCACAAACTCAAATTTTCTACGTACGTCCTTACGTACATACTCTGGAAATACGGGGTATAACATCTCCTTCGTGAATTAGTCCGTATACAAGGGCTTCCCCACACGTGAGGCGATCTTACTTAACCCGGATGCGCTCCATACCGACAAAGGAACATCACGAAGCACCACCCAAACTGGGATGTTCATGAAAAGATCATCCGTGAGCAAAGTGTCCTTATCAACTGATTTTAACATCAAATTTTTCCCAAATGTCGTATAAGGGCCACCATGAAATACCGTGATGCGATCTTGTTCAGTCATAAATCGGAAAATAGTCCATCGACATCCGTATGGGATGATTCTACACTTAAATCCCCATTTTTTAACAATAGAATTTAATGCCTCACGTCCCGGGAAAGGACCCGTGAAGCACCCAATAAGATAATAACCCCAAGTTTCAACAAAGGGAACTTCGTCCTTTGCGTCCAATTCCACATCATCCCCTTCTTGTTCGACAAATTGTAGTTTAAGTCCTTTTGATTCTAGACGAGAACTTGTAAAGATTCCCGCATAAGATTTCTTTGTTGGATTAGGCTCATTATTCTGTTGTGGTACCCGAGTATCCTTTGCACGTTCAGTAGGTGCATTAGTTGCATTCGTGGGGGAAGTCAAAACTTGTGCACTATTGGGAATGGTTGCCATAAATGGCTCATGTCTCTCGGCATTAAATGCACCGTCGGTCGAGGTAAAAACAGCCTTCCTAGGTGTCTTGGGCGAAAATGACCCTTCGGTTTCCACAATGGTTGAACTTCCAAGGCTCGTTTGAAGAGTATACCCTTTGGTATTATCAGCATTTGAAATTCCAAGGCTCATGGGGAAAGGGGTTCTATTGAGACCCGTACTGGTCGAGTACCCATGCATCGGTCCAAGGTGTGACCTTTTGGGATCCGCCCCTCTTGAATGCCCAATGTTCATGGGAAATGATGTTCCATTGAATTCTTGGAGTCTTGACTGATGGATCTTGGACTTCATCCTTGACCATGGTCACCCACCTGACCCGCTGTCAACCCGAACCCACCTACTTGACCCGTCTTCCCCTCGAGAAGGGGTGACATTTCAGAAACCGCAAAACTTGTATTCCCAAAGATCGTGGGAAATGAAAACCCCTCACCTACTCCATCCCTAGGCTGATGACTCATGGACTTCAACACCGACCCGTGACCACCATCCTGACCCGCCTTCGACCCGTACCCACCCATGTGACCCGTACCCACCCATGTGACCCGTCTTCCCCTCGAGAAAGGGTGACGTTTCGGAAACCGCAAAGCTTACATTCCCCATGTTCGTGGGAAATGAAGACCCATCACCTTCTTCAACCCTTGGCTGATGACTCATGGACTTCAACACCGACCCGTGACCACCATACTGACCCGCCATCGACCCGGGAACCCCCTCTTGACCCGTCTTCTCTCTGACCTCTATGTTGCCAGCCGAACAATCACTAGGAGCCACAACCGTCGGAATTAAAGTCGGAGAATTGGAAGAGTCATTGTTAATATTACTCATTACACTATTATCATTCATATGCTTAACCTTCATACTTTGAACATTCATACCATGAACATTCTCAGCTTCCATGGCTATTGCCGAAGCAAAACATTGAGCAAACACTACCGGTGGTTGCTCCGGGAAAGTACTAATATTTTTGCTTTTCTTGCTGAACTTGGAGCTCTTCTTAATCATCCCCATGATATCTAAGTGACTCAAAGTTGAACTAGGAGATATACCGCTCCAAAGTTGACTGAAAACCTGCCTCCAACATTTTTGCCAACTTATCTTTCCAAGTTCAAACCTTATTTCCTTTTGTACGTTCTTATCTTATTCTCTTGAATTTACGGGGTGTAACATTCTTCCCCCCTTAGAAACATTCGTCCCGAATGTTCCTTCTAAGTCTCCCAAAAACACATGCGCCGGTATAGTCTTCACTACTATACTTACAAAACCAATTATGCCACGTATGGCCATAATATAATAACCACGAAAAAACTTAAATCCCAATCAACGAGGAATCACCTCTAAAGCGTATAACAACACTATTAGCTCCCACCCATGTCCAAAGAGTACTCTCTTCGTACCTTTTCTTCACAAAATGATCACTTCCATTCTCTTAACACATGTTCGCTTCTTTTCTTACTCGTTGTACCCTTCTCGTACACCCGAACTCTTTCTAGTACACGTACCACTCTTCAGTAATTGCTTCAATTTCCAAAACCTTGGAGTTTACCACCTCCAAACTTGGTCATTACACTAGCTTCAATTTCCTTTAAGGCCATTCCCGGCCTTCGCGATCCGATTCTGGTCGAACGCATCCACAAACTCGCACAATGGTTACCTAAACTTGGGCCTTGCACCCTCGTGACCCTAACACCTAGCGGGACCACCTCAAACCGACCCCACCTCATTCCGGGCTGCGGGTTGACCCGCGATCTGGCCTCAACCCAACCCATTTCGCGCCAACTCTTGTTCCCGGTCCGGAACAATCTCACTATTCAAGTCACGCAAACCTAGTGGTATTCTTAGCTTAATTATCCACTTTCATTTCACACCAATCATGGAATTACCACACTAATATACCCCACGTATACTATGTACCTCGACAAAGATCACCCGTAAAGTCTTTTACTTAAGACTGCCTTGCATCTAAGGTCACCACGGTTATAAAAAATCTAAGGCTCACAATATCCATGCACCCAAACCTACCTTTCCTTCTAACCAGGTGTCTTAAACACAATTTACACAATGTTATCCGAACATAATACTTAACATATAATCATCATAACAACACGTATTAGTCTCTAGAGGGTTAAATATATACCTGAAATCAAATAGGCGGTTCCAAGGACCGCTAAAACTGGGAACTTCCACCACGACCTCTGCCATGACCTGCCGGTGTATGAACATCCTGCCTAGTCATTGAAGGCGAAGAACCCGCAACTGATCCAGTAGATTGTGCTATCCCACCAGTGCCACCTCTGGTCGGACAGTCTCTCACCAAATGGCCATGCTGGACGCAAGCATAACAAGCTGTCAAAATAGTATGACACTCCCCGAGATGGGGTCTACCACATCGACCACACCGAGGTAGAGGTGGATTTATCTGACTACCACCCCCTCTTCCCTGGAAACCTGAAGTCCTGGAGCCCTGACCCGCTCCTGAACATCCCGAACGTCCTGAAGACCGTGGAGGAGCACTGCACGCGGTGAGGTACATATCGATCTGGCACGAGGCTTCCTGCCTCGAAAGTTACCAAAGGACCCTGCTGTCCTGCCCCTCTTCTGCTGATCTTGGTCATTCCGTCGACCTCTACGTTCCTCAGTCTGCTGCGCATAAGCCTGTATGCGGGCAATATCTATGCCTGGTTGGAGAGCTACACCCGTGCACCCCTCTGCTAAATAATCATCGAGCCCTGTGACATAGCGGTGCACTCTATCCTCCATGTCTGCCACTAAAGCGGGGACATACCGAGCCAACGAGTCAAACTCTACATTGTACTCCCGAACCGTCCGCCCGTTCTGCCTCAACATCATAAATCTATCTGCCCGAGCTCTCATCATCTGCGAAGGCAAGAAGTGTGTAAGAAATGCCTCTGAGAACTCGTCCCAACCAGCTGGGAGTGCATGCTCCCCCCGGGACAGTTCCCATGAATCAAACCAGTCGACTGCAGTATCACGCAGCCGATGGGAACCCAATATCACCGACTCTGTCTCTGAGGCCTTGATCACCCTCATGATCCGCTGCAACTGTCGAATAAACTCCTGAGGATCTTCCTCAGTTCTCGACCCATAGAACTCTGGTGGACTGCAACTCAAGAAGTCCCGAAGCCTCAAACTATCGGCTCTGGGGTGTACCACCGGTACCACCGGCTCCTGTCTGTCCTCATGACTTGCTACAATCCTAGCTAGTAATAGGGTCATCTCTTTGTAATCCATATCATCTTCTCCTGGTCGTGGAACTGGAGGTTCAGATATCCTGGCTCAGTAGAAACTGCTGCTGCTGCGCTAAACTCTGCTGGGGCTGGCGGCGTCGCAGACCTCCCCGTATGAAGTACCACCTCAGGTAATGGCTGGGCCTGTGCCCTCGCAACCCTCTGTGTTCTACTCGCAGCTCCCTCTGCTGCCTTGCCCTTCTGGGCCCTGATTGCTTTGCGTAGAGGCATAACTGGTACATAAGAATACGTCAGAGGGAGTCCAACTTATAACACATCTCTAAGGCACGATCTCAAAGTGAGAAGAATGGAAACCAATCCTAAATATCCTACAGCCTCCTGATTATAGGTGTGGTGCACAACACGCCGATAATCAAGACTCTACTAGATACGGTCTGTAGACACTTTCTGAGGACTAACTGCTCTGATACCACTTTTGTCACGACCCGACCTCGGGCCCGCGACTGGTGACTTACCCCGGGCACCCTAGTGATATTACATCAGAGAAAATCAGCGGAAATAAAAACTCAAAGATATGAAACAAGATATACAATAAGAAACAGGCTAACCAAAACGGTCACCTTTCTGTATATATAACAAAACTCGAACAGTTACATCCTTTACAAGCCCAACTTATAACAGTACTACATACCTCTAAGAGTTTTTATAACAACTATGACGGGACAGGGCCCCGCCATACCCCCGAATATACAAGAACCTACAGTCTCAGGGAATCATACCAAAAGAAAAGCCTCCGGAGAAACGGAGCTTCCCAATACGCAGAACCGTGATCCTATGAGCGAGGATCAACAACCGGTATACCTCTACCTGCGGCATGAACGCAGCGGCCCAAGGAGGTCGATAACAGTACCAAGTATGTGGAATCAAAATATCAGAATGAATCATAACAGTCTATATAAAACATGAGACATGTATGATAACCAAACTATAGTACACCATATATAAGCAGTTATGTCAAGTCAGGGACTTACGCCCTCAAAGTCATCAATCATGCCCGTGGAATTCCTTCCTCACTGCCGGCAGTCTATGACACAAATCATAATCATGTGACGCGCCCGTGGCATCCTACCTCACTGTCGGTGTACACCTATACAATACATATATATCTCCTGCCCGTGGAATCCTCCATCACTGCCAGCAACCGTAGGTGTAACGTATAACCATGTGACACGCCCGTGGCATCCTACCTCACTGTCGGCGTACACATATACAATACATATATATATATATATATATATTTATAACATACCCGTGGCATCCCTCATCACGGGTACATGTCTTCATGGGGAGCTAGTCCATGGAGTAATAATCATATATAATATGCCCCCGGAATCCCTCATCGGTGTAGACATGTCTTCATGGGGAGCTAGCCCATGGAGTAATAATCGTATATAACATGCCCCCGGAATCCCTCATCGGTGTATACATGTCTTCATGGGGAGCTAGCCCATGAAGTAATAATCGTATATAACATGCCCCCGGAATCCCTCATCGGTGTAGACATGTCTTCATGGGGAGCTAGCCCATGGAGTAATAATCGTATATAACATGCCCCCGGAATCCCTCATCGGTGTAGACATGTCTTCATGGGGAGCTAGCCCATGGAGTAATAATAATGGCCACATGCCCCCGGAATCCCTCATCGGTGTAGACATGTCCATGTGACAATAATAGTATACCGGGAGTTTAACCCGTTGCATGGCCGCATGCCCCCGGAATCCCTCATCGGTGTAGACATATCCATGTGACAATAACAACGGAAGCATACTCGTGGAATCCTCCGTCACTGCCGGTATGTCCAAGTAAATTCACAACAAGTCAGCCGGCCCTCCATCGAGAGACGCGGTGGCATAGAAATATAATACTTGCACAACAAAGGCTATCACAACTAGCATAGGCAAGTCCAACATACTATTAAACTTTCATTAACATGTAAAGTGATTCACCATTTTTATAAACTCAAAGTACTCCCATTTATTGCCAACAATCCGGGTTTTAACCCTAAAGTACTACATACTTTCATTCTTTCAAAAAGACCTCTTTTTACGTAACAACCACCCGATACTAATACTCGTAGTATCAAAACAGAGTAACTATCATTTTAAGTAAACCAAAACAATTTTCCGTACCTTCCTTTTTAAATAAACCAAGACAAAACCATGCCTTCCTTTAAAACCAAATCAAGACAATACCATGCCTTCCTTTTAAAATAAAAACACTTCTCCCTTTTAAAGTCAAGTAACAATATACTTTTCAAAATAGTTTAGGCTTCCTAACTTCAAATTCTCAAGTCTCTTCTCTTTTAGAAATTGTCACGACCCGACCCCGGGCCCGCGACTGGTGCCCTACCTGGGCACCCTTACAGGTATACATCAGAGATAATCAGCGGAACATACATGAAACTTTAAAAATGAACAACAGAAGTAAAATAACAGGTTAGCCGATAGGGCTACCTTCCTGGACCTAAATATAAACAACCGAAGCAGTTGCCTCCTTTCCTTTACAAACTGACCCACAACATGTGACTACAGACCTCTAAGAGTTTTAACATAACAACTGTGGCGGGACAGGGCCCCGCCATACCCCTGAATATACATGAATCATCTACCTCAGGGAAAACCGTACCAAGAGCTAAGCCTCCGGAGCAAATGGAGCTTTCTCTCAAAAACTGAACCGAGATCCTAAGAGCAAGGATCACCAACCTGGGTACCTAAAACCTGCGGGCAAGTATAACTACCAGATCCGACCGTACCAATAATACTGTACAACCATATCATGAAGCTGACACGTGGCAAGTGCACTAGCCTCCACCAGATCCACCTGCGTCACGTGGCGACGGGGAAAGTGAATCGGCCAGGCACCCGATCACAACCGTAAGTCACGATACTTCGCCGCGAAGCTGACACGTGGCAAGTGCAATAACCTATACCAGATCCACTGCGCCACGTAGTGGCGGGGCAGTAAATGATGTCACGACCGAACCGGGCGTGATCGTGCCTTACCCCGGGCACCCTAGTGATACAACATCAGAGTAATCAGCGGAACATAAAACGCTAACATGAAATAACAAGAAGTATGAAACAATAGTCTGAGAAAAATTGCCTTTCGGCATGTATAGGTCAACTTTAAAACCGAACAGTTACATCCTATTACAACTCTGCCCACAACAGTACTACAGACCTCTAAGAATGATATGACAATAATGACGGGACAGTCCGCCATACCCCGAATGTAAGCACCTACAACAACAGGGACTATACCCGAATAAGCCTCGAGAAACGGAGCTTCCCAACGCCGAATCGTGACCCTAGAGCGAGGATCAACGACTGGTGTACCTTTACCTACGGCATGAACGCAGCCCAAGGAGAGTCGTCTAACAGTACCAAGTATGATCGAAAATCAGTAAATGAAATCATAGTAGTCTATATAAAGCAGAGACATGTATGATAACCAAACTACGATTCACAATAAATAAGCGATCATGTCAAGTCGTGACTCACGCCTCAAGTCATCACTCAAATATAACAATGGGTCTCACGCCTAACAACATCAATCACGCCTGGCATACCTTACCTGCCGGCATCATGATATAATCACACCAAGAAGTACACATGAACACGTGTCCCACTGTGTCATCATAAAACCGTGACGGTAAGTGCGAAGGCATAGCCGACTACTAAAACCCATAGTACAAACAAGGTCGTAAATCAGATCATGAGATTTGTCTGACCGTCACATGATCAAAGCCGCCACTCGCTCGCAGATCTAATGCGCGTCAGCCCCGAACTTCCCGTAGCTCCGCATGGGCCACTCCAATGGCCCGCATGAGGTATTCCCCGCATCGAGGGTAGCTACTCCCCGGCAGCGTCCTGGACTCGCCGTCCGCATGGCCACAAAGACCGCATGACCACAAGGGCGCGATACTAACTCGAACTCCCGCATTCCGCGCAGGCCATCTGCACTGCATAAGGTATTCTCGAATCATAGGTCACTAGACCCGCCTGAGTCTACCCCGCATCGGAGGGCAGCTTAACCCCCGGAAACAAGTCAAGGTGAGTGGTATAATACCAACATAACGGCTGATCGTTAAACAACTTTAAGCGCAATCGAGGGAAAACCCCCTTTACACAAAACATCACAAGATACTAACACACGTAGCATCCTAGCATGTTTACTTATCAAATCAACAAGAAAGTATTACAAGGCTATCACAAACCAACACACTCAAGTTTTACACACAAGGTACATTATAATATATGATTAACAAGGCCTGCATCTATTCCCAAAGTACTTCATACATTATCTTTTAAAAGATACGTTACGTTTACAAAAGTCACACAATACCCGTAGTATATGAAAATAGAGTGATTATCTTTTGAAGTAAATCAAAACACTTCTCTTCGTAAAATCAAGTAACAACATTCTTTTCCAAATGTTTCAGGTTTGCCTAATTTCAATTACTCAAGTTTCTCATTTTCGAAAGGTTTCGTAGTTCATAATTTTAATCACTTAATGATATAATTCTCCTTTAAAAGCAATTTGAGAAACATATGTCTGATACGTGAGTAGGTTATTCTTGTTTATAACAATCTTATTTAAGCAGCCATGATCTAGGAAATGTAACATCATTTTGTCTCATCTTAGTTTCTATGCAGATGGAAGTTTCTACAGGTTTTACTAATACATTATTAGTCAAAACATTTCCCTTTATTAGCGCTGTGGTTTGTTCGATACTTATTCGATTTCCAAATCAAGAAACATTATTGCTTTTAAAATCAAGTACTCATTACTCGCGAATGAGGTTTTACAACATTTTTAACAAAATGTTAATTACTAAGTAAAACAAGTTAAGTCTCTTATCTTTAAGATTAAGTCTCTTAACTTTTAAAATCGAAACCATTCTCTTTACCTCTCTTAAAACGTTATACCTAACTTCCCATAAAGCTAGTATAACTCTTCTTTTCATCACACATCAAGTCGCTTACCTTTTAAAACCACAAAGCATTTTACACGTACGCTCACCGTACTACATAGTTATACACATATCATGCTAGAAAAGGTAGGAAGAGGTTCACATACCTCGCGACGATTATCGACTAATAGCAAACGCCCAAGTACCCCAAACCGTCGGCTACTCCTTAAGCCAAGTAGATCGCGCCACGCATGGTACTTCAACCTATAAGGCCACAAGGCGCTTATTAACATCGAGGTCTAATCGTAGAACATTCTACGTAAAATTCAGCGACCTCCCCGCAATCACAGAAATCTCCTCTCTATCGAGGCCGCCATCAAGCCAACCAGGGAGTGGGGTTATACATCTAACCTGACGTGTACAATTCTACTTCACAAGAATGTTACACAAGTCCATCTGATACACCCTATGTAATTACTGATTCGCTTCTCTTTCTTTATATTCAGCTTAAGTCAAAAGACATTGCGCAAAGCTAGGTTCAGTTCTATATATAGTATACTTCAACTATATAATCTTACAACATGTAATTTCCAATTACAATAAGGGGACAAGATATTACCTCGATAAGCCCAAAATTATCCTAGTTTAATGTCGCTCCTGAGCAACGTTTAGCTCCAACTCCGTGCGCTCCAACCCGCTCCAAACCACCCTTAGAAGTTCTAACCAACTTCTACTTAATACTCCAACTATCTATGGAGATTTTCCTTAGGGTTTCGTTTTTGTGACTGACGGAAAGTATAATAGTATTTCTGGGCTTTTCGTATAAGTGTAACCTTGGAATACTACAAGGTATAAGGCTAAGGTAATTTGGGTATAGTAACAATACTTTTGAGAGTATTTCTACCAAGAGGGGGGGTATTTATACGAGACAACACCACAAGGAGGGGTGTATACCCCTCGGCCTACCCCACTAAGGGGGGGTATTCTCGGCCAAGGGGTGAAGGGAACTCTCGGCCAAGGGGCCTCTCAAAGGGGGGAGGGGGAGGCTAGACGAGACCTCAAACACAAAGGGAGGGGAAGCTCTCAAGACTTAGAGATTTTTGGATGAAGAAGTTCATCAAAGGGGAGGGGTATTTATAGGTCAAGCCATGGCTAACCAATGGCCAAGATCAAGCCAAGTGTGGTGCAAGTGTAGGGCCAAGATATGCCCAAGTGTACCTTATCCATCTACCCACAAAATATCCTACCAACTACTTGACAAAAGCCGACCCATTTCGTCCAAGCTTTACCGCCCACACTCCATCAATGAGAGGGTGCCAAGTGTCGCCCTCTCGTTGGTCCAAAATGTTTCGTCTCTCGGAAAAATCCGCAAAAATTAGAAATGACATAGCCGTAATTTACCCTACGCGAGTTGTGTAAAACGTTTCGTCGAAAAACGACTCTAATCGGGTGTTGTGAACAAAAATAAATCGGTCAAGCCACTTTAAAGTCCAAACTTTTCTACGTACGTCCTTACGTACATACTCTGAAATACGGGGTATAACAAACAGGCTACGCACCCGATCACAACCGTAAGTCACGATACTTCGCCATAACCAAAATGGTCACATGTCCACAGAATCCATCAACGGTGTAGACATGCCCATGTAACAATGCTACTGGAAGCATACCCGTGGAATCTCCCGTCACTGCCGGTACGTCCAAGTAAGTTCTCAACAAGTCAATCGGCCCTCCATCGAGAGACGCGGTAGTATAGAAACACAATTTTTGCACAACAAAGACTATCACCATAAGCATAGGCAAGTTACACAACACCAAACATAGGTAAGTTACACAACAACAAGCATAGGCAAGTTATACATAACTCAAGGTACTTTCATTTTATGTCAAAGTCCGGGTTTTAACCCTAAAGTACTACGTACGTTAAATTCCTTTTAAAGAGATCCATTCCTTTTATAAAAGTCACCCGATACCCGTAGTATAAAATAGAGTGACTCACATTTTTAGGTAAACCAAAACACTTCCCTTTTCAACCACATTCTTTTCCCTAAGGTTCCAGTTTGCCTAATTTCAATTACTCAAGTCTCTTTATTTTAGAAAAGTTTCATAGTTCAATGTCTTAATCTCTTTTAAAACAATTGAGTAACATATGCCTTATATGAGTGTAGGTTGTTCTTATTCATAATCAATCTTATTAAGCAGCCATGATCTAGGAAATGTAATATCATTTTGTCTCATCTTAGCTTCTATGCAGATGGAGGTTTCTACTGGTTTTAATAATACTTCATTATTCAATACATTTTCCTTTATTCATGCTGCAGTGGTTTGTCGATACTCATTCTGATTTCCGAACTCAGTAAAACATTATTCCTTCTAAAAACCAAGTACTCATTACTCACGAATGAGGTTTCACACAAAAATTCATATTAATTCATTCAAGTCAAGTCTCTTATCTTTTAAGATTAAGTCTCTTAAATTCTAAAAATCAGTAAACCATTCTCTTTATCTCTCTTAAGACGTTATACCTAACTCCCCATAAAGCTAGTATAACTCTTATGTTTTCAAAACCAAGTATTACTCTTCTTTCAAAAAGGTTTCTTAATTATTTTGAAATATTTCAAGATTCTTATTATACAGGCTTAAGTCAAAAGACATTGCCGTACAACTACGTTCAGTTAGCACACGTACGTCTACCGTACTATATATATATATTTTATTCAGGCTTAAGTCAAAAGACATTGCCGTACAATTACGTTCAGTCAACACACGTACGTCTACCGTACTATATATATATATCTTTAAAATATCATGCTCAAGAGTATAGGAAGAATCACATACCTCGCGACGATTATCGACTATAAGCAAAACGCTCCACGACTATAACCCGGCTAGCCTTGTCCACCTTCTAAGTAGCACATGCTACTTGCAGAACATTCAACCAATAAAGGTTATCACCATCAGAAATACAGTCCTATGTAAATACAGTTTAATCTTCTACTCTAATATTCTTCTGATGTGATTTCAGTTCAAGTCTATTCTGTAATATCCTTCTATTACAGTTCAATTCTCTTCTATGAATCTTATATTCATTTCAATTCAACTACAGTATGTAATTTCCAATTACACTAGAAGGATAGGATTATTTACCTCGATGAGCCCAAAATTATCCAAGTTTAATGTCGCTCCTGAGCAACGTTAAGCTCCTACTCCATGCGCTCCAACCCGCTCCAAGAAACCCTTAGAAGTTCTACGCAACTTCTACTTAACACTTCAACCGACTATGAAGGTTTTCCTTAGGGTTTCGTTTTTGTGATTGAGGGAAAGTATAATAGTATTTTCCGGGCTTTACGTATAGAGGTAACTTTGGAAAGTACTACAAGGTATATGGGCTAAAGTATTTGGGCATTATAACAATACTTGGAGAGTATTTCTATACCACAAAAAAAGGGTATTTATACGAGACAACTAGGCAAGGGGGGGGGGGTACCCTCTCGGCCAAGCCTCACCCAAGGATGGGGGGGGCGGCTCTCGGCCAAGGCTTCTCAAAAGAGGGGGGGTTTGGACGAACTCAAAACACAAAAGGGGGAGGGATTTTAAGACTTGGAAAATGATTTTAGGATGAAGAAGTTCATCAACTTAGAGGGGTATTTATAGGTCAAGGAATGTCCAACCAATGGCCAAGATCCATCCAAATGTTAGGCAAGTGTAAGGCTAGGATTAAGCCATGTGCACCTTATCCATCTACCACACCAACTTGCACAAATATCCTACCTAACCAATGCCACCTTTTTTTCGTCCATTTGCCGCCCACTTCCTTCCAATGTGAGGGTGACACGCCACCCTCCCGTTGGTCCAAAATGTTTCGTCTCGGAAAAATCCGCAAAAATTAAAAATGACATAGCCGTATTTTCCTTCGCAAGTTTAGTAAAACGCGTTTCGAAAAACGACTCCTTTCTGCACTTGTGTACAAATTTCAAACTTGCCAAATCTTAAGGCATAAATTTTCTACGCACGCCCCACGTACATACTGGAAATACGGTATAACATTCTCCTCTTTGAAACATTCGTCCCGAATGTTCCTTCTCAAGACGGACAACGATGAAGTTCTTCTTAACAAGTTGCCAATGCCACACCTGGCCACAAAATAACACACGTTCTCTTCCTTCCTTACTCGCCGCATCTTCGAACACTTGAACTCTTTTAGTATACGTACCACACTTTAGTCATCGCTTTAGTTTCCAAAACTTTGGAGTCACCACCTCCAAACTTGGTCCTCTTACTAGCCTCAATCTCCCTTAAGGCTATTCCTCGCCTTCACGATCCGCTTCTGGTCGAACATATCCACGAACTCATACGATGGTCATCTAAACTTGGGCCTAGCACCCTCGTGACCCTACCACCTGGCGGGACCACCCAGAGCTGACCCCACCTCGAAACAGGCCGCGGGTTGGCCCGCAACATGGCCCCAACCCGACCCACTTAACGCATCAAGCTCTTGTTCACCGATCCTAACAATCTTACCTATACAGTCATGAAAGCTACCACTTCCATTTCACACTACCTGGACTTATCACACAATACATTCTAGGCATAAAATGCACTCTGAAAAGGATCACTTGCAAAATCTTGTACTCAAGACGGCCTTACATCTAAGGTCTCAACTGTAATATTCTAAGGTTCATCATTTTCTCACCCCCCAGGCTTACCTTTTCTCACTAACCAGGTTTCTAAATCACATTTTAGCACAAAGCTATCCGAACATAACACTAAACACATCATCAATACATACAAAACTCTAGAGGGTTAAGGATATACCTGAAAATAGGCGGTTCAGAGGACCGCTAAATCGGAACTTCCACCGCGACCTCTACCGTGGCCCGCCGGTGTATGAACATCCTGCCTAGCTATGGAAGGTGAAGAACCCGCAACTGCTCTAGTAGTCTGTGCTATCCCACCAGTGCTACCCCTGGTCGGACAATCTCTCGTCAAATGGCCCTGTCGGCCGCAAGTATAGCAATCTCCCAAACCAGTACGACATTCCCCCCTATGGGCTTTACCACAATGGTCACACTGAGATACGGGTGGCCTCGTCCGGCGAGCACTCCTACTCCCCTGAAAATCTGAAACCTGGGAGCCCTGACCTGCTCCTGAATATCCCAAAGGTCCCGAAGGCTGTGGAGGACCACTGCATCGGGCGAGGTACATAACTAGTCTGCTGGCGAGCGGTCCGCCTCGAAAGTCACCAAAGGACCTGCTGCGGCCTCTTCTGCTGATCTTGGTCATTCCGTCGATTTCTCCGCTCCTTACATCCAAGTGCATAAGCCTGCATGCGGGCAATGTCCATGCCCGGCTGAAGAGCTACACCCGAACAACTTTCTGCTAGGTAATCATCGAGCCCTGTAACATATCGGTGCACTCGATCCTCCATACTAGCTACTAATGCGGGGACGTACCGGGCCAATGAGTCGAACTCCACATTGTACTCCCGAACCGTACGCCCGTTCTGCCGCAACACCAAAAATCTGTCGGTCCGAACCCTCCTCATCTGGGGAGGCAAGAAATGTGCAAGAAAGACCTCTGAGAACTCGTTCCATACAGCTGGAAGTGCATGCCCTCCCCGGGACAGCTCCCACGAATCAAACGATCATTGCGGTATCATGCGGCCGATGCGAACCTAGGACCACCGACTCGGTCTCCGATGCCTTGATCACTCTCATGATCCAGAATCGCCGGATGAACTCGCGGATCATCCTCGTGCCTCGACCCATAAAACTCTGGCGGGTTACATCTCGAGAAAATCCGTAGCCTCAAACTATTTGATCTGGGTGAACCATCGGTGCTCTTTGGGCCGCTGCGTCAGCCTATCCTCAAGTCTGCCACAACGGCCGCCATTAATCGCCCACCTTTGTAACTCATCTCTTCGCTCCGGTGTGGATCGAGGCTCGTCTTGTGGTCTCGTAGACCGCCGCTCTCTACTCGCAGCCTCCTTCGCCGCTTGCCCTTCTGGGCCCGGGTTGCCTTGCGCGGAGGCATAACTGGTAAAAACGAAGTACGTCAGAGGGGTCCAACTTATCACACAGCTCTAAGGCACGATCTCAGAATGAGAAGAACGGAAACCAATCCTAAATGTCCTGCAGCCTCCTGATTATAGATGTGGTGCACAACACATCGATAATCAAGACTCTACTAGACACGGTCTGTAGACACTTTCCGAGGACTAACTGCTCTGATACCACTTTTGTCACGACCCGTTCCGGGGCCCGTGACTGGTGCCTTACCCCGGGCACCCTAGTGATACAACATCAGAGAAAAACCAGCGGAAATAAAAACTTAAACATTTAAATAGACATGGATCAAGATAAAGAAAATAGGCCAACCAAAACGGTTGCCTTTCAACATATATATATGTATAGACATTTGAACAGTTACAATCCTTACAACCCTGCCCACATTAAAGGCATGCACCTCTAAGATTTTTACAACAACTATGACGGGACGTGGCCCCGCCATACCTCGAATGTACAAGAACCTCTGCACTGTGGTAACATACCAAAGATAAGCCTCCGAAGGAGCTTCCCAATATGCTGAAAGGTGATCCTATAAGCGGGGATCGACAGCCGATGTAACTCTACCTGCGGCATGAACGCAGCCCCCCGAAGGAGGTCAGTACAACAGGTACCAAGTATGTGAAACTGTAAAATACTGTAAATGAAATCATAGCAGTCTATATAAAGCAGGAGACATGTATGATAACCAAACTACAGTACACCACATATAAACAGTCATATCAAGTCAGGGACTCACGCCCTCCAAATCATCACTCGTGCCCGTGGAATTCCTTCCTCACTGCCGGCAGTCTATGATATAACAACACCAAGGAGTATATGTGAACACCAGGTCCCACCTGTGTCAATAAAACCGTACGGGGCAAGTATAACTACCAGATCCGACCGTACCAATAATACTGTACAACCATATCATGAAGCTGACACGTGGCAAGTGCACTAGCCTCCACCAGATCCACCTGCGTCACGTAGCTGACGGGGGCAAGTGAATCGGCCAGGCACCCGATCACAACCGTAAGTCACGATACTTCGCCGCGAAGCTGACACGTGGCAAGTGCAATAACCTATACCAGATCCACCTGCGTCACGTAGCTGACGGGGGCAAGTAAACAGGCTACGCACCCGATCACAACCGTAAGTCATGATACTTCGCCATAACCAAAATGGTCACATGTCCACAGAATCCATCAACGGTGTAGACATGCCCATGTAACAATGCTACTGGAAGCATACCCGTGGAATCTCCCGTCACTGCCGGTACGTCCAAGTAAGTTCTCAACAAGTCAATCGGCCCTCTATCGAGAGACGCGGTATTATAGAAACACAATTTTTGCACAACAAAGACTATCACCATAAGCATAGACAAGTTACACAACACCAAACATAGGTAAGTTACACAACAACAAGCATAGGCAAGTTATACATAACTCAAGGTACTTTCATTTTATGTCAAAGTTCGGGTTTTAACCCTAAAGTACTATGTACGTTAAATTCCTTTTAAAGAGATCCATTCCTTTTATAAAAGTCACCCGATACCCGTAGTATAAAATAGAGTGAATCACATTTTTAGGTAAACCAAAACGCTTCCCTTTTCAACCACATTCTTTTCCCTAAGGTTCCAGTTTGCCTAATTTCAATTACTCAAGTCTCTTTATTTTAGAAAAGTTTCATAGTTCAATGTCTTAATCTCTTTTAAAACAATTGAGTAACATATGCCTTATATGAGTGTAGGTTGTTCTTATTCATAATCAATCTTATTAAGCAGCCATGATCTAGGAAATGTAATATCATTTTATCTCATCTTAGCTTCTATGCAGATGGAGGTTTCTACTGGTTTTAATAATACTTCATTATTCAATACATTTTCCTTTATTCATGCTGCAGTGGTTTGTCGATACTCATTCTGATTTCCGAACTCAGTAAAACATTATTCCTTCTAAAAACCAAGTACTCATTACTCACGAATGAGGTTTCACACAAAAATTCATATTAATTCATTCAAGTCAAGTCTCTTATCTTTTAAGATTAAGTCTCTTAACTTCTAAAAATCAGTAAACCATTCTCTTTATCTCTCTTAAGACGTTATACCTAACTCCCCATAAAGCTAGTATAACTCTTATGTTTTCAAAACCAAGTATTACTCTTCTTTCAAAAAGGTTTCTTAATTATTTTGAAATATTTCAAGATTCTTATTATTCAGGCTTAAGTTAAAAGACATTGCCGTACAACTACGTTCAGTTAGCACACGTACGTCTACCGTACTATTTATATATATTTTATTCAGGCTTAAGTCAAAAGACATTGCCGTACAATTACGTTCAGTCAACACACGTACGTCTACCGTACTATATATATATATATATCTTTAAAATATCATGCTCAAGAGTATAGGAAGAATCACATACCTCGCGACGATTATCGACTATAAGCAAAACGCTCCACGGCTATAACCCGGCTAGCCTTGTCCACCTTCTAAGTAGCACATGCTACTTGCAGAACATTCAACCAATAAAGGTTATCACCATCAGAAATACAAATCTATGTAAATACGCTTTAATCTTCTACTCTAATATTCTTCCGATGTGATTTGATTCAAGTCTATTACGTAATATCCTTCTATTAGTTCAATTCTCTTATGAATCTTATATTCATTTCAATTCAACTACGATTATGTAATTTCCAATTACACTAGAAGGATAGGATTATTTACCTCGATGAGCCCAAAATTATCCAAGTTTAATGTCGCTCCGAGCAATGTTAAGCTCTACTCCGCGCTCCAACCCGCTCCAGCAACCCTTAGAAGTTCTACTAACTTCTACTTAACACTTCAACCGACTATGAAGGTTTTCCTTAGGGTTTCATTTTTGTGGTGAGGAAAGTATAATAGTATTTTCCGGCTTTACGTATAGAGGTAACTTTGGAAAGTACTACAAGGTATATGGGCTAAAGTATTTGGGCATTATAACAATACTTGGAGTATTTCTATACCACAAAAGGGGGTATTTATACGAGACAACTAGGCAAGGGGGGTACCTCGGCCAAGCCTCACTCAAGGGGAGGCTCTCGGCCAAGGCTTCACAAAGAGTGGGGTTTGGACGAACTCAACTCACAAAGGGAGGATTTCAAGACTTGGAAAATGATTTTAGGATGAAGAAGTTCATCAACTTAGAGGGGTATTTATAGGTCAAGGAATGGCCAACCAATGGCCAAGATCCATCCAAGTGTAAGGCTAGGATTAAGCCATGTGCACCTTATCCATCTACCACACCAACTTGCACAAATATCCTACCTAACCAATGCCACCTTTTTCGTCCATTTGCCGCCCCACTTCCTTCCAATGTGAGGGTGACACATGTCACCCTCCCGTTGGTCCAAAATATTTCGTCTCTCGGAAAAATCCGCAAAAATTAAAAATGACATAGCCGTATTTTTCCCTTCGCAAGTTTAGTAAAACGTTTCGTCGAAAAACGACTCCTTTCGGCACTTGTGTACAAATTTCGAAACTTGCCAAATCTTAAGGCATAAATTTTCTACGCACGCCCCACGTACATACTGCGGAAATACGGTATAACATTCTCCCCTTAGAAACATTCGTCCCGAATGTTCCTTCTCAAGACGGACAACGATGAAGTTCTTCTTAACAAGTTGCCAATGCCACACCGCCACAAAATAACACGTTCTCTTCTTCCTTACTCGTCGTGCCTTTCCGAACACTTGAACTCTTTTAGTATACGTACCACACTTTAGTCATCGCTTAGTTTCCAAAACTTTGGAGTCACCACCTCCAACTTGGTCCTCTTACTAGCCTCAATCTCCTTAAGGCTATTCGGCCTTCACGATCCGCTCGGTCGAACATATCCACGAACTCATACGATGGTCATCTAAACTTGGGCCTAGCACCCTCGTGACCCTACCACTGGCGGGACCACCTGAGCTGACCCACCTCGAAGCAGCCGCGGGTTGGCCCGCAACATGGCCCCAACCCGACCCACTTAACGCATCAAGCTCTTGTTCCCCGATCCGGAACAATCTTACCTATACAGGTCATGAAAGCTACCACTTCCATTTCACACTACCCAGGGACTTATCACACAATACATTCTAGGAATAAAATGCACTCTGACAAGGATCACTTGCAAAATCTTGTACTCAAGACGGCCTTACATCTAAGGTCTCAACTGTAATATTCTAAGGTTCATCATTTTCTCACCCCCCAGGCTTACCTTTTCTCACTAACCAGGTTTCTAAATCACATTTTAGCACAAAGCTATCCGAACATAACACTAAACACATCATCAATACATACAAAACTCTAGAGGGTTAAGGATATACCTGAAAATAGGCGGTTCAGGACCGCTAAGCTGGGAACTTCCACCGCGACCTCTCTGGCCCGCGGTGTATGAACATCTGCCTAGCTATGGAAGGTGAAGAACCCGCAATCGCTCTAGTAGTCAGTGCTATCCCACTGCTACTACCCACAGTGGACGATCTCTCGTCAAATGGCCCCTCGGCGCAAGTATAGCAATCTCCCAAACCAAGACGACATTCCCCCATGGGCTTTACCACAATGGTCACACCGAGATACGGGTGGCCTCATCCGTGAGCACTCTACTCCCGAAAATCTGAAACACAGGAGCCCCGACCTGCTCCTGAATATCCCGAAGGTCCCGAAGGCTGTGGAGGACCACTCTGTACTGGCGGAGGTACATAACTAGTCTGCTGCTGAGGCGGTCCGCCTCGAAAGTCACCAAAGGACCCTGCTGTTCTGGCCCTCTTCTGCTGATCTTGGTCATTCCGTCGATTTCTCCGCTCCTCACATCCAAGTGCATAAGCCTGCATGCGGGCAATGTCCATGCCCGGCTGAAGAGCTACACCCGAACAACTTTCTGCTAGGTAATCATCGAGCCCTGTAACATATCGGTGCACTCGATCCTCCATACTAGCTACTAATGCGGGGACGTACCGGGCCAATGAGTCGAACTCCACATTGTACTCCCGAACCGTACGCCCGTTCTGCCGCAACACCAAAAATCTGTCGGCCCGAGCCCTCCTCATCTGGGGAGGCAAGAAATGTGCAAGAAAGGCCTCTGAGAACTCGTTCCATACAGCTGGAAGTGCATGCCCTCCCCGGGACAGCTCCCACGAATCAAACCAGTCGACTGCGGTATCACGCAGCCGATGCGAACCTAGGACCACCGACTCGGTCTCCGATGCCTTGATCACTCTCATGATCATTGTCAGCTGCGGATGAACTCTTGCGGATCATCCTCGTGCCTCGACCCATAAAACTCTGGCGGGTTACATCTCGTAAAATCCGTAGCCTCAAACTATCGATGCAGGGTGAACCATCGGTGCTATCGCCAGGCTGCTGCGTCAACCTATCCTCAAGTCCGCCTGACCACGGACATTAATCGCGGGCCCACTCTTGTAACTCATCTCTTACGCTCCTGTGTGGGGTGGAGGCTCAGTCTTGTGGTCTCTGTAGACCGCCGCTTTGCTACTCGTAGCTCCCTCTGCTTGCCTTGCCGCCCGGGCGGGTTGCCTTGCGCGGAGGCATAATCGTAAAACGAACGCGTCGAGAGGGTCCAACTTATCACACCGCTCTAAGGAACGATCTCAGAATGAGAAGAACGGAAACCAATCCTAAATGTCCTGCAACCTCCTGATTATAGATGTGGTGCACAACACATCGATAATCAAGACTCTACTAGACACGGTCTGTAGACACTTTCCGAGGACTAACTGCTCTGATACCACTTTTGTCACGACCGTTCGGGGCGTGGTCGTGCCTTACCGGGCACCCTAGTGATACCACATCAGAGAAAAACCAGCGTAAATAAAAAGTTAAACATTTAAATAGACATGGATCAAGATAAAGAAAATAGGCCAACCAAAGCGGTTGCCTTTCAACATATATATATGTATAGACATTTGAAGCGATTACAATCCTTACAACCACACTTGTGATTGCTCTGGACCTCTAAGATTTTTACAACAACTATGACGGGACAGGGCCCGCCATACCACAGATGTACAAGAACCTCTGACTCGATGTAACATACCAAAGATAAGCCTCGAAGGAACGGAGCTTCGATATCTTGAAAGGTGATCCTATAAGCGGGGATCGACGGTAGATGTAACTCTACTGCGGCATGAACGCAGCCCGAAGAGGTCGATCTAACAGGTACCCAGTATGTGAACCTGCAACATACTGTAAATGAAATCATAGCAGTCTATATAAAGCAGGAGACATGTATGATAACCAAACTACAGTACACACCATATAAACAGTCATATCAAGTCAGGGACTCACGCCCTCCAAATCATCACTCGTGCCCGTGGAATTCCGTCCTCACCGCCGATGCATGATATAACAACACCAAGGAGTATATGTGAACACCGTGTCCCACTGTGTCAATAAAACCGTCTGGGCAAGTATAACTACGGATCCGACCGTACAATATCTGTACAACCATATCACGAAGGCGACCGCGTGGCAAGTGCACTAGCCTCCACCAGATCCACCTGCGTCACGTAGCTGACGGGGGCAAGTGAATCGGCCAGGCACCCGATCACAACCGTAAGTCACGATACTTCACCGCGAAGCTGACACGTGGCAAGTGCAATAACCTATACCAGATCCACCTGCGTCACGTAGCTGACGGGGGCAAGTAAACAGGCTACGCACCCGATCACAACCGTAAGTCACGATACTTCGCCATAACCAAAATGGTCACATGTCCACAGAATCCATCAACGGTGTAGACATGCCCATGTAACAATACCATCGGAAGCATACGGTGGAATCTCCGTCAGCCGTGCGTCCAAGTAAGTTCTCAACAAGTCAATCGGCCCTCCATCGAGAGACGCGGTAGTATAGAAACACAATTTTTGCACAACAAAGACTATCACCATAAGCATAGACAAGTTACACAACACCAAACATAGGTAAGTTACACAACAACAAGCATAGGCAAGTTATACATAACTCAAGGTACTTTCATTTTATGTCAAAGTCCGGGTTTTAACCTAAAGTACTACGTCGTTAAATTCCTTTTAAAAGATCCATTCCTTTTATAAAAGTCACCCGATACCCGTAGTATAAAATAGAGTGACTCACATTTTTAGGTAAACCAAAACACTTCCCTTTTCAACCACATTCTTTTCCCTAAGGTTCCAGTTTGCCTAATTTCAATTACTCAAGTCTCTTTATTTTAGAAAAGTTTCATAGTTCAATGTCTTAATCTCTTTTAAAACAATTGAGTAACATATGCCTTATATGAGTGTAGGTTGTTCTTATTCATAATCAATCTTATTAAGCAGCCATGATCTAGGAAATGTAATATCATTTTGTCTCATCTTAGCTTCTATGCAGATGGAGGTTTCTACTGGTTTTAATAATACTTCATTATTCAATACATTTTCCTTTATTCATGCTGCAGTGGTTTGTCGATACTCATTCTGATTTCCGAACTCAGTAAAACATTATTCCTTCTAAAAACCAAGTACTCATTACTCACGAATGAGGTTTCACACAAAAATTCATATTAATTCATTCAAGTCAAGTCTCTTATCTTTTAAGATTAAGTCTCTTAACTTCTAAAAATCAGTAAACCATTCTCTTTATCTCTCTTAAGACGTTATACCTAACTCCCCATAAAGCTAGTATAACTCTTATGTTTTCAAAACCAAGTATTACTCTTCTTTCAAAAAGGTTTCTTAATTCTTTTGAAATATTTCAAGATTCTTATTATTCAGGCTTAAGTCAAAAGACATTGCCGTACAACTACGTTCAGTTAGCACACGTACGTCTACCGTACTATATATATATATATATTTTATTCAGGCTTAAGTCAAAAGACATTGCCGTACAATTACGTTCAGTCAACACACGTACGTCTACCGTACTATATATATATATATCTTTAAAATATCATGCTCAAGAGTATAGGAAGAATCACATACCTCGCGACGATTATCGACTATAAGCAAAACGCTCCACGGCTATAACCCGACTAGCCTTGTCCACCTTCTAAGTAGCACATGCTACTTGCAGAACATTCAACCAATAAAGGTTATCAGTCTACTGTAAATACAGTCCTATGTAAATACAGTTTAATCTTCTACTCTAATATTCTTCTGATGTGATTTCAGTTCAAGTCTATTCTGTAATATCCTTCTATTACAGTTCAATTCTCTTCTATGAATCTTATATTCATTTCAATTCAACTACAGTATGTAATTTCCAATTAAACTAGAAGGATAGGATTATTTACCTCGATGAACCCAAAATTATCCAAGTTTAATGTCGCTCCTGAGCAACGTTAAGCTCCTACTCCGTGCGCTCCAACCCGCTCCAAGCAACCCTTAGAAGTTCTACGCCTTACTTAACACTTCAACCGACTATGAAGGTTTTCCTTAGGGTTTCGTTTTTGTGACTGAGGGAAAGTATAATAGTATTTTCCGGGCTTTACGTATAGAGGTAACTTTGGAAAGTACTACAAGGTATATGGGCTAAAGTATTTGGGCATTATAACAATACTTGGAGAGTATTTCTATACCACAAAAATGGGGTATTTATACGAGACAACTAGGTAAGGGGTACCCTGCGGCCAAGCCTCACTCGAGGGAGGCTCTCGGCCAAGGCTTCTCAAAAGAGGGGTACCTCAGGCCAAGCCTCACTCGAGGGAGGCTCTCGACCAAGGCTTCTCAAAGAGGGGTTTGGGCGAACTCAACTCACAAAAGGGAGGATTTCAAGACTTGGAAAGTGATTTTAGGATGAAGAAGTTCATCAACTTAGAGGGGTATTTATAGGTCAAGGAATGGCCAACCAATGGCCAAGATCCATCCAAGTGTTAGGCAAGTGTAAGGCTAGGATTAAGCCATGTGCACCTTATCCATCTACCACACCAACTTGCACAAATATCCTACCTAACCAATGCCACCTTTTCGTCCATTTGCCGCTTCCTTCCAATGTGAGGTGACACATATCGCCCCTCCCGTTGGTCCAAAATGTTTCGTCTCTCGGAAAAATCCGCAAAAATTAAAAATGACATAGCCGTATTTTTCCCTTCGCAAGTTTAGTAAAACGTTTCGTCGAAAAACGACTCCTTTCGGCACTTGTGTACAAATTTCGAAACTTGCCAAATCTTAAGGCTTAAATTTTCTACGTACGTCCTTACGTACATACTCTGGAAATACGGGGTATAACACAGGTGGTATAACGTCTTGAGGGTTACCCCTCATTTATACTCTTACCCTGGAGCAGGTGGTATAACGTCTTGGGGGTTTACCCCTCACTGATACTCTTACCGTGGAGAAGGTGGTAAAGCAGGTGGTATAGCGTCTTGGGGGTTTACCCCTCACTGATACTCTTACCCTGGAGAAGGTGGTATAACGTCTTGGGGGTTTAACCCTCATTTATACTCTTACCCTATCTCGACCGACCATCTAACGATACATAAGCACTACCATGTCCTTTATAAAAAATCCGGGAATTTAACCCAAGTACTCCAAATAACGGAAGAATACCCGTGGAATCCCACATCACCGATGCGTCGAGTAACTTACAACAAGGCGGTACCTCGAAGTCGCGCGGCGTAATAAAACATAATACTTGCACTCAAAGGCTATCACCAGCACATATAGGCTAATTCTCAATTAACCAAGCCAAAGTACTTATCAAGGCACACATAGAATAATTCTCATTTAACAAGCCAAAGTACTTATCAGGGCACAAATAGAATAATTCTCATTTAACAAGCCAAAGTACTTATCAAGGCACACATAGAATAATTCTCATTTAACAAGCCAAAGTACTTATCAGGGCACAAATAGAATAATTCTCATTTAACAAGCCAAAGTACTTATCAAGGCACACATAGAATAATTCTCATTTAACAAGCCAAAGTACTTATCAGAGCACAAATAGAATAATTCTCATTTAACAAGCCAAAGTACTACGTACGTACATTCTTTTCAAAAGACTCCTTTCCAAATAAAACTTCCCCGATACTAACAACCGTAGTATCAAGTCCTATCCACCTTTCAAGACAAGTCACAACACCTTTTTAGAAATACAATTACCGGCTTCTAAATCAAGTGACTTCTTTATTAAAAACCTTAAGCAATTGGTACCTTTAAAACAATTTGCCCTTCCTTAATACAAGTTATTTCTTTGATTACATTAGAGAAAACCATTCTCTTAACCTTCCATAAAGCCGTTATAACCAACTTCCCATAAAGCCGTTATAACCCTTTATGATTTAGACCAACACGTTCCTTTTATAACCAAGAGACTTCTACTTTTTGAAACCAAGTATTATATACTTTCAAATCAATTCTCATAACTTTCAAAAATACAATTAGTCTCTTAACCTTTAGAAAACAAGTGACTCCTTTTATTATAAAACCTTAGGCAATTTATGCCTTAAAAACAAGTTGCCTTTTCACTAAAATCAAGTCATTTATCTTTCCATAAAGCAAATATAACTAACTTCCCATAAAGCCGTTATATTCACTTTATACCTTAGCCAAAAATAATTTCCTATCCAAGGGACTTATACGTTTAAAACGGAACAAGTATCACATACTTTAAAACTCTTCAAGTCCCTTAACCTTAATAAAACTTAAGACATCCTTTATACTTTCAAAGAAGTGAGTAAACCTCCCAACTCACCCGACTTGGCTATTCACAAACTAGTAAAGGATATCAAGGTGTTGTACGTCTACCGTACTACATACGTGCAACTAGTCATGCTCAAAGATAGGAAAAGTTCTACATAGAGTAGATCACACAACTACCTCTTAACTTCTAAGAGTATCAGGAAACATGAAATGATACCACAGGTATATTCCATACATAGAATCATGCCAAAGGAAGGAAGAGGTTCACATACCTCGCGACGATTGTCGACAAGTAGCAAAATGCTCCAAAGTACTTCAACCTTGAGCTATTCCATTCTTCAAGTAGGATACGCTATACTTAGTACTTCAACCTATAATGGTCACCATACGTCCATTAACCTCTTATTTCAAACGTAGAATATCCTAGGTGCTAAGTCACTAAATTTTACGGAAAATCGGACAGCACCTCATTTGTTTCTACTTACTTTGCCACCTTTTTCAAGGCCGAATACAATAACCAAACACGCCACATTTAAGGCCCAATCAATGCAATCAACAATAGGGGATTACACGCCTACTAGACGTGTAAAATTCCGCCCCACAAACGATATCATATTAATACAACTTACTAGGCCCATTTCGGCTAACTTGAAGTACTACAACATCAATTCTTATCCAATTTCCATTTCAATCCAAGCTATTAGCCTAACATGATATCAAGTCGCAAGAGATTATAACTACTACAATCTCCAAGTAATTAACATGCGACTATTCTAACTACGACCAACTTGAAATGCAACTTCAATTGGCTTATATAACATTTCGGATTTAAGCTACAAGTAATCCATAATACTTATAAACTTCAACACATATACTACATGCTAGTAAAATGTAAGGCTAGCAACAATACATAATCTTGTAACACTTAAAGAGAACAAGATTATACATCAACGAATCTTAATCCAATCTTCAAATCCGAAGTCGCTCCTTAGCAACTTAGAGACTCTTCAAGACACTTCAATCCTCTAGTTGAGACCCTTAGAACAACACCAACAATTTCCTTCAAACTTCCAAACAAAACCTAGAAAAGCCACTAGGTTTTCACTTTGCGACTAACCCGAAAACTATCTTTTTCCGAGATTTTTCTATTGAGATACACTTACAATACACTCATGAACCTTGGTTTAAAGTGTGGAGCTTAAAGAACAAGAAACGAAAATTTTTCTTTTCCTTTCTAGGTGAACCCGAGAGCTCTTGGAAGAGTTCATCCAATTTTCTTGAAATTTTGCTAAGTATGGAAGCTTGTCTCACTACTAGTAGTATTATATAGGGACATGGAGGGTCAAGATGTGTACAATTAGGTGGCTAGGATGAGGTCTAAGCAAATATCAAGCCTTTGTGGGTCCATTGACTTGGTCAAGAAACTCAAGCTCCAAGTTGCAAGAATTGTCTTGCCAACAAAGGTCCAATGACCCCTAAGCCCTTGCAATTTCGTCCAAGGCCTTTCTAAGGGGGGGTGACACGTGTGCCCTCCCATTCGTCACAATAATTCGTTTTCCGATAATTTCAAATTTCCAATAAATTTTTACAAGTCTCAAATCTTAACAATGTGAGTTCTTACGTACGTTCTTAAAACATATCCTGTAAATACGGGGTGTAACAGAAATCAAGTTTCTTACTTTGAAAATTCAAGAAACCAATACTTGTTTATAATGATCTTATTAAAGCAGCCATGATCTAGAAAATGTAATACAATTTTGTCTTATCTTAGCTTCTATGCAGATGGAGGAATTCTACTCATTTTAATTTAATTGATTGTAAATACATTTTCATTTATTAACGCTGCAATGACTTGTTCGATATCTATTCTCATTCGTGCCGTAAATTAGCAAAATCAACTCGACTCCAAATATTTCCTAACGACTCTTGCCAACATCCCCCATAAGACTTGGTAAGATCTAGGATAACTTTATTCTTTTTAAAGACCAAGTACCCATTACTCACGAATGAGGTTTCGCAACATTTTCACACAATTCAAGTCCTTAACATTTCATATCAAGTCACTTAACTCTAGAACCAAGTCAAGGACACAAAAAGGAAATCCAACTCCTTTAACACACGTGCGTCTACCGCACTATATATTTCACAAATAATCATGCTCAAGAGAATAGGAAGAATCACATACCTCGCGACGATTATCGACAAGTAGCAAAATGCTCCAAAGTACTATAACCTTGCTAGCCTTTTCCACCCTTCAAGTAGAATACGCTACTCGTAGTACTTCACCCTATAATGGCCATAATACGTCTATTAGCTTCTAGCTTTAACGTAGAATATTCTAAGTGTAAAGTCACTTATTCTACGGAAAATTGGACAACACTTCCTTCGTTTCTACGTACTTTTCCACCTTTTTCAAGGCCCGAAATCAATAACCAAACATGCCACATTTAAGGCGCAACAATTCAGCAATTCAAAGGGGATTACACGCCTGGCCGGACGTGTAAAATTTTGTTACACCCCGTAAGTCCAGGACATGTATAAGAGAATGTACGTAAGGAATCAAGACTTGGAAATTGGTACGGAAGGAAGAATTATTTTTCCGACGGAAAATCTTCCGGGCGTCGGAAAGGAAAAATGTTCGTTGTTGAGAATTAGATTCTCAAAATGCATTATTTGAAGAGTATGGAACTTATTAACATTATGGATTTTTTTTTTACGGATTTGGTCATGTGGGGCCCACCCGAGGAATTTTACGTTTTGTGGGGCCCACGAGGGTTACAGAATTTTATGGACGAATGAGAGGGCGACACGTGGAACCCCCACATATGGTCTTGGACGATTTTTAGTAAGGGTAAAATGGTCATTGACCATGGTTAAATATCAAGTCTTCAAGCTTGAGATTGTTGACCAAGGTTAACTTGTCCACTTGGCTATTTAATTAATGATCCTCATCCAAGCCACACATTTGTTATAATCTAAGCCCTACAATGTGTTTTATATACTACCCTAGTGCAAGACAAGGTCTTCCAACACTTAGAAAAAAATCACAACACTCTTGTTCTTCATAGATAGCTCACGGGTTCATCATTTTTCTCCACACAAAAATTTGCAATTGTGGTCCTTTATTCACAAGACTTAAACCCAATGTCCCTAAGGGTATTGTAAGGATATCTCAATAGAAAGATTTCGGAAAAACGGCGTTTTCGTATTAGTCGCAAGGCGGAAACTTAAGGAGTTCTTCAACTTTGAAGTTGGAACTTGAAGATGGGTTCTTCATAGGCTTCTAAGGAGTGCTTGGAGCGGATTGGAACATAAGGAAAGGAGCTAAGAATTGCTAAGGCGCGACTTTGAATCGTGGAAATTTTAAGGGCTTATAAATGTATAAATCTTGTCGTTTTAGCAATTAAGTTTACTTATTGTTGTAGCTATGGATAATAGCAAGCATGAGTTATATATTATGAAGTTTGATAAGTGTTTTGGCTATTGGAACCCTAATCCGAAAACTAGCATGTTATCCTTAAGACTACATTTCAAGTTGATTATTCGTTTAAGTCGTCGCATGTTGTGTAAGAAGGAAATTGTAGTTGTTGAAGTTGTTTATAACTATATAACATGTTAGACCTTAGAACTTTGAATTGTTGGTTATGTTGTTGGCCGAGAATGGCTTGAATTTGGAACTACTTCGTATTAATTGTGGGGCGGAATTTTACACGTATTGTAAGACGTGTAATCCCCTTTGTTTGGTTGTTGTTTTGAGCCTTAAATGTGGTGTGTTGGTTATTGTATTCGGCCTTGAAAAAGGTGGCAAAGTTTGTAGAAACAAAGGAAGTGCTGCCCGATTTTCCGTAGAATAAGAGACCGTATACTTAGTATTATTCTACGTTAGAGACTAGAAATTGATAGTCATGTTGTGACCATTATAGGTTGACAATTCTACGTACGGCGTATTCGGCTTAGCTTGTGGATTTAGCTGAAAAGGTATGTGAACTATCTCCTCTTCTAGCATGATTCCTTAAGATAAAGAAAGTATGTCCTACTCCTTAAATGATCCATTCCTTGGTTGTATTTGGATTGCCTAAAATAGAATTTGTTCTATGTACTTCCTTGATTGTACTTTGATGTTTAAATTGTAAGTCGTATAATCCATTGCCTTAGTGAAGTTTGGATTCTTAAGAGTGAAGGTATTTTACTTAAAGTACATAGAGTCTTGAAAAGGAAGTGGTTTCCAAACCTTTTGGCTAGTGCCTTAGTTCCAAAACCTAAGGGTCGTTATAATGACTTTAGGGGAGTCAAAGGAGTGATTTACTTAATTGTTTTAAGAGAGGAGAAATGACATGATTTAAGAGAAGTAACTTGTTTTAAAGGTGTGAGTTACTTGAGGTTTAAAAGTAGAAGAAACTTGTTTTCTAAAGATTAAGAGACCTGAAGTATTTTGAAAGTTAAGAAACTTGATTTGTAAGTATGTGATACTTGGTTTTAAAAGTATAAGTCTCTTGGTTATAAAAGGAATGAATATGTCTAAAACCATAAAGGGTTATAACGACTTTATGGGAAGTTGGTTATAACGGCTTTATGGAAGGTTAAGAAAGTTGTCTATTTTTATTATTAGGCATAAGTTGCCTAGATTGTGAAAATTTGAAGTTACTTGATTTCAAGCTTTGAAATGAGTTTTCTAAAAGTGTAGTAACTTACTTTGGAAAATAGACACACCTTGATACTACGGGTGTTAGTATCTTGGGGTTTTACATTAAAAGGAGTCTTTTGAAAAGAATGTACGTACGTAGTACTTTGGTTTGTTTAATTGAGAATTATTCTATGTGTGCCTTGATAAGTACTTTGGCTTGTTTAATTGAGAATTGCCAATGTGTGCTGGTGATAGCTTTTGAGTGCAAGTATTATGTTTTATTACGTTGCCGCGACTCTCGGTTGGAGGGTCGGCTGTCTTGTTGTAAGTTTACTTGGACGTAGCGACAGTGATGTGGGATTCCACGGGTATGCTTCCATTATTTGTATTACCCCATGGTCATGCTTATACGATGTGGGATTCCGGGGCATGCGACCATGAGGGATACTCCTTGGACATGCTTATACGATGTGGGATTTCGGGGCATGTGACCAGGAGGCGGGTTAGATTCCCGGATTTGTTTGTGTTACCCTATGGTCATGCTTATACGATGTGGGATTCCGGGGCATGCGACCACGTGGGATATTTTTATGGATTGGCCCTCCATGAGATTTAGTGACGCAGGTTGGATCTGGTAGTTAGCTTTCGTACTTGCCCGCTTCGATTAATAGCGCAGATGGATCCGTAGTTGGCTTTCGTACTTGCCCCCGTCAGTGCTATTACCTGATTTGTACGATAGGCTCATTAGATAGCTTTCGCACTTGCCCCGGTCATATCTCGTGACGACATGCTGGATCTGGTAGTTAGCTATCGTACTTGCCCCGGTCAGTTGATGACGCAGGCTGGATCTGGTAGTTGGCTTTCGTACTTGTCCCGGTCAGTTTTATGATGCAGACTGGATCTGGTGGTTCATTTTCCTACTTGGCCGTACAGGTTTTAGGACACAGGTGGGACTTGGTGTTCATGTATGCTTATCTGGTGTTATATTATATCATGGACTGCCGGCAGTGAGGAAGGATTCCACGGGCATGATTGATGGGCGTGAGACCCATGGTTATATTTTAGTAATGACTTTGAGGCATCGTCCACGACTTGATATGATGCTTATGTATTGTGTCTGTAGGTTGGCTATCATACATGTCTCTGTTTTGTTTAGACTGTTATGATTTCATTCTGATACTTCATTTCACATACTTGGTACATTCTTGTCTTGACCTCGCCCGAGTGCGTTAGCCGCGAGTTTAGGTGCAGATGTGGTGATCTGCAGTGTAGGACCACGCGAGTTTTGGATAGCTCCATTTGTTCAGAGTTTATCATTTTGGTATAGTTCTTTTAGTCAAAGCTTTTATGCGGTTATGGGTCTGGCGGGGCCTTGTCGTCATATTTCATAAAACTCTTGAGGTGCGTATTCATATGTAGGATTGGACTCATACGATGTAGTGTCTTTTGATTATGTATATTATGGCAGCCTTATCGGCTTTGCCTTATGCGTATGTTGGTTTTGAAAAAAAAGAGGTGTTATTTAATTTCCATGATTTACTTGGTTGTTAATGTCACGACCCAGGCCTGCATGGCGGTGCCCTACCTGGGCACCGTTACAGGTATACATCAGAGAAAATCAGCGGAACATACATGAAACTTATAAATAAATCATCAAAGATAAAATCAACAGGTTAGCCGATAGGGCTACCTTCCTGGACATATATATATACAACCGAAGCAGTTGCCTCATTTCCTTTACAAACTGACCCACAATATGTGACTACAGACCTCTAAGAGTTTTAACATAACAACTGTGGCGGGACAGGGCCCCGCCATACCCCTGAATACACATGAATCTACAACCTCAGGGGAAACCGTACCAAGAGATAAGCCTCCGGAGCAAATGGAGTTTTTCCCAAAACTGAACCGAGATCCTAAGAGCAAGGGTCACCAACCTGGGTACCTAAAACCTGCGGGCATGAACGGCCCAGAAAGTCGATCTAACAGGTACCGAATATGGAACAGAAATAACGTACAGTAAACAGATCATAACTGTACAAAAGAATGACAGGGACAAGTATAAAAAGTACATACCAGATCCTGCCGTGTCATTACCACTTATGAACTTAATTTCACATCATTATCTTTTCCCATTTTCAATAAAGGTTATAGCCACATTCTTACGCACATGATTAGGAAAAATCATTAAGTTCATTACTATATAACTTACTTATCTTTCATAAGTATAATCCGGCCCTTTGGGAGGCGCTATATACTACCCGGCCCAATCTGGGACGCGATCAAGTCACACAAATATCAAAGCGTGCCCGTGGAATCCCCCATCACTGCCGACAACTATAAGTGTAAAAATAACCGTGTGACGCGCCCGTGGCATCCCACCTCACTGTCGGCGTACACATACACAACACATATATATATCTCCTGCCCGTGGAATCCAACATCACGGTGGATTCGTCCAACATCACGGGGTGTAACATTCTTCCCCCCTTAGAAACATTCGTCCCCGAATGTTCCTTCGGAGTCAAACTTATAATTAGCGACATAGTTTCCTTTCACAACCCCGACATACCAACAATGCCACACATGGCCCTAATACCTCGCACGCGTATCTCATCCATCATAAGCCCAAAAAGGGATTATCTTGTCGTACTTCCTACTCCTTCTAACTTATACTCAGTCTCAATATAATCTGTTCATGACACTCAAACATACCACAACTTTATCATGCATACAAGTTTCTAAAGGGCCAAAGACATACCTGAAATCATATAGGCGGTTCAAAGGACCGCTAATACTGGGAACTTTCACCACGACCTCTGTCACGGCCTGCCGGTGCATATACATCCTGCCTAGCTATGGAAGGCGAAGAACCCGCAACTAATCCAAGAGATCGTGCCATCCCACGGTGCCACCTGCGGTGGGATCTCTCACGAAATGGCCCTGCTGGCCGCAAGCATAACATGCTGTCGAAGTAGTACGACACTCCCCAAAATGGAATCTACTACAGTGACCACACCGGGGCAAAGGTGGCTTCCCCTGACTACTATTCTCGGACGTCTGTGAACCTGTAGCCCTGGAGCCCTGACCTGCTCCTGAATATCCCCGCCGACCAAACCTCAGGCGGAAGGCGGAAGGAGCACTCTGTGCCGGCTGAGATGTAGACCTAGTCTGCTGTTGAGGCTGTCCGCCTCGAAAGTTACCACGGAACCTGTAGCCCCGGCCTCTTGGTGGCTCGAGTCTAGCTGACCCTCTCTCTCTCTGTCCTCTATCCCCTGAGCATAAGCTTTCATCCTGGCAATGTCCATACCGGGCTAAAGAGCCACTCCCAGGCATGCAGTAATCATATAATGGTCTAGCCCCATCACATAACGGTGAACTCTGTCCGCCATATCAACCACAATAGTGTGCGCATACCTAGCCAAAGAGTCAAACTCCAGGTTGTATTCCCTGATGGTCCTCCCATTCTGCCTCAATGACAAGAACCTATCAACACGGGCTCTCCTCATTTCAGGAGGCAAAAAGTGATCAAGAAAGGCCTCCGTGAACTCATCCCAAACTGCCGGACGAGCACCCACACCTCTCGATAGCTCCCAAGACTCAAACCAGTTCAACGCAATATCGCGTAACCGGTAAGAAGCTAACACAATTGACTCTGTCTCCGAAGCCCTAAGCACCTGCATAGTCCGCTGTAGCTGCCGAACGAACTCTTGAGGATTATCCTCAGATCTCGAACCATAAAACTCGGGTGGACTACAACCCAGAAAATCCCGAATCCTCAAATCGGCTCTGGGTTAGATACTGCTCTGCTGCGGCCGCCTACTACTATGCTAGTCAAAAGCACGATCTGCTCTCCATAATCTCTAAACTGCCTCGCCGCAGAATCGAGGCTCGGTGCAGGAACCTCTGGAGCTCCGCCGCTCTCGGCTCCTCTGTCTGCCGGTGTGGCTGAGCTCGTAATCCGCCTACTACCTCGGGCATAGCTCGTGCTCGAGTCTGGTAACCCTCTGCGTACCACTAGCGCCTCGCCTGCTGCCTTGCCTTTCGGGCCACGTCGCCCAGTGGAGGCATAATCATTACATAAGAAGGGTCGGAGAGGATTCACCTACTAGAGCGACTCTCTTGCACGATTTCAAGAGAGAAGAATGGAAACCATTCCTAAATGTCCTGCGACCTCCCGATTATAGATGTGGTGCACAACACACGATAATCAAGACTCTACTAGACACGGTCCGTAGACACTTTTCGAGGACTAATCGCTCGATACCACTTTTGTCACGACCCGGCCGGGCGATCGTGCCATACACGGGCAGATGCAGTTATACATCGAGAGAAAATCAGCGAACATACATGAAACTTATAAATAAATCATCAAAATAAAATCAACGAGTTAGCCGAGTAAATTTACCTTCCGACATATATATATACAACCAAGCGATTTGCCTCATTTTCTTTACAAACTGACCCACAATATGTGACTACAGACCTCTAAGAGTTTTAACATAACAACTGTGGCGGGACAGGGCCCCGCCATACCCCTGAATACACATGAATCTACAACCTCAGGGGAAACCGTACCAAGAGATAAGCCTCCGGAGCAAATGGAGCTTTTTCCCAAAACTGAACCGAGATCCTAAGAGCAAGGATCACCAACCTGGGCACCTAAAACCTGCGGGCATGAATGCAACCCAGAAGAAAATCGATTAACAGTGCGAATATGGAACAGAAATAACGTACAGTAAACAGATCATAACTGTACAAAAGAATGACAGGGACAAGTATAAAAAGTACATACCAGATCCTGCCGTGTCATTACCACTTATGAACTTAATTTCACATCATTATCTTTTCCCATTTTCAATAAAGGTTATAGCCACATTCTTACGCACATGATTAGGAAAAATCATTAAGTTCATTACTATATAACTTACTTATCTTTCATAAGTATAATCCGGCCCTTTAAGGAGGGGCGCCTATACTACCCGGCCCAATCTGGGACGCGATCAAGTCACACAAATATCAAAGCGTGCCCGTGGAATCCCCCATCACTGCCGACAGCTATAAGTGTAAAAATAACCGTGTGACGCGCCCGTGGCATCCCACCTCACTGTCGGCGTACACATACACAACACATATATATATCTCCTGCCCGTGGAATCCCACATCACTGCCGACAGCTATAAGTGTAAAATATAACCATGTGACGCGCCCGTGGCATCCCACCTCACTGTCGGCGTACACATACACAACACACACATATATATATAACGCGGCCGCATGCCCCGGAATCCCACATCGTATAAGCATGGCCATAACGTGCCTTCGGCATCCCTCATCGTAGGTGCATGTCTTCATGGGGAGCTAACCCATGGAGTAATAATATAACATGCCCCAGGAATCTTTCATCGTGGGTACATGTCTTCATGGGGAGCTAGCCCATGGAGTAAAATATAACATGGTCGCATGCCCCGGAATCCCACATCGTATAAGCATGGCTAGGAAGTACTAAAACACGCGGGCATCTAACCCGCATCCTGGCTGCATGCCCCGGCATCCCTCATCGCATAAGCATGGCCAAGATCAATCACAATGGAAGCATACCCGTGGAATCCCCCGTCACTGCCGCTACGTCCAATAAAATGTCCGGGCATCTAACCCGCATCCTGGTCACATGCCCCGGAATCCCACATCTTATAAGCATGTCCAAGGATCAGTCATTATGGAAACATACCCGTGGAATCCCACCTCACTGTCGGTACGTCCAAGTAAACTTATAACAAGACAGCGACCCTCCAACTGAGAGTCGCGACAACGTAACATATAATACTTGCACTCAAAGCTATCACAAGCAAATCTAGGCAAGTTCATTAAACCTTTAAACTTCCATTTTTATAAACTCATGGCCCTTTCGTTTTACACATTAAAATCCGGGAATTTAACCCCAAGATACTACCACGTAGTATCCGGCTTGTGTACATTTCACATAAGTCACGATACTTTTAGAAATACATGTCTCGGCTTCTAAATCAAGTGACCCTTACATTAAAGCTTTTAAGCAAGTGATACCTTTAAATCACATTGCCCTTCCTTAATACAAGTTATTCTTTGATTACTTTATTAGAGAAAACCATTCTCTTAACCTTCCATAAAGCCGTTATAACCAACTTCCCATAAAGCCGTTATAACCCTTTATGGTTTTAGACAAAACTCATTCCTTTTATAACCAAGAGACTTATACCTTTATTAAAACCAAGTATTATATATTTCAAATCGATTCTCTTAACTTCAAAAAAAATACAATTAGTCTCTTAACCTTTAGAAATCAAGTGACTCCTTTTATTATAAAGCCTTAGGCAATTGATGCCTTAAAATCAAGTCATTATCCTTCCATAAAGCAAATATAACCAACTCCCCATAAAGTCGTTATATTCACTTTATACCTTAGCCAAAATACAATTTCCTATCCAAGGGACTTATACGTTTAAAACTGAACAAGTATCACATACTTCAAAACTCTTCAAGTCCCTTAACTTTAATAAAACATTAGACATCCTTAATACTTTCAAAGAAGTGAGTTAATCTCCTAACTCACCCGACTTGGCTATTCATAAAACTAGTAAAGGATATCAAGGTGTTGTACGTCTCAAGTACTATATCGTGCAACTAGTCATGTTCAAAAGATAGGAAAAGTTCTACATAGAGTAAATCACACAACTACCTCTTAACTTCTAAGAGTAGAAGGAAACATGAAATGATACCACAGGTATATTCCATACACAGAATCATGCCAAAGGAAGGAAGAGGTTCACATACCTCGCGACGATTATCGACAAGTAGCAAAATGCTCCAAAGTACTTCAATCTTGATAGCTAATCCATCCTTCAAGTAGGATACACTATACTTAGTACTTCAACCTATAATGGTCACAATACGTCCATTAACCTCTTACTTCAAACCTAGAATATTCTAATTGCTAAGTCGCTAAATTCTACGGAAAATCGGACAGCACCTCCTTTGTTTCTACTCACTTTGCCACCTTTTTCAAGGCCGAATACAATAACCAAACATGCCACATTTAAGGCCCAATCAATGAAATCAACAATAGGTGATTACACGCCTACTAGGCGTGTAAAATTCCGCCCCACAAACGATATCAAATTAATACAACTTACTAGGCCAATTCGGCTAACTTGAAGTACTACAACATCAATTCTTATCCAATTTCCATTTCAATCCAAGTTATTAGCCTAACATGATGTCAAGTCGCAAACGATTATAACTACTATAATCTCCAAGTAATTAACACGCGACGATTCAAATAAACGACCAATTTGTAATCCAAATTCACATGGCTTACATTACATTTCAGATTTAAGGCTACAAGCAATCCATAATACTTATAAACTTCAACATATCAACTTCATGCTTGCAACATGTAAAGCTAACAACAACAATATAACTATAATCTTGTAACACTATTAAAGAGACAAGATTATACCTCAACGAATCTCAATATAACTTCCAAATCCGAAGTCACTCCTTAGAAACTTAGAGACTCTTCAAGACACTTCAATCCGCTACTTGAGACCTTTAGAACAACACCAACCAATTTCCTTCAATCTTCCATACAAAACCTAGAAAACAACTAGGTTTTCGCTTTGCGACTAACCCGAAAACTATCTTTTTCCGAGATTTTTCTATTGAGATATGCTTACAATACACTCATGAACCTTGGTTTAAAGTGTGGAGCTTAAAGAACAAGAAACAAATTTTTTTTTTGTTGTTGAAGAGGGCAAACCCGAGAGCTAGTCTCTTGAGGTTCTTGAGATTCTTGAAAAAATTTCTAAATGTTGGCATTTGTCTTGCTACTAGTAGTATAATAAAGGGACATGGAGGGTCAAGATGCAACCAAATGGGTGGTTTGGATGAGCTCTTATTAAATATCAAGTCTTGTGGGTCCTTGACCAAGTCAACTTTCTCAAGCTTTCAAGTTGCAAGACTTAATCATCCTACCAAAGGTCAAATGACCCTTTTGTCCATGGCATTTTCGTCAAAGCTTACTAAAGGGGGGGTGACACATGTCGCCCTCCCATTCGTCATAATAATACGTTTCGAAAATTTCATAATTCCGATAAATTTTTACAAGTCTCAAATCTTAACACTTGTGAGTTCTTTCGTACGTTCTTAAAACATGTCCTGTAAATACGGGGTGTAACAGTTAAGGTAGAAGGGTGCCCAGGTAGGGCACCAGTCACGGGCCCGGGGTGCGGGGTGTGATAGAGTGGTATCAGAGCAGTCAGTCCTCGGAATGTCTACAGACCGTGTCTAGTAGAGTCTTGATTATCGGTGTGTTGGGCGCCACACCCATAAACAGGAGGCTACAGGACATTTAGGAGTTGGTTTCTATTCTTCTCATTCTGAGATCGTGCCATAGAGCTGTGTTAGTAAGATAATTCCTCTCTGACATCTTTTTGTATGCTATGCCTCGAGGAGAGGCGGCCGCCGAGAAGGGCAAAAGAGTAGCGAGAGCTACGGTGACTCAGAGATTTGATAGGGCTTATGCCTGTGGTATACCGGATGTTGTTCGCGATGGCGAGTTCTTCTGCGCCAGTTTTGAGACCCGGCACGAGCCTCCAGTTTCTCAGTTAGGAGAAGACTATAGGGTCATGAGGGAAGCAATTATGTTATTGACCAAGATAGCGGTGCTACAGTTTCATCAGCAGGAGGTTATTCGGCCAATACAGACAGGTGTACAGAGGGTAGAGGGCCAACGTGGAGATCAGCGTAAGAGGGCTAGACCGGTTGGTTATCCCGGTGAGTTTTTGGACGAGCAACCTCAGCAGCGAGTGAGATATTCATCCCAGCCTACCCAGTACATACCCCCGCAGCTCACAGGTGGGAGATTTGACTCCACAAGGTATTTAGGAGCCGGTCCAAGCTCCAGGGGTCGAGGTTCTCAAAGGAGCAGAGGATTTTCTCAGTCGAGGCCACTTTTTCCTCAGTGTTTCCGATGTAGTAATCGTCATTTGGGGAAATGTCGTTATGGCATAGGTGATTGTTTTTATTGTGGTCGTCCGGGCCATATACTTAGGGTATGTCCTTTTAGAAGGAGCACCGGTGAGGTGGCTCATCCTATGAGGCCGATGGTTGATTCCCTTTCCTCCACAGCTGTGCATCCCCCAGGGCAGGGTGTTCAGATGTCAGCCAGCCGTGGTAGAGGTCAGGGTGGAGTTTATGGTTCTGGCGGTCCTTCGAACCGCATAGATGACGTGACTACTGGGCAGGATCAGGAGGCCACATCGCATGGGGTTACTGGTATATTTCGATTCTTTTGAATCATACGTGCATTGTTAGATTCAGATTTTCCCTAGCGTATATATTTTCCCTTTGTTGCTAGCAGTTGTAAGTGATAGTACCCCCAGAGGTAGGAATACTTTGATTAGTAAAGTGAAAAGTTAAGAATGTTGACAAGAATGATAAGTGATTTGAGACTATAGTTGTGTAGAGTTCACAAGTTGTAATTACCCCGTAACAGTGTAAGACCGATAGGGAAGGATGTACAGTAGAAATACTTCGACCTATGTGACAAACCTCTAGTGAATAGGGGGATAGGGTAAGAAGTACCTTGAGATAAGAGAAAGATTTATTTCAGACTAAGATTGAGAAGTTAAGTGTGACGATGAGTCGGGTTATGGACTCATTTTGGGTCAACCGGTAGTATGGAATGGGGTGATGTCAGTTGGTAATGGTCCCGCTATGTGATAAGGTCACGAGGATGCAAGGCCCAAGTCTAGTTGATTTTGTACGGGTACTAAATAAGTTTGGAAGTACGAGAAAGTATGACAAGTAAGGAAAGAAAGGAATCTCTAAGGATCCCGTGTTTGAGAAGACTGTAACCTTCGAGTATTGTGAGAAGGGACCACGGACGGAAGGTCCATTGATATGTTTACGTATGTTATGTGGTGGCCATGTGTGGCATCGTTGGTCTTGTGGAGTATTGATTGATAGACACAGTATAGAGACTGTGCCGGAGTTTGTATAGCTTGACAACCGACTAAGAACATTCGGGGATGAATGTTTCTAAGGGGGAAGAATGTTACACCCCGTAAGTCCAGGACATATATAAGAGAATGTACGTAAGGAATCAAGACTTGGAAATTGGTACAAAAGGAAGAATTATTTTTCCGACGGAAAATCTTCCGGGCGTCGGAAAGGAAAAATGTTCGTTGTTGAGAATTGGATTCTCAAAATGCATTATTTGAAGAGTATGGAACTTATTAACATTATGGATATTTTTTTTTACGGATTTGGTCATGTGGGGCCCACCCGAGGAATTTTACGTTTTGTGGGGCCCACGAGGGTTACAGAATTTTATGGACGAATGAGAGGGCGGCACGTGGCACCCCCACATATGGTCTTGGATGATTTTTAGTAAGGGTAAAATGGTCATTGACCATGGTTAAAGATCAAGTCTTCAAGCTTGAGATTGTTGACCAAGGTCAACTTGTCCACTTGGCTATTTAATTAATGATCCTCATCCAAGCCACACATTTGTTATAATATAAGCCCTCCAATGTGTTTTATATACTACCCTAGTGCAAGACAAGGTCTTCCAACACTTAGAAAAAAATCACAACACTCTTGTTCTTCATAGATAGCTCACGGGTTCATCATTTTTCTCCACACAAAAATTTGCAATTGTGGTCCTTTATTCACAAGACTTAAACCCAATGTACCTAAGGGTATTGTAAGGATATCTCAATAGAAAGATTTCGGAAAAACGGCGTTTTCGTATTAGTCGCAAGGCGGAAACTTAAGGAGTTCTTCAACTTTGAAGTTGGAACTTGAAGATGGGTTCTTCATAGGCTTCTAAGGAGTGCTTGGAGCGGATTGGAACATAAGGAAAGGAGCTAAGAATTGCTAAGGCGCGACTTTGAATCTTGGAAATTTTAAGGGCTTATAAAGGTATAAATCTTGTCGTTTTAGCAATTAAGTTTACTTATTGTTGTAGCTATGGATAATAGCAAGCATGAGTTATATATTATGAAGTTTGATAAGTGTTTTGGCTATTGGAACCCTAATCCGAAAACTAGCATGTTAGCCTTAAGACTACATTTCAAGTTGATTATTCGTTTAAGTCGTCGCATGTTGTGTAAGAAGGAAATTGTAGTTGTTGAAGTTGTTTATAACTATATAACATGTTATACCTTAGAACTTGGAATTGGAAAAGGATTGGAAAAGACTTTGAATTGTTGGTTATGTTGTTGGCCGAGAATGGCTTGAATTTGGAACTACTTCGTATTAATTGTGGGGCGGAATTTTACATGTATTGTAAGGCGTGTAATCCCCTTTTTTTGAGCCTTAAATGTGGCGTGTTGGTTATTGTATTCGGCCTTGAAAAAGGTGGCAAAGTTTGTAGAAACAAAGGAAGTGCTGCCCGATTTTCCGTAGAATAAGAGACCGTATACATAGTATTATTCTACGTTAGAGACTAGAAATTGATAGTCATGTTGTGACCATTATAGGTTGACAATTCTACATACGGCGTATTCGGCTTAGCTTGTGGATTTAGCCGAAAAGGTATGTGAACTATCTCCTCTTCTAGCATGATTCCTTAAGATAAAGAAAGTATGTCCTACTCCTTAAATGATCCATTCCTTGGTTGTATTTGGATTGCCTAAAATAGAATTTGTTCTATGTACTTCCTTGATTGTACTTTGATGTTTAAATTGTAAGTCGTATAATCCATTGCCTTATTGAAGTTTGGATTCTTAAGAGTGAAAGTATTTTACTTAAAGTACATAGAGTTTTGAAAAGGAAGTGGTTTCCAAACCTTTTGGCTAGTGCCTTAGTTCCAAAACCTAAGGGTCGTTATAATGACTTTAGGGGAGTCAAAAGAGTGATTTACTTAATTGTTTTAAGAGAGGAGAAATGACATGATTTAAGAGAAGTAACTTGTTTTAAAGGTGTGAGTTACTTGAGGTTTAAAAGTAGAAGAAACTTGTTTTCTAAAGATTAAGAGACTTGAAGTATTTTGAAAGTTAAGAAACTTGATTTGTAAGTATGTGATACTTTGTTTTAAAAGTATAAGTCTCTTGGTTATAAAAGGAATGAATATGTCTAAAACCATAAAGGGTTATAACGACTTTATGGGAAGTTGGTTATAACGGCTTTATGGAAGGTTAAGAAAGTTGTCTATTTTTATTATTAGTCATAAGTTGCCTAGATTGTGAAAATTTGAAGTTACTTGATTTCAAGCTTTGAAATGAGTTTTCTAAAAGTGTAGTAACTTACTTTGGAAAATAGACACACCTTGATACTACGGGTGTTAGTATCTTGGGGTTTTACATTAAAAGAAGTCTTTTGAAAAGAATGTACGTACGTAGTACTTTGGCTTGTTTAATTGAGAATTATTCTATGTGTGCCTTGATAAGTACTTTGGCTTATTTAATTGAGAATTATTCTATGTGTGCCTTGATAAGTACTTTGGCTTGTTTAATTGAGAATTGCCAATGTGTGCTGGTGATAGCTTTTGAGTGCAAGTATTATGTTTTATTACGTTGCCGCGACTCTCGGTTAGAGGGTCGGCTGCCTTGTTGTAAGTTTACTTGGATGTACCGACAGTGATGTGGGATTCCACGGGTATGTTTCCATTATTTGTATTACCCCATGGTCATGCTTATACGATGTGGGATTCCGGGGCATGCGACCACGAGGGATACTCCTTGGACATGCTTATACGATGTGGGATTCCGGGGCATGTGACCAGGAGGCGGGTTAGATTCCCGGGTTTGTTTGTGTTACCATATGGTCATGCTTATACGATGTGGGATTCCGGGGCATGCGACCACGTGGGATATTTTTATGGATTGGCCCTCCATGAGATTTAGTGACGCAGGTTGGATCTGGTAGTTAGCTTTCGTACTTTCCCCGCTCGATTGATGGCGAGGATGGATCGGTAGTTGGCTTTCGTGCCCCGTCGTGCTATTACGATTTGGTACGGTAGGCTCTGGTGGATAGCTTTTGCACTTGCCCCGGTCATATCTCGTGACGACAGGCTGGATCTGGTAGTTAGCTTTCGTACTTGCCCGGTCAGTTGTTGACGCAGGCTGGATCTGGTTGTTGGCTTTCGTACTTGCCCCGGTCAGTTTTATGATGCAGGCTGGATCTGGTGGTTCGTTTTCCTACTTGGCCCGTACAGTTTTTAGGACACATGTGGTATTTGGTGTTCATGTATGCTTATTGATGTTATATTATATCATGGACTGTCGGCGATGAGGAAGGATTCCACGAGCATGATTGATATTATGGGCGTGAGACCCATGGTTATATTTTAGTAATGACTTTGAGGCGCGTCCACGACTTGATATGATGCCTTATGTATTGTATCGTAGGTTGGCTATCATACATCTCTCTTGTTTTGTTTAGACTGTTATGATTTCATTCTGATGCTTCATTTCACATACTTGGTACATTCTTCGTCGACCTCGCTTTGCGTTCATGCCGCAGGTTTAGGTACGCAGTGTGGTGATCTGCAGGTGTAGGACCCTGCCCAGAGTTTTTGGATAGCTCCATTTGTTCAGGAGTTTATCATTTTGGTATAGTTCTTTCGATGTGCTTTTATGCGGTTATGGATGACGGGGCCTTGTCGTCATATTTCAATAAAACTTAAGTGCAGTATTCATATGTGGATTGGACTCGTATGCGATGTAGTGTCTTTTGATTATGTATATTATGGCAGCCTTGTCGGCTTTGCCCTTGTACGTATGTTGGTTTTGAAAAAACAAAATGAGGTGTTATTTAATTTCCGCAGTTTACTTGGTTGTTAAGGTAGAAGGGTGCCCAGGTAGGGTACCAGTCACGGGCCCGGGGTGCGCGGTGTGACAAATTTTGCCCCACAATTCATATTAAACAATCCAATATTTCCAAGCCATAATCGGCTACCATTTTTCACAATGATTAGCAATTCCCTTTCAATTCCTTTTTCAATCCAAGTTGTTATTCCAACATGTTATATACCCTATAACAATTATGACAAATACATTTCCTTTTCTTCCTTAACACGCGACGATTGTAACTATCGACCAACTTGTATTTCAATCTCATTGGTTAACAAGGTCATTTTTGGATTTAGGCTTCAACATCCCTAACACTTACAAACCTCCAATACTTATTTTTCATGATTGTATAAATACATCACTACAACAATATGAAAACTTTAATCACTAAGTAGACAAGATTGTTACCTTGAAAAGCCCAAAACAGTCCAACAAATCTCACCCACTTTAGCCCTCTTTCCGCAATTCCTCTTCACGTTAGAATCACCTCTACGAACCTCCTACAAGCTTGCCAACATATTTTCTTCTTGCCGCCTTTCCGGTAATTTCATCTTTGGCTTAGGGTTTTATCAACTTTTGAGAGAGAAGAGCAAGTGTTTTGGATGACCTATAAGTGTAGAATGGTCAAGTCTTGCAAGACTTGGCCAATATATAGGCCTTATCTTGATCCACAAGTTGGGGGGACACTTGTCGCCCTCCCATGGGCTGTTAACAAAATATCTTCTGATTTTCCCTGTTTTTCGTGAAAATTCCCGCCTTGGCGCGCGGGGTTCAGGTCTTACGGCGCCGTGGCCCTGCATCCGGCGCCGCGGCGCTGTGACGCCTGACTGGAAAGCTTTTCCCCTCTTCTGCCAGCTGATTTTGCAATGTCCATAACTTCCTACTCCGATGTCCAATCGACGAGAGGTTTGTTGCGTTGGAAACTAGACTCAACAAACTACATACTAGGCTTTTAAATAACCTAAAAACTCCTAATGAACTAGGAGATATACCGCTCCAAAGTTGACTGAAAACTTGCCTCCAACATTTTTGCCAACTTATCTTTCCAAGTTCAAACCTTATTTCCTTTCGTACGTTCTTATCTTATTCTATTGAATTTACGGGGTGTAACAGTATGTTAGCATAAGTTCGGAAGTACAGAAAGAGTACGATCAGTAAGAAAGAGGGCAACCAAGTGTACATGAATAGAACCTGAATCCATGAGAACCTTTTGAAGTAAGTACAGCCGTGAGTGATGTGTGGTAGCTGAGCGGGTATATAATAATTGCCCGATGACGATACAGTCGTCGGACCCTAACAGACTTAGTAGAGCTGATATGACAGACTTTGAGGTCATTATGAGTACGGGCTAGTTGGCCTCTTGTTATGCCAACGTTGACTACAGAGAGAGATTGGTTCGGTTCCAGTTTTTCGGTAAGCCGGTTATCGAGTGGAAAGGAAGGGAAGTGGTTGTAACCAGTGACTTATCCTTCCTTTATTGACATCGTTGATTTTAATAAGTCTGCGTGACTTGTTCATTTGAGGTAAATTGATGCAGAAAGTAAGTAATACTTGAATTTGAAGGAGTTTATGTTAAGTGCCCTTGGGGGTACTTGGAGTTGGTTTGGTGGGACGGTCAGGGCCACGACCTTCCGAATAATTTTAGGAAAGCGCGCAAGCAAGAATAAGATAAGTACGAGTGCTGCCTGTGAAAAACAGAAGACATCGCTGGTAGGTTTTGAGAATCTATACGATTATTAGGTGGCGCTTGATGATCAAGATTATGAAAGGATAAGCTCTCCCCCCCTACGTAAAAGGATAGTTTTACGTATTATTGAGGGTTATGCGTACCCATATCATTAGGCGATGGTTATGAGACTAGTGAAGTCTTCAGTTTCGTCATACAATAGGTTACAATTTTAGATAATCGTGGGAAAAGTATTGTGTTGGGGTAATTAAGGACGACACTAGGAAATGGTTGAAGAAGTGTCGTAAGGATATAAATGCAGGTAGTACGCATGAATGAAACTGTATGATCAAGAATCAAGATAGAAATATTTTTGCTAATAATGAGCCTAAAGAAGGGTTATGACCAGAATGATAAAGAAAATGCAACTATGGTTATGTAAGTTGCACGAGATATGATTACCCCATACTAGTGTAAAGACCATTAGTGAATGATGGGCAGTAAGAACACCTCGGTGAAAGGTGGCAGAATCTGTACCGACGAGAAAGATAGTAGGAAAATACGGGGAGGTAAGAGACCCCAGGGCAACTTGAAAGGAAAAAGGTAAGACGAGTAGACACTCGAACGATGAGAGACCTAATCATGACAAGATAAGAAATCTTGGCAAGCCATTGGATCATGTAATACCGTGAATTGAGGTTGAATGACTATAAGTTCTATGAGCTGGGAGAGAATAATAGGATTACTACTTGACAAGATCAAGGAAATCTCCCCCTCTAAAAGTGCGATTTGCAGGAAGTCTTAGCCATACGACAAGTGAAGGAATTAAATCTAAGTATAGCGACCAAGTCCGATTGCAACAGAGAATTAGAACCAGGAACCATAATTGAGATGAATGATGCCCGAATATTTCGCAAGTATGAGAAAGGCTTCCAGTTATTGGAAGATAAGTTGACCACGACTACAGTTCTAACCCCTCCTGAGGGACTAGAGGGTTAGGTTATTATTGTAACACTTTGGGTGTTGGGCTAGGTTGTGTGCTGAAGCAACACGATAAGGTTAGAGCCTATGTTTCCCGGTGGTTATGGGAGCATGAAAGGATTTACGCTACTCACGATTTAGAGTTGGCGGCAGTTAATCATGCCTTGAAGATTTGGAGGCATTACTTATATAGATTTTATGTGGACATTTGTGCAGACCACAAGAGCCTCCGTTATATCTCCAGACAGAGGCAGCTGAATTTGCGACAGAGACGATGGTTAGAGTTACTCAAGGACTGTGATGTTGATATCCTATACCACCCGGGGAAAGCCGATATGGTTACAGATGCTCTTAGTCATAGATCTATGGGTAGTCTGTCAGATGGACAACCAGATAGACAGGACGTGGTCCGTGAGATTCATCAGCTACCGAGCCGGGGGGGGGTTCGATTATTTGTTTCTAAGGTTAATGGGGTTTGGATCCGAGAGGTTTCCGAGTCTTCCTTCATTGAGGAGGTGAAGAGGCGACAATATGAGGATTCAGTGTTAGTACGAGATCGAGATACGGCTCTCCGAGAGGAGAAGAGCCTGTTTGAGTAGCACCGGATAGGGTGCTGTGATATGAGGATAGCTTGTGGGTGCCGATGCTACAAGATTTGTCAGCAAGTTTTAAGGAAGGCACACAGTGCTCGTTACTCTTTTCATCCGGGATCGACTAAGCTGTATCATGACCTCAGATGTATGTATTGGTAAGATGGCCTGAAGAGGGACGTAGCAGAGTTTGTTGCTTAGTGTCCAAATTAGTAGCAGGTCAATGTTGAGCACCAGAAGCCCAGTGGGCTATTACAGGCGATTGAAATCCCGACTTAGATATGGGAGGTGATTAATATGGATCTTGTTACAGGGTTGCATCGTACTCAGAGGAAGTGCGACTCCTTATGGGTTATGGTAAACAGGCTGACGACATCAACCCATTTTCTTCCGGTCAGGACCACTTACTCGGCTGAGGTTTATGCTAGATTATATAGCAATGATATTGTGAGACTTCACGGGGTTCCTACATTTATGATGTCTGACAGATGAGATCAGTTTACGGCTAACTTCTGGAGGTTTTCCAGAAGGTATTAGGGACACAAGTGAGTCTCAGTGTGGCATTTCACCCTCATACCGACGGACAGACAGAGCGTACTATCCAGGCACTTGAGGATAAGTTGCGGATCGGTGTTATTTGATTTCAGGGTTAGCTGGAAGAATTATTTGCCTCTTATTGAGTTTGCGTATAACAAAAGTTACCATTCCAGTATCCAGATGACCCTGTATGAGGCTTTGTAAGAAGAAAGTGTAGAATCGCCAATTGGTTGGTTCAACGTAGGCGAGGTTCAGATAATTAGCCCGGACTTGATTCAGCGGGCTGTGGATAAGGAGAAGCTTTTCCAGAAAAAATTATTAGCAAGCTCAAAGTCGATAAAAGCTTTATACAGATAACCGACGTCAACACTTGGAGTTCAGGTTGACGTTTTAGCATAAGTATTGTTATGTGGCCAGGTGTGGCAAGTGTGATTATGTTGGGTGTAGTCAAGGGACTATGCCAATATCCATTTAGATTGGATTCCGAAAGAACATTCGGGGACGAATGTTTCTAAGGGGGGAAGAATGTTACGCCCCGTAATTCCAAGAGGATGAGATGAGAACGTGCGAAAGGAAATAAGATTCGAATTTGGGAAAAAAAAAAGAAAAAAGTTGGCAGAATATTTTTGGACAGTTTTTCAGTCAACTTTGGAGCACTATATGTCCTAGTATAATGGGAGTTTTTAGGTATTTCAAAAGCCTAGTATGAAGTTCATTGAGTCTAGTTTGCAACGCAATAAACCGATCGTCGATAAGACATCGGAGTAGAAAATTATGGACGTTACAAGATCAGCTGACAGAAGAGACAGGGTCAGGAGCCACGGCGCCGGCTGCGCCATGGCGCCGAAAAGCCTGAAATTGTCTGAAGTTGCAGCGCCATGGCCGCTGCGAGGCGCGCCGAGGCGGGATTTTTTGCGGAAATGGGGCAAAATTAGAAGATATTTATGTAAAGGACCTATGGGAGGGCGACAAGTGTCCCTCCCAACTTGTAGAACAAGATAAAGGCTATATATGACCAAGTCTTGCAAGATTAAAATCATTTGCAAGATTTCATCCAAATAGAAATTCCTCTTCTCTTCTTCCTCAAAGCAATTGTGAGAAACCCTAAGCCTAAATGAGATTTTTGGAAAGGCAACAAGAAGGAAATATGTTGGCGAGCTTGTAGGGGGTTCGTAGAGATGATTTTAGCGGGAAGAAGAATTTCGGAAAGAGGGCTAAAGTGGGAAAGATTGTTGGACTATTTTGGGCTTATCAAGGTAACCACTTTGTCCTCTTAAGTGATTGAAGATTTCTTATTGTTGTAGTTATACATTTTAACAAGCATGAGATATATGTATTGGAGATTAATAAGTGTTATGTATATTAGAAGCCTAAATCCGAAATGACTTTGTTAGCCGTTTGAAATTGAAATACAAGTTGGTCGATAGTTAGAGTCGTCGCATGTTATCTAATTGAAGATTGTAGTTGTTATAATCGATTGTGGCTATATAACATGTTAGACTAAACAACTTGGATGGAAAAAAAGGAATTGGAAAAGACTTTACATTGTTGTCGCATTGTAGCCATTTGACATTGAAATGTTGGACTATTTGGATATTAATTGTGGGGCAGAATTTTACACGTCATGTTAAGGCGTGTAATCCCCTTTGGTTAGCTGAATTTTTGAGCCTTAAATGTGGCGTTTGGTTATTGATTTCGGGCCTTGAAAAAGGTGGAAAAGTATGTAGAAACAAAGGAAGTGCTGTCCAATTTTCCGTAGAATTAAGTGACTTTACACTTGGGATATTCTACGTTTGAAGTTAGAAGTTAATAAACGTATTGTGGTCATTTTAGGTTGACATACGACGTACGACATATTGGACTTAGCAAGTGGATTGAACCGAAGAGGTATGTGGAACTTTCTTATCTCTTGAGCATGAGTAGTTGTAAATGTATAGTACGGTAGACGTACGAGATTTAAATGAATTTAGTTTCATTTGATATCCTTGACTTGTTTTAAGGATGTCCAAGTTGGTTGAGTTAGAGAATTAACTCACTTATTTTTAAAGGATAGAAATGCCTTGGTTTCAAAAACATAAAGTTGGTTAATAACTTTATGGAAAGTAAAAAGAATGGTTTATCCTAATAAGGTAAACAAAGATTTCTTGACTTGAAAATGTATAGAATACTTGATTTGGAAAGTATTGATTCCTTGAGCTATTCTAAAGTTAAGAAACTTGAGTACTAAAGTTAAGAGACTTGATGTATTTTAAAAGTATATGATACTTGGTTTTGAAAGTATAAGTCTCTTGGTTATAAAAAGAATAGAAGTGTCGAAAGCATAAAGTTAGTATAACGGCTTTATGGGAAGTTGGTTATAATAACTTTATGGAAAGTTAAAAGAATGATTTACTTTAATAAAGATAAATGACTTGAAATGAAGAAAGGCAAATTGATTTGAAGGCATCAATTGCTTAAGGTTTTAAAGAAAGAAGTCACTTGGTTTAGAAGTCTTTAAGTGTAGTTCTAAAAGGTATTGTGACTTGTTTTGAAAAGTAAATATGACTTGATACTACGGTTATTAGTATCTTGGAAGTTTTATATGAAAAAGAGTCATTCAAAAGAATAGAAGTATGTAGTACTTTGGGTTAAATTCCCGGATTTTATAATGACATGATAGTGCCTTAAGTAAACTAAAATGAGAGTGTATATGAACAAAGCTAATAAGAAGTTAGGGGATTTCTTAACTTGCTTATGTTATGTACGATAAGCCGGTAGTGCTTATGTTATGTATGATAAGCTGGTAGTGCTTATGTTATGTACGATAAGCCGGTAGTGCTTATGTTATGTATGATAAGCCGGTAGTGCTTATGTTATATATGATAGCCGGTTGTGCTAGGTTATGTTATTTTTGCGGGGTAAACCCCCGGGTTACTACTTATTCCATGGATTTGCTACCCATGATGCGAGTGCGACGTTTGTACTCATTGCGGGCCCACCGGGCCCATGCGGGTGAAATAGTCCTATGTGGGTGAAATAGTCCCATGCGAGGCGGATGACCTCATTGCGGGTCCACAGGACCTATGCGGGTGAAATAGTCCCATGCGAGGCGGATGACCTCATTGCGGGTCCACAGGACTTATGCGGGTGAAATAGTCCCAGGAGTAGGATTGCTTAATGATACTACGGGCGGGTGGCCCTACTTTGATCATGAGCCTCCTATTTTTATGCAGTAAAGTATACTCTTATTTACTCTCATTGTTATTAAGGCACAATGTACTGTTATTTGAGTTATCATACATGTCTCCAGCTTTATTTTAGACTTTATGATTTCATTCTGACGCGTTGATTTCACATACTTGGTACATGTTGTACTGACCTCCTTCGGGGGGCTGCGTTCATGCCACATGTAGAATTATACAGGTTGCTGATCCTCACTCTTAGGATCATTGTTCAGCTGTTGAGAAGCTCCATTACTCCGGAGGCTTATCCTTGGTTCAGATCCCTGGTATTTTCGATTGTTGTACATTCAGGGGTAGGGCGGGGCCCTGTCCCGTCACAGTTGTTATTATTAGAGGTCTGTAGTCAGGTCTTGTGGATTGGGTTGTAAAGGAAAAAAAAGATGTAACTGCTTTTGACTAATATATATATATATATATCCAGGAAGGCAGCCTCATCGGCTAGCCTGTTGTTTACTTCTTACTGATTTACGTTGTGTGTTCTATGTATGTTCCGCTGACTTTCTCTGATGGTTACCTGTAAGGGTGCCCAGGTAGGGCACCAGTCGCGGGCCCGGGGTCGGGTCGTGACAACTAGGACCGTGATGGTTACCAACGATGAAACTATCAAGTTGTTGAGTCTATTTTATATACACTTTTGAGTCCTTTTTAATTATTATTTTCCTCTTTTGTTTTGCATTTAGTAGAGTGTTAGGGTCGTTTTTCCTTCTTTTGAGTCACATCGGTCATAAAGGAGAAAATACTGCTATTAAGGACGAAATTGCACAAGAAAAGCCCAAGAAATGAAGCCAAAGGAGTCCCGAGAAGAATAGGACAAATCAGGCGAAATCTGGTCAGAAACAGCCTCAAAAGCCGCGGCCGAAGGAATTAGAGTCGGGGAGTAAAAATTCCATTAACTGAAGACCAGAAAATCCGTGAGGTGAGTGTCGCTACGCCTGGAAGAAGCGTCGTGGCACAATATTTTCAGTAAGTCCAGTGATTTGAAACGTGATTTAGGGCCGCAGCGCTGCTGCCAAGCGCCGCGGCTCTGACGCGTAGTTTTTCAGATTTCTGGGCCGAATTTTAGAAGGGTAAAAAGGTCCGGAATGAGGTTTTTCTCAGATATAAAAGTATGAAATCCTGTCTTATTTCATTATCAACTTTGGAGGCTAGAAAGGAGGCAAAAACTACAAGATTGGAGACTACTCTTGTTCAAGTTTTTTATTTTCCCTTTGTTTTATTTCGGTTTATGTTGGATATTAAATTAGTTCTTAGCATGACAATGTCTAGGAGCTAATTTCTTTATTGGGATTTTTCGTCGAATAGCCTGAAACTCTTTCATACAGTTGATGCATAGTTATTGATTTCTTCTTCAGCTATATTAAGATCTATTTAATATTATAGTGAATGATTGATAATTGACTGGCCATTAATTGTCATAACTTAAATGATTTCGAATTGAGATCTGAAAAGGGAGATTTGAATATGTTGTAGTTGTCTAGACATATGTTAAATCATGGATGAAAGTACCTCGATACTTGTATAGTGTTTAAGGTTATTGTTCTTAATCCTCATGTGTGGTAAAATCTATCATAGAAATATAGAAGGTTTCTGCACAAGGTTGAGTTTTCATATGTCCTAACCGGAATATAGAACATATCAGTTAACCTGCTATCCTAATAATAAGAAGAATCATTAGCATTACATTAACACGTGAAATAGTGGATAGTTTAGGATATTGGAAGCCCTAATTTCCTTCATAACTGTTCTATTCCAAAGTATTATCATCCTTAGTTTAAATTTTTGCACTTTACTTAGTCTTAATTCTTAGTTTAAAAACAAAACAAAAGAACGTTAACCAAATAGATACCACAAATTAGATATTTGGTACTTGACAAACCAGTCTATGTGGACGATAACTCGGTCTTACAAACTATATTACTTGAGTGATACGTACACTTGCGTATGCATATAGAAATATCGCAATAAGTTTTTGGCGCCGTTGTCGGGGAATGGCGTACTATCAATATCGAATTATCAAGTCTTATTTCTAATTTGGTTTTTTTTTTCCTTTTTATTTTAGAACACACTTCTGCCTTGATCTGTTGTATTATTTTTTATTTCTGGAAACTTGTTTATGCGAAGTAGGAGAAGAGCAGCCACTCTTGTCCCTTTGAACCCTGAACTTGAAAGATTGTGCAGACAAACAGGAAAGATAAAAGAATTACTGATTCTTAGCAACAGAAAATTAGCGAAACAACAATGAGGCGAATGATGAGTTACCGCCTGTCATGGGACAAGTCCCGCATCCTGCAGAGAAGAGCTTAAGGGACTATGTGTTGCCGACAATTGTAGGGGTGCAGACCTGCATCAGACTTCCAGCTGTGGAAACTAATAATTTCGAAATCAAACGAGCAATCTTGCACATGGTTCAAGGTTCAGTTTAGTTTAGGGGGTTACTGTCTGAAGATCCCCATATGTATTTGGCAAATTTCCTGAAACTGTGTGCAACATTTAAATACAATAACGTTACTGATGATGCCATTAGATTGAGGTTTTTCCCTTCTAACTCAGGGATCGAGCCAAGAGCTGGTTGAACTCCTTTCAGGTGAACTCCATTACCACATGGCGAGACTTGGCTCAAAAGTTTCTTGCCAAATTCTTCCCTCCATCAAAGGCAGCAAAGCTTAGAGGAGAGCTTAATAATTTTTATCAGCTGGAGGGAGAATTATTGTATGATGCATGGGAGACTTTCAGAGAAAGTTCCCGCATCATGGGATTGAAAAGTGGACGTTGGTCCACATATTCTACAATGGGCTGTGTGGTACTACTCGTACCATTATTGATGCTGCTGCAGGAGGAACTTTCATGAGCAAGAGTTCCAATGAGGCATATGATTTATTAGAAGACATGGCCACCAACAACCATCAGTGGTCAGATGAGAGAGCAACAAATAGAAGAAAAGTGGTTGGGGTTCATGAGTTGGATGCTATCACTGCGTTGACTGCCCAGGTTTCCACTTTGACAAAGAAGTTGCAGCAGAACACCATGTCCGTTAAAGCTATTCAAACACCAGTGAGTTGTGAGTTTGTAGGGGTCCCCATACTTTTGATAGGTGCACAACGGTGGATCCAAAAAATGTACCTATGGAGCAGGTTCAGGCAGTTGAGAATTTTCAAAGGCCCCATAACAATCCTTACTCCAACACATATAATCAGGGGTGGAGAAATCATCCCAACTTTTCATGGAGGAATAACCAAGGGCAGCAACCTCAGTTTCAGGAGCTATTTCAACAGACCAATCCATCTCCTCAGGGACATATCCAGCAATTCCAGCCCATCCAAAGAATAATGACCTGGACCATCACCCCACGAAGCGGATGAAGTGAAGCGGAGCGTTGACCACTGGCCAACTCCCAGACACAATTCATGCTGGAAACCAGGTCCTCACTTTCAACCTTGACCAACTCCCAAACTCAGTTCATGGCAGAAACAAGATCCTCTATTAGGAACTTGGAGACTCAGATGGGGCAGTTAGTAGAGAAACTGAATGACAGACTGCAAGGGAATCTCCCTAGCAACACAGTGATGAAACCAAATGAGCAGTGTCAGGAAATCAGCCTGAGAAGTGGTAAACAGTTAGAGCAGGTTGCACTCCAACCACTGATTGAAAAAGAGAATGAGGTGGAGAAGACAGTTGATGCAGAGAAAGAGGGGGTTACTGATGACCACCCTATTTTAGAGAAGGCTCCACCAGCAGTCATGAGGGAATATACAGAAAGAATTCTATACCCTAAAAGACTTCAGAAGAAGTCCTTGGATAAACAGTTTTCCAAATTCTTAGAGGTTTTCAAAAGCTGCACATCATTCTCCATTTCATTGAAGCCTTGGAGCAAATGCCAGCGTACGTCAAATTCATGAAAGATATCCTCTTTAAAAAGAGAAAGCTGGCAGACTATGAGACAATGGTGCTGACAGAGGAGTGCAGTGCAATCTTGTAGAAGAAACTTCCACCAAAGTTGAGAGATCCAGAGAGTTTCAACATACCTTGCACTATAGGGAAGGTTACATGTAAAAGGCCCCTGTGTGATTTGGTGGCAAGTATTAACCTAATGCCTATCTCTGTATTTCAAAGACTTGGGTTGGGGGAAGCAAAGCCGACAACAGTCAACTTGCAGCTAGCAGATCACTCAGTCGTACATCCCCGAGGTATAATTGAAGACGTATTGGTGAAGGTGGACAAATTCATCTTTCCTGCTGATTTCTTTATTCTTGATATGGAGTAAGATGAGAATATATCCATTATCCCTGGGAGACCATTCGTAGCTACAGGGAGAGCCCTCATTGATGTTGAAAAGGGAGAGTTAAAGCTTAGAGTCCAAGATGAGGAAATGGTGTTCAAAGTTTTCAGGCCACCAACCGAGTCACAAGCAAGTGACAAATGCTTTGCTGTTAGTATAATTGATAAAGTTGCTTCTCAGGAAAGCTCCAAGGGTACTGATGTTCGTGGGGTAATATTAAAGCAGTGTGAAGAACCTGAGAGTAAGGTGAGTGAAGTTGTGAATGATGAAAAAAGGGTGAACCCTTCTGAACTTAGCCCTGTGAAAAAGAAGAGGAGAAGGAAGAAGGGGATGATAATGAAATGTATATGCTGCGGGGGTAATCAACCCCCTTGAGTGAGTAATATAATGCGTCCGGCTAAATGACGTTAACGACAACGCTACTTGAGAGGCAACCCAATATTTTAATTATGTTATTTCAATTTTTGTTTTAGTTTGTTTTATTTTGTCTTGAACAGTATCACGTTCTTGGCTTATTAGTTTATGTTGTTTTGGATGGCAGGTGGACTAGGGACTGATCACGAGTGGAAAAAGGGGACCAGAATCTTTGAAAAAGGAAAAATTTGGCATGGCGCCAACTGCGCAGGCAGCGGTGCGAATTTCGAAGTATTTCCATTGATCGAGCGCGGCGCAAACTGCGCAGCACGATGCAAACACTGCGCGACACGACACGTAACTTCGTGAATTATGATTCCTGTGCAATGTTAAGAACCTCCTCCCAGACCTCCGTTATGATCGTTGAAAATATCTAGAAAACCTGTTTGCTTGTTATTGAGGCGAAATAGTTAAGATATACATGTTTAGGAAAATGATTCAGACATTCTTTGATAGCCTTTCTGACCGTTCATTACCTACACTGACATAAATTGTATCCTTAGTCAGCCCATTTGAGCCTAAATAATATCTTTGTTTGACACCCTATGATTCCTGGTTGTGTCATAAGTGATAATTGAAAATTATTGGGATGAAAAGTATTGAAAAAGCAATAAAAAGAGAGTAAAAATTTGATGCACCCCAATGAAAAATATGCAAAAGCCTAAGTTTGGGGGTGCTTGTTCTTGAGTAATATGTCTCATTCTCTCAAAAGAAAAGAGGGGATAAAATAGGTATGAGACTAAAAAGAAAGTCAAACGAAGGAAAAAAGAGTTGAATGAAAAATGTTTATGGTACGACATTGAGCCTAAATGCTAACTTTTATCTACCCCTGCCTAAGCCTACATTACAACCCTTGAAAGTCCTGAAGATTCCTAATGTGTATGTCTATGATTAGTGGAGAATAACAAGTAGAAATGTCTATAAAATTTTGGGAAAGATGGAATGAAATTGAAATGCATAGGTTAGATGCTTGTATTTTCAGTGATTATGATCTACATGTTTTATCATGCTCATCATTGAATTTGCGAAATATCTAACTTGAAGTTCTAGATTACTAAAAATTCATGTTGCGTTCTAACATATTATCCCAGTTTTCATCCATGAGTTTTGAGGCAACATTGATATAGCTACTTAATCCATTTCATAGAGTCTTTTCTTTGGCTTTGTTTTTGTTTTTGTTTAGTGCTTTACTCGAGGGCGAGTAAAGTGTAAGTTTGGGGGTATTTGTTGAGTCTATTTTATATACACTTTTGAGTCCTTTTTATTTATTATTTACCTCTTTTGTTTTTTATTTAGTAGAGTGTTAGGGTTATTTTTTCTTCTTTTGAGTCACAACGATCATAAAGGAGAAAATACTGCTATTAAGGACGAAATTGCACAAGAAAAGCCCAAGAAATGAAGCCAAAGGAGTTCCGAGAATAATAGGACAAATCAGACAAAATCTGGTCAGAAACAGCCTCAAGAGCCGCGACCCAATGCAATTACCGAAGGAATTAGAGCCGGGGCGTAAAAATTCCAGTAACTGAAGACCAGAAAATTCCGTCGTAAGCGCCGGGGTGCAGTATTTCCAATAAGTCCAGCAATTTGCAACGTGATTTAGGGTCGCGGTGCTTGGCAGCAGCGCCGCGGCTCCGACACGTAGTTTTCAGATTTTTGAGCCAAATTTCAGAAGGGTAAAAGGGTCAGGAATGAGGTTTTTTGTTACACCCCGTAAGTCCAGGACATGTATAAGAGAATGTACGTAAGGAATCAAGACTTGGAAATTGGTACGAAAGGAAGAATTGTTTTTCCGACGGAAAATCTTCCGAACGCCGGAAAGGAAAAATGTTCGTTGATGAGAATTGGATTCTCAAAATGTATTATTTGAGGATTAGGAACTTTTAAAATTATGGAAATTTATTTTTACGGATTTGGTCACGTGGGGCCCACCCGAGGAATTTTATATTTTTGTGGGGCCCACTAGGGTTACATAATTTTATGGACGAATGGGAGGGCGACACGTGGCACCCCCACATTTGGTCTTGGACGAATTGGAGTAAGGGGTAAAATGGTCATTGACCATGGTAAAAGATCAAGTCTTTAAAGCTTGAGATTGTTGACCAAGGTCAACTTGTCCACTTGGCTATTTAATTAATGATCCTCATCCTAGCCACACATTTGTGATAATCTAAGCCTTCCATTGTGTTATATAAGCATACTACTAGTGCAAGACTTGTCTTCAACACTTAGAAAAAAATCACACTTGTCTTGTTCTTCAATTGTGCTCTCGGGTTAGTGCCATCTCCCACACAAAATATTTGTAGTTTTGATCCATTGTTCACAAGACTTAAACCCAATGTCCCTAAGGGTATTTTAAGGATATCTCAATAGAAAGATTTCGGAAAAACGACGTTTTAGTATTAGTCGCAAGGCGGAAACTTAAGGAGTTCTTCAACTTTGAAGTTGGAACTTGAAGATGGGTTCTTCATAGGCTTCTAAGGAGTGCTTGGAGCGGATTGGAACATAAGGAAAGGAGCTAAGAATTTGCTAAGGAGCGACTTTGAATCTTGGAAATTTTAAGGGCTTATAAAGGTATAATTTTGTCGTTTTAGTAGTTAAGACTTACTTATTGTTGTAGCTATGGATATTAGCAAGCATGAGTTATATATTATGAGGTTTTATAAGTGTTTTAGCTATTGGAACCCTAATCCGAAAAACTAGCATGTTAGCCTTAAGATTACAATTCAAGTCGATTATTAGTTTAAGTCGTCGCATGTTGTAGAAAGAATGAAATTGTAGTTGTTGAAGTTGTTTATGACTATATAACATGTTAGACCTTAGAACTTGGAATTGGAAAAGGAGTGGAAAAGACTTTGAATTGTTGGTTATGTTGTTGGCCGAGAATGGCTTGAATATGGAACTACTTCGTATTAATTGTGGGGCGGAATTTTACACGTATTGTAAGACGTGTAATCCCCTTTGTTTGGTTGTTGTTTTGAGCCTTAAATGTGGCGTGTTGATTATTGTATTCGGCCTTGAAAAAGGTGGCAAAGTAAGTAGAAACAAAGGAAGTGCTGCCCGATTTTCCGTAGAATTAGAGACCGTATACTTAGTATTATTCTACGATAGAGACTAGAAGTTGATAGTCATGTTGTGACCATTATAGGTTGACACTTCTACGTGCGGCGTATTCGGCTTAGCTTGTGGATTTAGCCGAAAAGGTATGTGAACTATCTCCTCTTCTAGCATGATTCCTTAAGATAAAGAAAGTATGTCCTACTCCTTAAATGATCCATTCCTTGGTTGTATTTGGATTGCCTAAAATAGAATTTGTTCTATGTACTTCCTTGATTGTACTTTGATGTTTAAATTGTAAGTTGTATAATCCATTTCCTTAGTGAAGTTGGATTCTTATAAGTGAAAGTATTTTTCTTAAAGTACATAGAGTCTTGAAAAGGAAGGGGTTTCCAAATCTTTTGGCTAGTGCCTTAGTTCCAAAACCTAAGGGTTGTTATAATGACTTTAGGGGAGTCAAAGGAGTGATTTACTTAATTGTTTTAAAAGAGGAGAAATGACATGATTTAAGAGAAGAAACGTGTTTTCTAAATATTAAGAAACTTGAAGTATTTTGGAAAGTTAAGAACTTGATTTGTAAGTATGTGATACTTGGTTTTAAGTATAAGTCTCTTGGTTATAAAAAGGAATGAATATGTCTAAAACCATAAGGGGTTATAACGGCTTTATGGGAAGTTGGTTATAACGACTTTATGGAAGGTTAAGAAAGTTGTCTATTTTGATTATTAAGCATAAGTTGCCTAGATTGTGAAAATTTGAAGTTACTTGATTTCAAGCTTTGAAATGAGTTTTCTAAAAGTGTAGTAACTTACTTTGAAAAATAGACACACCTTGATACTACGGGTGTTAGTATCTTGGGGTTTTACATAAAAATGAGTCTTTTGAAAAGAATGTACGTACGTAGTACTTTGGCTTGTTTAATTGAGAATTATTCTATGTGTGCCTTGATAAGTACTTTGGCTTGTTTAAATTGAGAATTATTCTATGTGTGCCTTGATAAGTACTTTGGCTTGTTTAAATTGAGAATTATTCTATGTGTGCCTTGATAAGTACTTTGGCTTGTTTAATTGAGAATTGCCAATGTGTGCTGGTGATAGCATTTGAGTACAAGTATTATGTTTTATTACGTTGCCGCGACTCTCGGTTGGAGGGTCGGCTGCCTTGTTGTAAGTTTACTTGGACGTACCGACAGTGAGGTGGGATTCCACGGGTATGCTTCCATTATTTGTGTTACCCCATGGTCATGCTTATACGATGTGGGATTCCGGGGCATGCGACCACGAGGGATACTCCTTGGACATGCTTATACGATGTGGGATTAGAGGCATGTGACCGAGGCGGGTTAGATTCGGATTTGTTGGTATTACCCATGGTCATGCTTATACGATGTGGGATTCCGGGGCATGCGACCACGAGGATACTCGGGACATGCTTATACGATGTGGGATTCCTGGGCATGTGACGAGGAGTCGGGTTAGATTCGGTTGTTTGTATTACCCGTGGTCATGCTTATACGATGTGGGATTCGGGCCATGCAACCACGAGGATACTCTCGGACATGCTTATACGATGTGGGATTCCGGCGTGTGACGGGAGCGGGTTACATTCGGTTGTTTGTATTACCCCATGGTCATGCTTATACGATGTGGGATTCCGGGGCATGCGACCACGAGGGATATTGTTATATCATGGACTACCGGCAGTGAGAAGGGATTCCACGGGCATGGTTGATATTATGGGCGTGAGACCCATAGTTATATTTGAGTAGTGACTTTGAGGGCATGCGTCCCTGACTTGATATGACTGCTTATGTATTGTGTACTGTAGGTTGGCTATCATACATGTCTCCTGTTTTGTTTAGACTTTCATGATTTCATTACAGTACTTACTGTTTCACATACTTGGTACATTCTTCGTATTGACCTCCTTGAAGTGCGTTAAATCTTTGCAGTTTAGGTATCTTTGTTTGTGTCTGCAGTGTAGGACCGCCGTAGTTTTGGATAGCTTCATTTGTTCAGGAGTTTATCATTTTGGTATAGTTCTTTCATTACAGGCTTTTGTACAGTTATGGGTACGGCGGGGCCTTGTCCCGTCATAGTTCAGTAAAACTCTTAGAGGTCTGTATTCATATATGGGATTGGACTCATGTACAGTGTAGTGTCTTTTTATTATGTATATTATATGGCAGCCTTGTCGGCTTTGCCCTTGTACGTATGTTGGTTTTGAAAAAAAAAAGGTGTTATTTTATTTCCGCAGTTTACTTAGTTGTTAAGGTAGAAGGGTGCCCAGGTAGGGCACGATCCACTGCCCGGGTTCGGGCGTGACAGTGGTATCGAGCGATCGATCCTCGGAATGTCTGATGCCGTGTCTAGTAGAGTCTTGATTATCGGTGTGTTGCGCGCCACACGTATAAACAGAGGCTACAGGACATTTAGTAGTTGGTTTCTATTCTTCTCACTCTAGATCGTGCCATAGAAATGTGTTAGTAAGATAATTCTTCTCGGCGTAATTTTGTGTTACTGATTATGCCTCGAGGAGAACGGCCGCCCAAAGAGCAAAGGAGTAGCGAGAGCTACTAGTCGGACTCAGAGAGTTGATAGGGCTTATGCCCGTGGTATCTGGATGTTGTCCGCGATCGGCGAGTTTTTCTGCGCGAGTTTTGAGGCCTAACACGAGCCTCCGGTTTCTCGGTTAGGAGAAGACTATAAGTCGTGAGGAAGCCGTTATGTTGTTGACCAAGATAAGCGGTGCTACAGTTTCATCGGCGGAGGTTATTCGGCTGAAATGCAGACAGTGTCTGAGAGGTAGAGGCCGGCGGAGATCAGCGTAAGAGGGCTAGACCGGTTGGTTATCCCGGTGAGTTTTTGGACGAGCAGCCTCAGCAGCGAGTGAGATATTCGTCCCAGCCTACCCAGTACATACCCCCGCAGGCCACAGGTGGGAGATTGGACCCCACGAGGTATTTAGGAGCCGGTCCAAGCTCCAGGGGTCGAGGCTCTCAGAGGAGCAGAGGACTTTCTCGGTCGAAGCCACCTATTCCTCAGTGTATCAGATGTGGTAAGCGTCATTCGGGGAAATGCCGTTATGGCACAGGTGTTTGTTTTTATTGTGACCGTCCGGGCCACAAGAAGTGGGAATGTCCTGTTAGAAAGAGCACCGGTAAGGTGGCTCAGCCTATGAGGCCGATGGTTGGTTACCTTTCCTCCACAGCTGTGCGTCCCCCAGGGCAGGGTGTTCAGATGTCAGCCAGTCGTGGTAGAGGTCAGGGTGGTGTTTATAGTTCTGGCGGTCCTTCGAACCGCATAGCTGACGTGACTACGGGACAGGATCAGGAGGCGACATCGCATGGGGTTACAGGTATATCTCGATTCTTTTGAATCATACGTGCATTGTTAGATTCAGATTTTGCCCTAGCGTATATGTTTTCCCTGTGTTGCTAGCAGTTGTAAGTGATAGTACCCCCAGAGGTAGGAATACTTTGATTAGTAAAGTGAAAAGTTAAGAATGTTGACAAGAATGATAAAGTGAACTGAGACTATAGTTGTGTAGAGTTCACAAGTTGTAGTTGCCCCATAACAGTGTAAGACCAATAGGGAAGGATGTACGGTAGAAATACTTCGACCTATGTGACGAACCTCTAGTGATTAGGGGGATAGGGTGAGAAGTACCTTGAGATAAGAGAAAGATTTATTTCAGACTAAGAATGAGAAGTTAAGTGTGACGATGAGTCGGGTTATGGACTCATTTCGGGTCAACCGGTAGTATGGAATGGGGTGATGTCAGTTGGTAATGGTCCCGCTATGTGATAGGGTCACGAGGATGCAAGGCCCAAGTCTAGTTGATTTTGTACGTGTACTAAATAAGTTTGGAAGTACGAGAAAGTATGACAAATAAGGAAAGAAAGGAACCTCTAAGGATCCCGAGTTTGAGAAGACTGTAACCTTCGAGTTTTGTGAGAAGGGGTCGCGGACGAAAGGTCCATTGATATGTTTACGTATGTTATGTGGTGGCCATGTGTGGCATCGTTGGTCTTGTGCAGTTTTGATTGATAGGCATAGTATAGAGTTTGTGCCGGAGTGTGTATAGCTTGAAAACCGACTAAGAACATTCGGGGACGAATGTTTCTAAGGGGGGAAGAATGTTACACCCCGTAAGTCCAGGACATGTATAAGAGAATGTACGTAAGGAATCAAGACTTGGAAATTGGTACGAAAGGAAGAATTGTTTTTCCGACGGAAAATCTTCCGAACGCCGGAAAAGAAAAATGTTCGTTGATGAGAATTGGATTCTCAAAATGTATTATTTGAGGATTATGGAACTTTTAACATTATGGAAATTTATTTTTACGGATTTGGTCACGTGGGGCCCACCCGAGGAATTTTATATTTTTATGGGGCCCACGAGGGTTACAGAATTTTATGGACGAATGGGAGGGCGACACGTGGCACCCCCACATTTGGTCTTGGACGAATTGGAGTAAGGGGTAAAATGGTCATTGACCATGGTAAAAGATCAAGTCTTCAAAGCTTGAGATTGTTGACCAAGGTCAACTTGTCCACTTGGCTATTTAATTAATGATCCTCATCCTAGCCACACATTTGTGATAATCTAAGCCTTCCATTGTGTTATATAAGCATACTACTAGTGCAAGACTTGTCTTCAACACTTAGAAAAAAATCACACTTGTCTTGTTCTTCAATTGTGCTCTCGGGTTAGTGCCATCTCCCACACAAAATATTTGTAGTTTTGATCCATTGTTCACAAGACTTAAACCCAATGTCCCTAAGGGTATTTTAAGGATATCTCAATAGAAATATTTCGGAAAAACGACGTTTTCGTATTAGTCGCAAGGCGGAAACTTAAGGAGTTCTTCAACTTTGAAGTTGGAACTTGAAGATGGGTTCTTCATAGGCTTCTAAGGAGTGCTTGGAGCGGATTGGAACATAAGGAAAGGAGCTAAGAATTTGCTAAGGAGCGACTTTGAATCTTGGAAATTTTAAGGGCTTATAAATGTATAATTTTGTCGTTTTAGTAGTTGAGACTTACTTATTGTTGTAGCTATGGCTATTAGCAAGCATGAGTTATATATTATGAGGTTTGATAAGTGTTTTGGCTATTGGAACCCTAATCCGAAAAACTAGCATGTTAGCCTTAAGATTACAATTCAAGTCGATTATTAGTTTAAGTCGTCGCATGTTGTAGAAAGAAGGAAATTGTAGTTGTTGAAGTTGTTTATGACTATATAACATGTTAGACCTTAGAACTTGGAATTGGAAAAGGAGTGGAAAAGACTTTGAATTGTTGGTTATGTTGTTGGCCGAGAATGGCTTGAATATGGAACTACTTCGTATTAATTGTGAGGCGGAATTTTACACGTATTGTAAGACGTGTAATCCCCTTTGTTTGGTTGTTGTTTTGAGCCTTAAATGTGGCGTGTTGGTTATTGTATTCGGCCTTGAAAAAGGTGGCAAAGTAAGTAGAAACAAAGGAAGTGCTGCCCGATTTTCCGTAGAATTAGAGATTGTATACTTAGTATTATTCTATGATAGAGACTAGAAGTTGATAGTCATGTTGTGACCATTATAGTTTGACACTTCTACGTGCGGCGTATTCGGCTTAGCTTGTGGATTTAGCCGAAAAGGTATGTGAACTATCTCCTCTTCTAGCATGATTCCTTAAGATAAAGAAAGTATGTCCTACTCCTTAAATGATCCATTCCTTGGTTGTATTTGGATTGCCTAAAATAGAATTTGTTCTATGTACTTCCTTGATTGTACTTTGATGTTTAAATTGTAAGTTGTATAATCCATTTCCTTAGTGAAGTTGGATTCTTATAAGTGAAAGTATTTTTCTTAAAGTACATAGAGTCTTGAAAATGAAGGGGTTTCCAAATCTTTTGGCTAGTGCCTTAGTTCCAAAACCTAAGGGTTGTTATAATGACTTTAGGGGAGTCAAAGGAGTGATTTACTTAATTGTTTTAAAAGAGGAGAAATGACATGATTTAAAAGAAGAAACTTGTTTTCTAAATATTAAGAGACTTGAAGTATTTTGGAAAGTTAAGAACTTGATTTGTAAGTATGTGATACTTGGTTTTAAGTATAAGTCTATTGGTTATAAAAAAGAATTAATATGTCTAAAACCATAAGGGGTTATAACGGCTTTATGGGAAGTTGGTTATAACGACTTTATGGAAGGTTAAGAAAGTTGTCTATTTTGATTATTAAGCATAAGTTGCCTAGATTGTGAAAATTTGAAGTTACTTGATTTCAAGCTTTGAAATGAGTTTTCTAAAAGTGTAGTAACTTACTTTGAAAAATAGACACACCTTGATACTACGGGTGTTGGTATCTTGGGGTTTTACATAAAAAGGAGTCTTTTGGAAAGAATGTACGTACGTAGTACTTTGGCTTGTTTAATTGAGAATTATTCTATGTGTGCCTTGATAAGTACTTTGGCTTGTTTAAATTGAGAATTATTCTATGTGTGCCTTGATAAGTACTTTGGCTTGTTTAAATTGAGAATGATTCTATGTGTGTCTTGATAAGTACTTTGGCTTGTTTAATTGAGAATTTCCAATGTGTGCTGGTGATAGCATTTGAGTACAAGTACTATGTTTTATTACGTTGCCGCGACTCTTGGTTGGAGGGTCGGCTGCCTTGTTGTAAGTTTACTTGGACGTACCGACAGTGAGGTGGGATTCCACGGGTATGCTTCCATTATTTGTGTTACCCCATGGTCATGCTTATACGATGTGGGATTCCGGGGCATGCGACCACGAGGGATACTCCTTGGACATGCTTATACGATGTGGGATTCCGGGGCATGTGACCAGGAGCGGGTTAGATTCCCGGATTTGTTTGTATTACCCCATGGTCATGCTTATACGATGTGGGATTCCGGGGCATGAGACCACGAGGGATACTCCTTGGACATGCTTATACGATGTGGGATTCCGGGGCATGTGACCAGGAGCGGGTTAGATTCCCGGATTTGTTTGTATTACCCCATGGTCATGCTTATACAATGTGGGATTCTGGGCCATGCGACCACGAGGGATACTCCTTGGACATGCTTATACGATGTGGGATTCCGGGGCATGTGACCAGGAGCGGGTTACATTCCCGGATTTGTTTGTATTACCCCATGGTCATGCTTATACGATGTGGGATTCCGGGGCATGCGACCACGAGGGATATTGTTATATCATGGACTGCCGGCAGTGAGAAGGGATTCCACGGGCATGGTTGATATTATGGGTGTGAGACCCATAGTTATATTTGAGTAGTGACTTTGAGGACATGCGTCCCTGACTTGATATGACTGCTTATGTATTGTGTACTGTAGGTTGGCTATCATACATGTCTCCTGTTTTGTTTAGACTTTCATGATTTCATTACAAGATTTCATCGCTTCACATACTTGGTACATTCTTCGTACTGACCTCCTTCGGGGGGCTGCGTTCATGCCGCAGGTTTAGGTACGTTGTTTGGTGATCTGCAGGTGTAGGACCCTGCTCAGAGTTTTTGGATAGCTCCATTTGTTCAGGAGTTTATCTTTTTGGTATAGTTCTTTCAGTACAGGCTTTTGTACAGTTATGGGTACGGCGGGGCCTTGTCCCGTCATAGTTCAGTAAAACTCTTAGAGGTCTGTATTCATATGTGGGATTGGACTCATGTACAGTGTAGTGTCTTTTTATTATGTATATTATATGGCAGCCTTGTCGGCTTTGCCCTTGTACGTATGTTGGTTTTGAAAAAAAAAAGAGGTGTTATTTAATTTCCGCAGTTTACTTAGTTGTTAAGGTAGAAGGGTGCCCAGGTAGGGCACCAGTCACGGGCCTGGGGTTCGGGGCGTGACATTTTTCTCAGATATAAAATCTTGAAACCCTATCTTATTTCATTGTCATACTTTGGAGGCTAGAAAGGAGGCAAAAGCTACAAGATTGGAGACTACTCTTGTTCAAGTTCTTTCTTTTCCCTTTGTTTTATTTCAGTTTATGTTGGATATTAAATTAGTTCTTAGCATGACAATGTCCAGGAGCTAATTTATTTATTAGGGTTATTCCGTCGAATTGCCTAAAACTCTTTCATACAGTTAATGCATAGTTTGATTACTTCTTCAGCTATATTAAGACCTATTCAATATTGTAGTGAAGGTTTGATAATTGACTGGCCATTAATTGTCATAACTTATATGATTTTGAATCAAAATCTGAAAAGGAAGATTTGAATATGCTGTAGTTGTCTAAATATAGGTTAAAATCGTGGACGAAAGTACCCCGATACTTGTGTAGTGTTTAATGTTATTGTTCTTATTCCTCATGTGTGGTAAAATCTATCATAGAAATATAGAAGATTTCTACACAAGGTTGAGTTTTTATATGTCCTAACCGGAATATAGAACATTTCAGGTAACCTGCTATCTTAATAAGAAGAAGAATCATTAGCATTGCATTAACACGTGAAATAGTGGACAGTTGAGGAGATTGGAAGCCCTAATTCCCTTCATAACTGTTCTAAACCAAAGTATTATCATCCTTAGTTTAAATTTCTGCACTTTACTTAGTATTAATTCTTAGTTTAAAAACAAACAAAAGAATGTTAACCAAATAGATACAATAGATTAGATATTCGGTACTTGACAAACAGTCTCCGTGGACGATAACTCGGTCTTATAGACTATATTACTTGAGCGATACGTACACTTGCGTAAGCATACAGAAATATCGCAAAACAATTTGATGAATATGTCGAAGAGCTTTATGGAGGCCATGATAATCAAGGAAACATAGGTGGTCGAGACACCAGTATTAAAAGTCACTCTTTCAACCTTTAAAGGAGGTAGTGACCCGGATGTGTTCCTCAATTGGATCACACAATGAGATCAGATCTTCCTCACCGATGAAAGGTTAGAAGTGAATAAAGCATCCTATACTATTTCTCAATTTAAAGGATTCGCCTCGACATGGTGGGAAATACAAGTAAAGTTTAGGAGAACCAATGGACTTCATCCAACTCCTAATTGGGAAGAATTGAATATGATTATGTCAAGAATGTATGTGTTCGATCGGTACAAGAAAGAACAACTAAAGAAGGTCTACACTTTGAGATAAAATCTCAAGAGTGTAGAGGAGTATTATGATGAATTATAACTTGTGAAAATGAGGATTGACTTCGAAGACGAAGAATTGAATGCTATAACTCAGTTCTGAGCCGGGTTGAACAAAGAGATCGCATCCCAAATGAGGCTTCACAATTATTATGATCTTGATGAAACACTTGAAGCAACAATTGAAATTGAGAAGGGTCTCAATTAGGATAAAGCGTGCAAATCCAAATGGTATTCATCTTCATGGAGCAAGATCAAAGAAAGGGGAACTTCAACCTCAAATTGGCAAAAGAACAAGGTCAACATGCAAGATTACAAGAATCCCCCTTTTCAAGAATAATCAAGTTAATAAACAATCTCCCAAGTTTGCACCAAAAGAAGGAGGTACTAATGCTAAACCCCTCCAATGCTTCAAGTGTCAAGGATATGGTAATAGAATGAGTGAGTGTCCCAACCAGAGGGAATTTATTGTAAGGGTTGATCCTTGTAGTGATGAGGATGAGAAAGAGTATAAAGAGGTTGATGAAGGGAATACACAAGAAGATAATGAATGTGTAGATGACGAGGGAAGTGAGCGAGATGAGGATGTTACCGTTCCATGTGGGTTAGCAAAAAGAGTCTTGTTAATAAAGGATATGCCTCAAGAAGGGGAGCTCACCGTGCCAAACTATGTAGTAAAGAGGGAAATGATAATCAAGGCTATGGATGATCCTAGCCAAAGGGTAAACCTCTTCCATTCCAAATGTCTCATCAAGGGGAATGTATGTTCATTGATCATTGATGGTGGGAGTTGTGCCAATGTAGAAAATACCACATTGGTGGAATTCTTGAAGCTCTCGACCACCAAACACTCAACCCCATACAAGCTCCAATGGTTGAATGAATGTGGAGAGTTGATGGTGCAAAATAAAGTCACTATAAAGTTTAAGATTGAGAAATACCAAGATGAGATCTTATGTGATGTGGTGCCTATACAAGCTTGCCATGTCTTACCCGAAAGGCATTGGCAATATGCTAGAGCTATGAATCATGATGGTAGGACCAATTGGTACTCATTTGAGTATGAGGGGGCACACACATGTACTATATCCCTTGTCACCATTGCATATTAATAAAATTTATGAAAAGATGAGAGAATTGAAGGAGAAAAGTAAGGGTAAGAGGAAATAGAGTGATCAAGAGGGTGCCAACATGAGTAGTGAGAAAGAGAAGGAGTTTAATATAAGGGCTAAGGTGACTCTTATGGCGAGTTTTAGGGAGATTTGGGAGGAAGTGGAGGAACAAATTGAGGTGGTCCCTACCTAGCATCGGGACTAATCTTTACCATCTAACAAACTAACCTCTTCTTTGTCTAGTTCTATTTCTTCCGTTTCACAGGGTTATGATGACGAGGAGATGCCTACACACCCAGATCATTAAACCACCATGACAGATTATTTTAATGAACATCAAGGTAATCCATTTTCTCATGGTACTCGTACTTCTTGTAATTATCCTCTCTCTAGTAGTGATGCCATATTTCTTGATGATGATCAATTCTAGTAATTTGCCTTGTGGATTTGTAAGTGATAATGTTGATGTAGCTTGATGTATATAAGGATGGAATTGTATGGTTAGGTGGGTCAGAGTTGGATTGGTACTAGGTGGATACGAAAATGGTGGTCAAATGGAGGTTGGCGGGTTTCTGGGCATTTTGTGTTTGGTGGGGTGGGGGGTGTGCGGGTGAATTTGGAGGGTGTTGGGCTAAGGCATTTAAAGGGGATGAACTAGAAATGTTATAGGTTATGTTGGTGGTTTGCTAGTGGTAAGGTGGCGGAAACTGGTCAGGATAGTAAGGTTGGCGGAATAGGGTGCGATCGAGACAGTGGGGAATCGGTTTGGAATTTCGAGTGTTTGTGGGAGGAGTCGGTTGACTACTTTTTGGGTGTGAGTTGGGGATGTGTTGGAGTGTATTGGGGTGAAAGGAATTAGGAAGTTTGGACAAGGATGAGGCACAAAATTGATAAACAAATTCGTGTGTGGGTAAGGTAATGTAGGCCGAGAAGGCCTTCAATGTGTTTGTAACAAGTAACCAGATAGAACCCTGACTTGGGTATAGTTAGATCACAAAAGTTCTAACTAGAATTAAACCAAGGGTTTTGACCACAAAAGGACCAAGAGGTGGCCCATAAAAGGACCGGGGTTTGGACCACAAAAGGTCCGACTAAGATAACAACACAAAAGTTGAAAACTTAGCATGTTTGAGTAACTCAAATATATTTCATAAAACTTCATGTCCCCTTACATCAATTACATCTCTTATTTATACTAGTTCTAGACCTTCTAGAAGAGGAAACAAGAAACACACAAACATGTATCTTGGTCGAATGGGGGAGATGCTCGACCAACCCTCCATGTTTTCTAGACCACCCTTTTGTGTCATCTATATATCTCGGCCGAATGGGGGAGATGCTCAACCAACCCTTCATGTTCTCTAGGACACCCTTTTGTGTCATCCATGTATCTAGGCTGAATGGGGGAGATGCTCAACCAAACCTTCATGTTCTCTAGGCCACCATTTTGTGTCATCCATGTATCTAGGCTGAATGGGGGAGATGCTCGACCAACCCTTCATGTTCTCTAGGCCAACCTTTTGTGTCATCCATGTAGATAAGTGCATGAACTAGCTAGTTCATGAATTCCTCCTTGGGAGACGTTGGAAGCTTCTCTTCCTAGATGGTTCTCGGATTAGTCATCCTATTTTATTACAAGGCCTAGTAATTAAGCTAAAAGGGAAACTAGTAATTAAGCTAGAAATTAAAATCAAGCTAAAAGATGGTCTCGACCAAGACCTACATAAAAGTAAAAAATTAATGACACTTTTTGGATCTTCAAGTCTTTTCTTCAACTCCACTCCACACTCCATTCCACATTAAGAATATCACCATAGGACGATTGGAAATCTTCAGCACTCCTAGAAATCACCTCGTGGCTCATGTTGGACACTTAAGCTCACAACCTTCTTTATATCATACTCCCCCTCTTTAATAGAATTTGCCCTCAAATTCTCGTCATCTATGTATGGCCAAACCAAATGATCCGAATACAAGACAAAGAGTTTTCACTTCAAATAATGTCCCATTGGACCAAATGTTACACCCCGTAATTCCAGGACATGTATAAGAGAATAGACGCGAGAACACAAGACTTGAAAATTGGTACGGAAGAAAGAATTGTTTTTCCGAAGGAAAATCTTCCGAACTTCGGAAAGGAAAATGTTCGTTGATGAGAATTAGATTCTCAAAATGCATTATTTAAGGAGTATGTAATTTATTAACATTGTGGAAATTTATTTACGGGTTTGGTCACGTAGGGCCCGCCCGAGAAATTTTACGTTTTGTGGGGCCCACGAGGGTTACGAAATTCTATGGACAAATGGGAGGGCGACACGTGTCACCCCTACATGGGCTTGTTCGAAGTGGACCAAGGGCAAAGAGGTCATTTGACCAAGAGTAGGATGATCAAGTCTTGAAGACAAGCTTGATAAAATTAACCAAGTCAACTAAGCCAAGTTGGCACTTGATATTTAATTTCCTTCATCCAAGCCACACAAGTGTTTTGATATAAGCCCTCCATTGTGTTATATATTCAACCTTGTAGCAAGACTTAGCTCACAACACTTAGAAAAAATTAGAAGTCTTTGAGCAAGCTTGAGATAGCTCTCGGCTTTGTCTATTTTTCCCACACAAAAATTTTGCAATTGTGGATCATAATTCACAATACTTTAACCCAAGGTTCCTAGGGGAATTGTAAGGATATCTCAATAGAAAGATCCCGGGAAAACGACGTTTTTACGTTAGTCGCAAGGCGAAAACCTAAGGAGTTCTTCAACTTTGAAGTTGGAACTTGAAGAAGAGTTCTTCATGAGCTTCTAAGGAGTGCTTGGAGCGGATTGGAACATAAGAAGAGGAGCTAAAAGTGGCTAAGGATCTACTTTTACGCTTGGACATTATTAGGGCTTATTGAGGTAAAATCTTCATCTTCTTAATGTAATTGAAGATTACATGTTATAGTAGTTAAGAAATGAGCATGTGGTATATAGAATGAAGTTTGAAAAGATTTGGATCATGTCGACATGTTAAAACCGAAAATGGACAAGTTAGCCATTAATGTTGTAATCAATTTGGTCGATAGTTACAATCGTCGCATGTTAAGGAAGAAAGGATTTATAGTTGTTGTAATTGTTATTATGTATATAACATGTTGGAATAACAACTTGGATTGAAAAAGGAATTGAAAGGAAATTGATAATTGTTGTGACAATGGTAGCCGAATATGGCTTGGAAATATTGGACAGTTTTATATTGATTGTGGGGCAGAATTTTACACGTCCTATTAGGCGTGTAATCCCCTTTGTATTGCTGAATTGTTGGGCCTTAAATGTGGCGTTTGGTTATTGATTTTCGGGCCTTGAAAAAGGTGGAAAAGTACGTAGAAACAAAGGAAGTGCTGCCCGATTTTCCGTAGAATAAGAGTCCTTATACTTAGAAATATTCTACGTTGAAAGCTAGAAGTTGATAGGCGTATTATGGTTATTATAGGTTGACATTTTACGTGCGGCAAATTCAAGTTAGCAAGTGGATTAAGCCGAAGAGGTATGTGAACTCTTCTTATCTCTTGAGCATGAATCTTATGAAATATATAGTACGGTAGATGTACGTGTTTTAAATGAACTCGGATTCATTTTGGTATCCTTGTATGGATTTTCGAAAGTGTAGTAACTCGTTTTCAAAGAAGTATATGTTACTTGACTTGAAAAGTATAGAATACTTGAGTTGGGAAAAGCATTGATAACTTGATATTCTAAGTTAAGAGACTTGATATTCCAAGTTAAGAAACTAGATTTCTAAAATTAAGAGACTTGAAGTATTTTGAAAGTTATGTAACTTGATTTGAAAGTATAAGTCTCTTGGTTATAAAAAGAATGAATTAGTCTAAGACATAAAGAGTTACAACGGCTTTATGGAAAGTTAGTTATGATGGCTTTATGAAAGGTTAAAGATGTCTTAGTTTCTAAAGTATAAAGTTAGTATAACGGCTTTATGGGAAGTTGATTATAACAACTTTATGGAAGGTTAAAGGAATGATTCTCTCTAGTAACGTAAACAAAGAAATGACTTGAAATAAAGAAGGGCAATTTGATTTAAAGGTATCAATTGCTTAAAGTTTTAAAGTAAGGGTCACTTGATTTAGAAGCCTAGAAATGTATTTCTAAAATGTTGTGACTTGTTTGAAATGTAGACATGCCTTGATACTACGGGTGTTAGTATCTTGGGGTTTTATATAAAAAGGGGGTCTTTTGAAAAGAATGGAGGTACGTAGTGCTTAGGGTTAAATTCCCGGATTTTTATGTGAAACGAAAGTGCCTTGAGTTTATAAAATGAAATTCATTTTTGTATGATAATGAAAGTCTAAAGATTTTATGAACTTGCATATGCTTGCTTGTGATAGCCTTGAGTGCAAGTATTATATTTTTACGCTGTCGTGACTCTCAGTTGGAGGGCCGGTTGTCTTGTTGTGAGTTGATTTGGACGTACCGACAGTGATGGGGGATTCCACGGGTATGCTTCCATTGTGATTGATCCTTGAACATGCTTATACGATGTGGGATTCCGGCATGCGCCGTGACGCGTTAGATTCCCGGATTGTTTTTATTACTCCTTGGACATGCTTATACGATGTGGGATTCTGGGGCATGCGACCAGGAGGCGGGTTAGATTCCCGGATTGTTTTTATTACCCCATGGACATACTTATACGATGTGGTATTCCGGGGCATGTGACCATGATGCGGGTTAAATCCCCGGGTGATATTGTTATTCTATGGACTAGCCCTCCATGAGGTTTAGTGACGCATGATGGTCTGGTAGTTGGCTTTCGTACTTGCCCCGGTCAGTGGCTGATACATGATGGTCTGGTAGTTGGCTTTCGTACTTGAACCTGTCAGTTCTATGGCACGGTTTGGTACGGTAGACTCTGGTAGATAGCTTTCGCACTTGCCCCGGTCATATCTCGTGACGACAGGCTGGATCTGGTAGTTGGCTTTCGTACTTGCCCCGGTCAGTTGTGTTACACACCGTAGGTCCAGGGTATGTATATGAGGACGTACGTACGAGAATACGACATTTAAATTGGAAAAGAAGAAAGATGTGATTTTTCGACGGAAAAGTTCCCGAATTTTGTGAAGGAAAAAGGTTCGTTAATGGGAATTGGATTCCCAGATTTGGTATTCCGACTTTTTGGAATATTTAAGAATTATGGAATTTTATTTCCGGAATTGGTCACGTGGGGCCCACGGGAAGAAAATTTACGGTTTTGTGGGGCCCACTTTATTTTCGGATTTTTGGCATTACGAATATTTTCGGAAGATGAAATATTTTGGACGAGTAGGGGGGCGACACGTGTCACCCCCATGTGGCCATGTGGCCGAATTGAAGATGGACACCTAGCCTTGGACGGTTTGGTGAGGGGACAAGTGGCAAGCCACTTGTCCCATTTTTGTGGTGGACACTTGGTTGGTAAAATTCCCACACACTTGGACCCAATCTTCACCATACACTTGTCTTGATCTTGACCATTGATTTCTCTATAAATACCCCATTGATTTCAAGACTTCTTCATCCACTTAAATGTTTCTAAGTCACAAAAATCCCGCCCCTCTTGTAGCTCTCGTCCAAAATCCCCCACTTTGTGTAGAAATACTTCAAGTGTTGTTGTATTATCCCAAATACCTTAGCCTAGTAGCCCTAGTAGTATTCTAAAGAAATCCCAACATAAGAGCCCGGAAATACTACTTTTCCCAATAATCGCAAATGAAGCCCTAGAAAAATCTTCATAGCTTAGATGAAGTGTTAAGAGAAGTTGTTTAGAAACTTCTAAGGGTTGCTTGGAGTGGGTTGGAGCGTAAGGATTTGGAGCTAAACGTTGCTCAGGATCGACTTATAATCTTGGATAATTTTGGGCTTATCGAGGTAATGATCTTTGTCCCCCTATTGTAATTGGATATTACATATTGTTGTAATTTAGAATTGAGTATAAGATTTATTGGAAGGATAATTATTAAGAATTGAATCAGATTTACATTGACGTATTCTGATGAGACTTGTAGCATTATTGTGGGCGGTGTTGTACACGCCAGGTTAGACGTAACCCCTGGAGTTGTTGGCTTGGTAGCGGGCTTTGTTAGAGGAGGAGATTTATGTGGTTACGGGGGGGGGGGGGGGGGAGGTGCTGCCAAAATTTCCGTAGATTAGGAACCTTGTACTTGGAATTGTGCTACAAAGAGATCGATAAGTTGATAGACGTTTTGTGGCCTTTTAGGTGGAAGTATTGCGAGTAGCGTATTCTACTTGAAGGGTGGTAAGGGCTTGCAGGGTTACAGTACTTTGGAGCTTTTTGCTTTTTTGTCGATAATCGTCGCGAGGTATGTGAACCTCTTCCTATCCTTTCTAGCATGATTATTATGAACTATGTAGTACGGTAGACGTACGTGTGTTAAACGAATTAAATTGTTTTAAAACATAAAGTGTTATAATGGCTTTATGGGAAGTTAATTATAACGACTTTATGAAGGTCAAATAATGGGTTATTGGTTTTAAAAAGATAAGAGACTTGATTTATATTTGACTTAATATAATATGTGAAGAACTTGAATTGTGTAGAAAGTTGTAAAACCTCATTCATGAGTAATGAGTACTTGGTTTTTAAATATTAATGTCATATTGATTTCGAAAAGGGGAAAGAATATCGAACAAGCCAATGCAGCGTTAATAAAGGAAAAGGTAATGACTATCAATTAACTTAAAACAAGTAGAATCTTTCATCTGCATAGAAGCTAAGATAAGACAAAATTGTATTACATTTCCTAGATCATGGCTACTTTAATAAGATCATTAATAAACAAGTTTTGATTTTCTTAAAATTACAAAGTAAGGACTTGATTTACAAAAAGAGAAAGACTTGAGAATTTGAAGTATTTTCGTTTAAAAGGAAGGCATGCTTTTGTTTTAAGTTGGTTTAAAAAGAGGGTATGGAAATTGTTTTGGTTTACGTAAAAAGATAGTTGCTCTATTTTGATACTACGGGTATCGTGTGACTTTTGTGAAAGAAATGGATCTTTTTAAAAGAATTAAAGTATGTAGTACTTTAGGGTTAAAAACCCAGAATTGTTGACATGAAATAAAAGTACCTTGTGTGAGTAACTTGCCTATGTTTTGCCTGTGAAGGCCTTGTAATGATTTCTAGAAAGTGTGGTAAGTTGGTTTGATAAGTAAACATGTTATGATGCTACGTGTGTTAGTGTCTTGTGATGTTTGTGTAAGGGGGTTATTCTTGTTGTGCTTACGTTGTTAAACGATAAGCCCGTTGTACTGGTATTATATCACATACCCCCCTGACTTGTTATGATGTCGAGGATTTGCCACCCTCGATGCGAGGAATACCTCATGCAGGTCCATGTGCGGCCTATGCGGAGCTGCGGGAGTTCCACGACAGGATGATCACTCCGGGTGTGTTACGCCGATGCGAGGTATTATACCTTATGCGGCCCATGTGTGGCTATGCGGACTTCGGGGGTCTAGGTCGATGTCGCGGGTTAGCTACCCCCGATGCGAGGAGTACCTCATGCGGGCCTATGTGTGGCCTATGCGGAGCTGCGGTGAGTTCCAGGATTAGACGCGCACATTGATACTGAGGGCGAGTGGCCAGCTTCGATCATGTGGCAGTCTAGAAAGACCTCGTGATACAGTTTTATAGTATTGTTGGTACGGTGGGTTTTAGTAGTCGGCTATGCCTTTATACTTACCCCGTACGGTTTTATTATGACACAGGTGGGACCTGGTGTTCATGTGTATTCCTTGGTGCTTTTTATATCATGGACTGCCGGCAGTGAGGAAGGAATTCCACGGGCATGATTGATATTGTGGGCATGAGACCCATGGTTATATTTGAGTGATGACTTTAAGGGCGTGAGTCCCTGACTTGACACGATCACATATTGTGTATCGTAAATTGTTTATCATATATGTCTTCTGCTTTATATAGACTATTATGATTTCATTTACTGATTTTTGATTCACATACTTGGTACCACAGTTATCGACTCCTTCGGGCGCGTTCATGCCGCAGTAGGTACACGATTGTTGATCCTCGCCATAGGATCACGATTGCTCGGAAGCTCCGTTTCTCCGAGGCTTATCGTTAGTAGAGTCCCCTATTGTTGTAGGTACTTACATTCGTGGTATGGCGGCCCCGCCCCGTCAGTTGTGGTTACATTCTGAGGTCCAGTAAATCTTTGTGGCAAGCGTGGTTTGTAAAAGGATATAACTGCTCGTATATATATATATGCAGAAACGTAACCGTTTTGGTTATCCTGTTTCTTATTTTATCTTGTTTCATGTTTAAGTTTTTATTTCCGCTGATTTTCTCTGATGTTGTATCACTAGGGCGCCCGGGGTAAGGCACCAGTCACGGGCCCGAAGTCGGGTCGTGACAAAAGTGGTAGCAGAGCAGTTAATCATCGGAAAGTGTCTACAGACCGTATCTAGTAGAGTCTTGATTATCGGTGTGTTGTGCACCACACCTATAATCAGGAGGCTGCAGGATATTTAGGATTGGTTTCCATTCTTCTCACTCTGAGATCGTGCCTTAGAGATGTGTTATAAGTTGGACTCCCTCTGGCGTATTCTTATGTACCCGTTACGCCTCTACGCAAGGCAACCAGAGCCCAGAAGGGCAAGGCAGCAGAGGGAGATACGAGTAGAACACAGAGGGTTACGAGGGCACAGGCCCGGTCATTACCTGAGATAGTACTTCAGACGACGAGTTTTATGACGCCGCTAGCCCCAGCAGAGTTTAGAGAGGCAACAGTTTCTACTGAGGCCACGATACCTGAGCCTCCAGTTTCACGACCAGGAGCCGAGGATATGAGTTACAAGGAAATGGCCCAGTTACTAGCTAGGCTTGTGGCTAGGAATGAGGACAGACGAGAGTCGGAGGTTCCTGCAGCATGAGTTCACCCTAGATCCGATAGTTTTGAGACTTGGGACTTCGAGTCAGTACCACCCGAGTTCTATGGATTGAGAACCGAGGAAGATCCTCGTGAGTTTACTCGATTCTGCAATGGATCGGAAAGTGATCAAGACCTTAGAGGCATTTTTACACGCTTGCCCTCGCATGGCGAGAGCTCGGCGATTAGATTTTTATGTTGAGGCAGAACGGGCGGATGGTTCGGGAATTCAATATCGAGTTTGACTCATTGGGTCGTTATGTCCCCGCTTTAGTGGCAGACATGGAGGATAGTGTGCACCGATATGTCACAGGACTTGACGATTATTTTAACAGAGGGTTGTACTAGAGTAGCTCTTCAGTCAGGCATGGACATTGCCCGCGTACAGGCTTACGCGCAGCAGACTGAGGAACGTAGAGATCGACGGATTAACCAAGATCAGCAGAGGAGGGCCAGAACAGCAGGATCCTTTGGTAACTTTCGAGGCGGACCTTCTCAGCAGCAGACTGGTTATGCGCCTCCGCCAGTACAGAGTGGTCCTCCACCGACTTCAGGACGTTCGGGGTATTTAGGAGTTGGTCAGAACTCCAGGGTTTCTGGTTCACAGATTTACGTGGGTTCTAGCCAACCAGATTTAGTTTTCCCTCAGTGTTCACTATGTGGTAGGCGTCATCCCGGGGAATGTCGTCTTTTTACGGGTGCTTGTTTTACCAGCGGCCGTCAGGGCCATGTGATGGGAGAATGTCCTAGTAGGAGGGATACAGGTGGGATGACTTAGCCTACCAAGTCAGTTGCGGATTCAGTGGGTCGGAGAGGAAGGGGGTGTTAGCCAGAGGAGGCCACTCCACCTTGGTGTGAACGTTGTGGTAGGTATTCTTTTGGGGAGTGTCGTACTACTTAGATAACTTGTTAGGCTTGCGGCCAGCAGGGCCATTTTGCGAGAAATTGTCCGACCAGAGGTGGTGCGGATGTTACGACTCAGCCTTCGGGATTAGTGGCTGGTTCATCACCTTCTGTAGTTATGCGCCCAGCAGAGCAGGATTTGATTAAAGCGACAAAGGGAAAGTGAGACAGTAGTTACAGAGACATCTTCAGCCCTTAAGAGACTTGTTTAGGTCGTTATGGTAGATTCATGTGGAGTGCTATGTACGGATAGCATTGTGTTAGGTGGGATAATTACATGGGTAGTTGAAAAGGGTAAGTATGGGGACATAGTAGGTGTGAGCCTTAGAATATTACACGTGGAGACCTTAGATGCCAGGTCGTCTTAAGTAAAAGATTGTACGTTTGATCGTTGTCAGGGTACGTTGGATACGTGGAGTATATTCAGGTGAGTCTCAGTATTGCATTCACCCTCGGGCCGACGGACAACAGCGCGTTTATCCAGACCTTTGAGGATAGGTTACGGGCCGGTGTTTTGATTTCAGGGGTAGCTGTAAGGATTATTTGCCTTTTGTTGAGTGAGTGTTATAATAGCTACCATTTTAGTATTCGGATGTCGCCTTATGAAGCCTTGTATGGGCGGAAGTGTAGGTTGCCGATCGATTGGTTCGATGTTGGCAAGGTTCAGATTGTGGGTCCATACTTGATTCAGCAGGATGTGGATAGGGTGAAGCTTATCCAGAAGAGGTTATTAGTGCGGATAATCGGCGTCGACGCTTGGAGTTCAGCCGACTAGGTCTTCTTGAAGGTACCACCCCGGAAGGGTGTGACGAGATTTGGAAAGCAGGGGAAACTTAGCCCGAGGTACTTTGGGCATTTGCAGATCGTTTGTAAAATAGGCCAGGTTGCCTATAAGTTAGCACTGCCGTCCGACTTAGGAGACAGTACGTCCGATCTTCCATGTTGCTATGTTTCGGAAGAGTATCGGAGATCCATCCAGAGTGTTCCCAGTTAATGATGACCAAGTTAGAGATAGTAACCCCGAGATTTTGGAAACTGAAGCAATGACAGAAATGTGGTACGTATGGTAGGAAGAGTTCGAGTGTACGAGGAAGGTACGACGAGTAAGAAAAGAGGCTAAGATGTGTTAAGAAGATGGAAGTGTCCTTTGTATAAGTAAAGATGGGAAGAAAGTATCCTTTGGACCATGGGTGGAAGCCTTAGTGTTGTTATGCACGTTGGAGGTGATTCTTCGTTGACTCGGATGTGAGTTTTGCGCGTATGTTGTATTATGGCCATGTGTGGCATAATTGGTTTCGTAAGCATAATAGGGAAGACTATACCGACAGGTATGTTTGGAGGCTTAGAAGGAACATTCGGGACGAATGTTTCTAAGAGGGGAAGAATGTTACACCCCGTAGTTCCAGGGTATGTATATGAGGATGTACGTACGAGAATACGACATTTAAATTGGAAAGGAAGAAAGATGTGATTTTTCGACGGAAAGGTTTCCGAATTTTGTGAAGGAAAAAGGTTCGTTAATGGGAATTGGATTCCCAGATTTGGTATTCGGACTTTTTGGAATATTTAAGAATTATGGAATTTTATTTCCGGAATTGGTCACGTGGGGCCCACGGGAAGAAAATTTACGGTTTTGTGGGGCCCACTTTATTTTCGGATTTTTGGCATTACGGATATTTTCAGAAGATGAAATATTTTGGACGAGTAGGGGCGACACGTGTCACCCCCATGTGGCCATGTGGCCGAATTGAAGATGGACACCTAGCCTTGGACGGTTTGGTGAGGGGACCACTTATCCCATTTTTGTGGTGGACACTTGGTTGGTAAAATTCCCACACACTTGGACCCAATCTTCACCATACACTTGCCTTGATCTTGACCATTGATTTCTCTATAAATACCCCATTGATTTCAAGACTTCTTCATCCACTTAAATGTTTCTAAGTCACAAAAATCCCCCCCCCCCCCCCCCACTTTGTGTAGAAATACTTCAAGTGTTGTTGTATTATCCCAAATACCTTAGCCTAGTAGCCCTAGTAGTATTCTAAAGAAATCCCAACATAAGAGCCCGGAAATACTACTTTTCCCAATGGTCGCAAATGAAGCCCTAGAAAAATCTTCATAACTTAGATGAAGTGTTAAGAGAAGTTGTTTAGAAACTTCTAAGGGTTGCTTGGAGCGGGTTGGAGCGTAAGGAGTTGGAGCTAAACGTTGCTCAGGATCGACTTATAATCTTGGATAATTTTGGGCTTATCGAGGTAATGATCTTTGTCCCCCTATTGTAATTGGATATTACATATTGTTGTAATTTAGAATTGAGTATAAGATTTATTGGAAGGATAATTATTAAGAATTGAACTGTATTTACATTGGATTGTATTTACAGTAGACTTGTAGCATTATTGTGGGGCAGTGTTGTACACGTCCGGTTAGACGTGTAACCCCCCCTAGGAGTTGTTGGATTGGTAGTGGGCTTTGTTAGAGGAGGAGATTTATGTGGTTACGGGGGGGGGGGGGGGAGGTGCTGCCAAAATTTCCGTAGAATAGGAACCTTGTACTTGGAATTGTGCTACAAAGAGATCGAGAAGTTGATAGACGTTTTGTGGCCTTTTTAGGTGGAAGTATTGCGAGTAGCGTATTCTACTTGAAGGGTGGAAAGGGCTTGCAGGGTTACAGTACTTTGGAGCTTTTTGCTTTTTTGTCGATAATCGTCGTGAGGTATGTGAACCTCTTCCTATCCTTTCTAGCATGATTATTGTGAACTATGTAGTACGGTAGACGTACGTGTGTTAAACGAATTAAATTGTTTTAAAACATAAAGTGTTATAATGGCTTTATGGGAAGTTAATTATAACGACTTTATGAAGGTCAAAGAATGGGTTATTGGTTTTAAAAAGATAAGAGACTTGATTTATATTTGACTTAATATAATATGTGAAGAACTTGAATTGTGTAGAAAGTTGTGAAACCTCATTCATGAGTAATGAGTACTTGGTTTTTAAATAATAATGTCATATTGATTTCGAAAAGGGGAAAGAATATCGAATAAGCCAATGCAGCGTTAATAAAGGAAAAGGTAATGACTATCAATCAACTTAAAACATGTAGAATCTTCCATCTGTATAGAAGCTAAGATAAGACAAAATTGTATTACATTTCCTAGATCATGGCTACTTTAATAAGATCATTAATAAACAAGTTTTGATTTTCTTAAAATTACAAAGTAAGGACTTGATTTACAAAAAGAGAAAGACTTGAGAATTTGAAGTATTTTCGTTTAAAAGGAAGGCATGCTTTTGTCTTAAGTTGGTTTAAAAAGAGGGTATGGAAATTGTTTTGGTTTACGTAAAAAGTTAGTTGCTCTATTTTGATACTACGGGTATCGTGTGACTTTTGTGAAAGAAATGAATCTTTTTAAAAGAATTAAAGTATGTAGTACTTTAGGGTTAAAAACCCGGAATTGTTGACATGAAATAAAAGTACCTTGTGTGAGTAACTTGCCTATGTTTTGCCTGTGAAGGCCTTGTAATGATTTCTAGAAAGTGTGGTAAGTTGGTTTGATAAGTAAACATGTTATGATGCTACGTGTGTTAGTGTCTTGTGATGTTTGTGTAAGGGGGTTATTCTTGTTGTGCTTACGTTGTTAAACGATAAGCCCGTTGTACTGGTATTATATCACATACCACCCTGACTTGTTATGATGCCGAGGATTTGCCACCCTCGATGCAAGGAATACCTCATGCAGGTCCATGTGCGGCCTATGCGGAGTTGCGGGAGTTCCAGGACAGGATGATCACTCCGGGTGAGTTACGCCGATGCGAGGTATTATACCTTATGCGGCCCATGTGTGGCTATGCGGACTTCGGGGGTCCAGGTCGATGTCGCGGGTTAGCTACCCCCGATGCGAGGAGTACCTCATGCGGGCCTATGTGTGGTACGCGGAGCTGCGGTGAGTTCGAGGATTAGACGCGCACATCGACATCGAGGGCGAGTGGCGGCCGATCATGTGGCGGTCTAGAAAGACCTCGTGATACAGTTTTATAGTATTGTTGGTACGGTGGGTTTTAGTAGTCGGCTATGCCTTCATACTTACCCCGTACGGTTTTATTATGACACAGGTGGGACCTGGTGTTCATGTGTATTCCTTGGTGCTTTTATATCATGGACTGCCGACAGTGAGGAAGGAATTCCACGGGCATGATTGATATTGTGGGCATGAGACCCATGGTTATATTTGAGTGATGACTTTAAGGGCGTGAGTCCCTAACTTGACATGACTGCTTACATATTGTGTATCGTAAATTGTTTATCATATATGTCTTCTGTTTTATATAGACTATTATGATTTCATTTACGATTTTGATTTCACATACTGTACTGTTATCGACCTCCTTGGGCCGTCATGCCGCAGCAGTAGGTACACGATTGTTGATCCTCGCTCATAGGATCACAGTTCAGCGTTCGGGAAGCTCCGTTTCTCCGAAGGCTTATCGTTGGTAGAGTCCCCTGTTGTTGTAGGTACTTACATTCAGGGGTATGGCGGGGCCCTGTCCCGTCGTAGTTGTGGTTACATTCTTAGAGGTCTGTAGTACTGTTGTGGGCAGGGTTTGTAAAAGGATATAATTGTTCAGGTATATATATATATGCAGAAAGGTAACCGTTTTGGTTAGCCTGTTTCTTATTTTATCTTGTTTCATGTTTAAGTTTTTATTTTCGCTGATTTTCTCTGATGTTGTATCACTAGGGTGCCCGGGGTAAGGCACCAGTTACGGGCCCGAAGTCGGGTCATGACAAGTTATTGACGCAGGCTGGATGTCACAACCCGACCCCGGGCTCGCGACTGTTGCCCTACCTGGGCACCCCTTTCAGGTACACATCAGAGAATAACAGCGGAACATACACAACTCATAAAAATACTTAGACATTAAATAACAACAGGCTAGCCGATAAGGCCACCTTCTGTAAAATATACATAACCCAAAAACATCAGTTACCTCTTTTTTTTCTTTACAACCCAATCCACAAGACATGACTACAGACCTCTAAGAATAACAACTGTGACGGGACAGGGCCCCGCCATACCCCTGAATGTACAACAACCGACAATACCAGGGATCTGAACCAAGGATTAGCCTCCGGAGTAATAGAGCTTCTCAACAGCTGAACAGTGATCCTAAGAGTGAGGATCATCAACTCAGATACTCTACTGCGCATTTAACGCAGCTTCAAGGAGGTCGATAACATGTACCAAGTATGTGAAACTGAAAGTACTGTAATGAAATCATAAGTCTAAAATAAAGCTGGAGACCTGTATGATAACTCAAATAACAGTACACTGTGCCTTACTAACAATGAGAGTAAACAAGAATAACTTTTGCCGGTTTAAAACAGGAAGCTCATGATTAACCTAGGGCCATCCGCCCGTAGTATCATTCTGCAATCCTACTCCTGCGACTATTTCACCCGTATAGGCCGTATAGACCCGCATGAGGTAATTTCCTCGCATAGACTGTATCCGCCCTCATAGGTCGTGTGGACCCGCATGAGGTAATCTCCTCGCATAGGACTGGTCTGCACCGCATAGGACTATTTCACCCGCATAAGCCGTACGGACTCGCATGAGGTATTCCTCGCATCATGGGTAGCAAATCCACGGAATATGCAAATGCCACAAACCCGGGGAATGTGTCACGACCCAACCCCGGGCTTACAGGTATACATCAGAGAATAGCAACGGAACATATAAAACTCATAGATACTTAAACAGTAAATATCAACAGGTTAGCCGATAAGGCCACCTTCCGTAAAATATACATGAACCAGAATAAAATAAACCAGTACATTTCTGTTCTTAAAAACCCAATCCATAATGTCACTACTGCACTTAAGAATAACAAGCGACGGACAGGCCCCGCCATACCACGAATATACAACAACCGACCATACGTGGATCCGAACGAGGATAAGCCTCCGGAGTAATGGAGTTTCCCAACAGCTGAACAGTGATCCTAAGATTGAGGATCAGTAACCTGTATACTCTACCTGCGGCATGAACGCAGCCCCCCGAAGGAGGTCAGTACAACATGTACCAAATATGTGAAACTAAAAGTACTATAGTGAAATCATAAGTCTAAAATAAAGCTGGATATTGTGCCTTACTAACAATGAGAGTAAACAAGAGTATACTTTACTGCATAAAAATAGGAGGCTCATGATCAAAGTAGGGCCACCCACCCGTAATATCATTAAGCAATCCTACTCCTGGGACTATTTCACCCGTAAGGGCCGTATGGACCCGCATGAGGTAACTTCCTCGCATAGACTGTATCCGCCCGCATAGGTCGTGTGGACCCGCATGAGGTATTCCTCGCATAGGATTGGTCCACCCCGCATAGGACGATTTCACCCGCAAAAGGCCTTACAGACTCGCATGAGGTATTCCTCGCATCATGGGTAGCAAATCCACGGAATATGCAAATGCCATAAACCCGGGGAATGACCCCGTAATTAACAATATATCACTAACACAACCGGCTATCATACATAACATAAGCACTACCGGCTTATCATACATAACATAAGCGCTACCGGCTTATCATACATAACATAAACACTACCGGCTTATCGTACATAACATAAACAAGTTAAGAAATCTCCCTAACTTCTTATTAGTCTTATATATATACACTCTCATTTTAGTTTACTTAAGGAACTAACATGTCATTATAAAAATCCGAGAAGTTAACCCAAAGTACTACGTACTTCTATTCTTTTAAAATGACTATTTTCTTTCATATTAAAACTTCCAAGATACTAATAACCGTAGTATCAAGTCATATCTACTTTTCAAGACAAGTCACAATACCTTTTAGAAATACATATAGGCTTCTAAATCAAGTGACTTCTTTCTTTTAAAACCTTAAGCAATTGATGCCTTCAAATCAATTTGTCTTTCATTAATTAAAGTCATTTATCATTACTTACCTTACTTAGAGTAAACCACTCTTTTTGACTTTCCATAAAGCTATTATAACCAACTTCCCATAAAGCCGTTATACTAGCTTTATACTTAGCTACTTACATTCTTCTTTATAACCAAGAGACTTAAACTTTCCAACAAAACAAGTATCAAAATACCGTCAAAATACTTAAAGTCTCTTAACCTTTAGAAACCAAGATATCCTGAATATTTTTAGCAAGTGAGTTAATTCCCTAACTCAACCAACTTGAACATTCTTAAGATAAGTCAAGGATATCAAATGGACTAGATTCGTCAAAATCTCGTACGTCTACCGTACTACATATTTACAACTATTCATGCTCAAGAGATAGGAAAGTTCCACATACCTCTTCGGTTCAATCCACTTGCTAAGTCCAATATGCCGTACGTAGTATGTAAACCCATAATGACTATAATACGTTTATTAACTTCTAGCTTCAACGTAGAATATTCTAAGTGCAAAGTCACTAAATTCTACGGAAAATCGGACAACACTTCCTTTGTTTCTACATACTTTTCCACCTTTTTCAATGCTCAAATTCAATAACCAAACACGCCACATTTAAGGCTCAACAATTCAGCAATATAAAGGGGATTACACGCCTTAACAGGACGTGTAAAATTCTGCCCCACAATTGATATCAAACTAGTCCAAACGACAATGCCATTCTCGGCCAAAAGGTGTCACAACATATCTTTCCTTTCCAATTCCTTTTCAATACAAGTTGTTTAGTATAACATGTTATGAAGCCGCAATCGATTATAACGACTACAATCTTCAAGTAGATAACATGCGACGATTCTAATTATCGACCAAATTGTATTTCAATTTCAAATGGCTCAACATGTCATTTCGGATTTTAGGCTTCAAATATTCATAACACTTATCAACCTTTAATACATATACTTCATGCTAGTCAAAATGTAAGGCTACAACAATATGTAATCTTATAACACTTAAGAAAACAAGATTGTTACCTTAGTGAGCCTTAATCCACTTCAAGATCCGAAGTCGCTCCCTAGCACTTAGAGCCTCTCCTTGACACTCCAATCCGCCACTTTAAGCCCTTTAGAAAATCACAAACAACTTTCCTTCAATTCCAAATCCAAACCTAGGAAAGTGACTAGGTTTTCACCTTGCGACTAATACGAAAATGTCACTTTTCCGGGATATTTCTATTGAGATACCATTACAATACCCTTAGGAACCTTAGTTTAAAGTGTGGAGCTTATTGGACAACAAATGAAAAATCTTGTCTTGCCAAGACCCTCAAACCCGAGAGCTTCTATAATGGAGCATAAGTTTTTCTTGAAAATTTTCTAAGTGTGGGAACTTGTCTTGCTAGTAGTATGAATATATAACACTATGGAGGGCCAAGATTAGAACAAATGGTTGGCCTAGATGAGTTTCACAAGGATTCTAGCCAAGTGGCCCTTGGACTTAGTCAACAATGTCAAGCTCTAAGACTTTAGCAAGACTTGCTCATCTTATAAATGGTCAAATGACCCTTTAGCCCATGGTTCAATTCGTCCAAGACAAATAAGGGGGGTGACACGTGTCGCCCTCCCATTCGTCGCAATGTTTCGTTTTCCGACAATTCCATAATTCCGATAAATTTTTACTAGTCTCAAATCTTAACATTTGTGAGTTCTTACGTACGTTCTTATAAACATGCCCTGTAATTACGGGGTGTAACATTCTTCCCCCCTTAGAAACATTCGTCCCCGAATGTTCTTTTGGGAGTCAAACTTAAAGATAGCGACATAGTCTCCTTACAACCTCTACATACTAATAATGCCACACGTGGCCACATAACAATACTCATACTAAAATGTCAAGTTGAACCCCATGTGTCAACGTCAGTTATCTACATAAAGATTCTGCTGACTCTGAGCTTACTAATAATCTTTCCTGGATAAGCTTCGCCTTATCCACATCCCGCTGAATCAAGTCTGGATCAAATAACTGAACCTCGCCTACGTCGAACCAACCAACCGGCGATCTACACTTTCTTACATATGAGGCCTCATACAGGGCCACCCGAATACTGGAAGGGTATCTGTTATGTACGTAACTCAACAAGAGGAAAATAATTCTTCAAGCTAACTCTGAAATCAATAACATCGGCCCGCAACCTATCCTCAAGTGCCTTGATAGTACGCTCTTCCTGTCCGTCGGTCTGAGGGTGTAATGCAACACTGAGACTCACCTGTGTCCCTAATCCCTTCTGAAAAACCTCCAGAAGTTATCCGTAACCGAGCTCATCTGTCTGACATCATAAACGTAGGAACCCCGTGCAGTCTCACAATCTCCCTGCTATATAAGTTAGCATAAACCTCAGCCGAGTAAGTGGTCCCAATCCGGAAGAACACGGCTGGTTTCGCCAGCCTATTTACCATGACCCCCAGGGAGTCGCACTTCCTCTGAGTACGATGCCACCCTGTAACAAGATCCATATTAATTTCCTCCCATATCTAAGTTGGGATTTCAATCGCCTGCAATAGCCCACTGGGCTTCTGGTGTTCAACGTTGACCTGCTACTAATTCGGACATTAAGCAACAACTCTGCTACGTCCCTCTTCAGGCCATCTTACCAATACAAACATCTGAGGTCACGACACAACTTAGTCGACCCCGAACAATTAGAGCAATAAGCACTGCGTGCCTCCCCTAAAACCTGCTGACTAGTCCTGTAGCACCGGGTACACACAATCTATCCTCATATCACAGCACCCCATCCGGTACTACCCAAACAGGCTATTCTCTTCTCGGAGAGCCGTATCTCGATACCGTATCATAACTGGATCCTCATACTGTCGCCTCTTTACCTCCTCAACGACGGAAGACTCGGAAACCTCTCGGATCTAAACTTAATTAACCTTGGAACAAAATAATCGAACCCCTCAGCTTGGTAGCTGATGAATCACGGACCACGTCCTGTCTATCTGGCTGCCCATCTGACAGACTACCCATAGATCTACGACTAAGAGCATCTGTAACCATATCGGCTTTCCCCAGATGGTAGAGGATATCAATATCACAATCCTTGAGTAACTCTAACCACCGTCTCTGTCGCAAATTCAACTGCCTCTGTCTGAAGATATACCGGAGGCTCTTGTGGTCTGCACAAAGATCCACAAGAAGTCTATATATACGTCATGCCTCCAAATCTTCAAGGCATGATTAACTGCCGCCAACTCCAAATCGTGAGTGGCGTAATTTCCTCTCATGCTTCCCTAACTGTCGGGAAACATAGGCTCTAACCTTATCGTGTTGCGTCAGCACACAACCTAGCCCAATACCCAAAGGGTTACAATAATAACCTAACCCTCTAGTCTCTCAGGAGGGGTTATAACTGTAGTCGTGGTCAACTTATCGTCCAATAACTGGAAACCTTTCTCATACTTGCGAAATATTCGGCATCCTTAATCTCAATTATGGTTCCTGTTTCCCTTTCTCTGTCGCAACTAACTTAGATTTGATTCCTTTGCCTGCCTTATGGCTAAGACTTCCTGTCAATCACAATTTAGAGGGGGGATTTCCTTGATCTCGTCAAATAGTAACCCGATTATTCTCTCCCAGCTCGTAGAGCTTATAGTCAGGTGTTCAACCTCAATTCACGGTACTACATAATCCAATGACTTGTCAAGATTTCTTATCGTTCGAGTGTCCACTCGTCTTTCCTTTAAGTTATTTCAAGTTGTTCTGGGGTCTCTTACCCTTCCGTATTTTCTTACTATCTTTCTCATCAGTACAGATGTTACCGCCTTTCCTCGAGGTATTCTTACTGCCCATCATTTACTAATGGTCTTTACACTAGTCTGGGGTAACCATATCTCGTGCAACTTACATAACCTTAGTTGTATTCTCTTTTAACATTCTGGTCATAACCCTTCCTTATGCTTATTATTAGCAAAGGTATTTCTATCTTAAATCATAATCGTACAGTTTCATACATGCGTACTACCTGCATTTATATCCTTACGACACTTCCTCGACCATTTCGTAACGTCATTCACAATTACCCAAACACAACACTTTTCCCACGGTTATCTAAAACTGTAACCTATGGCATGACGATACTGAAGACCTTACTCGTCTCCTATCCTTCGTCTAACAACATGGGTACACGTAACTCCATAATACGTAAAACTATCCTTTTACGTGGGGGAGAGAACTTATCTCCCTTAAATAAAGTTTCCTTGGAGTCACAACCCTAATCACAGGGTCCCCTTGCGGTCCTGTAAATATCTAATCATCACGCACCGCCTTAAAATCGTGTAGATTTTTAAAACCTACCAAAGATGCCTTCAGTTTTCCATAGGCAGCACTCATACTTAATTTATTCTTGCCATGCGCATTTTCCTGGAATTATCCGAAAGGTCATGGTCCTGACCGCCACACCCACCAACTCCAAGTACCTCCAAGGGCACTTAACATAAATTCCTTCAATTCAAGTATTACTTACTTTCTGCGTCAATTTACCTCAAATGAACAAGTCACACAGACTTATTAAAATCAACAATGTCAAATAAGGAAGGATAATTCACTGGTTACAACCACTTCCCTTCCTTTCCACGCGATAACCGGTTTACTGGAGAACTGGTACCGAACCAATCTCTCTCTGTAGTCAACGTTGACATAACAAGAGGCCAACTAACCCGTACTCATAATGACCTCAAGGTCTGTCATGTCAGCTCTACTAGGTGCTAGTGGTCGACGACGTATCGATCGCCACCGCAATTATTATACACCCGCTCAGCTACCACCCATCACTCACGGGTGTAGTTACCTCGAAAGGTTCTCATGGATTCAGGCTCTATTTCTTTACACTTGGTTGCTCTCTTTTTCACTGGTCGTACTCTTTCCGTACTTCCAAACTTATACTAACATACGTACATAACTTTCATACTAAATCTGGCCTCAAATCTTTGGAGTTACTAAAATAAACAATATAAGGCCATTTCAGACTCACAACACGTTCCGGTGGAATGCGTCCACGAACCCGTAAAACGATTAACTAGACTCGGGCCTTGCACCCTCGTGACCCCGTCACGTAGCGGGACTACTATCAACTGATCCCATTCCATTTCAGGCTATGGGGCGACCCTTAATAGGTCCTCAACCCGACTCGGCGTCATACTTAACTCTTATCCTTGGTCTGAGTTAACTTTTTACTACCCGAGAAGGCCTTATATACCTAAGGTCTCGGCGGTTATCAACATTCTTAGGCTCGCAATTCCCATGCTCCATGCCTACCTTATCATTCCCCCCGTAAACGGGTACAAAAACTTCTCATAATACCCTAATCGTGTTGTCTTGATCACAACAACCATACTTACTTCATACGGGTCTCATCCGTACCATTCTCTTAATCATACCACGTAGTTTAATCTATTAATATAGTCTTCCATTAAGCCCCTTAATTATGACTTCTTAAGGGTTCATTACCTTCTCAGACAACTCATCATCTCCTAATTTTCTCAACTTAGTACGTAAAACCTTGATGAGAGATCATTAAACTGTTTCACACCTCCCCGGTATTTATTTAGTCCTTACCAATTCCTGGTAATCTAAAATCATTCTAGGCAATACATATGTGACCCCCATACATAAATCCGTATAGCTGTATGTCATAATACCAACTATACTACAAATATTACCAACCTGGATACGCAATCCACATAACCTTTCCTGGGTCACTGCTGCCTTTCCCGTAGCTGCAATCAACATAACTTGTTAGGGAGAGACGACCCTAACCACACAGCTCTATCGCACGATCTCAGAGTGAGAAGAATGGAAACCAATCCTAAATGTCCTGCAGCCTCCTGGTTATAGATGTGGTGCACAACACACCGATAACCAAGACTCTACTAGACACGATGTGTAGACACTTTCTGAGGACTAACTGCTCTGATACCACTTTTGTCACAACTCAACCCAGAGCCCGCGACTGGTGCCCTAACTGGGCACCCCTTACAGGTATACATCAGAGAATAGCAACGGAACATATAAAACTCATAGATACTTAAACAGTAAATATCAACAGGTTAGCCGATAAGGCCACCTTCCGTAAAATATACATGAACCATAATAAAATAAACCAGTACATTTCTGTTCTTAAAAACCCAATCCATAATGTCACTACAGACCTCTAAGAATAACAACTGTGACGGGACAGGGCCCCATCATACCCCTGAATATACAACAACCGACCATACCAGGGATCTGAACCAGGGATAAGCCTCCGGAGTAATAGAGTTTCCCAACAGCTGAATAGTGATCCTAAGAGTGAGGATCAGCAACCTGTATACTCTACATGCGGCATGAACGCAGCCCCCCAAAGGAGGTCAATACAACATGTACCAAATATGTGAAACTGAAAGTACTGTAGTGAAATCATAAGTCTAAAATAAAGCTGGATATTGTGCCTTACTAACAATGAGAGTAAACAAGAGTATACTTTACTGCATAAAAATAGGAGGCTCATGATCAAAGTAGGGCCACCCGCCTGTAGTATCATTAAGCAATCCTACTCCTGGGACTATTTCACCCGCAAGGGGCGTATGGACCCGCATGAGGTAACTTCCTCGCATAGACTGTATCCGCCCGCATAGGTCGTGTGGACCCGCATGAGGTATTCCTCGCATAGGATTGGTCCGCCCCGCATAGGACTATTTCACCCGCAAAAGCCCTTACGGACTCGCATGAGGTATTCCTCGCATCATGGGTAGCAAATCCACGGAATATGCAAATGCCATAAACCCGGGGAATGACCCCGTAATTAACAATATATCACTAGCACAACCGACTATCATATATAACATAAGCACTACCGGCTTATCATACATAACATAAGCACTACCGGCTTATCGTACATAACATAAACAAGTTATGAAATCCCCCTAACTTCTTATTAGTCTTATATATATACACTCTCATTTTAGTTTACTTAAGGCACTAACATGTCATTATAAAAATCCGAGAATTTAACCCAAAGTACTACGTACTTCTATTATTTTAAAATGACTATTTTCTTTCATATTAACACTTCCAAGATACTAATAACCGTAGTATCAAGTCATATCTACTTTTCAAGACAAGTCACAATACCTTTTAGAAATACATATAGGCTTCTAAATCAAGTGACTTCTTTCTTTTAAAACCTTAAGCAATTGATGCCTTCGAATCAATTTGTCTTTCATTAATTAAAGTCATTTATCATTACTTACCTTACTTAGAGTAAACCACTCTTTTTGACTTTCCATAAAGCTATTATAAGCAACTTCCCATAAAGCCGTTATACTAGCTTTATACTTAGCTACTTACATTCTTCTTTATAGCCAAGAGACTTAAACTTTCCAACAAAACAAGTATCAAAATACCGTCAAAATACTTAAAGTCTTTTAACCTTTAGAAACCAAGATATCCTGAATATTTTAACAAGTGAGTTAATTCCCTAACTCAACCAACTTGAACATTCTTAAGATAAGTCAAGGATATCAAATGGACTAGATTCGTCAAAATCTCGTACGTCTACCGTACTACATATTTACAACTATTCATGCTCAAGAGATAGGAAAGTTCCACATACCTCTTCGGTTCAATCCACTTGCTAAGTCCAATATGCCGTACGTAGTATGTCAACCTATAATGACCATAATACGTTTATTAACTTCTAGCTTCAACGTATAATATTCTAAGTGCAAAGTCACTAAATTCTACGGAAAATCGGACAACACTTCCTTTGTTTCTACATACTTTTCCACCTTTTTCAATGCTCAAATTCAATAACCAAACACGCCACATTTAAGGCTCAACAATTCAGCAATATAAAGGGGATTACACGCCTTAACAGGACGTGTAAAATTCTGCCCCACAATTGATATCAAACTAGTCCAAACGACAATGCCATTCTCGGCCAAAAGGTGTCACAACATATCTTTCCTTTCCAATTCCTTTTCAATACAAGTTGTTTAGTATAACATGTTATGAAGCCGCAATCTATTATAACAACTACAATCTTCAAGTAGATAACATGCGACGATTCTAATTATCGACCAAATTGTATTTCAATTTCAAATGGCTCAATATGTCATTTCGGATTTTAGGCTTCAAATATTCATAACACTTATCAACCTTTAATACATTTACTTCATGCTAGTCAAAATGTAAGGCTACAAGAATATGTAATCTTATAACACTTAAGAAAACAAGATTGTTACCTTAGTGAGCCTTAATCCACTTCAAGATCCGAAGTCGCTCCCTAGCACTTAGAGCCTCTCCTTGACACTCCAAACCGCCACTTGATGCCCTTTAGAAGATCACAAACAACTTTCCTTCAATTCCAAATCCAAACCTAGGAAAGTGACTAGGTTTTCACCTTGCGACTAATACGAAAACGTCACTTTTCCGGGATCTTTCTATTGAGATACCCTTACAATACCCTTAGGAACCTTAGTTTAAAGTGTGAAGCTTATTGGACAACAAACGAAAAATCTTGTCTTGCCAAGACCCTCAAACCCAAGAGCTTCTATAATGGAGCATAAGTTTTTCTTGAAAATTTTCTAAGTGTGGGAACTTATCTTGCTAGTAGTATGAATATATAACACTATGGATGGCCAAGATTAGAACAAATGGGTGGCCTAGACGAGTTTCACAAGGATTCTAGCCAAGTGGCCCTTGGACTTAGTCAACAATGTCAAGCTCTAAGACTTTAGCAAGACTTGCTCATCTTATAAATGGTCAAATGACCCTTTAGCCCATGGTTCAATTCGTCCAAGACAAATAAGGGGGGTGACATGTGTCGCCCTCCCATTCGTCGCAATGTTTCGTTTTCCGACAATTCCATAATTCCGATAAATTTTTACTAGTCTCAAATCTTAACATTTGTGAGTTCTTACGTACGTTCTTATAAACATGCCCTGGAATTACGGGGTCTAACAGAATGACCCCGTAATGAACAATATATCACTAGCACAACCGACTCATACATAACATAAGCACTACCAGCTTTTCATACATAACCTAAGCACTACCGGCTTATCATACATAACATAAGCACCACCGGCTTATCATAATTATTATAAGTAAGTTAAGAAATCCCCTAACTTCTTATTAGCTTTGTTCATATACACTCTCATTTTAGTTTACTTAAGGCACTAACATGTCATTATAAAATTCGGGAATTTAACCCAAAGTACTACGTACTTCTATTCTTTTAAAATGACTCTTTTCATATAAAACTTCCAAGATACTAATAACCGTAGTATCAAGTCATATCTACTTTTCAAAACAAGTCACAATACCTTTTAGAACTACATTTAAAGACCTCTAAACCAAGTGACTTTTTACTTTAAAACTTTAAGCAATTGATGCCTTCAAATCAATTTGCCTTTCTTCCTTTCAAGTCATTTTATCTTAATTTACATTGCTAGAGTAAACCATTCTTTTAACTTTCCATAAAGCTATTATATCCAACTTCCCATAAAACCGTTATACTAACTTTATACTTTAGATACTTACATTCTTCTTTATAACCAAGAGACTTAAACTTTCCAAAAACCAAGTATCATATACTTTCAAAAATACTTCAAGTCTCTTATCTTTAGAAACTAAGATATCCTTAATCTTTAAAACAAGTGAGTTAATTCCCTAACTCAACCAACTTGGCCATTCTTAAAACAAGTCAAGGATATCAAATGAAACTAGATTCATCAAAATCTCGTACGTGTACCGTACTATATATTTATAACTATTCATGCTCAAGAGATAGGAAAGTTCCACGCACCTCTTTGGTTCAATCCACTTGCTAAGTCCAATATGTCGTACATAGTATGTCAACCTATAATGACCATAATACATCTATTAACTTCTAACTTCAAACGTAGAATATTCTAAGTGCAAAGTCACTAAATTCTACGGAAAATCGGACAACACTTCCTTTGTTTCTACATACTTTTCCACCTTTTTCAAGGCCCGAATTCAATAACCAAACATGCCTCATTTAAGGCTCAACAATTCAGCAATCCAAAGGGGATTACACGCCTAACAGGACGTGTAAAATTCTGTCCCACAATTAATATAAAACTGTCCAATAATAAGTGCAATTCTCGGCTACAATCCATGTCTACAACAAATGTCAGTTTCCGTTCGATTACTTTTCAATCGAAGTTGTTATTACAACATGTTATATACATAATAACAATTACAACAACTATATTCCATTCTCTCAATAACATACGACGATCGTAATTAATAATTAACTTGAATTACAATCTTAACGGCTAATATGCCATTTTCGGTTTTGAGCTTTTAAAATTCCATAACACTTATCAATCTTCATAACATATATCACATGATCATTTCTAACTTATCATAACATGGAATCTTCAATTACAATGATAAGATGAAGATTATTACCTCAAAATCCCAAATACCATCGAAATCCTCAAGTCGATCCTTAGCAACCTTAACTCCTCTTCTTGACGTTACAATCCACTATTTGCAACCCTAAGAAGCTTATGAAGAACTCCTCTTCAAGTTCCAACTTCAAAGTTGAAGAACTCCTTAGGTTTTCGCCTTGCGACTAACGTGAAAACGTAGTTTTTCCGGGATTTTTCTATTGAGATATCCTTGCAATACCCTTAGGAACCTTGGGTTGAAGTATTGGGATTATTGAACCACAAACGAAAAATTTGATCTCCCACTTTAGGCTCAAAGCCGAGAGCCTCATTCAAGAACAATAAGTTTTGTGAAAATTTCTAAGTGTTGAGAATTAGTCTTGCTACTAGTGTAATATATAACACATCTAAGGGCCAAGATTAATACACTTGAAGGGCTAGGATTGAGTCAAGAATGTCAAGCCAAGTTTGACCCTTGACTTGGTCCATTTTTAACTAGCTAAAATTGCTACACTTTAGCCATAAATTCGTCCAAGATGAATCATGTGAAGGGTGACACGTGTCGCCCTCCCATTGGTCCATAACATTTTGTTTTTCCCAAAATTTCCATAATTGGTTAAAATATCGGAAACCTCGTGGCACCCACAAAAACGTAAAATCTCTCGAGTGGCCCCACGTATCCAATTCTCAAAATAAAATTCCATGATTCCGATAAACTCTTAAAAGTCTGAAATAACAAATTCGAGAACCTAATTCTCATTAACAAACATTTCTCTTTTCCGAGGTTCGGAAGAATTTTTCCTTCAAAGAACAATTCTTTCTTTCATTCATGTCACGACCCGACCCCGGGCCCGCGATTGGTATCCTACCTGGGCACCCTTACAGGTATACATCAGAGATAATCAGAGGAACATACATAAACTTAACAAGAATAAATAATAGGTTAGCTGATAAGGCTACCTCCCTGGATATATATACAAATCCAAAAGCAGTTACCTCATTTTTGTTTTACAAAGTGACCCACAAGATATGACTACAGACCTCTAAGAGTTTGACATAACAACTGTGACGGGACAGGGCCCCGCCATACCCCTAAATGTACATAAATCTACAACCTCAGGGAACCGTACCAAAAGACAAAGCCTCCGGAGAAATGGAGCTTTCCAAGAACTGGACAGTGATCCTAGAGTGCGGATCAGCAAGCTATGTACCTCAACCTGCGGCATGAACGCAGCCCCCCGAAGGAGGTCAGTACAACATGTACCAAGTATGTGAAACTGAAAGTACTGTAATGAAATCATAAAAGTCTAAAATTAAGCTGGAGACATGTATGATAACTCAAATAACAGTACATTGTGCCTTACTAACAATGAGAGTAAACAAGAGTATACCTTACTACATAAAAATAGGAGGCTCATGATCAAAGTAGGGCCACCCGCCCGTAGTATCATTAAGCAATCCTACTTCTGGGACTATTTCACCCGCATAGGTATTGTGGACCCGCAATGAGGTCATCCGCCTCGCATGGGACTATTTCACCTGCATAGGTCCTGTGGACCCGCAATGAGGTCATCCGCCTCGCATGAGAATATTTCACCCGCATAGGACTATTTCACCCGCATGGGCCCGGTGGGCCCGCAATGAGTAAAAACGCCGCACTCGCATCATGGGTAGCAAATCCATGGAATAAGTAGTAACCCGGGGGTTTACCCCGCAAGAATAACATAACCTAGCACAACCGGCTATCATACATAACATAAGTACTACCGGCTTATCATACATAACATAAGAACTATTGGCTTATCGTACATAACATAAGCACTACCGGCTTATCGTACATAACATAAGCAAGTTAAGAAATTCCCTAAATTCTTATTAGTTTTGTTCATATACACTCTCATTTTAGTTTACTTAAGGCACTATCATGTCATTATAAAATCCGGGAATTTAACCCAAAGTACTACGTACTTTTATTCTTTTAAATGACTCTTTTTCATATAAAACTTCCAAGATACTAATAACCGTAGTATCAAGTCATATTTACTTTTCAAGCAAGTCACAATACATTTTAAAGACTATTTCATCACATGAACAGTAGTCACACCATAGCTAGGGACACAAGCCTTCAAATACCAAAGCGTGCCCGTGGGATCCCCCATCACTGTCGACAGCCGCAAGCGTAAAATATAACCATGTGACGCACCCGTGGCATCCTACCTCATTGTCGGCTTACACACATACAAATCATATATATATATATATATCTCCTGCCCGTGGGATCCTCCATCACTGCCGACAGCCGAAATTGTAAAATGTAATCATGTGACGTGCCCGTGGCATCCTACCTCACTGTCGGCGTACACACATACAAAGCATATATATATATCTCCTGCCCGTTGGATCCTTCATCACTGCCGACAGCCGAAATTGTAAAATGTAATCATGTGGCGCCCGTGGCATCCTACCTCACTGTCGGCGTACACACATACAATATATATATATATATATATATATCTCATGCCCGTGGAATCTCTCATCTCGAGTACATATTTTCATGGAGAGCTAATCCATGGAGTAATAATCGTATCCGGGAATTTAACCCGCATCATGGTAGCATGCCCCGGAATCCTCCATCGCAAGCATGTCCATGGATCAATCACAATGGAAGCATACCCGTGGAATCCTCCATCACCACAAGACGTCCAAATAATTTCACAACAAGACAGCCGACCCTCCAACTGAGAGTCACGGCAGCGTATCAACATAATACTTGCACTCCAAGGCTATCACCAGCGAGTATAGGCAAGTTCATAAAATCTTTAGACTTTCATTAACATACCAAATGTATCTCATTTTATAACCTGAAGGCACTTTCATATAAAATCCCAAGATACTAACACTCGTAGTATCAAGGCTAATCTACATTTCACATACGTCACTACACTTAGAATTATACTTTTAGGCTTCTAATCAAGTGACCCTTACTTTAAACTTTAAGCATTGATGCCTTTAAATCAAATTGCCCTTCTTTATTTCAAGTCATTAATCTTTGTTTACCTTACTCGAGAAAACCATTCCTTCAACCTTCCATAAAGTTGTTATAACCAACTTCCCATAAAGCCGTTATTCTAACTTTAGGCTTTATAAACTAAGACATCCTTATCCTTTCATAAAGCCGTCATAACTAACTCCCCATAAAGCTGTTATAACTCTTTATGTCTTAGACGAATTCATTCTTTTTATGACCAAGAGACTTATACTTTCAAATCAAGTTTCTTAACTTTCAAAATACTTCAAGTCTCTTAACTTTAGAAAACAAGTTTCTTAACTTTAGAATAGCTCAAGGAATCTATACTTTCCAAATCAAGTATCCTATACCTTTTCAAGTCAAGAAATATTTGTCTACCTTATAAGGATAAATCATTCTTTTAACCTTTCTTTAAAAACAAGTGAGTTAATTCTCTAACTCAACCAACTTAGACATTCTTAAAACAAGTCAAGTATATCAAATGAACTGACTTCATTTAAATCACATACGTCTACCGTACTATACCTTTATAACTACTCATGCTAAAGAGATAAGAAAGTTTCCACATACCTCTCCGGCTTAATCCACTTGCCAAGTCCAATATGTCGTCCGTAGTATGTCAACCTATAATGACCATAATACGTCTATTAGCTTCTAGCTTCAATGTAGAATATTCTAATTGTAAAGTCTCTTATTCTACGGAAAATTGGACAGTACTTCCTTTGTTTCTATGCACTTTTCCACCTTTTTCAAGGCCCGAATTCAATAACGAAACACTATATTTAAGGCCCAACAATTCAGCAATACACAGGGGATTACACGCCTAATCGGACGTGTAAAATTCTGCCCCACAATTCATATTAAACAATCCAATTGTTTAAGGCAACTCCTTGGCTACAACATGCTCACGTATCATCTTTTTCAAATCCTTTCAATCCAACTCGTTAATCCAACATGTTATATAAGTCATAACCAATTATATACCCTTCTATTTATAACATGTAACGATTTTAGCTAACAACCGAATTGATTACAACATGAGTGACTAACATGCCCATTTTCGGTTTTCAACAAGTCGACATGATCCAAATCTTTTCAAACTTTAATATATATACCACATGCTCATTTCTTAACTACTATAACATGTAATCTTCAATTACATAAGAAGGTGAAGATTTTACCTCAATAAGCCCTCTTTCCAAAATCTTCTTCACGTTAAAATCACCCGCACGAACCCTCTACAAGCTTGCCAACATATTTCCTTCTTGTTGCCTTTCCAAAAATCTCATCACACTTGGGGTTCATCAATTTTTTTGAGAGAGAAGGGGGGGATTTTCTTTAGGAAAAGCCTTTGCAAATGACCAAGCCTTTGCAAATAAGACCCTCTCTTGGTCAAAAAGATGGGAGGGACACTTGTCACCCTCCCATAGGCCTTTTACCAAAATATCTTATGATTTTCCCTAATTTTCGCTAAAATCCGCCTCGCAAACTCGTAACACTTCAGTCTTTCGCGCTGCATGGCCGATCAAGCTTTTCTTTCCTCTTCGTCAACCGAACTTCTAACGTCCATAACTTCCCACCCCGATGTCCTATCGACGAGCGGTTTGTTGCGTTAGAAACTAAACTCAACGAACTTCATACTAGGCTTTTCAAACTCCTAACAAACTAGGAGATATACCGCTCCAAAGTTGACTTAAAATCTGCCTACAACATTTGCCAACTTATCTTTCCAAATTTCAAACCTTACTTCCTTTCGTACGTTCTTATCTTATTCTCTTGAATTTACGTGGTGTAACAGTTCAACATTTAATATCCTGCTTCCTTACGTACATTCTTATATATGTGTCCTGGAATTACGGGGTGTAACATTGGATATGGTAGTTGGCTTAATCTCTGGCCGATCGGTTTATGACGCAGTGGATCCGTGGTTCGCTTTCCTACTTGGCCCGTACAGTTTTTATGACACATGTTGTTACACCCCGTAGTTTCAGAGTATGTATATGAGGACGTACGTACGAGAATACGACATTAAAGTTGGAAAGGAAGAAAGATGTGAATTTTCGACGGAAAAGTTTCCGGATTTTGTGAAGGAAAAAGGTTCGTCAATGGGAATTGGATTCCCAGATTTGGTATTCGGACTTTTTGGAATATTTAAGAATTATGAAATTTTATTTCCGGAATTGGTCACGTGGGGCCCACGGGAGGAAATTTACGGTTTTGTGGGGCCCACTTTATTTTCGGATTTTTGGCATTACGAATATTTTTTTCGGAAGACGGAATATTTTGGACGAGTAGGGGGGTGACACGTGTCACCCCCTCGAGGCCACGTGCCGATTGTTGTGGAGTGTTGGACGTTTTGCTTGGTGGACAAGTGGCCCATTTTTGTGGTGGCCACTTGTCCCATTGTTATGGTGGACAAATGGTTGGCCAACTACCCACACACATGTACCCCATCCTCACCACACACTTGCCTAGATCTTGGCCATTGATTTTCCTATAAATACCCCATTGATTTCAAGACTTCTTCATCCACTTAAATGTTTCTAAGTCACAAAAATCCCCCTCCCTCCTTGTGTAGCTCGTCACAAAAATCCCCCTCCCTCCTTGTGTAGCTCGTCCGAAATCCCCCCCCCCACTTTGTGTAAAAAATACTTCAAGTATTGTTGTATTATCCCAAAATACCTTAGCCTACTATTCCTAGTAGTATTCCAAGTTATTTCAATAACTAAGAGCCCGGAAAAATACTACTTTATTCCAATAGTCGCAAAAATGAAGCCCTAGAAAAATCTTCATAGCTTAGATGAAGTGTTAAGAGAAGTTGTTTGGAAACTAAAAAGGGTTGCTTGGAGCGGGTTGGAGCGTCAGGAATTGGAGCTAAACGTTGCTCAGGATCGATTTATATCTTGGATAATTTTGGGCTTATCGAGGTAATGATCTTTATCCCCCTATTGTAATTGGAAATTACATGTAGTAGTAGTTAATATTTGAGTATAAGATATATTGGAAGAATCCGTATAAAGAATTGAATCAGATTTACATTGATGTATTTACTGAGACTTGTAGTATTATTGTGGAGTAGAATTGTACACGTCAGTTAGGCGTGTAACCCCCGGGATTGTTGGTTTGGCAGCGTGCCTCGTTAGAGAAGGAGTTTTATGTGGTTGCGGGGAGGTCGCTGAATTTTCCGTAGAATAAGGAATCTTGTATCTAGAATTACTCTACGAAGAAATCTAGAGGTTGATAGACGTTTTGTGGCCTTTATAGGTTGAAGTACTACGAGTAGCGTATTCTACTTGAAGGATGGAAAAGGCGAGCAAGGTTAGAGTACTTTGGAGCGTTTTGCTAATTGTCGATAATCGTCGCGAGGTATGTGAACCTCTTCCTATCCTTTCTAGCATGATATTTGTGAAATATATTTAGTGCGGTAGACGCACGTGTGTTTAAAGGAAATTGATTTTCCTTTTGTGTCCTTGACTTGATTTCAAAGTTAGGTGACTTGTTATGAAATATTAAGGACTTGAATTATGTTAAAAAGTTGTAAAACCTCACTCGTGAGTAATGGGTGTGTGGTCTTTCAATGAATAAAGTTATCTTAATTTCGAAAATAAGAATGGTTTTATCATTGGATTTAAAATGAAAACTTGACTTATAAACAACTTGATTTTGGGAAAGGAGAAGTAACTTGATATGTTACTTCTTTTTAAAAGAGTAAGACCCTTGGTTTAAAAAGTATATTGCTACTTGACTTTTAAAGGAAAAGTGCCTTTGTTTTAAAAGAAGGTATGGAAATTGTTTTGGTTTTACTTTGATGTCGTTTGACTTGAGTTTTAAATAATAAGAATCTTGAAGTATTTCAAAAGAGTTATTAACCATTTTTGAAAGAAAAGAAATACTTGGTTTCAAAAGCTTAAGTGTTATACTAGCTTTATGGAAAGTTAGGTATAACGACTTAAGAAAGATAGAAGGAACGGTTTACTTATTTGTTTATGAAAGTCTTGTATTGATTTCTGGAAAGTGTAGTAAGATGGTTTGATAAGTAAACATGTTAGGATGCTACGTGTGTTAGTGCCTTGTGATGTTTGTGTAAAGGGGTTTCCCTTGTTATGCTTATGTTGTTTAACGATAAGCCGTTATGTTAGTATTGTACCACTCACCTCTTGACATGATATACCGGGGGTTAAGCTGCCCCCCGATGCGAGGGATGCCTCATGCGGGTCCAGGGGACCTATGCGGAACTACGAGAGTTCCAGGTTAGTGTGCGGGGAATACCTCATGCGGTCTATGTGGCCATGCGGACTACGAGAGTCCAGGACGATGCCGAGGAGTAGCTACCCTCGATGCGGGGAATACCTCATGCGGGCCTAGGTGGCCTATGCGGAGCTGCGGTGAGTTCCAGCATTTGACGCGCATTGATCGAGAGGCGAGTGGCGGCCGATCATGTGGCGCGGTCTAGAAAGACCTCGTGATACAGTTTTATAGCATTGTTGGTACTGTGGGTTTTAGTAGTCGGCTATGCCTTCGTACTTACCCCGTACGGTTTTATTATGACACAAGTGGGACCTGGTGTTCATGTGTATTCCTTAGGTGTTTTTATATCATGGACTGCCGGCAGTGAGGAAGGAATTCCACGGGCATGATTGATATTGTGGGAATGAGACCCATAGTTATATTTGAGTGATGACTTTAAGGGCGTGAGTCACGACTTGACATATTTGCTTACATGTGTGTATCGTAAATTGGTTATCATATATGTCTTCGCTTTATATAGACTATTATGATTTCATTTCTGATATTTTGATTTCACATACTTGGTACTGTTGTCGACCTCGCCTTCGGGGCTGCGTTCATGTCGCGGTAAGTACACGATTGTTGATCCTCGCCATAGGGTCATAGTTCAACGTTTTGGGAAGCTCCGTGTCTCGGAGGCTTATCTTTGGTATAGTCCCCGTCGTTGTAGGTACTTACATTCGTGGGTATGGCGGGGCCCCGTCCGCCATTGTTATTATAACATTCTTAGAGTGCATGTAAATCTTGTTGTGGCGGGGTTTGTAAAAGGGATGTAGCTGTTCAAGTTTTTATATATGTATGCTAGAAGGCAACTTTTCTCAGATAAACTGTTTCTCACTTCATATTGTTTCATGTCTTGTTTTATATTCCGCTGGTTACTCTGATGTATGTCTACTTGGGTGCCCGGGTAAGGCACCAGTCACGGGCCCGAGTTCGGGTCGTGACAAAAGTGGTATCAGAGCAGTTAATCCTCGGAAAGTGTCTACAGACCGTGTCTAGTAGAGTCTTGATTATCGGTGTGTTGTGCACCACATCTATAATCGTGAGGTGCGCAGATATTTAGGATTGGTTTCCATTCTTCTCACTCGAGATCGTGCCTTAGAGTGTGTTATAAGTTGGACTCCTACGACGTATTCTTTTCACCCGTTATGCCTCTACGCAAGGCAACGAGCCGAAGGGCAAGCGGCGAGAGGAGGCTGCGAGTAGAAACCGAGAGGGTTACTAGGGCACGGGCCCAATCATTATCCGAGACGCTTCATTCGGGAGTTGGCGACGCCGCTAGCCCGTGAGAGTTTAGAGCGATGCGGTAGCTACGAGACCACGATACTGAGCCTCTAGTCCCGGCCGAGAATAGAGGATATGAGTTACAAGGAGATGGCGATTACTAGCTAGTGGTGGATGGGAATGAGGCGGACGGAGCGGTGGTTGGCGTGTACCAATAGTTCACCATAGATCCGATAGTTGAGACTTGAGGACTTCGAGTTGCGATCCACGAGTCCTATGAATTGAGGACCGAGGAAGATCATCGAGAGTTTATTCGGCGATTGCGGCGGATCATGGAAGTGATCAAAACCTTAGAGCGAGCAGGCGGGCGGTTGGGAATCTGATATAGAGTTTGACTTATTGACTCGTTATGTCCCCGCGTTAGTGGCGGACATGGAGGATAGAGTGCCGATATGTCACAGACATGACGATTACCTAGCGAGAGTTGTACAAGAGTAGCTCTTGATCGAGACATGGACATTGCCGCGTCTGAGCTTACGCGCAGACGAGCGTAGAGATCGGCGGAGTAACGAATCGCGAAGAGGGCCAAAACAGCAGGTCCTTTGGTAACTTTCGAGGCGGACCTTCCGTGACGGGCCCGGTTATGCGCCTCCGCCCGATCTGAGTGGTCCTCGCGGACTTGAGCGTTCGGGGTATTTAGGAGTTGGTCGAACTCGGGTCTCGTTCACGAATTTGCATAGGTTCTAGCGATCGATTGATTTTCCTCGGTGTTCACTTGTGAGCGCCATCGGGAATGTCGTCTTTTTACTAATGCTTGTGTTACCAGCGGCCGTCAGGGCCATGTGAGGAGAGAATGTCCTAGTAGGAGGGATACAGGTGGGATGACTTAGCCTACCAGGTCAGTTGCGGATTCAGTGGTTTGGAGAGGAAGGGGTGTTAGCCAGAGGAGGCCACCCCCACCTCGGTAAGGCCGTTGTAGTAAGTGTTCTTATGGGGAGTGTCGTGCTACTTAGATAGCTTGTTAGGCTTGCGGCCAGCAGGGCCATTGTTTTTGCAAGAAATTGTCCGACCAAAGGTGGCGCGGATGTTACGACTCAGCCTTCGGGATCAGTGGCTGGTTCATCACCGTCTGTAGTTATGCGCCCAGCAGAGCAGGATTTGATTAGAGCGGCAAAGGGAAAGTGAGATGGTAGTTACAGAGATATCTTTAGCCCTTGAGAGACTTGTTTAGGTCGTTATGGTAGATACATGTGGAGTGCTATGTTCGATTAGCATTGTGTAAGTTGTGATTAGAAAACATGGGTAGTTGAAAAGAGTAAGTCTGGGGACGAGAAAATGGGGAGCCTTAGAATTTATAACAGTTGGGACCTTGGATGCGAGGCCGTCCTGGGTGGATGATTTTACGGTTGGTCTTTGTCGAAGTACTCGGTAGACGTGGTGTATTTGTGTGAAAATTCCATGGATAGTGTGAGATGGAAGTGGTAGCTTTCATAACGTGAACTGGTAAGATTGTTCCGGATCAGGGAACGAGAGTTTAGTATGAAGTGGGTCGGGTTGAGGCCATGTTGCGGGTCAACCCACAGCCCGGAATGTGGTGGGGTCAGTTTGAGGTTGTCCCGCTAGATGATGGGGTCACGAGGGTATTAAGCCCAAGTTTAGGTAACCAACGTACGAGTTTGTGGATGCGTTCGACCAGTAGTAGGGCCGATGGGGTCAGCCCATCTTGTCTTTTAGTCATGACTGTTTACTCGGCGGAGGGTTATGCGAGATGTTGTATATCAGGAAGGTTGTAAGGCTGCACGGGGTTCATACTTTTATTTTATGGCAGGCAGTGGAGCCCAGTTTATGGCTATTTATTTTTCGGGAGGTTTTACCAGGTGGGTTAGGAACTCAGGTGAGTCTCAGTATGGCATTCACCCTCGGGCCGACGGGCGAACAACGCGTTTTATCCAGACCTTTGAGGATAGGTTACGGGCCGGTGTTTTGATTTCAGGGGTAGCTGTGAGGATTATTTTTGCCTCTTGTTGAGTGAGTATTATATAGCTACCATTTTAGTATTCGGATAGTGCCTTATGAAGCCTTGTATGGACGGAAGTGTAGGTTGCCGGTCGATTGGTTCGATATTGGCAAGGTTTAGATAGTTGGTCCCTACTTGTTTCAGCAGGATGTGGGTAAGGTGAAGCTTATCCAGAAGAAGTTATTAGCAGCTCAGAGTCAACAGAAGTCGTATGGATGATCGGCGTCGACACTTGGAGTTCAGGTTGACGGTGGATCTTCTTGAAGGTACCACCCCGGAAGGGTGTGACGAGATTTGGAAAGCAAGGGAAACTTAGCCCGAGGTGCTTTGGGCATTTTCAGATCGTTTGTAAAATAGGTCAGGTTGCCTATAAGTTAGCACCGCCGTCCGACTTAGGAGACAGTACGTCCGGTCTTCCATGTTGCTATGATTCGGAAGAGTATCGGAGATCCATCTAGAATGTTCCCAGTTAATGATGACCAAGTTGGAGGTAGTAACCCCGAGATTTTGGAAACTGAAGAAATGACAGAAATGTGGTACGTATAGTAGAAAGAGTTCGAGTGTACGAGGAAAGTACGACGAGTAAGAAAAAGGCGAAGATGTGTTAAGAAGATGGAAGTATCCTTTGGACCATGGGTGGAGCTATTAGTATTGTTATACGCTTTAGAGATGATTCTTCGCTGGCTTGGATGTGAGTTTTTGCGCGTACGTGGTATTATCGCCAGGTGTGGCATAATTGGTTTCGTAAGTATAGTAGTGAAGACTATACCGACACAGGTGTGCTTGGAGACTTAGAAGGAACATTCGGGACTAATGTTTCTAAGGGGGGGGGGGAAGAATGTTACACCCCGTAGTTCCAGAGTATGTATATGAGGACGTACGTACGTGAATACGACATTAAAGTTGGAAAGGAAGAAAGATGTGATTTTTCGACGGAAAAGTTTCCGGATTTTGTGAAGGAAAAAGGTTCGTTAATGGGAATTGGATTCCCAGATTTGGTATTCGGACTTTTTGAAATATTTAAGAATTATGAAATTTTATTTCCGGAATTGGTCACGTGGGGCCCACGGGAGGAAATTTACGGTTTTGTGGGGCCCACTTTATTTTCGGATTTTTGGCATTACGGATCTTTTTTTCGGAAGACGGAATATTTTGGACGAGTAGGGGGCGACACGTGTCACCCCCCCTTGAGGCCATGTGGGCCGATTGTTGTGGAGTGTTGGACGTTTTTCTTGGTGGACAAGTGGCCCATTTTTGTGGTGGCCACTTGTCCCATTGTTATGGTGGACAAATGGTTGTCCAACTACCCACACACATGTACCCCATCCTCACCACACACTTGCCTAGATCTTGGCCATTGATTTTCCTATAAATACCCCATTTATTTCAAGAATTCTTCATCCACTTAAATGTTTCTAAGTCACAAAAATCCCCCTCCCTCTTTGTGTAGCTCGTTCGAAATCCCCCCCCCCCCCCAATTTGTGTAGAAAATACTTCAAGTATTGTTGTATTATCCCAAAATACCTTAGCCTAGTATTCCTAGTAGTATTCCAAGTTATTTCAATAACTAAGAGCCCGGAAAAATACTACTTTATTCCAATAGTCGCAAAAATGAAGCCCTAGAAAAATCTTCATAGCTTAGATGAAGTGTTAAGAGAAGTTGTTTGGAAACTTCTAAGGGTTGCTTGGATCGGGTTGGAGCGTTAGGAATTGGAGCTAAACGTTGCTCAGGATCGACTTATATCTTGGATAATTTTGGGCTTATCGGGGTAATGATCTTTATCCCCCTATTGTAATTGGAAATTACATGTAGTAGTAGTTAATATTTGAGTATAAGATATATTGGAAGAATCAGTATAAAGAATTGAACTGTATTTACATTGGGTATGTATTCTGATGACTTGTAGTATTATTGTGGAGTAGAATTGTACACGTGCAGTTAGGCGTGTAACCCCAGGGATTGTTGGTTTAGTAGCAGGCCTCGTTAGAGGAGGAGTTTTATGTGGTCATGCGGGAGGTGTTCTTAGAATTTTCCGTAGAATAAGGAATCTTGTATCTAGAATTACTCTACGAAGAAATCTAGAGGTTGATAGACGTTTTGTGGCCTTTATAGGTTGAAGTACTACGAGTAGCGTATTCTACTTGAAGGATGGAAAAGGCGAGCAAGGTTAGAGTACTTTGGAGCGTTTTGCTAATTGTCGATAATCGTCGCGAGGTATGTGAACCTCTTCCTATCCTTTCTAGCATGATATTTGTGAAATATATTTAGTGCGGTAGACGCACGTGTGTTTAAAGGAAATTGATTTTCCTTTTGTGTCCTTGACTTGATTTCAAAGTTAGGTGACTTGTTATGAAATATTAAGGACTTGAATTATGTTAAAAAGTTGTAAAACCTCACTCGTGAGTAATGGGTGTGTGGTCTTTCAATGAATAAAGTTATCTTAATTTCGAAAATAAGAATCGTTTTATCATTGGATTTAAAATGATAACTTGACTTATAAACAACTTGATTTTGGGAAAGGAGAAGTAACTTGATAGGTTACTTGTTTTTAAAAGAGTAAGACCCTTGGTTTAAAAAGTATATTGCTACTTGACTTTTAAAGGAAAAGTGCCTTTGTTTTAAAAGAAGGTATGAAAATTGTTTTGGTTTTACTTTGATGTCGTTTGACTTGAGTTTTAAATAATAAGAATCTTGAAGTATTTCAAAAGAGTTATTAACCATTTTTGAAAGAAAAGAAATACTTGGTTTCAAAAGCTTAAGTGTTATACTAGCTTTATGGGAAGTTAGGTATAACGACATAAGAAAGATAGAAGGAACGGTTTACTTATTTGTTTATGAAAGTCTTGTATTGATTTCTAGAAAGTGTATTAAGATGGTTTGATAAGTAAACATGTTAGGATGCTACGTGTGTTAGCGCCTTGTGATGTTTGTGTAAAGGGGTTTCCCTTGTTGTGCTTATGTTGTTTAACGAGAAGCCGTTATGTTAGTATTGTACCACTCACCTCTTGACATGATATACCGGGGGTTAAGTCGCCCCGACGCGAGGATGCCTCGTGCGGGTCGGGGACCTATGCGGAACTACGAGAGTTCCGGTTAGTGTCGCGGGAATACCTCATGCGGTCTATGTGGCCACGCGGACTCACGAGAGTCGGTGACGATGCCGAGTAGCTACCCTCGACGCGGGAATACCTCATGCGGGCCTAGGTGGCTATCGCGAGTGCGGTGAGTTCCAGGATTTGACGCGCATTGATGCGAGGGCGAGTGGCGGCTTTGATCACGTGGCGCGGTCTAGAAAGACCTCGTGATCTGATTTTATAGCATTGTTGGTGCGTGGGTTTTAGTAGTCGGCTATGCCTTCGCACTTACCGTCACGGTTTTATTATGACACAGTGGGACACGGTGTTCATGTGTATTCCTTAGGTGTTTTTATATCATGGATCGGCGGTGAGGAAGGAATTCCACGCATGATTGATATTGTGGGCATGAGACCCATAGTTATATTTGAGTGATGACTTTAAGGTGTGAGTCCACGACTTGATATATCGCTTACATATTGTGTATCGTAAATTGGTTATCATATATGTCTTACATTTTATATAGACTATTATGATTTCATTTACTGATATTTTGATTTCACATACTTGGTACTGTTATCGACCTCGCCCGGGCTGCGTGCATGCCGCCGGTAGAGGTACACCAGTTGTTGATCCTCGCTCATAGGGTCACAGTTCAACGTTTTGGGAAGCTCCGTGTCTCCGGAGGCTTATCTTTGGTATAGTCCCCTGTCGTTGTAGGTACTTACATTCAGGGGTATGGCGGGGCCCTGTCCCGCCATTGTTGTTATAACATTCTTAGTAGTGCAGAATCTTGTTGTGGCGGGGTTTGTAAAAGGGATGAATCGTTCAAGTTTTTATATATGTATCTTAGAAAGGCAACTTTTCTCAGATAAACTGTTTCTCACTTCATATTGTTTCATGTCTTGTTTTATATTCCGCTGGTTACTCTGATGTATGTCTACTTGGGTGCCCGGGTAAGGCACCAGTCACGGGCCCGAGTTCGGGTCGTGACACATGTGGGACTTGGTGTTCATGTATACTTATTGGTGTTATATTATATCATGGACTGCTGGCAGTAAGAAAGGGATTCTACGGGCATGATTGATATTATGGGCGTGAGATCCATGGTTATATGTGAGTAATGACTTGAGGGCATGCGTCTCTGACTTGACATGACTGCTTATTATTGTGTACTGTAGTTTGACTATCATACATGTCTCCTATTTTATATAGACTGTTATGATTTCATTACAGTATTTTCAGTTTCACATACTTGGTACAATTTCGTACTGACCTCCTTCGGGGGGCTGCGTTCATGCCGCAGGTTAAGGTACATAGCTTGTTGATCCTTATTTTTTAGGATCGTTGTTCAGTCCTTGGAAAGCTCCCTTTCTCCGGAGGCTTTGTTGTTTGGTACAGTTCCCTGAGGTTGTGGATTTATGTACATTCAGGGGTATGGCGGGGCCCTGTCCCGTCACAGTTGTTATGTGAAAACTCTTAGAGGTCTGTAGTCATATCTTGTGGGTCGCTTTATAAGAAAAACAAGAGGTAATTGCTTTTGATTTTGCGTAGTTATATGTATCCAAGAAGGTAGCCTTATCGGCTAACCTGTTAATTATTTCTTGTTAAGTTTATGTATATTCCGCTGATTATCTCTGATGTATACCTGTAAGGGTGCCCAGGTAGGGCACCAGTCGCGGGCCCGGGGTCGGGTTGTGACAAAAGTGGTATCAGAGCAGTTAGTCCTCAGAAAGTATCTATAGACCGTGTCTAGTAGAGTCTTGGTTATCGGTGTGTCATGCACCACATCTATAACCAGGAGGCTGCAGGACATTTAGGATTGGTTTCCATTCTTCTCACTCTGAGATCGTGCGATAGAACTGTGTTGATAGGGTCGTCTCTCCCTAACGAGTTATGTTGATTGCAGCTACGAGAAAGGCAGTAGTGACCCAGGAAGGATTATGTGGATTGTGTATCCAGGTTGGTAGTAATTGTTGTATAGTTGGTATATGACATACAGCTATATGGATTTATGTATGAGGGTCAGACGCGTGTTGCCTAGAATAATTTTAGATTACCAGGATTTGGTAAGGACTAAATAGATACCGGGAAGGTATGAAACAGTTAATGAATTCTCATCAAGGTTTATGTGCTAATTTGATATAATTAGGAAATGATAAGCTGTCTGATAGGGTAATGAACCCTTAAGAAGTCATGTTAAGGTACTTGATGGAAGACTATGTGGATAGATTAAGCTACGTGGTATGCGTAAGAGAATTGTGCGAATGAGATCTGCATGGAGTAATTATGGTTGTTGTGACAAAACAACATGGTTATGGTATTATGAGAAGTTATTGTACCCGTTTACGTGGGGACTGATAAGGTAGGCTTGGAGCATGGAAATTGCGAGCCTAAGAATATTGATAACCGCCGAGACCTTAGGTATATAAGGCCTTCTCGGGCAATAAGATTTAATTCAGACTAAGGGTAAGAGTTAAGTGCGACGGTGGGTCGGGTTGAGGACCTATTACGGGTCGCCCCATAGCTTGAAATGGAGTGGGATCAGTTGGTAGTAGTCCCGCGTGGCGAGTCACGCGGTGCAAGGCAAGTCTAGTTAATTGTTTTACGGGTTAGTGGGGCGTTCCACGGAACAGTCGTGAGCCGGAAATGGCCTTATATTGTTCGATTTAGTAACTCCAAAGATTGGAGGCCAGAATCAGTATGAAGGTTATATACGTACGCTAGTATAAGTTGGAGGTACGAAAAGAGTACAACCAGTAAGAAAGAGAGCAACCAAGTGTAGAGGAATATAGCCTGAATCCATAAGAACCTTCCAAGGTAACTACACCCGTGAGTGTTTGGGTGGTAGCTGAGCGGGTATATGAGATTTGCCCGGTGATGATACAGTCGTCAGACCCTAGCAGACCTAGTAGAGCTGAATACGACAGACTTTGAGGTCATTATAAGTATGGACTAGTTGGCTTCGTGGGTGCCAAGGTTGACTGTAGAGAGAGGTTGGTTCGATTCCAGTTTTCCGGTGAGCCGGTTATCGATAGGGAAAAAAAGGAAGTGTTAGTAATATGAAAGTTATTCCTTCATTCTTTGACATGAAATTGTGGAGTCTATGTGACTTATTTTATTGAAATGGTTGATTTGAATTTGAACGTTAAGAGACGGAGATAAGAACGTACGATTATTGAAGGATTTTATGTTAAGTGCCCTTGGAGGTACTTGGAATTGGTTTAGTGTGGCGGTCAGGATCACGACATTCCGAATAATTTCAGGAAAATGCGCAAGACAAGAATATGATAAGTATGAGTGCTGCCTGTGGAAAACAGAAGACATCGCTGGTAGATTTTGAAAATCTATACGACTATAAGGTGGTGCTTGATGATCAAGATTATGAAAGGGAGATAAGTTCTCTCCCCCACGTAAAAGGATAGTTTTACATACTATGGGGTTATGTGTACCCATGTTATTAGGCGATGGATTTGAGACAGGTAATATCTATAGTGTCGTCATGCCATAAGTTACAGTTTTAGATAACCGTGGGAAAAGTATTATGTAGATGCGATTGAGGATTATGCGAGATTATATGTCAGGAAAATTATAAGACTGCACGGGGTTCCTACATTTATTTATGACAAACAGATGAGCCCAGTTTACAGCTAGCTTCTGGGGGTTTTTTCCAGAAGGGATTGGGGACACAGGTGAGTCTCAGTGTTGCATTTCACCCTCAGACCGACGGACATGCATGGCATGTTATCCAGACACTTGAGGATATGTTGCGGGCCTGTGTTTTTTATTACAGGGATAGCTGGGAGGATCCTTTGCCTCTCGTTGAGTTGCGTATAATACTCGTTACCATTCAAGTATTCAGATGGCCCTGTATGAGGCTTTGTATGAAAGAAAGTGTAGAATCGCCGATTGATTGGTTCAACGTAGGCGAGGTTCAGATAATTGGCCCAGACTTGATTCAGCAGGCTGTAGATAAGGCGAAGCTTATCCAGGAAAGATTATTAGTAAGCTCAGAGTCATCAGAAACTTTATGCAGATGAACGACGTCGACACTTGGAGTTCAGGTTGACGTTTTAGTATAAGTATTGTTATGTGGCCATGGGTGGCATATTTTTGTATGAAGGGTGTAGTAAAAGAAGACTATGTCGCTATCTAATTAGATTGGACTCCGAAAGAACATTCGGGGACAAATGTTTCTAAGGGGGGAAAAATGTTACACCCCGTAATTCCAGGACATGTATAAGAGAATAGACGCGAGAACACAAGACTTGAAAATTGGTACGGAAGAAAGAATTGTTTTTCCGAAGGAAAATCTTCCGAACTTCGGAAAGGAAAATGTTCGTTGATGAGAATTAGATTCTCAAAATGCATTATTTAAGGAGTATGTAATTTATTAACATTGTGGAAATTTATTTACGGATTTGGTCACGTAGGGCCCACCCGAGAAATTTTACATTTTGTGGGGCCCACGAGGGTTACGAAATTCTATGGACGAATGAGAGGGCGAAACGTGTCACCCCCACATGGGCTTGTTCGAAGTGGACCAATGGCAAAGAGGTCATTTGACCAAGAGTAGGATGATCAAGTCTTGAAGACGAGCTTGATAAAATTGACCAAGTCAACTAAGCCAAGTTGGCACTTGATATTTAATTTCCTTCATCCAAGCCACACAAGTGTTTTGATCTAAGCCCTCCATTGTGTTATATATTCAACCTTGTAGCAAGACTTAACTCACAACACTTAGAAAAAATTAGAAGTCTTTGAGCAAGCTTGAGATAGCTCTCGGCTTTGTCTATTTTTCCCACACAAAATTTTTGCAATTGTGGATCATAATTCACAATACTTTAACCCAAGGTTCCTAGGGGTATTGTAAGGATATCTCAATAGAAAGATCCCGGAAAAACGACGTTTTTACGTTAGTCGCAAGGCGAAAACCTAAGGTGTTCTTCAACTTTGAAGTTGGAACTTGAAAAAGAGTTCTTCATGAGCTTCTAAGGAGTTCTTGTAGCGGATTGGAACATAAGAAGAGGAGATAAAATTGGCTAAGGATCGACTTTTACGCTTGAACATTATTAAGGCTTATTGAGGTAAAATCTCCATCTTCTTAATGTAATTGAAGATTACATGTTATAGTAGTTAAGAAATGAGCATGTGGTATATAGAATGAAGTTTGAAAAGATTTGGATCATGTCGACATGTTAAAACCGAAAATGGACAAGTTAGTCATTAATGTTGTAATCAATTTGGTCGATAGTTACAATCGTCGCATGTTAAGGAAGAAAAGACGTATAGTTGTTGTAATTGTTGTTATGTATATAACATGTTGGAATAACAACTTGGATTGAAAAAGTAATTGAAAGGAAATTGATAATTGTTGTGACAATGGTAGCTGAATATGGCTTGGAAATATTGGACAGTTTTATATTGATTGTGGGGCAGAATTTTACACATCCTATTAGACGTGTAATCCCCTTTGTATTGCTGAATTGTTGAGCCTTAAATGTGGCGTTTGGTTATTGATTTTCGGGCCTTGAAAAAGGTGGAAAAGTACGTAGAAACAAAGGAAGTGCTGCCCGATTTTCCTTAGAATAAGAGTCCTTATACTTAGAAATATTCTACGTTGAAAGCTAGAAGTTGATAGGCGTATTATGGTTATTATAGGTTGGAATTCCACGTGCGGCAAATTCAAGTTAGCAAGTGGATTAAGCCGAAGAGGTATGTGAACTCTTCTTATCTCTTGAGCATGGATCTTATGAAATGTATAGTACGGTAGACGTACGTGTTTTAAATGAGCTCGGTTTCATTTTGGTATCCTTGTATGGATTTTCGAAAGTGTAGTAACTCATTTTCAAAGAAGTATATGTTACTTGACTTGAAAAATATAGAATACTTGAGTTGGGAAAAGCATTGATAACTTGATATTCTAAGTTATGAGACTTGATATTCTAAGTTAAGGAGACTTGATATTCTAAGTTAAGAAACTAGATTTCTAAAGTTAAGAGACTTGAAGTATTTTGAAAGTTATGTAACTTGATTTGAAAGTATAAGTCTCTTGGTTATAAAAAGAATGAATTAGTCTAAGACATAAAGAGTTATAACGGCTTTATGGGAAGTTAGTTATGACGGCTTTATGAAAGGTTAAAGATGTCTTAGTTTCTAAAGTATAAGTTAGTATAACGGCTTTATGGGAAGTTGGTTATAATAACTTTATGGAAGGTTAAAAGAATGATTCTCTCTAGTAACGTAAACAAAGAAATGACTTGAAATAAAGAAGGGCAATTTGATTTATAGGTATCAATTGCTTAAAGTTTTAAAGTAAGGGTCACTTGATTTAGAAGCCTAGAAATGTATTTCTAAAAATGTAGTGACTTGTTTGTAATGTATACATGCCTTGATACTACGGGTGTTAGTATCTTGGGGTTTTATATAAAAAATGGGTCTTTTTAAAAGAATGGAGGTACGTAGTACTTAGGGTTAAATTCCCGAATTTTTATGTGAAACGAAAGTGCCTTGAGTTTATAAAATGAAATTCATTTTTGTATGATAATGAAAGTCTAAATATTTTATGAACTTGCCTATGCTTGCTTGTGATAGCCTTGAGTGAAAGTATTATATTTTTACGCTGCCGTGACTCTCAGTTGGAGGGCCGGTTGTCTTGTTGTGAGTTGATTTGGACGTACCGACAGTGATGGGGGATTCCACGGGTATGCTTCCATTGTGATTGATCCTTGGACATGCTTATACGATGTGGGATTCCGGGGCATGCGACCAAGATGCGGGTTAGATTCCCGGATTATTTTTATTACTCATTGGATATGCTTATACGATGTGGGATTCCGGGGCATGCGACCAGTAGGCGGGTTAGATTTCCGGATTATTTTTATTACCCCATGGACATACTTATACGATGTGGGATTCCGGGGTATGCGACCATGATGCAGGTTAAATCCCCGGGTGATATTGTTATTCAATGGACTATCCCTCCATGAGGTTTAGTGACACAGGATGGTCTGGTAGTTGGCTTTCGTACTTGCCGATCGATGGTGATGCAGGACGGTCCGTAGTTGCCTTCGTACTTGCCCCGTCGATTCTATGTACGCTTTGGTACGGTAGACTCTGGTAGATAGCTTTCGCACTTGCCCCGGTCATATCTCGTGACGACATGCTAGATCTGGTAGTTGGCTTTCGTATTTTCTCCGGTCAGTTGTTGACGCAGGCTGGATCTGGTAGTTGGCTTTCGTACTTGCCCCAGTCAGTTTTATGATGCAGGTTGGATCTGGTGGTGCTCTTTCCTACTTGGCCCGTACAGTTTTTATGACACATGTGGGACTTGGTGTTCATGTATAATTATTGGTGTTATATTATATCATGGACTGTTGGCAGTGAGGAAGGGATTCCACGGGCATGATTGATATTATGGGCGTGAGACCCATGGTTATATGTGAGTAATGACTTGAGGGCATGCGTCCCTGACTTGACATGACTGCTTATTATTGTGTACTGTAGTTTGGCTATCATACATGTCTCATGTTTTATATAGACTGTTATGATTTCATTCTGATATTTCGATTTCACATACTTGGTACATATTTCGTACTGACCTCCTTCGGGGGGCTGCGTTCATGCCGCAGGTTGAGGTACATAGCTTACTGATCCTTATTTTTAGGATCGTTGTTCAGTCCTTAGAAAGCTCCCTTTCTCCGGAGGCTTTGTCGTTTGGTACAGTTCCCTGAGGTTGTGGATTTATGTACATTCAGGGGTATGTCGGGGCCCTGTCCCGTCATAGTTGTTATGTCAAAACTCTTAGAGGTCTGTAGTCATATCTTGTGGGTCGCTTTGTAAGAAAAAAAAGAGGTAACTGCTTTTGGTTTTGCATAGTTATATGTATCCAGGAAGGTAGCCTTATCGGCTAACCTGTTAATTATTTCTATTTAAGTTTATGTATGTTCCGCTGATTATCTCTGATGTATACCTGTAAGGGTGCCCAGGTAGGGCACCAGTCGCGGGCCCGGGATTGGGTCGTGACACCAAGGATCTCACAATACAAAATTCTTTATCATAAGCAGAATGGTTGAGTCGTGCACCACCCAATTTTCCACTAGAGAAAGCAATAGGTCTTTTATCTTAGATAAAGACGGCACCAACACCAATGCCACTAGAATTACACTCAATTTCAAATAGCTTCTCAAGGTATAGAGCTTGTGCTTCACATATCATTCCCTTCAAGGTTTTCAAAGTTCCCCTGGCCTTCTGAGTTACCAGTACCACATATATGTATGATTCTCCCGGTCCTACTCGTGTCTTACCTGTAGCACCTCAGGCAGACCTGGATCTGATTCAACATCATCTGCCACATGTCACATCATAATTCGTACAACTGTCTTATATGTATTTTTCCCCTAGACATTAACTTCATTAGGAAAATGTAGATTTTCTAGTTCTTTGAAAAGTGTGTCATGCATAGCTTGTTTAAACTCTTTTTTACTTGGTAAAGAATTTGTTTGAAGAAGTTATGTTAAAGCCAACTCCAACATTCAAAACTTGAGAAAAAAATAGCAACCACCTCTAAATCTTGCCATCACCCCACAAATTTTGTCCTTAAGACTTTTTTGTTGTTGGAGAAAAGGGCATGTTTCTATTATGTGGTGGGAAGGAGAAGAGGGATAATGAGATTTAAAATCGGATTCATTGTTGAGAAAAATACTTCAATTTGTATCACTAGATCATAAATCTTAATATATATTAGAGTATTTCCTAGGAAATAGGTTTTACTCTCTTAAGTATGTGTCTTTACTCTTGGAGTTATTGCTAGTTTTTAATAAACAAATGTCTTCTGAACACAATGAAGACAAGGTCTACTTTGCAACATTAAAGGAAGCAGGAGAATAGGAAGAACTAAAAAATGAAGAAGATGACTAAAAGAAAAATTATGCAGAGTTTTCTTATAATTTGGTAGACAAACAGGTACATACACATTCTAGAGAAAAACTAAAATAGATCATGGTCCTATTTCTAAGTTATGGTGATAACTAAAGTGACTACCTCCTAAAATAATTGAAAAGAGAAACTTTAGGAAAGTAAAAAACATATTGTAGTCCTAAAGCAACTAACCAATACTCCTCCTTGCAATAAGAGGGCTGCAAATTCTAAGTTGTTGCCTTAGGAACTCGAACTTGTTAAGGGATTTCGCAAATACATCTCCTAGTTGCAGTAACAAGAATAACTTATCCTTTTTTTGCAGATTTCTCAAGAAAAAGGTCTTAAATTTGGTGTGTTTAGTCTTCCCATGAAACACCGAATTGTGCAAAATAGCTATTCCAGCGTCATTATCAACATGAATCTCAGTATTAACAAAGATCCACCATAATTTTTCACCAAATTTCGGACTTCATCTTCCTCCTTAGCATAATTTTTCATCTTTTTTCTTTAATTTTTTATTTATCCCTCCATTGTTGAACAACCTTCATCTCAACCAAATATGTCTAACTCAAAATCATGTTTTCATCATGTCCTAACTGTCTCGAATATTAAAACACATGTTTATGTTAAATTGGAAATGGAAACCGTATATTATGCCATATGGGCGAAATTGTTTAAAATATGTTGTAGGGATCACAGAGTTCTTTATCATATCATTCCATCAAAAGATGGGAAAGGGAAGGAATTAACCACTGATGCGGAAAAGGAATTGTGGGATACGCTTGATGCCACAGTCCTTTGTTGGATTTATGCAACAATCTTCACTGACTTGTTGCACACCATAATGGAGACGAATTCAACAGCCATGGCGGCGTGGGAACGATTGAGAGATATTTTTCAGGATAATCAAAACTCTCACGCTGTTACATTGAAATAGGAATCCTCCGCCATTGACATGGCATATTTTCCTAATGTTTATGCATATTGTCAACTCCTCAAAGTGTTGAGAGTTCAATTAAGAAAAGTTGGTTCACCGGTTACTAATAACAGGTTAGTCTTGCGATTGATCGCTGATCTCACTGATGCGTATAGCAGAGTGGGAACTCTAATCCGTCAAAGTAATCCGCTACCACAATTCTATCAAGCAAGATCCATGCTTGTGCTTGAAGAGTCGGGCTTGGTAAAAAAGGCCTCAACTACTTAAAATTTTGCCTTCATTGTCACTTCTTCAAATGATGATATTATTTTGATCACTCTCAACAAAATAAGGGACAAAAAAGACGTAATAATAATAAAAATAAGGGTGGAAATCGTGGAATAACAAAGGTGGAGGCCACCGGAGGCGGCAGAAATTGTGGCACAACCAACTCCGGTGGTGGATAGTGGCAGCAGGGCGGTGGTCCAGGAAACTGGGCCTGGCAGTGGCCTTGGGCTGCACCGCCCAGCCCCAGCAGGCAATTGGGCCAGGCAGACCCAACGGCCCACTGGCCAGTCCCAGCATTGGCAGCAAATTCAGCATGCAGACCCTCAATTCAGACAGGCCCATCAGGCCCATTTTGCTGGGTCTGTCTCGGCAGGCAGTGGACTTGGGCCTCAGCCGACCCAGTGGCATGAGGCCCACTCAGCAGGGGCCCACCAAATGGATATTGAGTCCGCCATGCACACCCTTGTACTCAACCCATCGGATTCAAATTGGCACATGAACTCCGGGGCAACGTCTCACATGACGTCCTCCCAAGGTAATCTCACATCCTATTTTAATTTGAGCAATGATAGTGGTATAGTTGTCGAAAATGGTCATTCAATTCCAATTAAAGGGTATGGATACTAAATTGTCACCACCAAACCCACCTCTGTTTTTAAACAATGTCCTACATGCTCCAAAAGTAATCAAAAACTTGGTATCTGTTAGAAAATTTACAACTGATAATTGGGTATTTGTTCGTTTTGACCCGTTTGGATTTTCTGTGCATGATTTTCAGACGGGGAAGCTTCTCATGAGATGTGATAGCAAGGGGGAGGTCTATCTAATAAATTTACCTAATCATCAGTCCAAGTTTCATTATACTTTTGCAGTCGTGGCACCATCTTTATGGCACCAACGTTTGGGACATCCGGGGGAGGATGTTTTGGCCTCTCTTAAACAAAATAAATTTATTTCTTGTACCCAAACTCAGACTCTAAATAAGTGTCATTCTTGTGCACTTGGTAAACATGTGAAATTGCCATTTATTGCCTCTAGTTCATGCACCCTTATGCCATTTGATATATTGCATTGTGATATCTGGACATCACCCGTTTTGAGTTCTTCTGGTCATATATATTATTTACTTATCCTTGATGATTATTCTAATTATTTGTGAACATTTCCTTTGTCAAAGAAATCACAAGTGTTTTCCATATTTCTCACCTTTAGAGCATTCATTAAAATTCAATTTGAACGGGAGATTAAAAGTATTGAATGTTACAATGAGAGGGAATTTGACAATAATCAGATTTGGGATTTTTTTCAAAGCAAATGGTTTAAATATGTCACGACCCGACCCCGGGCCCGCGACTGATGCCTTACCCCGGGCACCCTAGTGATACAACATCAGAGAAAATCAGCGGAAATAAAAACATACACATGAAACAAGATATACAATAATGAAATAAGAAAACAGGCTAACCAAAACGGTTACCTTTCTAAATATATAAATAAAACTTGAACCCGAACAGTTACATCCCTTTTACAAATTCTGCCCACAACAATACTACAAGTCTACTGTAAATACAGTCCTATGTAAATACAGTTCAATTCTTATCCATATATTCTACATATAGTATACTCAACTATACATTACTACAACATGTAATTTCCAATTACAATAGGGGGATAAAGATCATTACCTCGATAAGCCCAAAATTATCCAAGTTTATAAGTCAATCCTGAACAACGTTTAGCTCCAAATCCTTACGCTCCAACCCGCTCCAAGAGACCCTTAGAAGTTTCTAACCAACTCCTCTTAACACTTCATCTAAGCTATGAAGATTTTCCTAGGGTTTCGTTTTACGACTATTGGAATAAAATAGTATTTCCGGGCTCTTATGTTGGGATTTCTTTGGAATACCACAAGGGATTTAGGCTAAAGTATTTGGAATAACAACAATACTTGAAGAATTCTACTCAAGGTGGGGGGGGGGGGTGTTTGGACGAGAACTCACTAAGGGAGGGAGGGGAATTTTTGCCTTGGAAACTTTCTAATGTGGATGAAATAAAGTCTTGCACACAAGGGGTATTTATAGGGAAATCAATGGCCAAGATCTAGTTAAGTGGATGGTGAAGATTGGGTACATGTGTGTGGGTAATTGACCAACCATTTGTTCACCACAAAAATGGGACAAGTGGCCACCACAAAAATGAGCCACTTGTCCACCTAAAAAACGTCCCACTTGTCCTTCTCCAATTCGGCCAACATGGCCACACAGGGGTGACACATGTCGCCCCCCTACTCGTCCAAAATATTTCATCTTCCGAAAATATCCGCAATGCCAAAATATCTGATAATAAAGTGGGCCCCACAAACCGCAAATTCCTCCCGTGGGCCCCACGTGACCAATTCCGGAAAATAAAATTCCATAATTCTCAAATATTCCAAAAAGTCCGAATACCAAATCTGGGAATCCAATTCCCTTTAACGAACATTTTTCCTTCACAAAATCCGGAAACTTTTCCGTCGAAAAATCACATCTTTTCTTCCTTTCCAATTTAAATGTCGTATTCTCGAACGTACGTCCTCGTATACATACTCTGGAACTACGGGGTGTAACATTCTTCCCCCCTTAGAAACATTCGTCCCGAATGTTCCTTCTAAGTCTCCAAGCACACCTGTGCCGGTATAGTCTTCACTACTATACTTACGAAACCAATTATGCCACACCTGGCCATAATACCACATACGCGCAAAAACGCACATCCAAGCCAACGAAGAATCATCTCTAAAGCGTATAACAATACCATTTTCTTCACCCATGGTCCAAAGGATACTTTCTTCCCCTCTTCACTTATAAAAAAAAGGACACTTCCATCTTCTTAACACATCTTAGCCTCTTTTCTTACTCGTCGTATCTTCCTCGTACACTCGAACTCTTCCTACTATACGTACCACATTTCGCTATTGCTTGATTTCCAAAATCTCGGGGTTACTATCTCTAACTTGGTCATCATTAACTGGGAACACTCTGGATGGATCTCCGATACTCTTTCGAAACATAGCAACCTGGGAGACCGGACGTACTGTCTCCTAATTCGGACGACAGTGCTAACTTATAGGCAACCTGGCCTATTCTACAACGATCTGAAAATGCCCAAAGTACCTCGGGCTAAGTTTCCCCTGCTATCCAAATCTCGTCACACCCTTCCGGGGTGGTACCTTCAAGAAGACCCACCGTCAACCTGAACTCCAAGTGTCGACGCCGATTATCCACATGACTTATGTTGACTCTGAGCTGCTAATAACTTCTTCTGGATAAGCTTCACCTTATCCACATCCTGCTGAAACAAGTAGGGACCAACTATCTGAACCTTGCCAACATCGAACCAATCGACCGGCAACCTACACTTCCGTCCATACAAGGCTTCATAAGGCACCATCCGAATACTAAAATGGTAGCTATATAATACTCACTCAACAAGAGGCAAATAATCCTCACAGCTACCCCTGAAATCAAAACACTGGCCCGTAACCTATCCTCAAATGTCTGGATAAAATGTGTTGTTCGTCCGTCGGCCCGAGGGTGAATGCAATACTGAGACTCACCTGAGTTCGTAACCCCGCCTGGTAAAACCTCCCAAAAAAGAAATAGCCATAAACTGGGCTCCACTGCCTGCCATAATAAAAGTAGGAACCCCGTGCAGCCTTACAACCTTCCTGATAACATCTCGCATAACCCTCCGCCGAGTAAACAGTCCTAACTGAAAGACAAGATGGGCTGACCTCATCGGCCCGGCTACTGGTAGAACGCATCCACGAACTCGTATGATGGTTACCTAATCTTGGGCCTAACACCATCGTGACCCTATCATCTAGCGGGACCACCTCAAATTGACCCCACCACATTCCGGGCTGTGGGTTGACTCGCGATATGGCCTCAACCCGACCCACTTCGTACTAAACTTTCGTTCCCCGATCCGGAACAATCTTACCAGTTCACGTCATGAAAGCTACCACTTCCATCTCACACTACCCATGGAATTATCCCACAATAAATATCCCGCATACCAAGTACTTCGACAAAGACCAACCGTAACATCCACTCAGGACGGCCTTGCATCCAAGGTCCCAACTGTTATAAATTCTAAGGCTCCCCATTTTCTCGTCCCCAGACTTACCCTTTTCAACTACCCATATTTTCTAATCACAACTTACACAATGCTAACCGAACATAGCACTCCACATGCATCTACCATAATGACCTAAACAAGTCTCTTAAGGCTGAAGATATCTCTGTAACTACTGCCTCACTTTTCCTTTGTCGCTCTAATCAAATCCTGCTCTGCTGGGTGCATAACTACAGACGGTGATGAACCAGCCACTGATCCCGAAGGCTGAGTCGTAACATCCGCGCCACCTCTGTTCGGACAATTTCTCGCAAAAAGGCCCTGCTGGCCGCAAGCCTAACAAGCTATCTAAGTAGTACGACACTCCCCATAAGAACACCTACCACAACGACCATACCGAGGTGGGGGTGGCCTCCTCTGGCTAACACCCCTTCCTCTCCGAACCACTGAATTTGCAACTGACCTGGTAGGCTAAGTCATCCCATCTGTATCCCACTTACCAGAAAATCGTCAATTCCTGTGACATAACGGTGCACTCTATCCTCCATGCCTGCCACTAAAGCGGGGACATAACGAGCCAATGAGTCAAACTCTATACTGTATTCCCGAACCGTCCACCCATTCTGCCTCAACATCATAAATCCATCTGCCCGAGCTCTCCTCATCTGCGAGGGCAAGAAGCGTGTAGAAAATTCCTCTAAGGTCTTGATCATTTTCTTGATCCGCTGCAACTGTCGAATAAACTCCAGAGGATCTTCCTCAGTTCTAGATCCATAGAACTCGGGTGGACTGCAACTCAAGAAGTCCCGAAATCTCAACTATCGGATCTAGGGTGAACTACTGGTACTGCCGGAACCACCGGCTCTCGTCTGTCCTCATTCCCAGCCACCAGACTAGCTAGTAACTGGGCCATCTCCTTGTAACTCCTATCCTCTGTTCCTGGCCGTGGGACTAGAGGCTCAGGTATCGTGGTCTCGGTAGCTCCGCTCGCTTCTAAACTCTCCTGGGGCTAGCGTCGTCGCAGAACTCCCCGAATGAAGCGCTGTCTCAGATAATGACTGGGTCCGTGCCCTGGTAACCCTATGTGCTCTACTCGCAGCTCTCTCTGCTGCCTTGCCCTTCTGGGCTCTGGTTGCCTTGCGTAGAGGCATAACGGGTGAAAAGAATACGTCAGAGGGAGTCCAACTTATAACACAGCTCTAAGGCACGATCTCAGAGTGAGAAGAATGGAAACCAATCCTAAATATCCTGCGCCTCACGATTATAGGTGCGGTGTACAACACCGATAATCAAGACTCTACTAGATACGATGCTGTAGACACTTTCCGAGGATTAAGCGCTCTGATACCACTTTTGTCACGACCGACCGGGCATGAGTGTCTTACCCCGGGCACCCTAGTGATACAACATCAGAGAAAATCAGCAGAAATAAAAACATACACATGAAACAAGATATACAACAATGAAATAAGAAAACAGGCTAACCAAAACGGTTACCTTTCTGAATATATAAATAAAACTTGAACCCGAACAGTTACATCCCTTTTACAAATTCTGCCCACAACAGTACTACAAGTCTACTGTAAATACAGTCCTATGTAAATACAGTTCAATTCTTATCCATATATTCTACATATAGTATACTCAACTATACATTACTACAACATGTAATTTCCAATTACAATAGGGGGATAAAGATCATTACCTCGATAAGCCCAAAATTATCCAAGTTTATAAGTCGATCCTGAGCAACGTTTAGCTCCAAATCCTTACGCTCCAACCCGCTCCAAGCGACCCTTAGAAGTTTCTAACCAACTCCTCTTAACACTTCATCTAAGCTATGAAGATTTTCCTAGGGTTTCGTTTTACGACTATTGGAATAAAGTAGTATTTCCGGGCTCTTATGTTGGGATTTCTTTGGAATACCACAAGGGATTTAGGCTAAAGTATTTGGAATAACAACAATACTTGAAGAATTCTACTCAAGGTGGGGGGGTGTTTGGACGAGAACTCACTAAGGGAGGGAGGGGAATTTTTGCCTTGGAAACTTTCTAATGTGGATGAAATAAAGTCTTGCACACAAGGGGTATTTATAGGAAAATCAATGGCCAAGATCTAGGTAAGTGGATGGTGAAGATTGGGTACATGTGTGTGGGTAATTGACCAACCATTTGTTCACCACAAAAATGGGACAAGTGGCCACCACAAAAATGGGCCACTTGTCCACCTAAAAAACGTCCCACCTTTCCTTCTCCAATTCGGCCAACATGGCCACACGGGGGTGACACGTGTCGCCCCCCTACTCGTCCAAAATATTTCATCTTCCGAAAATATCCGCAATGCCAAAAAATCCGATAATAAAGTGGGCCCCACAAATCGCAAATTCCTCCCGTGGGCCCCACGTGACCAATTCCGGAAAAAAAAAAATCCATAATTCTCAAATATTCCAAAAAGTCCGAATACCAAATCTGGGAATCCAATTCCCTTTAACGAACATTTTTCCTTCACAAAATCCGGAAACTTTTCCGTCGAAAAATCACATCTTTTCTTCCTTTCCAATTTAAATGTCGTATTCTCGAACGTACGTCCTCGTATACATACTCTGGAACTACGGGGTGTAACAAAATATTCGTCTGTCCTGTCCTCACACTTCTTCACAAAATGGTAAGGTTGAACGCAAGATTAGAACCATCAATAATATTGTTAGAACAACCCTTGCTCATGCATCCATACCTCCCATCTTTTGGCATCATGCACTTCAAATGACTACATACATTTTTAATATCCTTCCTCATAAAAACATGTCTTACCAAGCTCCACTAAAAATGCTTTACTTACGAGAGCCATCATATCATCATATAAGAGTGTTTGGTTGTCTTTGCTACCCTCTCTTTCCATCCACCACATTCACAAAACTCCAGGTCCGGTCTACTCCATGTAATTTCTTGGGATATCCTACTAATCATCGTAGTTACCTATGTTACGATATTTCTTCCAAAAGAATATTTATAAGTCGTCACGTCATTTTTGATGAAATAATTTTTTTCTTTGCTAAAATACATGAAACCGGGACCCATACCTATGATTTTTTGGATGATGATAATCTTGCGTATCTAACACATTTTTCCATAGCACGGTACCCACAGAGAGTGTAGGAAATTCTATTTTGGGCCTACTGGACCAAAGAACTCAGGCCCAGTAGCGTGACTGTTCATCACAGCAGATTGGGCCTTTTGTTCCTCTGCCAAGTCCTTCCTTCCCCACACAGCCGCAACAAGCATCACAACTGGCCCACTTCTCGACACCAAGCCCAGTACAAAACACAAATTCCACTACCAATTGCAGCCCACTGGACAGTGACATCCAGCCCATCTCATCCAATCCACTGGCCCAACAAACCGTCCGATCACCCGTAGCCAACATGGAATTGTCAAACCCAATACCAAATACAGCCTACACACCCAAGTCTCAAAATCATCTTTACCTCGTAACCCAGTGTTTGCTCTAAAAGACCCGAATTAGAAAATGACCATGGATGATGAATATCATGCTCTAATTAAATATAGGACATGAGATTTAGTACCTCACCCATCTAATGTTAATATAATTCGGTCTATGTGGATTTTTAGCCATAAAGAAAAATCGGATGGATCTTTTGAGCGACATAAGGTCCGTCTTGTAGGTGATGGGAAAACACAATAGTTTGGAGTTGATTGCGGGAAGACGTTCAGTCTAGTGGTCAAACCAGCAACTATCAGAACAATTCTCATCCTGTCTCTCTCAAAAGGATGGTCACTTCATCAATTGAATGTCAAAAACACCTTCCTCCATGGACATCTGAATGAGAATGTTTACATGCACCAGCCATTGGGATACAGAGATCCTACACATCCCAATAATGTGTGTTTGCTTAACAAATCATTATATGGCCTCAAGAAGGCCCCCAGAGCTTGGTATAAGCGTTCTGATAACTCTCTGTTTATTTATCGTCACGGTAATTATACGACTTATCTTCTTTTATATGTGGATGGCATTATTCTGACAGCATCTTCAGATTCTCTTCGCAAGAGCATCATGTCACAGCTTAGTTCCGAATTTGTTATGAAAGATCTTGGTCTACTACATTACTTTCTAGGAATTGTTGTGACACGCCAGACATGTGGGTTATTTCTCCCCCAAAATAAGTATGCATCTGAGATTGTGTAACGAACTGGAATGTCTTCGTGCAAACCTTCAGCAACTCTAGTAGACACCAAGTCAAAATTGAGTGACATCTCTAGCAAACCCTTTTGTTGATCTTACATTATACCGCAGCCTAGCAGGAGCTTTGCAGTATCTCACATTCACCAGGCCAGATATTACCTATGCAGTGCAACAAGTGTGTCTATTCATGCATAATCCAATGAAAGAACATATGCATGCGATCAAATGTATTGTGCGGTATATTCAGGGCACTCTGGAATATGGATTACATCTTTACCCGTCTTCCATTTCCAAACTTGTTACTTAAACAGATGCAGACCTGAGATTGTGGAACGAGATGGAATTTCTTCGTGCAAGCCTCCATCAACTCCGATAGACACCAAGTCAAAATTGAGTGCCATCTCTAGCAAACCCTTTGTTGATCCTACATTATACCACAGTCTAGCAGGATCTTTGCAGTATCTAACATTCACCAGTCCAGATATTACCTATGCAGTGCAACAACTGTACCTATTCATGCATAATCTGATGGAAGAACATATGTATGCGATCAAACGCATTATGCGATATATTCAGGGCACTCTAGAATATGGATTACATCTTTACCCGTCTTCCATTTCCAAACTTGTTACTTACACAGATGCAGACTGTGCAGGATGTCCGGACACCAGATGCTCCACATCTGGTTATTGTGTCTACCTCTATGACAATTTAATCTCATAGTCCTCCAAAAGGCAAGCAACAATATCACGCTCAAGTGCGGAAGTTGAATACCTATTGTTGCCAATGTTCTGTCTGACTCATACTGGATTTAGAATCTGTTACTTGAGCTCCATTGCGCCATTTCGACAGCCACTCTGGTATAGTATGATAATATTAGTGCAATTTATCTCTCAAGGAATCTAATTCATCATCAACGCACTAAATATATTGAGTTAGATATTTATTTTGTCTGTGAAAAAGTGGTTTGCGAACAAGTGTGAGTGTTACATGTCCCGACGCATCATCAGATCGTATATATCTTCACAAAAAGGCTTCCGCTGATATTATTTGAAGAGTTTAGGGACAGTCTCAACATTCGCCTTCCTCCAGCTTCGACTGTGTGGGATTGTTAGAATATTAGTCATTAATATTAGTAATCTTGTATTAATGTAGGATCATGGTATATATGGTAGGTAGTAAAATAATATATTAGGAATATATTATTAGACATGATTTACTCTTCCACATTAATGTATATTGTGTGTAGATATTATTCCCTTATGGGATGAATACAATTGAGGATTTTTTTTTCAAAGTCTTACACATATGCATATAAGAAAATATTTTTTGTAGCCATAAGGTTTGATTTATTGTTGTTGTTGGTGCATTGAATTTATCCTCTATCGTGGATTATGCCACAGTTTCCTGCTTCATAGAGCACGAAGAAAAAATACCTAATCCCAGAGTGAAGCAATATCCTGATGTACTTTTCTTGTCATTAATGGATCCAACCCATTCACTATTTGAGAATCATTACAACTTTAAATACTCACACTTCTTCAATTTGACACATAATCATGTAACACTTTGTATAACTAGATTAGGTGTGAATGTGTTAAATGGGTATTAACATGGAATTTTAGACATATGAAGTCCTATCAGGATGAGTTTGGGTGGAATTAGTTGTTTTAAGATCAGGACGAATAATGAGGTGCATAAGATTTGATAGAATCAACTAAGTTTACAGTAGATCTGCCTTTTAGTCTGATTTCATGCAAATCCGTTGGGAATCTGAGAACACTTAAAACATGAAAGTTGTAGCCCTTCAAAATACCTTTTCGTCCATATATAGTAAGGACAAACATAGCATCGTGCTAGGTGTTATGGCTAATTTTCAGAACATTGGGAAAAATAGTCGTACGCGACACGGGTTGCGCTGCGTGTTAGGTGTATTTTGTATACGTTTTTTGAGTCATATTTAGTTAGTATTTTTCTCATTTTCGTTTAAATAAGTGTCTTGTTAGGGTTGTTTTTCTTTCTTTAGAGTCACAGCGATTCTAAATGGCAAAATAGCAAAAACAAGCTAAAAGTGGGCAGAAAATGAGCTCCCGAAGTAAAAAAACGAAAGTTGGCAGATCCGGACGAAAGACCGCAGGACCACGGTGCCGGACTGCAGGATCGCAGTTCCACCATTACTGAGAAGCCGCAGTACTTTCGGCAACGCGGTGCCATTCTGCAGGACCGCGGTGCTGATGCGGGAATTTCCAATCCGAAATAAAATTGGCAAGGGAAAAAAGGGTCCAAGAAACACGTTTTTGACAACATAAATAAACCCTTGGGACAGATTTTGGGGTATCACCTATCACATATCTCATAACACAGAAGACATCACAACCTTGGAGGCTACAATTGGAGACCTAGTTCTAAGTAATTTTTCTTTCTTTAGTTTTCAATTCAGTTCATGTTGGGATTTGTATTAGTTCTTAGCATGTCTATGGCTAGGAGCTAAACACTTTATTAGGGTTTTTCTATTGAATCGCTTGAAACTCTATTTCATGAATTAATGCATTAGTTTGATTTCTTCTTCACTTGATTAAGGTTTATTCAATATCGGTATGAATGTTTGATAGTTAATTGATCACTAATTATCATAATCTATATGATTTCGAATCAAGAACCGAGAGGAGAGATTTGAATATGCTGTAATTGAATAGACATAGGTTAAAATCTCGGACGAAAGTATCCCGATACTTGTGTAGCATTATATGTTATTGTTCTTAATCCTCCTATGTGGTAAATCCTATCATAGAAATATAGAAGGGTTCTGCACTAGGGTTGAGCTATTATATATCCTAACCGGAATATAAGACAGTCTAGTTAACCGTTATCTTAACGTAGAAGAAGAAGCCATTCTAGTTGCATTAAGGATTGAAAGAAGTGGATAGTCGAGGATATTGGAAGCCCTAATTCCTTCATAACTGATTAAACCTCAACAATTTAGTTTACGTCTTGCAATTATTCTAGTCGTTAGATAAAAACCCAAATCAATTATCGTTTTCCAAATAGATAACCTAGAATAGATGTTCGGTAATTAGAAACCAGTCTCTGAGGACGATATTCGATCTTACCAGACTATATTACTTATAACGATGCGTACACTTACGTGAGCACGTGGAAATCGTCCTAACACTGTGCCATGCCAAAATTCCAGGGATTGGAAGGAAAATTGATCCCCGTGAAATGTATAATGTGTGAGAAGCGAGCGCATCTTAATTGTGACACCCCGTAATTCCAGGACATGAATAAGAGAATACACGCGAGAACACAAGACTTGAAAATTGGTACGAAAGAAAGAATTGTTTTTCCGACGGAAAATCTTCCGAACGTCGGAAAGGAAAAATGTTCGTTGGTGAGAATTAGATTCTCAAAATGCATTATTTGAGGAGTATAGAATATATTATCATATTGGAAATTTATTTTTACGGATTTGGTCACGTAGGGCCCACCCGAGAAATTTTACGTTTTGTGGGGCCCACGAGGGTTACGAAATTTTATGGACGAATGGGAGGGAGACACGTGGCACCCCCCACACATGGTCTTGGACGAAATTGGGCAAGGGTATTATGGTCATTGACCTAGGTAGAAGATCAAGTCTTGCAAGCTTGAGATAATTGACTAAGTCAACTTGTCCACTTGGCTAATTATTTAATCTCCTCCATCCAAACCACACAAGTGTTATAATCTTGACCCTACATTGTTTTATATATACTACCCTAGTGCAAGACAAGTGTCACGCCCCGAACCCCGGGCCCGTGACTGGTGCCCTACCTGGGCACCCTTTTACCTTAACAACTAAGCAAACTGCGGAATTTAAATAACACCTTTTTTTTTTTAAAAACCAACATACGTCTGCAAGGCAAAGCCGGCGTCGCCATATAATATACATAATAAAAGACACTACATCGCATATGAGTCCAATCCCACATATGAATACAGACCTCAAGAGTTATCTTTGAACTATGACGGGACAAGGCCCCGCCGTACCCATAACTGTACAAAAGCCTGTACTGAAAGAACTTATACCAAAAAGATAAACTCCCGAACAGAAGGATCTATCCAAAACTCTGAGCAGGGTCCTACACCTGCCGATCACCAAACAGCGTACCTAAACCTGCGGCATGAACGAAACCCCAAGAGGTCGATCTGAAGAATGTACCAAGTATGTGAAGCGATGAAATCAGTAATGAAATCATAACAGTCTAAACAAAACATGAGACATGTATGATAGCCAACCTATAGCACACAATACATAAGCAGTCATATCAAGTCAGGGACGCATGCCCTCAAAGTCACTACTCAAATAACAGTACACAGTGCCTTACTAACAATGAGAGTAAATAGTAGTATACTTACAATATAAACTAGGAAGCTCACGATCAAGCAGGACCACCCGCCCGCAGTATCATTAAGCAATCCTACTCCTGGGACTATTTCACCCGCATAGGTCGCATGGACCCGCATGAGGTATTCCTCGCATGGGACTATTTCACCCGCATAAGCCCTTACGGACTCGCATGAGGTATTCCTCGCATAGGCTGTATCCGCCTGCATGGGACTATTTCACCCGCATAAGCCCTTGCGGACTCGCATGAGGTATTTCTCGCATCGTGGGTAGCAAATCCACAGAATATGCAAATGCCACAAACCCGGGGAATGACCCCGAACTGAATGATATACCACTAGCACACAACCGGCTATTACCAGCACACATAGGCAATTCTCAGTTAAACAAGCCAAAGTACTTATCAAGGCACACATAGAATAATTCTCAATTAAACAAGCCAAAGTACTACGTACGTACATTCTTTTCAACAGACTCCTTTCTATGTAAAACCCCAAGATACTAACACCCGTAGTATCAAGGTGTGTCTATTTTTCAAAGTAAGTTACTACACTTTTAGAAACTCATCTCAAAGCTTGAAACCAAGTAACTTCAAATTTTCACAATCTAGGCAACTTATGCCCATTAATCAAAATAGACAACTTTCTAAACCTTCCATAAAGTCGTTATAACCAACTTCCCATAAAGCCGTTATAACGCTTTATGGTTTTTAGACAATTTCATTCTTTTTATAACTAAGAGACTTATACTTAAAACCAAGTATCACAATCTTTCAAATCAAGTTTCTTAACTTTCAAAAATACTTCGAGTCTCTTAATATATAGAAAACAAGTTTCTTCTACTTTTAAACCTCAAGTAACTCACACCTTTAAAACAAGTTACTTCTCTTAAATCATGTCATTTCTCCTCTTTTAAAACCATTAAGTAAATCACTCCTTTGACTCCCCTAAAGTTATTATAATGACCTTTAGGTTTTGGAACTAAGGCACTAGCCAAAAGGTTTGGAAACCACTTCATTTTCAAGACTACATGTACTTTAAGTAAAATACTTCCACTTATAAGAATCCAACTTCACTAAGGAAATGGATTATACAACTTATAATTTAAACATCAAAGTACAATCAAGGAAGTACATAGAACAAATTCTATTTTAGGCAATCCAAATACAACCAAGGAATGGATCATTTAAGGAGTAGGACATACTTTCTTTATCTTAAGGAATCATGCTAGAAGAGGAGATAGTTCACATACCTTTTCGGCTAAATCCACAAGCTAAGCCGAATACGCCGCACGTAGAAGTGTCAACCTATAATGGTCACAACATGACTATCAACTTCTAGTCTCTAACGTAGAATAATACTAAGTATACGGTCTCTAATTCTACGGAAAATCGGGCAGCACTTCCTTTGTTTCTACTCACTTTGCCACCTTTTTCAAGGACGAATACAATAACCAACACGCCACATTTAAGGCTCAATACAACAACTAAACAAAGGGGATTACACGCCTTACAATACGTGTAAAATTTCGCCCCACAATTAATACGAAGTGGTTCCATATTCAAGTCATTCTCGGCAAACAACATAACCAACAATTCAAAGTCTTTTCCAATCCTTTTCCAATTCCAAGTTCTAAGGTCTAACATGTTATATAGTCATAAACAACTTCAACAACTACAATTTCCTTCTTTATACAACATGCGGCGACTTAAACTAATAATCGACTTGAATTGTAATGTTAAGGCTAACATGCTAGTTTTTCGGATTAGGGTTCCAATAGCCAAAACACTTATCAAAATTCATACTATATAACTCATGCTTGCTTATATCCATAACTACAAAAATAAGTAAACCTTAATTGCTAAAACGACAAAATTTATACCTTTACAAGCCCTTAAAATTTCCAAGATTCAAAGTCGTTCCTTAGCAATTCTTAGCTCCTTTCCTTATGTTCCAATCCGCTCCAAGCACTCCTTAGAAGCCTATGAAGAACTCATCTTCAAGTTCCAACTTCAAAGTTGAAGAACTCCTTAAGATTCCGCCTTGCGACTAATACGAAAATGTCGTTTTTCCGAAATCTTTCTATTGAGATGTCCTTACAATACCCTTAGGGACATTGGGTTTAAGTCTTGTGAACAAAGGATCAAAACTACAAATTCTTCTTGTGGCAAAAGGTGATAACCCGAGAGCAACTAACTCAAGAACAAGACCTCTCTAATTTTTCTAAGTGTTTAAGACTAGTCTTGAACTAGTGTAGTGAATATATAACACAATGGAGGGCTTGGATTAATACACTTGTGGTCTAGGATGAAGGACAATTAATGAAAAGCCAAGTGGACAAGTTGACTTGGTCAACAATCTCAAGCTAGCAAGACTTGATCTTTTACCATAGTCAATGACCATTATACCCTTGCAAATTTTCGTCCAAGCACAAGTGGGGGGAGGTGCCACATGTCGCCCTCTCATTCGTCCATAAAATTCTGTAACCCTCGTGGGCCCCACGTGACCAAATCCGTAAAAATAAATTTCCATAATGTTAATAAGTTCCATACTCTCCCAATAATGTATTTTGAGAATCCAATTCTCAACAACGAACATTTTTCCTTTCCGACGTTCGGAAGATTTTCCGTCGGAAAAACAATTCTTCCTTTCGTACCAATTTCCAAGTCTTGATTCCTTACATATATTCTCTTTTACATGTCCTGGACTTATGGGGTGTAACATTCTTCCCCCTTTAGAAACATTCGTCCCCGAATGTTCTTAGTCGGTTTTCAAGCTAAACACACTCCGGCACAATCTCTATACTATGCCTATCAATCAATACTCCACAAGACTAACGATGCCACACATGGCCACCACATAACATACGTAAACATATCAATGGACCTTCCGTCCGCGACCCCTTCTCACAAAACTCGAAGGTTACAGTCTGCTCAAACACGGGATCCTTAGAGGTTCCTTTCTTTCCTTACTTGTCATACTTTCTCGTACTTCCAAATTTATTTGAGCATACGTACAAAATTAACTAGACTTGGGCCTTGCATCCTCGTGACCCTATCACATAGCGGGACTATATCCAACTGACATCACCCGATTCCATACTATCGGTTGACCCGAAATAACTTCATAACCCGACCCATCGTCACACTTAACTTCTCATTCTTAGTCTGAAATAAATCTTTCTCTTATCTCAAGGTACTTCTCACCCTATCCCCCTATTCACTAGAGGTTCGTCACCTAGGCCAAAGTATTTCTACTGTACAATCTTCCATATTGGTCTTACACTGTCATGGGGCAATTACTACGTGTGAACTCTACACAACTATAGTCTCAGTTCACTTACCATTCTTGTCAATATTCTTAACTTCTCACTTTACTAATCAAAGTATTCCTACCTCTGGGGTACTATCACTTTACAACTACTAGCAACAAAGGGAAAACATATACGCTAAGGCGAAATCTGAACCTATCAATGCACGTATGATTCAAAAGAATCGAGATATACCTGTAACCCCATGCGATGTCGCCTCCTGATCCTGTCCAGTAGTCACGTCATCTATGCGGTTCGAAGGACCGCCAGAACCATAAACTCCACCCTGACCTCTACCACGACTGGCTGACATCTGAACACCCTTCCCTGGGGGACACACAGCTGCGGAGGAAAGGTAACCAACCATCGGCCTCATAGGCTGAGCCACTTCACCGGTGCTCTTTCTAAAAGGACATACCCTCCGTATATTGCCCGGACGGCCACAACAAAAACAAACACCTGTGCCATAACGGCATTTCCCCGAATGACGCTTACTACAATGGAAACACTGAGGAATAAGTGGCCTCGACTGAGAAAATCCTCTGCTCCGCTGAGAACCTCGACCCCTGGAGCTTGGACCGGCTCCTAAATACCTTGTGGGGTCAAATCCCCACCGTAAGTGCGCGGGGTATGTCTTGGGTAGTGGGACGAATATCTCACTCATTCTTGAAATTTGCTCGTCCAAAAACTCACCGAGATAACCAATCGGTCTAGCCCTCTTACGCTGATCTCCACGTTGGCCCTCTACCCTCTGTACACCTGTCTGTACTGGCCGAATAACCTCCTGCTGATGAAACTGTAGCACCGCTATCTTGGTCAATAACATAACTGCTTCCCTCATGACCCTATAGTCTTCTCCTAACTGAGAAACTGGAGGCTCTGGTGCTGGGGCCTCAAAACCTGGCGCAGAAGAACTCGCCGACTGCGGAACAACATCCGGTATACCCTGGGCATAAGCCCTATCAACTCTCTGAGTCTGACTAGTAGCTCCTGCTACTCCTTTGCCCTTCTGGGCGGCTGTTGCCCTCCTTGGAGGCATAACTGTAACACAAAATTACGTCAGAGAGGAATTATCTTACTAACACAGCTCTAGGGCACGATCTCAGAGTGAGAAGAATAGAAACCAACTCCTAAATGTCCTGTAGCCTCCTGTTTATGGGTGTGGCGCGCAACACACCGATAATCAAGACTCTACTAGACACGGTCTGTAGACATTCCGAGGACTGACTGCTCTGATACCACTCTGTCACGCCCCGAACCCCGGGCCCGTGACTGGTGCCCTACCTGGGCACCCTTCTACCTTAACAACTAAGCAAACTGCGGAATTTAAATAACACCCTTTTTTTTTAAAAAAAAACCAACATACGTACAGGGGCAAAGCCGACAAGGCTGTCATATAATATACATAATAAAAGACACTACACTGTACATGAGTCCAATCCCACATATGAATCTGGACTCTAAGAGTTATCTTGAACTATGACGGACAAGGCCCCACCGTACCCATAAGCGTACAAAGCACATCTTGAAGAACTTATACCAAAAGATAAACTCCCGAACAGAAAGAGCTATCCAAAACTCGAGCGGTCCTACACTGCCGATCACCAAACAAATACCTAAACTGCGGCATGACGCGGCCCGAAGGAGGTCAGTACGAAGAATGTACCAAGTATGTGAGTAAGTACTGTAATGAAATCATAACAGTCTAAACAAAACAGGGACATGTATGATAGCCAACCTACAGTACACAATACATAAGCAGTCACATCAAGTCAGGGACGCATGTCCTCACAGTCACTACTCAAATAACAGTACACAGTGCCTTACTAACAATGAGAGTAAATAGTAGTATACTTACAATATAAAATAGGAAGCTCACGATCAAAGCAGGACCACCTTGCAGTGATATCATTAAGCAATCCTACTCGGGACTATTTCACCGCATAGGTCGCGTGGACCCGCATGAGGTATTCCTCGCATGGGACTATTTCACCCGCATAAGCCCTTACGGACTCGCATGAGGTATTCCTCGCATAGGCTGTATCAGCCCGCATGGGACTATTTCACCCTCATAAGCCCTTGCGGACTCGCATGAGGTATTCCTCGCATCGTGGGTAGCAAATCCACGGAATATGCAAATGCCACAAACCCGGGGAATGACCCCGAAATGAATGATATACCACTAGCACACAACCGGCTATTACCAGCACACATAGGCAATTCTCAATTAAACAAGCCAAAGTACTTATCAAGGCACACATAGAATAATTCTCAATTAAACAAGCCAAAGTACTACGTACGTACATTCTTTTCAACAGACTCCTTTCTATGTAAAACCCCAAGATACTAACACCCGTAGTATCAAGGTGTGTCTATTTTTCAAAGTAAGTTACTACACTTTTAGAAACTCATCTCAAAGCTTGAAACCAAGTAACTTCAAATTTTCACAATCTAGGCAACTTATGCCCATTAATCAAAATAGACAACTTTCTAAACCTTCCATAAAACCGTTATAACCAACTTCCCATAAAGCCGTTATAACCCTTTATGGTTTTAGACAATTTAATTCTTTTTATAACTAAGAGACGTATACTTAAAACCAAGTATCACAAACTTTCAAATCAAGTTTCTTAACTTTCAAAAATACTTCGAGTCTCTTAATATATAGAAAACAAGTTTCTTCTACTTTTAAACCTCAAGTAACTCACACCTTTAAAACAAGTTACTTCTCTTAAATCATGTCATTTCTCCTCTTTTAAAACCATTAAGTAAATCACTCATTTGACTCCCCTAAAGTCATTATAATGACCTTTAGGTTTTGGAACTAAGGCACTAGCCAAAAGGTTTGGAAACCACTTCCTTTTCAAGACTTCATGTACTTTAAGTAAAATACTTCCACTTATAAGAATCCAACTTCACTAAGGAAATGGATTGTACAACTTACAATTTAAACATCAAAGTACAATCAAGGAAGTACATAGAACAAATTCTATTTTAGGAAATCCAAATACAACCAAGGAATGGATCATTTAAGGAGTAGGACATACTTTCTTTATCTTAAGGAATCATGCTAGAAGAGGAGATAGTTCACATACCTTTTCGGCTAAATCCACAAGCTAAGCTTAATACACCGCACGTAGAAGTGTCAACCTATAATGGTCACAACATGACTATCAACTTCTAGTCTCTAACGTAGAATAATACTAAGTATACGGTCTCTAATTCTACGGAAAATCGGGCAGCACTTCCTTTGTTTCTACTCACTTTGCCACCTTTTTCAAGGCCGAATACAATAACCAACACGCCACATTTAATGCTCAATACAACAACCAAACAAAGGGGATTACACGCCTTACAATATGTGTAAAATTCCGCCCCACAATTAATACGAAGTAGTTCCATATTCAAGCCATTCTCGGCCAACAACATAACCAACAATTCAAAGTCTTTTCCAATCCTTTTCCAATTCCAAGTTCTAAGGTCTAACATGTTATATAGTCATAAACAACTTCAACAACTACAATTTCCTTCTTTATACAACATGCGACGACTTAAACTAATAATCGACTTGAATTGTAATCTTAAGGCTAACATGCTAGTTTTTCGGATTAGGGTTCCAATAGCCAAAACACTTATCAAACTTCATACTATATAACTCATGCCTGCTAATATCCATAACTACAACAATAAGTAAACCTTAATTGCTAAAACGACAAGATTTATACCTTTACAAGCCCTTAAAATTTCCAAGATTCAAAGTCGCTCATTAGCAATTCTTAGCTCCTTTCCTTATGTTCCAATCCGCTCCAAGCACTCCTTAGAAGCCTATGAATAACTCATCTTCAAGTTCCAACTTCAAAGTTGAAGAACTCCTTAAGATTCCGCCTTGCGACTAATACGAAAATGCCATTTTTCCGAAATATTTCTATTGAGATGTCCTTAAAATACCCTTAGGGACATTGGGTTTAAGTCTTGTGAACAAAGGATCAAAACTACAAATTCTTCTTGTGGCAAAAGGTGCAAACCCGAGAGCAACTAACTCAAGAACAAGACCTCTCTAATTTTTCTAAGTGTTTAAGACTAGTCTTGCACTAGTGTAGTGAATATATAACACAATGGAGGGCTTGGATTAATACACTTGTGGTCTAGGATGAAGGACAATTAATGAAAAGCCAAGTGGACAAGTTGACTTGGTCAACAATCTCAAGCTAGCAAGACTTGATCTTTTACCATGGTCAATGACCATTATACCCTTGCAAATTTTCGTCCAAGGCCAAGTGGGGGAGGTGCCACATGTCGCCCTCTCATTCATCCATAAAATTCCGTAACCCTCGTGGGCCCCGCAAAACGTAAAATTCCTCGGGTGGGCCCCACGTGACCAAATCCGTAAAAATAAATTTCCATAATGTTAATAAGTTCCATACTCTCCCAATAATGCATTTTGAGAATCCAACTCTCAACAACGAACATTTTTCCTTTCCGACGTTCGGAAGATTTTCCGTCGGAAAAACAATTCTTCCTTTCGTACCAATTTCCAAGTCTTGATTCCTTACATATATTCTCTTTTACATGTCCTGGACTTACGGGGTGTAACAACAAGTCTTCAACACTTAGAGAAAACTTTGTGCTCTTTTATGTTGCTCTCGGCCAAGGAGTTCTTTTGAGAGAAAAAATTTGCAATCTTGTTCCATAATTCACAAGACTTTAACCCAAGGTTCCTAGGAGTATTTTAAGGATATATCAATAGAAAGATCCCGGAAAATTGACGTTTTTACGTTAGTCGCAAGACGAAACCCTAAGGTGTTCTTCAACTTTGAAGATGAAACTTGAAGAGGAGTTCTTCATGAGCTTCTAAGGAGTGCTTGGAGTGGATTGGAATATAAGAAGAGGAGTTAAGGTTTCTAAGGATCGACTTTGAATCTTGGATTGGATTTGGGCTTATTGAGGTATAAATTCCCGTCTTACTATTGTGATTGAAGATTTCATGTTATGATAAGTTAGAAATGATCATGTGATATATATTATGAAGATTGATTAGTGTTATGGAATTTTGGAAGCCTAAATCCGAAAAGTTCATGTTAGCCTTTAAGATTGTAATTCAATTTAATTGTTAGTTACGATCTGTTATACCCCGTATTTCCAGGGTATGTACGTGGGGACGTACGTAGAAATTTGAGCCTTAAAGTTAGGCAAGGTTCGAAATTGTACATAACTACCAAAAGGAGTCGTTTTTCGGCGAAACGTTTCCACAGCTTTCGTAGGGAAAATTCCGGCTATGTCAATAATAATTTTTGCGGATTTTTCCGAGAGACGTAACATTTTGGACCAACGGGAGGGTGACATGTGTCACCCTCACATTGGAAGAGGTTGGACGGCAAAATGGGCTAGCTTGCACGTTTTTTGTGTTGAATTTTGGTCAAGGGTTAGGTAGGATATTTTGTGTAGATGGATAAGGTAGCACATGGCTAAATCTTGACCTTACACTTGCTATACACTTGGAAGAATCTTGGCCCTTGGTTGGCCATGGCTTGACCTATAAATACCCACCATTTGTTGATGAAATTCTTCATCCAAATATTTTCTAAGTGTTAAAAATCCCTCCCTCTCCCTTGTGAAGTTTTCGTCCACCACACCCCCCCCCCCTTGAGTGAGCTTGGCCGAGAGCCACCCCCTTCCCTTTGTAGTGCCCTAGCCGTGGGGTACACCCCCCCCTAGCCTTGTTGTCTCGTATAAATACCCCCCTTTTATGGTATAGAAATACTCTCCAAGTATTGTTATAATGCCCAAATACCTTGGCCCAAATAACTTGTAGTATTCCCAAGGTTACACTTATATAAAAGCCCAGAAAATACTATTATACTTCCCTCAGTCACAAAAACGAAACCCTAAGGAAAAACCTTCATAGTCGGTTGAAGTGTTAAGTAGAAGTTGGTTAGAACTTCTAAGGGTTGTTTGGAGCGGGTTGGAGCGCACGGAGTAGGAGCTAAACCTTGCTCAGGATCGACATATAAACTCGGATAATTTTGGGCTTATCGAGGTAAACACTCTTGACCTTCTGTTGTAATTGGAAATTACATGTTGTAGGAGTATATAGTTAAGTATACTATATATAGAACTGAACATAGTTGTGCGGCAATGTCTTTTGACTTAAGCCTGAATAATACTTACGGCAATGTCTTGCGACTTAAGCCTGAATTTTAAGAGTGAATCGAATCAGAATTACATAGGATGTATTACATGACTTGTGTAGTATTATCGTGAGTAGGATTGTACACGTCCGGTTAGGCGGCAAACCCACGATTGGCTTGGTAGCCGGCCTCGATAAAGGAGGAGATTTACGTTGTTGCGGGGGGGGGGGGAGGTGCTGCCGAATTTTCTGTAGAATATTCTACATTGAGATCTAGGATGTTAATAGGCGCCTTGTGGCCTCTATAGGTTGAAGTACTACGTATGGCGTGATCTACTTGGCTTAAGGAGTAGCCGACGGTTTGAGGTACTTGGAGCATTTTGCTATTAGTCGATAATCGTCGCGAGGTATGTGAACCTCTTCCTATCTGTTCCAGCATGATATGTGTATAGCTATGTAGTACGGTAGACGTACATGTGTTTAATGTATTTGATTGGTTTGAAACATAAAGTGTTATAACGGCTTTATGGGAAGTTGGTTATAACAGCTTTATGTAGGTAAGAAAATGCTTGTGGTTTCAAAGGGTAACTGATTTGACTTATAACGGATTTGATGTGTAGTAATACTTGGCTTTGAAAACATAAGAGTTGTACTAGCTTTATGGGAAGTTAGGTATAACGTCTTAAGAGTGATAAAAAGAATGGTTTACTGATTTTTAGAAGATAAGAGACTTGACTTAATGGTATTGATATGAATTTTGTTAAAAGTGTGAAACCTCATTCGTGAGTAATGAGTACTTGGTTTTAAAAGGAATAATGTTTTACTGATTTCGGAAATCAGAATGAGTATCGACAAACCACTGCAGCGTTAATAAAGGAAAATGTATTGAATAATGAAGTATGGTATTAAAACCAGTAGAAACCTCCATCCGCATAGAAGCTAAGATGAGACAAAATGATATTACATTTCCTAGATCATGGCTGCTTAATAAGATTGATTATAAACAAGAATAACCTACTCACATATAAGACATATGTTTCTCAAAACGTTTAAAGGAGAATTATGTTTTAAAGGATTAAAACTATGAACTACGAAACCTTTTCTAAAATGAGAAACTTGAGCATTTGAAATTAGGCAAACTTGAACGTTTGGAAAATAAGGTTGTTACTTGATTTTACAAAGGAAAGCATTTTGGTTTACTTAACAATGTTAGTCACTCTATTTTTATATTACGGGTATCGGGTGACCTTTGTAAAAGAAATGGATCTTTAAAAGGATTTAACGTACGTAGTACTTTAGGGTTAAAACCCGGACTTTGGCATAAAATGAAAGTACTTTGAGTTGTGTATAACTTGCCTATGCTTGTTGTTGTGAAGCTTGCCTATGCTTGTTGTTGTGAAACTTGCCTATGCTTGTTGTGATAGCCTTTGTTGTATTTCTGTACCCCGCCTCTCGATGGAGGGCCGGTTGATTTGTTATGAACGATTCTACACCGAGTCCCACGAGATGGGCAGGGACACGTATTTCATTTGATTATACACCGAGTCCCACGAGATGGGCAGGGACAAGTATTCCATCTGATTATACACCGAGTCCCACGAAATGGGCAGGGACACGTATTTCATCTGATTATACACCGAGTCCCACGAGATGGGCAGGGACACGTATTCCATCTGATTATTCACCGAGTCCCACGGACGGGCCGACACGTATTTCATCCGTTATCATACATGTCTCCCGCTTTATATAGACTATTATGATTTCATTTACGCCTTTACGATTTCACATACTGGTACTCAGATCGACCTCGCCGGGGTTGCGTTCATGCCGCAGTGGAAGTACATCGGTTGTGGATCCTCGCCATAGGATCACGATTCGGCGTGTCGAAGCCCCATTTCTTCTGGAGGCTTATCTTTTGGTATGTTACCCCAGTGCAGTAGATTCTTATACATCTGTGGTATGGCGGGCCCCGTCCGTCCATAAATTGTAAAAATCTTAGAGGTGCAGTAATCATGGCGTGTGGTTTGTAAAAAGGATAATTGTTCGGGTATTTATGTATATATGATGAAGGCAACTGTTTTGGTTGGCCTGTTTATTTATCTTGTCTCTTAATTCATGTTCATGTTTTTATTTCCGCTGATTTTTCTCTGATGTTGTATCACTAGGGTGCCCGGGGTAAGGCACCAGTCACGGGCCCGGGTTCGGGTCGTGACACGATCGTCGCATGTTATAGAAAGAAAGGATTATAGTTGTTATAATCGTTTGAGGCTATATAACATGTTAGAATAACAATTTGGATTGAAAAGGAATTGGAATGAACTTTATGTGTTACACATTTTTTTGAACCAAAGAATTGCCTTAATCTTTGGACAGTTTCGTATTAATTGTGGGGCAGAATTTTACACGTCCTGTTAAGGCGTGTATCCCCTTTTGGTTAGCTGAATTGATTGAGCCTTAAATGTGGCGTCTGATTATTGAATTCGGGCCTTGAAAAAGGTGGAAAAGTACGTAGAAACAAAGGAAGTATTGTCCGATTTTCCGTAGAATTTGGTGACTTTACACTTAGAATATTCTACGTTTGAAGCTAGAGGTTAATAGACATATTATGACCCTTATAGGTTGAAGTACTACGAGTAGAGTATTCTACTTGAAGGGTGGAAAAGCTAGCAAGGTTATAGTACTTTTGAGCATTTTGCTACTTGTCGATAATCGTCGCGAGGTATGTGAACCTCTTCCTTATTTTGACATGATTCTATGTATGAAATATACATGTGGTACTATTTCATGATTCCTTCTACTCTTAGAAGTTAAGAGGTATGTATGTTGATTTACTCTATGTAAAAGATACGTCTAAGTTATCCTAAGTTCTTACCAAGTCTTATGGGGGATGTTGGTAAGAGTCGTTAGGAAGTATTTGAAGTCAAGTTGACTTGGCTAATTACTGCACGAATGAGAATAAGTATCGAACAAGCCACTGCAGCGTTAATAAAAGAAAATGTATCGGAAATCAATTAAATTAAAATGAGTAGAATTCTCCATCTGCATAGAATTGCTTAAAGTTTTAAAGTAAAAAGTCACTTGATTTAGAAGTTTTTAAATGTAGTTCTAAAAGGTATTGTGACATGTTAGTGCCTTAAGTAAACTAAAATGGGGGTGTATATAAATAAGGTTAATAAGAAGTTAGGGGATTTATTAACTTGCTTATGTTATGTATGATAAGCCGGTAGTGCTTATGTTATGTATGATAAGCCGGTAGTGCTTATGTTATGTATGATAAGCCGGTGGTGCTTATGTTATGTATGATAGTCTTTTGTGCTAGTGTTATGAGTATAAATGCGGGGTAAACCCCCAAGACGTTATACAGCTCCTGAGTATAAATGCGGGGTAAACCCCCAAGACGTTATACACCACCTGAGTATAAATGCGGGGTAAACCCCCAAGACGTTATACACCTCCTGAGTATAAATGTGGGGTAAACCCCCAAGACGTTATACACCTTCTGAGTATAATTGTGGGGTAAACCCCCAAGACATTATACATCTCCATGGATTTGCTACCCATGATGCGAGCATGACGTTTATGCTCATTGCGGGACCGTAGGGCCTAAGCGGGTGAAATAGTCCTATGCGGGCAGATTGTCTTATGCGGGTCCACAAGACCCTTGCGGGTGAAATAGTCCCAGGAGTAGGATTGCCAAATGATACTATGGACAGGTGACCCTAAGTTGATCATAAGCTTCCTATTTTTATGCAGTATACCTTTATGGGCAGACTTATGTGACTTTATCGCATCCCAGATTGGGCCGGGCAGTATACCTTTATGGGCAGACTTATGTGACTTTATCGCGCCCCAGATTGGGTCGGGCAGTATAGACGTCCCTTCATAAAGGGTCGGATTATGTTATGAAAGATAAGTAAGTTATATGGTTATGAACTTGATGATTTTTCCTAAGTATGTACGTAAGAATTTGACTATAACTCTTATTGAAAAATGGGAAAGGATAATAAGGTGCGATTAAGTTCACGAGATTGTAATGACACGGTAGGATCTGGTATCTATTTTGTTTATATACTTGCCCCTGTCATTCCTATGTACAATTATGATTTGTTTACTGTACCTTATTTTCGTTCCATATTCTGCACTGTTGATCGACTTCTTCGGGCTGCGTTCATGTCCGCAGGTTTAAGTACACAGTTGTGGATCCGCGGCTTAGGATCCTAGTTCAGCATTTTGAGATGGCTCCAATGTTCCGGAGCTTGTCATAATGGCTATGTATATTCAGGGGTGTGGCGGGGTCTTGTCCCGTCATAGTATTGGTCCAAAATATTAGAGGTCTGTAGTCATATCTTGTGGATTGGGTTGTGTAAAGAAAAAGGAAAAAGGATGTAACTGCTTTTGGCTATATATGTGTATATATGTCCAGGGAGGTAGTCTTATCGGCTAACCTGTTGTTTATGTCTTGTTTAATTATTTTATAAGTTTGATGTATGTTCCGCTAATTATCTCTGATGTATACCTGTAAGGGTGCCTGTAGGCACGCCGCGCCCGTGGTCCGTCGTGACAAAAGTGGTATCAGAGCAGTTAGTCCTCGGAAAGTGTCTACAGACCGTGTCTAGTAGAGTCTTGATTATCGGTGTGTTGTGCACCACATCTATAATCAGGAGGCTGCAGGAAATTTAGGATTGGTTTCCCTTCTTCTCTCTCTGAGATCGTGCAATAGAGTTGTATCGTTAGGGTAGTCTCTCCCTAACGTATTATGTTGATTGCAGCTATGAGGAAGGCAACAGTGACCCCGGAAGGGCTATGTGGATTGCGTATCCAGGTTGGTAATAATTGTTGTACAGTTTGTATTATGACATACAGCTATACGGAGTTATGTATGAGGGTCAGACGCGTGTTGCCTAGAATGATTTTAGATTACCAGAAATTGGTAAGGACTAAATAGATACCGGGAAGGTGTGAAACAGTTAATGAATTCTCGCCAAGGTCTTATGTTTTATTTTTAGATTATTGGGAAATGATGAGCTGTCTGATAGGGTAGTGAACCCTTGAGAAGTCATGTTAAGGAACCTAACGGAATGCCATGTTAATAGATTAAGCTACGTGTTAGGCTTAAGAGAATTGTATGGATAAGATCCGTATGGAGTAAGTAATGGTTGTAATGATCAAGACAACATGGTTATGGTATTATGAGAAGTTATTGTACCCGTTTACGGGGGGACTGGTAAGGTATGTTTGGAGCATGGAAATTGCGAGCCTAAGAATATTGATAATTGTCGATACCTTAGGTATATAAGGCCTTCTCGGGAAATAAGATTTTATTCAGATTAAGGGTAAGAGTTAAGTGTGACGGTGGGTCGGGGTGAGGACCTGTTACGGGTCGCCCCATAGCCTGAAATAGAGTGGGATCAGTTGGTAGTAGTCTCGCTACGTGACAAGGTCACGAGGGTGCAAGGCCCAAGTATAATTAAATTGTTTTACGGGTTCGTGGAAGCATTCCACCGGAACCAGGTTGTGAGAGTCGGAAATGGCCTTATATTGTTTAATATAGTAACTCCAAAGATTGGAGGCCAGATTTAGTATGGAAGTTATGTACGTATGCTAGTATAAGTTTGGAAGTACGGAAAGAGTACGACCAGTGAAAAAGAGAGCAACCAAGTGTAAAGAAATAGAGCCTGAATCCATGAGAACCTTTCAAGGTGACTACACCCGTGAGTGATGGGTGGTATCTGAGCGGGTATATGAGATTTTCTCGGTGATGATACAGTCGTCAGACCCTAGCAGACCTAGTAGAGATGAATACGACAAACTTTGAGGTCATTATGAGTATGGACTAGTCGGCTTCGTAGGTGCCAAGGTTGACTGTAAAGAAAGGTTGGTTCGATTCCAGTTTCCCGGTGAGCCGGTTATCGATAGGAGAGGAAAGGAAGTGTTAGTAAATATGTAAGTTATTCCTTCATTCTTTGACATGAAATTGTGGAGTCTATGTGACTTTTTTATTGAAATGATTGATTTGAATTTGAACATTAAGAGACGGAGACAAGAATGTAGGTTTATTGAGGGATTTTATGTTAAGTGCCCTCGGAGGTACTTGGAGTTCAGGTTGACGTTTTAGTATAAGTATTGTTATATGGCCAAGGGTGGCATATTTTGTCTGAAGGGTGTGGGAAAAGGAGACTATGTCGCTATCTAATTAGATTGGATTCCGAAAGAACATTCGGGGACGAATGTTTCTAAGGGGGGAAGAATTTTACACCCCGTAATTCCAGGACATGAATAAGAGAATACACGCGAGAACACAAGACTTGAAAATTGGTACGAAAGAAAGAATTGTTTTTCCGACGGAAAATCTTCCGAACGTCGGAAAGGAAAAATGTTCGTTGGTGAGAATTAGATTCTCAAAATGCATTATTTGAGGAGTATAGAATGTATTATCATATTGGAAATTTATTTTTATGGATTTGGTCACGTAGGGCCCACCCGAGAAATTTTACGTTTTGTGGGGCCCACGAGGGTTATGAAATTTTATGGACGAATGGGAGGGCAACACGTGGAACCACCCCCCTCCCCACCCCCCCCCCCCCCCCACATGGTCTTGGACGAAATTGGGCAATGGTATTATGGTCATTGACCTAGGTAAAAGATCAAGTCTTGCAAGCTTGAGATAATTGACTAAGTCAACTTGTCCACTTGGCTAATTATTTAATCTCTTCCATCCAAACCACACAAGTGTTATAATCTTGACCCTCCATTGTTTTATATATACTACCCTAGTGCAAGACAAGTCTTCAACACTTAGAGAAAACTTTGTGCTCATTTATGTTGCTCTCGGCCAAGGAGTTCTTTTGAGAGAAAATTTTTGCAATCTTGTTCCATAATTCACAAGACTTTAACCCAAGGTTCCTAGGGGTATTGTAAGGATATCTCAATAGAAAGATCCCGGAAAAACGACGTTTTTACGTTAGTCGCAAGACGAAACCCTAAGGTGTTCTTCAACTTTGAAGATGGAACTTGAAGAGGAGTTTTTCATGAGCTTCTAAGGAGTGCTTGGAGCGGATTGGAATATAAGAAGAGGAGTTAAGGTTGCTAAGTATCGACTTTGAATCTTGGATTGGATTTGGGCTTATTGAGGTATAAATTTCCGTATTACTGTTTTGATTGAAGATTTCATGTTATGATAAGTTAGAAATGATCATGTGATATTTATTATGAATATTGATTAGTGTTATGGAATTTTGGAAGCCTAAATCCGAAAAGTTCATGTTAGCCTTTAAGATTGTAATTCAATTTAATTTGTAGTTACGATCGTCACATGTTATAGAAAGAAGGGATTATAGTTGTTATAATCGTTTGAGGCTATATAACATGTTAGAATAACAATTTGGATTGAAAATGAATTGGAATGAACTTTATGTGTTACACATTTTTTTGAGCCAAAGAATTGCCTTAATCTTTAGACAGTTTCGTATTAATTGTGGGCCGAATTTTACACGTCCTGTTAAGGCGTGTAATACCCTTTTGGTTAGATGAATTGATTGAGCCTTAAATGTGGCATTTGGTTATTGAATTCGGGCCTTGAAAAAGGTGGAAAAGTACGTAGAAACAAAGGAAGTGTTGTCCGATTTTCCGTAGAATTTGGTGACTTTACACTTAGAATATTCTACGTTTGAAGCTAGAGGTTAATAGCCATATTATGACCCTTATAGGTTGAAGTACTACGAGTAGAGTATTCTACTTGAAGGGTGGAAAAGCTAGCAAGGTTATAGTACTTTGGAGCATTTTGCTACTTGTCGATAATCGTCGCGAGGTATGTGAACCTCTTCCTTATTTTGACATGATTCTATGTATGAAATATACATGTGGTACTATTTCATGATTCCTTCTACTCTTAGAAGTTAAGAGGTATGTATGTTGATTTACTCTATGTAAAAGATACGTCTAAGTTATCCTAAGTTCTTACCAAGTCTTATGGGGGATGTTGGTAAGAGTCGTTAGGAAGTATTTGGAGTCAAGTTGACTTTGCTAAGTTACTGCACGAATGAGAATAAGTATCGAACAAGCCACTGCAGCGTTAATAAAAGAAAATGTATCGGCAATCAATTAAATTAAAATGAGTAGAATTCTCCATCTGCATAGAAACTAAGATTAGACAAAATTGTATTACATTTTCTAGATCATGGCTGCTTTAATAAGATCGTTATAAACTAGTATAACCTATTCACAACACATAAAAGTATATGTTACTTAATTTAAAAAGTTTACGTATGAAGTTTTAAGACTATGAACCTTAATTCTTAAAAGGTTAAGAGACTTTATTTTTCAAGTTATGGGACTTGATTCTTAAAGGAAGAAATGACTTGATTTAAAAGTATAGAATACTTGATTTGGAAAGTATTGATTTCTTGACATTCTAAAGATAAGAGACTTGTTTTATAAGTAAGAAACTTGATTTCTAAAGATAAGAGACTTGAAGTATTTTGAAAGTTATGTAACTTGATTTGAAAGTATAAGTCTCTTGGTTATAAAAAAAGAATAAATTTGTCTAAGACATAAAGAGTTATAACGGCTTTATGGGAAGTTGGTTATAACAACTTTATGGAAGGTTAAAAGAATGGTTTACTCTAGTGAAGTAAATAAAGGAAAATGAATTGCTTAAAGTTTTAAAGTAAGGCAAATTGAATTGAAGGCATCAATTGCTTAAAGTTTTAAAGTAAAAAGTCACTTGATTTAGAAGTCTTTAAATGTAGTTCTAAAAAGTATTGTGACATGTTAGTGCCTTAAGTAAACTAAAATGGGGGTGTATATAAATAAGGTTAATAAGAAGTTAGGGGATTTCTTAACTTGCTTATGTTATGTATGATAAGCCGGTAGTGCTTATGTTATGTATGATAAGCTAGTAGTGCTTATGTTATGTATGATAAGCCGGTAGCGCTTATGTTATGTATGATAAGCCGGTGGTGCTTATGTTATGTATGATAGCCTTTTGTGCTAGTGTTATGAGTATAAATGCGGGGTAAACCCCCAAGACGTTATACACCTCCTCAGTATAAATGCGGGATAAACCCCCAAGACGTTATACACCTCCTGAGTATAAATGCGGGGTAAACCCCCAAGACGTTATACACCTTCTGAGTATAATCATGGGTAAACCCCAAGACATTATACATCTCCATGGATTTGCTACCCATGACGCGAGCATGGCGTTTATGCTCATTGCGGCCCGTAGGCCTAAGCGGTGAAATAGTCATGCGGGTGAAATAGTCATGCGGGGCAAATTGTCCTACGCGGGTCCATAAGACCATGCGGTGAAATTGTCACGACCGAACTCGCCCGTGATCGTGCCTTACCCCGCACCTAGTGATACAACATCGAGTAATGGAACATAAAACAAGACATGAAAATATTATGAAGTAAGAAACGAATCGAGAAAACTTGCCTTACGCATATATATAAATCAATTTTAAAACCGAACGATTACATCCCATTACAACTCGCCACAACAAGATTACTGCACTCTAAGAATGATACGACAACAATGGCGGGACAGGGCCCGCCATACCCCGAATGTAAATACCTACAACGACGTGGACTATACCATCGATAAGCCTCGGAGAAACGGAGCTTCCCATACGCCGAATCGTGACCTCGAGAACTAGGATCAACCATCGTGTACCTCAACTCGCAGATTTAACGCACTCGGGCGAGGTCGATAACAGTACCAAGTATGTGAAATCAAAATATCAGAAATGAAATCATAATAGTCTATAAAGCAGAGACATGTATGATAACCAAACTACGCTTTACAATAAATAGGCAAATATGTCAAGTCGTGACTCACGCCTCAAAGTCATCACTCAAACGTAACTATGGGTCTCACGCCATAACATCAATCATGCCCATGGAATACCTTCCTCACCGCCAGCTTTATGATAAAAAGCACCAAGCACTACATGAACACCAGTGTCCCACCTGTGTCCTAATAAAACAAAGACAGTAAGTACGTAAGGCATAACCGACTACTAACACCTACGATTAACAGTGGTCATAAATCAGATCATGATATCCGCTCTGATCATCACATGATCAAAGCCGTCACTCGCCCGCAGATCAAATGCGCGTCTAGCCTCGAACTCTCCGTAGCTCCGCATAGGCCAACCTCATAGCCCGCATGAGGTATTCCTCGTGATCGAGGGTAGCTACTCCCGCATCGCCCCGACTCGCGATCCGCATGGCCACAAAGACCGCATGACCACGCGGCCGCAAACTAACCCGAACTCCCGTAGTTCCGCATGGATCCTCGACCCGCATGAGGTATTCTCGAATCACGGTCCTGCATCACCGAGTCTAGCCCGTGACGGAGGGCGCTTTAACCTCCGAGACAAGTCAAGGTGAGTGGTACAATACCAACATAACTACCGAGAGTCAAACAACTTTAAGCGCAATCGAGGAAAAACCCCTTTACACAAAACATCACAAGATACTAACACACGTAGCATCCTAGCATGTTTACTTATCAAATCAACAAGAAAGTATTACAAGGCTATCACAAACCAACACAATCATGTTATACACACAAGGTACATTCTAATATATGATTAACAAGATCGTATCTATTCCCAAAGTACTTCATACATTATCTTTTAAAAGATACGTTACGCTTACAAAAGTCACACAATACCCGTAGTATATGAAAATAGAGTGATTATCTTTGAAGTAAATCAAAACACTTACCTTTGTAAAATCAAGTAACAACATTATTTTCCAAACGCCCGTGTTTGCCTAATTTCAAATGTTCACGTTCTTATTTTAGAAAGGTTTCGTAGTTCATAGTCTTATTCATTTAAGAATATAATTCTCTTTTAAACCATCCGAGAAAACATAAGCCTTATATGTGAGTAGGATATTCTTGTTTATAACAATCTTATTACAAAGAAATCATGATCTAGGAAATATCATTTTGTCTCATCTTAGCTTCTATGCAGATGGAAGTTTCACCGATTTTAATAATACTTAATCACAAAATATTTCCTTTTATTAACGCCGCAGGGTTTGTCGATACACATTCGATTTCCAAATCAAGAAAACATTCTTAAGCCGTTATACCTAACTTCCCATAAAGCTAGTATAACTCTTAAGTTTTCAAAACCCAAGATACTTCTTCTTTCAAAATGATTCAAAAATCTTTTGAAATACTTCAAGTTCTTTATTATTACATAACCACGCTTATAGTTCAAATCATTACCATCTTTTAAAAACCACAAGTATTTTCTTACCTACATAAAGTTGTTATAACCAACTTCCCATAAAGCCGCTTTAACACTTTATGTTTTAGACCAATCAAATACATTTAACACACGTACGCTCATCGTACTACATAGTTACACACATATCATGCTAGAAGAGATAGGAAGAGGTTCACATACCTCGCGACGATTATCGACTAATAGCAAAACGCCCAAGTACCTCAAACCACGGCTACTCCTTAAGCCAAGTAGATCGCGCCACGCATAGTACTTCAACCTATAAGGCCACAAGGCGCTTATTAACATCTAGGTCTAATCGTAGAACATTCTACGTAAAATTCGCAAAGACCTCCCCGCAACAGTAAATCTCCTCTCTATCGGGCCGCCACCAAGCCAACCGTGGGGTTATACGACTAATCCGACGCACAATTCTACCTCACGTAAAAGCTACACAAGTCTCATGAATACACCCTATGTAATTACTGATCAAGACTTTCTTTCGAAAAAGTTTCTTATTATTCAGGCTTAAGTCAAAAGACATTGTCGATAACTACGTTCAGTTCTATATATAGTATACTTCAACTATATATTCCTACAACATGTAATTTCCAATTACAATAGAAGGTCAAGAGTGTTTACCTCGATAAGCCCAAAATTATCCGAGTTTAAATGTCGATCCTGAGCAAGGTTTAGCTCCTACTCCGTGCGCTCCGACCCGCTCCAAACAACCCTTAGAAGTTCTAACCAACTTCTACTTATAACTTCAACTATGGGTGAAGATTTACTTAGGGTTTTGTTTTTGTGACTGAGGGAAGTATAATAGTATTTCTGGGCTTTTGTAAAAGTGTAACCTTGGGAATACTACAAGGTATTTGGGCCAAGGTATTTTGGGTATAACAACAATACTTTTGAGAGTATTTCTACCAAGAGGGGGGGTATATATACGAGACAACACCAAAAAGTGGTGTATACTGGCCTACCCCACTGTGGGGGTACTCGACTGCTGGGGCTCTCGCCAAGGGCCTCACAAGGGGAGGACGAGACAACCACCTGTGTGGAAGCTCTCAAGACTTTAGGAAAGTTTAGGAATGGATGAACAAGTCTTCCATGTGGGTATTTATAGACAAGCCAAGGCCAACCAATGGCCAAGATCATGCCAAGCATAGCAAGTGTAGGGCCAAGATTCACCCATGTGTCCTTAACCAACTAACACACAAATATCCTACCTAACCCTTGACAAAAATGGCCACACTTTCGGCCACCTTTACCGCCCACACTCCACCAATGAGAGGGTGCCAAGTGGCGCCCTCTTGTTGGTCCAACACGTTTCGTCTCTCGGAAAAAACCGCAAAAATTAAAAATGACATAGCCGGAATTTTCCCTTCGCAAGTTGTGTAAAACCTTTCGTCGAAAAACGACTCTAATCGGGTGTTGTAAACAAATAATTTCGGCCAAGCCAACTTTAAAGTCCAAACTTTTCTACGTACGTCCCACGCATATACTGGAAATACGGGGTATAACATTCTCCCCTCCTTAGAAACATTCGTCCCGAATGTTCCTTCTAAGTCTCAAAACAAACGCGTGCCGGTATAGTCTTCACTACTATTCTTACGAGAACAAACCTGCCACACATGGCCACAGAAACACCCGCGCAAAATACCTCCATCCAAGTCCACGAGGAAACACCTCTAACATTACCACAAACACCTCTCTCCGGGGTCTAAAATATACTTCCTTCGCACCTTCTCCTTACAAAAGAAATGATCACATCTATGCTCGCCATACATGCTCGCTTCTCCCTTTACTCGTCGTGATACCACTTTTGTCACTTTGACGCGAGGTTCTAGTGTCACTCCGGCGACCCAACAAATGGTACCGGCCGCATGCGATCCCCGAGGTCGTGACACTCGAACTCTTACCACATTGCCATCGCTTCGCTTTCCAAAACTCGGGGTCACTATCTCTAACGTGGTCATCATTAACTGGGAACACTCTGGATGGATCTCCGATACTTTCCCGATCATAACAAAACGAAAGATCGGACGATCGCCTCCTAAGTCGGACAAGAATGCTAACATATAGGCAACCCGCCTATTCTTCACATGAACTAAAAAGGGCCCAAAGTAACTCGCTAAGTTTCCTCTGCTTTCCAAAGCTCGTCACACCCAACCCGGTGGTACTTTCAAGAAGACCGACCACAACCTGAACTCTAAGCGCCGCCGATTATCCACACGATTTCTCCGAGCCGCTGTAACCACTTCTAGACAAGCTTTACTCCTATCCACAAATCACCGGAACAAGCCTGAACCAATTATCTGAATCTTGCCAACATCGAACCAATCGACCGGCGACTTACACATCCGCCCCTACTAGGCTTCATAAGACGACATCCGAACACTGAAATGGTAGCTTAAACACTCCTTCAACAGGAGACAACAATTCTCGCAACTATCCCTGAAATCCAAACACCGCCCGAGGCGAACGTGATTCTCGAGACTCACCCGAGTTCCTAACCTTGCCTCGGTAAAACCTCCGTAAAAGAAACACTGCACTGGCTCCATCGTCATTATAAGGTGAAGGCAGCACCCTGCAGCCTTACAACCTTTCTCGATAAATCAACACCGCCGAGTAAACGGCCTTTGCTAAGACAAGACGTGACCTCCTCGCCCGACCATCGGTCGAACGCATCCACGAACTCAGTCTGTTAACTAAACTTGGGCCTAACACCCTCATAACCCTAACCCAAAGCGGGACCACCACAACCGACCCACCACCATATACAGCCGCGGGTTGACCCGCAACATGGCCTCAACCCGACCCGAAATCGCAAAACACTAGCTCCCAAGAAAACTCTCACTAATCACGTTACGAAAACCTAGCGGTCTTCTTAGCTCAACTACCCTCTTTCATTCCACACTACTCGTGACTTATCCCAAAAACATAGCCCACGTGCACTATGCACTCCGATAAGGTTAAACGTAAAATATAAATCTTTTACCCAAGAGGGCTTTGCCTCTAAGGTCTCTATGTAAAAAGCTCTAAGGCTCACACTTTCCCTTATCCCCAATCCTTCCTGGTTACTAACCATGATTTCTAATCACAATACACTTATGTTATCTGAACAACACTTAAGATATACTCATCTCATCATACGTACTAATCTCTGTGAGGGTTAAGGATATATCTATATCTACCGCTTCACTCCTTAGTCGTCTTAGTCAAACTCGCCTGCAGGCGCATAACTAGGGAAGATGACGAACTACCCACCGATCCTGAAGGCTAAGTCCTCCTACAAGGACACTCTTTCGACATCAGATCCTGACGGTCGTAGGTACCACAAGTACCAACTAAAAGACAACGCTCCCCGGGATGACGTCTGTCACACTGTGAATACCGAGGAACATCAATCCTGGCCGAACCTACGGTAGCCGGGAACCTAAGCTCGAGCTCGACCAACTCCCGCATACCCCGAACGCCCCGAACCCTGGGAGGACCATTCGCATCGCGAGGTGCATATCTAATTGGCCGCGAGGCGACTCGAAAGTTACCAAAGGACCTTGATGCTCGCCTCTTCGTCGCCCTTCAACCCGCCGATCTCTACGTTTTCGGCTGCGCGCATAAGCCCGCATACGTGCCATGCTCAAGCCTAATCAAGAATTACTCCCGCACGACCCTTTCTAAGATATTCATCAAGACTCGCAGACATCGGTATACTCTCGTAGCCAAATCCATAGCTAGTAACAGGTTGTCTCTTCGCAATCTATATTATCTGCTTCCGGCCGCGAAGGTTCAAATATCATGGCGCGAGGAATCGGCCGCTGGCTAAACTCACTGGGCCGTGACGTAGCATAACTCTCCGAACGAAGCACCTAACTCGGTGATGGTTGGGTGCAGGCTCGTAACCCTCCTCAGATTTACTCGCAGCCTCGGCGCCGCCTCCTGCCCGGGTTGCCTACGCGAGGCATAGCGGTAGTGGAAAGAAATACGTGAGAGGGTCCAACTTACAACACGCCTCTAAGGCACGATCTCGAGTGAGAAGAATAGAAACCAATCCTAAATATCCTATAGCCTCCGATTATTGGTGTGGTGCACAACACACCGATAATCAAGACTTCATCGATACTGGTCAGAGACACTTTCCGAGGATTAATCGCTTCGATACCACTTTTGTCACGACCAACCTGCCGTGGATCGTGCCTTACCCCGCACCCTAGTGATACAACATCGAGTAATCTGAACATAAAACAAGACATGAAAATATTATGAAGTAAGAAGCGATGTCGGAGAAAACTTGCCTTACGGCATATATATAAATCAATTTTAAAACCGAACAGTTACATCCCATTACAACTCTGCCCAAAACAGTACTACAAACCTCTAAGAATGATACGACAACAATGGCGGGACAGGGCCCCGCCATACCCCTGAATGTAAATACCTACAACGACAGGGGACTATACCATCGATAAGCCTCCGAGAAACGGAGCTTCCCATACGCTGAATCGTGACCCGAGAACAAGGATCAACGATGGTGTACCTCAACTGCGGCATGAACGCACCGGCGAGGTCAAGATAACATGTACCAAGTATGTGAAATCAAAATATCAGAAATGAAATCATAATAGTCTATAAAGCGGAGACATGTATGATAACCAAACTACGATTTACAATAAATAGGCGATATGTCAAGTCGAGGACTCACGCCTCAAAGTCATCACTCAAACGTAACTATGGATCTCACGCCCATAACATCAATCATGCCCGTGGAATACCTTCCTCACTGCCGGCAGTTTATGATAAAAAAAGCACCAAGCACTACACATGAACACCAGGTCCCACCTGTGTCCTAATAAAACAGTACAGGGTAAGTACGAAGGCATAACCGACTACTAACACCCACAGTACTAACAGGGTCATAAACTGTATCATGATATTTGTCTAGATCGTCACATGATCAAAGCTGGTCACTCGCCCGCAGATCAAATGCGCGCCTAGCCACGAACTCTCCGTAGCTCGCATAGGCCAACCTCATAGGCCCGCATGAGGTATTCCTCGCGTCGAGGGTAGCTACTCCCAAGATCGCCCCGACTCGCACCGCATGGCCATAAAGACCGCGTGACCACAAGGGTCGCAAACTAACCCGAACTCCGTAGTTCCGCATGGATCCCCGGACCCGCATGAGGTATTCTCGAATCATGGTCCTGCATCACCGAGTCTACCCCGACGGAGGCGCCAACCTCCGGAGACAAGTCAAGGTGAGTGGTACAATACCAACATAACGGCTGAGAGTCAAACAACTTTAAGCGCAGTCGAGGAAAAACCCCCTTTACACAAAACATCACAAGATACTAACACACGTAGCATCCTATCATGTTTACTTATCAAATCAACAAGAAAGTATTACAAGGCTATCACAAACCAACACAATCATGTTATACACACAAGGTACATTCTAATATATGATTAACAAGATCGGGTATCTATTCCCAAATACTTCATACATTATCTTTTAAAAGATACGTTACGTTTACAAAAGTCACACAATACCCCTAGTCTATGAAAATAGAGTGATTATCTTTTGAAGTAAATCAAAACACTTACCTTTGTAAAATCAAGTAACAACATTATTCTCCAAACGTCCAGGTTTGCCTAATTTCAAATGTTCACGGTTCTTATTTTAGAAAGGTTTCGTAGTTTATAGTCTTATTCATTTAAGAATATAATTCTCTTTTAAACCATCTGAGAAAACATAAGCCTTATATGTGAGTAGGATATTCGTGTTTATAACAATCTTATTACAGCAGCCATGATCTAGGAAATATCATTTTGTCTCATCTTAGCTTCTATGCAGATGAAAGTTTCTACTGATTTTAATAATACTTAATATGTCAAAATATTTCCTTTTATTAACGCTGCAGTGGTTTGTCGATACACATTCTGATTTCCGAAATCAGTAAAACATTCTTAAGCCGTTATACCTAACTTCCCATAAAGCTAGTATAACTCTTAAGTTTTCAAAAACCAAGATACTTCTTCTTTCAAAATGATTCAAAATCTTTTGAAATACTTCAAGTTCTTTATTATTACATAACTTGACGGTTATAGTTCAAATCGATTACTTTAAAAACCACAAGTATTTTCTTACCTACATAAAGTCATATAACTAACTTCCCATAAAGCCGTTATAACACTTTATGTTTTAGACCAATCAAATACATTTAACACACGTACGTCTATCGTACTACATAGTTACACACATATCATGCTAGAAGAGATAGGAAGAGGTTCACATACCTCGCGACGATTATCGACTAATAGCAAAACGCTCCAAGTACTTCCAAACCGCTACTCCTTAAGCCAAGTAGATCGCGCCACGCATAGTACTTCAACCTATAAGGCCACAAGGCGCTTTATTAACATCTAGGTCTAATCGTAGAACATTCTACGTAAAATTCGCAAGACTTCTCCCCGCAACAGCGTAAATCTCCTCTCTATCTGGGCCGCTACCAAGCCAACCAGGGGTTATACGACTAATCCGGACGTGCACAATTCTACCTCACAGAAAAGCTACACAAGTCTACTATAATACAGTCCTATGTAATTACAGTTCAGTACTCTTCTTTCGAAAATGTTTCTTATTATCCAGGCTTAAGTCAAAAGACATTGCCGATAACTACATTCAGTTCTATATATAGTATACTTCAACTATATATTCCTACAACATGTAATTTCCAATTACAATAGAAGGTCAAGAGTGTTTACTTCGATAAGCCCAAAATTATCCGAGTTTAAATGTCGATCCTGAGCAAGGTTTAGCTCCTATTCCGTGCGCTCCGACCCGCTCCAAACAACCCTTAGAAGTTCTAACCAACTTCTACTTATAACTTCAACTATGGGTGAAGATTTACTTAGGGTTTTGTTTTTGTGACTGAGGGAAGTATAATAGTATTTCTGGGCTTTTGTAAAAGTGTAACCTTGGGAATACTACAAGGTATTTGGGCCAAGGTATTTTGGGTATAACAACAATACTTTTGAGAGTATTTCTACCAAGAGGGGGGGTATATATACGAGACAACACCAAAAAGGGGGGGTGTATACCCCTCGGCCTACCCCACTAGGGGGGGGTACTCTCGACGAGGGAGGGCTCTCGGCGGGGGCCTCAAGGGGGAGGACGAGACAACCACTCCAAAGGGGGGGGGGGGGGGGGGAAGCTCTCAAGACTTTAGGAAAGTTTAGGAATGGATGAACAAGTCTTCCAAGGGGGGGGGGGGGTATTTATAGGAAAAGCCAAGGCCAACCAATGGCCAAGATCATGCCAAGTGCATAGCAAGTGTAGGGCCAAGATTCACCCATGTGTCCTTAACCAACTAACACACAAATATCCTACCTAACCCTTGACAAAAATGGCCACACTTTCGGCCACCTTTACCGCCCACACTCCACCAATGAGAGGGTGCCAAGTGGCGCCCTCTTGTTGGTCCAACACGTTTCGTCTCTCGGAAAAATCCGCAAAAATTAAAAATGACATAGCCGGAATTTTCCCTTCGCAAGTTGTGTAAAACGTTTCGTCGAAAAACGACTCTAATCGGGTGTTGTGAACAAATAATTTCGGCCAAGCCAACTTTAAAGTCCAAACTTTTCTACGTACGTCCTTACGTACATACTCTGGAAATACGGGGTATAACAGAAATAGTCTTAGGAGTAGGATTGTCAAATGATACTATGGGCAGGTGACCCTAAGTGGATCATAAGCTTCCTATTTTTATGCAGTATACCTTTATGGGCAGACTTATGTGACTTTATCGCGTCCCAGATTGGGCCGAGCAGTATACCTTTATGGGCAGACTTATGTGACTTTATCGCGTTCCAGATTGGGCCGGGCAGTATAGACGTCCCTCCATAAAGGGCCGGATTATGTTATGAAAGATAAGTAAGTTATATGGTTATGAACTTGATGATTTTTCCTAAGTATGTACGTAAGAATTTGACTATAACTCTTATTGAAAAATGGGAAAGGATAATAAGGTGCGATTAAGTTCACGAGATTGTAATGACACGGTAGGATCTGTATCTATTTTGTTTATATACTTGCCCTGTCATTCCTATGTACAGTTATGATTTGTTTACTGTACCTTATTTTCGTTCCATATTAACTGTTAGATCGACTTCTTCTGGGATCGCGTTCATGTCCGCAGGTTTAGGTACACAGTTGTGGATCCGTGGCTTAGGATCTTGGTTCAGCATTTTGAGATGGCTCCAATGTTCCGGAGCTTGTCATAATGGCTATGTATATTCAGGGGTGCGACGGGGCCTTGTCCCGTCAGAGTATTGGTCCAAAATCTTAGAGGTTTGTAGTCATATCTTGTGGATTGGGTTGTGTAAAGAAAAAGGAAAAAAGATGTAACTGCTTTTGGCTATATATGTGTATATATGTCCAGGGAGGTAGCCTTATCGGCTAACTTATTGTTTATGTCTTGTTTAATTATTTTATAAGTTTGATGTATGTTCCGCTAATTATCTCTGATGTATACCTGTAAGGGTGCCCTGGTAGGGCACCAGTCGCGGCCCGGGGTCGTGTCGTGACATTAATGTTTGGGGAGAGCTCCAAGTGCAGCTGCTAGTGGAAAGTCGTCTAGTTCTAGGACCCAGGAATTTCTGTGTATGGACCCTCCAGTATTCATAAGGTATATTAAGACGGAAGATCTGTAGAATTTCATTAAGGGACTTTAGAAGTTTTTTCATGTTATTCATGATACTGAGATAGAGGAAGCAGAGTTGGGATCTTATCAGTTGCATGATGTTGCTAATATTTGGTATGAGTCATAGGAACAGCCTAGAGGGGAAGGTGCACCTCCTGTGACTTGGGATGAATTTGCAGATGCTTTCATTGAACGCTTCCAACAACTAGAGGTCAGGGAGTTAAAGGCATTTGAATTCAAGAAGTTCAAGCAGAATAATAGGAGTATGAATGAGTACTACCTTCACTTTGTTTCTTTGGCTAAGTATGCTCCCCACATAGTTCCAGATATGAGGGCCAAATTTAGGCATTTTGTGTGGGGTATTGACCCCCATTTGTTTGGTAACGCTAACATTTCTGCTCAGAATAGGGAAATGATTATTACCAAATTGGTTGTATTTGTACAAGGTAACGAGAGCAAAATAAATGATGAAGAAGCACTTTAGAAAGAGAATGATAGGAAATTCCATAAACAAGTTAAGTTTGCAGGTAACTTCAATCAGAGAGGATTTTAGGGAGGTGGAAATCATCGATTCTTAAAAAATAGGTCATTTGGACCTGCTCCCTCTACAGCAGTGCACCAGTCCCGAGGTCCTAGTTTAATTAGAGAAATCACAATTTTAGAGCAGCAAGCTCATAATCTCAGGACAGTATGGGCCACCAAGGTCATACCAACCTTACGTGCAACAAGTGTGGAAAGAGGCTCCCTGGAGAGTGTCATTTGGGCACAAATGGTAGTTTTGGATATTGTCAGCAGGGTAATTATATGAGGGATTGTCCATCACTAAGGTTAGGTATTGGCGGTAACGTAGCTCTGTCCACAAATTCAGTAGCTTCTCATAATTCTCAAACCCAAACAGGGCATGGTGCAACAAATTCTGATAATACGGACGGAGGTCAGAACCATTGTATGTATTGGCAGGTCGTCAGGACACAAAGGCTCGTGCAGATGTTGTCACATGTATGCTAACAGTATTCACCTGTGATGTTTAAGCCCTCATAGATCTAGGATCACCCTATCTTATGTAACCCCGTTATTGATAAGAAATTTGGGATAGAACCAGAAAAATTACATGAGCCCTGTGAAGTGTCCAATCCAGTTGGAGAGTCAGTTATAGTAAAACGTGCGTTTAGGGGTTTCCAAGTTATAGTATATCACCGCATTACTATATCAGATTTAGTAAAGTTAGAGATGGTGGAGTTTGATGTAATCATGGTCATGGATTGGTTGTCGTCATGTTATGCCACACTAGGCTACAACAACAATAACATACCTAGTGAAATCACATAACGTAGGGTTTGAGGAGGGTAGAGTGTACACATACCTTACCTCTACCTTGGTAGGTAGAGCGGCTATTTCCTAGAGACTCTCGGCTCAAGTCAAAACATAATCACAATCAAGCAAGCATTACAAAGTAAGAGAAACGGTTAGAGACAAAAAATTAAAGTTATATGAACATGTTAATACCAAAATAAAATTCGATATGGTCGCGCATTCTGATAAAAAGAAGCAGTAGCTAACACAAATAAATAATATAAACAAAATATACTAGGCAACACATAGCAGCAGATTATGCCACAGTATGTTATAGAACCAAAATAGTGAGTTTTGAATTTCCTAATGAACTAGTACTTGAGTGGAAGGGTGATGCAGTGCAGCCTAGGGGTAGGTTTATTTCCTATCTTAAGGCCTGAAAGATGATATCTAAGGGGTACATTTATCACCTAATTCGAGTCAGGGATGCAGACGCTCAAATCCTAACTCTTCAGTCAATACCAATTGTTAATGAGTTTCCAGAGGCATTTTCTAAAGATCTTCTTGGAGTCTCTCCCGATAAGGAGATTGATTTTGGAATTGATCTACTTCCCGACACTAAATCGATATCTATTCAGCCATATAGAATGACTCCGACAGAGTTGAAAAAGCTGAAAAGATATTCTATAGGTGGGTCTGAAAAAACTAAAACGATATCTATTCAGAAAAGATAAAAAACTCCGACAGATATTCTTGGGTCTGTCAGAGCTTTTTCAGACCCACCTCAATGTCCGACATAAAAGGTTTCTTGGGTCTAGCAGGCTATTACATGCATTTTGTGGAAGGTTTTTCCTCCATCTCAGTGTGGTTGACTAAATTGACTCAGAATAAAGTTAAGTTCCAATGGTCAGATGTTTGAGAGAAAGTTTTTAAAGAGTCGAATAAGATGTTGACTTCTACTCTAGTTTTGATGCTACCAAAAGGAATTGAATGGTTCGTAGTATATTGTGATACGGAGTTGGTATCAGATGTGTCTTAATGTAGCATGGAAAGGTGATAAATTTATTCGTCCAGGCAACTTAAACCTCACGAGAAAAATTATTCGACTCATGATTTGGAGTTAGCAGCAGTGGTGTTCATACTGAAGATTTGGCATCACTACTTGTGTGGGGTTCACGTGTATATTTTCATAGATCACAAAATGCTCCAGTACATATTCAAACAAATGGAGTTGAATCTTAGACAGATAAGATGGCTTGAATTGCTTAAGGATTACGACATGGATATTAGTTATTTTCTAGGGAAGGCGAATATTGTGGTTGATGCTCTCAATTGGCGTTCCATGAGAAGTTTAGCCCATGTTGAAGAAGGGAAAAAAGACTATGGTAAAGGAATGCCACCGTCTAGATTATCTAGGAGTTCGACTTTTTGACTCCGAAGATGGTGGTGTTGTCATTCAGAACAGGGTTGAATCCTCCTTAGTAGCCGAAGTGAAGGAGAAGCAATTTAATGATCCCTACATATTACAACTAAAATAGGGGATTCACAAGCATAAGAAATGGCTTTCAAACAAGGGGTATGATGGTACCTTGATGTATCAAGGTAGATTATGCATTCCAAATGTAGACGAGCTCAGAGAGAGAATCATGTCAGAAGCCTACAATTTCAGGTACTCTATTAACCCAGGTTCACCAAAGATGTACCATGACCTCAAGGAGATTTATTAGCGGAACGACATGAAAAAGAACATTGGAGATTTTGTGGCTAAGTGTCCAAACTGTCAGCGGGTGAAAGCCGAACACCAGAGGCCCGGTGGGTTGGTCAGAACATAGACATTTCTGTTTGGAAATGGGAGATGATTAATATGAATTTCATAACAGGTTACCTCGCTCTTTTCGTAAGCATGATTCGATTTGGGTGATTGTATACCTACTCACTAAATCAGTGCACTTTTTGCCAGTAAAAATGTCACGACCCGAACCCGGGCCCGTGACTGGTGCCTTACCCGGGCACCCAAGTAGACATACATCAGAGTAATCAGCGAAATATAAAACAAGACATAAAATAATATGAAGTGAAAACGGTTTATCTGAGAGAAGTTGCCTTTCGGCATATATATAAAAACATGAATCCAAACGATATCCCTTTACAACTCGCCACACAGCATTACTGCACTCTAAGAATGATAACAACAATGGCGGACAGGGCCCCGCCATACCCTTAATGTAAGTACCTACAACGATGGGGACTATACGAAGATAAGCCTCCGAGAAACGGAGCTTCCCAAACGTTGAACTGTGACCATGGCGAGGATCAACAAGCGGTGTACTTACCGCGGCATGAACGCGGCCGAAGGAGGTCAAGACAACAGTACCAAGTATGTGAAATCAAAATATCAGAAATGAAATCATAATAGTCTATATAAAACAAAAGACATATATGATAAACAATTTACGATACACACATGTAAGCAAATATGTCAAGTCGTGACTCGCGCCTTAAAGTCATCACTCAAATATAACCATGGGTCTCATGCCCACAATATCAATCATGCGGTGGAATTCCTTCCTCACCGCCGGATCCATGATATAACAAGCACCAAGGAATACACATGAACACGAGTCCCACGTGTCATAATAAAACCGCACGGGTAAGTACGAAGGCATAGCCGACTACTAAGACCAGCATCAACAATACCATAAAGCGTATCACGAGGTCTTTCTAGACCGCACCACATGATCGAAGCCGCCACTCGCCTCGGTATCAATGCGCGTCTAATCTGGAGCATACCGCTCGCGATAAAGCACATAGGCCCGCATGAGGTATTCCTCGTGACGGGGTAGCTAGCCCACGGTACCTCCTCGACTCGCACCGCATAGTCACATAGACCGCATAGTCACATTGCATCGCGTAAGGCACTCGTGTCGGGATAATATACCGAATGATCAATCACGAGCATACCTTGCTCCGCGTAGTCACACAGACCGCATAGCCGTATAGACCGCATCGGGTGGCAAGCCCTCGGATAACAAGTCGGGGTATGTGATATAATAACAAGACAACGGGCTTAACGTTTAACAACGTAAGCACAACAAGAATAACCCCCTTACACAACATCACAAGATACTAACACACGTAGCATCCTAACATGTTTACTTATCAAATCAACAAGAAAGTATTACAAGGCTATCACAAACCAACACAATCAAGTTATTCACACAAGGTACTTTCTACTTTATGTTAACAAGTTCGGGTTTTTATCCCCAAAGTACTTCATACATTAACTCTTTAAAAGATCCGTTTCTTTCACAAAAGTCACACAATACACGTAGTATAAAAATAGAGTGACTATCTTTTTAAGTAAACCAAAACACTTCCCTAAGTAACAACATTATTTTCCAAACGTTCAAGTTTGCCTAATTTCAAATGCTCAAGCTTTTCATTTTCGAAAGGTTTCGTAGTTCATAGTTTTAATCACTTAATAATATAATTCTCCTTTTAAAACAATTTGAGAAACATATGCCTTATGTGTGAGTAGGTTGTTCTTGTTCATAACAATCTTATTAAAGCAGCCATGATCTAGGAAATGTAATATCATTTTGTCTCATCTTAGCTTCTATGCAGATGGAGGTTTCTACTGGTTTTAATAATACTTAATTAGTCAATACATTTCCCTTTATTAACGCTGCAGTGGTTCGTTCGATACTTATTCTGATTTCCGAAATCAGTAAAACATTATTCCTTTTAAAAACCAAGTACTCATTACTCACGAATGAGGTTTCACACTTTTTAACAAAATTCATATTAAATTAATTAAGTCAAGTCTCTTATCTTTTAAGATCAAGTCTCTTAATCAATAACCATTCTTTTTATCTCTCTTAAGTCATTATACCTAACTTCCCATAAAGCTAGTATAACTCTTAAGCTTTTAAAACCAAGTATTACTCTTCTTTCAAAAAGGTTTCTTAACTCTTTTGAAATACTTCAGATTCTTATTATTAAGACTCAAGTCAAAAGACATCGCAGTAAAACCACGTTCAGTTAACACACGTACGTCTACCGAACTATATATATTCTTTTAAAATATCATGCTCAAGAGGATAAGAAGAATCACATACCTCGCGACGATTATCGACTATTAGCAAAACGCTCCACCGCTATAACCCGGCTAGCCTTGTCCACCTTTCAAGTAGAACACGCTACTCGCAGTACTTCAACCTATAACGGTTATATAAGTCTATCAATGTCTAGACTACTCTGTAGAACATTCTAAGCAGAGGCTTCTCTATTCTACGGAAAATTGGGCAAAGATTTCCTACCGTTAAGCTACACAAGTTCATCAGAATACATACCCTATGTAAGTCTGATTTAATTCTTTTCTGTAATATCCTTCTATGAATCTTATATTCATTTCTATACTACTACAGTATGTAATTTCCAATTACAACAGAAGGTCAAGAGTATTTAACTCGATAAGCCCAAAATTATCCAAGTTTTAATGTCGATCTTGAGCAACGTTTAGCTCCTACTCTGGGCGCTCCAACCCGCTCCAAACAACCCTTAGAAGTTCTATGCAACTTCTTCTTAATGCTTCAACCAACTGTGAAGATTTTCCTTAGGGTTTCGTTTTTGCGACTGAAGGAAAGTATAATAGTATTTCTGGGCTTTTAGTATAGGGGTAACCTTGGAATACTACAAGGTATTTAGGCCAAGGTATTTTGGAATAGTAACAATACTTGGAGAGTACTTTTCTACCAGGGGGGGGGTATTTATACGAGACAACACTCAAGAGGGGTACTCTACCGAAAGGCCTCACAGGAGGAGGACTTGGACGAGAACCTCTCCAAAGGGGGGAAGGGTTTTCAAGACTTAGAAATTTTTGTGGATGAAGAAGTCTTCAACTAAGGGGGGGGGGGGGGGGTATTTATAGGCCAACCAATGGCCAAGATCAAGACAAGTGGGGGGCAAGTGGAGGGTCAAGATTTGGACAAGTGTTTGTGGGTCCCACTTGCTCATCTACTACACAAAATATCTACAAAATATCCTACCAACTCCTTGACCAAAAATCAACACAAAAAACGTGCCAAGAACTCCCATGGCTTGCCGTCCACTTGAGGGACAAGTGTCGCCCTCTCGTTGATCCAAAATATTTCATCTCTCGGAAAAATACGCAAAAATTATAAATGACATAGCCGTAATTTTCCCTTCGCAAAGTCCGGAAAACGTTTTGAAAAACAATTCTTTTCGGGTTGTGAACAAAATTTTCGAACTTGCCTAATTTAAGGCTCAAACTTTTCTACGTACGCCCTCACGTACATACTCTGGAAATACGGGGTATAACATTCTCCCCTCCTTAGAAACATTTGTCCTGAATGTTCCTTCTCAAGACGGATAACGATAAAGTTCCTCTTAACTTAAACAAGTTGCCAATGCCACACCTGGCCACAAAATAACACACGCTCCAGTACTTAATCCAAGTCTACGAGGAATCACCTCTAACATCACAAAAGCTTCCACCCAAAGTCTAAACGATACTCCCTTAAGAAACGATCACTTCTATTCTCTTAACACATGTTCACTTCTTCCTTACTCGTCGTATCTTCTCGCAGACACTCGAACTCTTTCTCATACCTTACCACATTTCCGTTCTTGCTCGGTTCCAAATCTACGGTTACTACCTTCAACTTTGGTTATCACATCGGGAACAACTGGATGGATCTCCGATACTTTTCCGAACATAACAACATGAAGATCGGACGTCTCGCCTCCTACGTCGGAAGGCAAAGCTAACATATAGGCAACCCGCCTATTCTTCACATGATCTAAAAGGCCCAAAGTAACTCGCTAAGTTTCCTCTGTTTTCCAAAACTTCGTCACCCTTCCGGTGGTACCTTCAAGAAGACCCACCTTCAACTCAACCTGCCGCCGCCGATTATCCGCACAACTTCGCTGACTCGAGCCGCCAATAACCTCTTCTGGATAAGCTTCACCCTATCCACATCCTGCTGAACAAGTATGAACCAACTATCTGAACCTTGCCAACATCGAACCAATCGACCGGAAACTTACACTTCCGCCCCTACAAGGCGTCATAAAGCGACATTCGAATACTGAAATGGTAGCTATTAAAACACTCCCTCAACAGGAGGCAACCATCCTTACAGCTACCCCTGAAATCCAAACACTGGCCCGAGGGCGAATGTGATACTAAGACTCACCTGAGTTCCTAACCCTGCCTGGTAAAACTTCCAGAAAAAGAAATAGCTGTAACCTGGGCTTCACTGCCTGTCATAGGGTGAAAGTATGCTCCTCGTGCAGCCCTACAACCTTCCTGATATATAACATCTCGCATAACCCTCTGCCGAGTAAATGGTCCTGACTGGAAGACAAGATGGGCTGACCTCATCGGCCCGACTACTGGTCGAACGCATCCACAAACTCGTATGATGGTTAACTAAACTTAGGCCTAACACCCTCGTGACCCCACCACCTGGCGGAATCTCACGACCAGAACCCGGGCCCGTGACTGGTGCCTTACCCGGGCACCCAAGTAGTCATACATCAGAGAAATCAGCGGAAATTAAAACATACAGATATGAAACAAGAGGTAAGATAATAAAACAGGTCAACCAAAACGGTTGCCTTCTTGCATATATATAATAATCTTGAGCGATATCCCTTTACAAGCCCCGCCTACAATAGTACTACTGCACTCTAAGAAAGTAACAACACCTATGGCGGACAGGGCGCCATACCACGAATGTACAAGAACCTACAACTCGTGGAAACATACTAAAAGATAAGCCTCGGAAACGGAGCTTCCTAATACGCGAACTGTGATCCATGGCGAGGATCAACAAGCGTGTACCCTACTGCGACATTTAACGCAGCCCCGAAGAGGTCGAGACAACAGTACCAAATATGTGAAACTGAAAAATACTGAAAATGAAATCATAATACTCTATATAAAGCAGAAGACATATATGATAACAAAACTACGTTCATAAAACAAATATGTCAAGTCGTGGACTCACGCCTCAAAGTCATCCTCATGCCCGTGGAACTCCTTCCTCACCGCCAGCCTAGGTATAAGTTAGGTGATACGTGTAACATGTCTTGCCCATCTCATGGACTCGAGGTGGAATCGTGTGGAATACGTGTCTCGCCATCTCATGGGACTCGATAGAATCGCACATGTCTCGCCCATCTCACGGGACTCGATAGAAATCGCACATGTCTCGCCCATCTCATGGGACTCGATAGAATCGCACATATCTCGGCCCATCTCATGGGGACTCGATAGAAATCGCACATGTCTCGCCCATCTCGGGACTCGATAGAATCGCGACATGTCTCGGCCCATCTCGTGGGACTCGATAGAATCGCACATGTCTCGGCCCATCTCGTGGGACTCGATAGAAATCGCACATGTCTCGGCCCATTTCATGGGACTCGATAGGAATCGCACATGTCTCGGCCCATCTCATGGGACTCGATAGAAATCGCACATGTCTCGGCCCATCTAGTGGGACTCGATAGAAATCGCACATGTCTCGTCCCATCTCGTGGGACTCGATAGAAATCGCACATGTCTCGGCCCATCTCATGGGACTCGATAGGAATCGCACATGTCTCGGCCCATCTCGTGGGACTCGATAGAAATCGCACATGTCTCGGCCCATCTCATGGGACTCGATAGGAATCGCACATGTCTCGGCCCATCTCATGGGACTCGATAGAAATCGCACATGTCTCGGCCCATCTCGTGGGACTCGATAGAAATCGCACATGTCTCGGCCCATCTCATGGGACTCGATAGGAATCAGATGGAATACATTCCCGGTTCATCCCATGAACGCGGTGTCGCATCAGGTGAAATACATTCCCGGTTCATCCCATGAACGCGGTGTCGTGTGGCCCTAACATCTAAACGCTCTTTTAAGATAGATTAAGATAATACCATGCTTTCCTTTTAAAACAACTAAGGCAATATTATGCCCTCTTTTTATAAACCAAAACACTTTCCTTCTTAAAGTCAAGTAACAACATTTTTTTCCAAAAGTTCAAGTTTGCCTAATTTCAAATATTCACGTCTCTTATTTTCGAAAGGTTTCATAGTTCATAGTCTTAATCATTTAATAACATAATTCTCTTTTTAAAAACAGTTGAGTAATATATGCCTTATGTGTGAGTAGGTTATTCTTGTTCATAACAATCTTATTAAAGCAGCCATGATCTAGGAAATGTAATATCATTTTGTCTCATCTTAGCTTCTATGCAGATGGAGGTTTCTACTGGTTTTAATAATACTTTATTAGTCAATACATTTCCCTTTATTAACGCTGTTGTGGTTTGTTCGATACTTGTTCTCATTTCCGAAATCAGTAAAACATTATTTCCTTTTACAAACCAAGTACTCATTACTCACAAATGAGGTTTCACGCTTTTTAACAAACTTCATATTAAATCAATTAAGTCAAGTCTCTTATCTTTTAAGATCAAGTCTCTTAACTTCTAAAATCAATAACCCATTCTTTTTATCTCTCTTAAGTCGTTATACCTAACTTCCCATAAAGCTAGTATAACTCTTAAGCTTTTAAAACCAAGTATTACTCTTCTTTCAAAAAGGTTTCTTAATTCTTTTGAAATACTTCAAGATTCTTATTATTCAGGCTTAAGTCAAAAGACATTGCCGTAAAACTACGTCCAGTTAACACACGTACGTCTACCGTACTATATATATATATATATATATACTTTTAAAATATCATGCTCAAGAGTATAGGAAGAATCACATACCTCGCGACGATTATCGACTATAAGCAAATAGCTCCAAAGTACTGTAATCCGGCTAGCCCTTTCCACCCTTAGAGTAGAATACGCTACTTGCAGTACTTCAACCTATAACGGTCATATAAGTCTATCAACGTCTAGACTATTCTGTAAAACATTTATAGATACAGATTCCTTTTTTCTATGGAAAATTGGGCAGCACTTCCCTACCCGCCAAACTACACAAGTCTACTGTAAATACAGTCCTAAGTAAGTACAGTTCAGTTCTCTTCTTTAATATTCTTCTGATGTGATCTATTCAATTCTCTTCTTTATACAATCCTTATATACGTCTTATACTTATTTTTATACTACTACAGTATGTAATTTCCAATTACAATAGAAGGACAATAGTATTTACCTCGATAAGCCCAAAATTATCCAAGTTAAATGTCGATCCTGAGCAACGTTTAGCTCCTACTCCGAGCGCTCCAACCCGCTCCAAACAACCCTTAGAAGTTCTACGCAACTTCTTATTAATACTTCAACCCGCTATGAAGATTTCCTTAGGGTTTCGTTTAGTAACTAAAGGAAATATAGTAGTATTTCTGGGCTCTACGTATAGAGGTAACTTTGGAAAGTACTACAAGGTATTTGGGCTAAAGTATTTGGGTATAGTAACAATACTTGGAGAATACTTTTCTACCAAGGGGGGGGGGTGTTTACGAAAACAACTTTCAAGAGAGGGGTTTCGCCAATGGCCTTCTCTGGGGGGGTGTTCTTTGGACGAGAACACTACAAAGAGGGGGAAGGGATTTTCAAGACTTAGAAAATGATTTGTGGATGAAGAATTCTTCAACTAAGGGGGGGGGGGGGGGGTATTTATAGGACAAACAATGGCCAAGATTGAGCCAAGTGGGGGGAAAGTGGAGGGTCAAGATTTGGGCAAGTGTAAGTGGGTCCCACTTGCTCATCAACTACGCAAAATATCCTACCAACTCCTTGACAAAAATCAAAGGCAAAAAACGTGCCAAAGAGGTCCTTTTTGCCGGTGAGGGTGACACATGTCACCCTCCCGTTGGTCCAAAATATTTCATCTCTCGGAAAAATCCGCAAAAAATATAAATGACATAGCCGCATTTTTCCCTTCGCAATGTCCGGAAAACGTTTCGTCGGAAAACGACTCTTTTCGCTAGTTGTGTACAAATTTCGTCTCTAATGCCTACTTTAAGGCTAAAACTTTTGTACGTACTCCCTCACGTACATACTCTGGAAATACGGGGTATAACATTCTCCCCTCCTTAGAAACATTCGTCCCGAATGTTCCTTCTCAAGACGGATAACGATAAAGTTTCTCTAACAAGTTGCCAATGCCACACCTGGCCACAAAATAACCCACGCGCAAATACTTAACCCAAGTCCACGAGAAATCATTTCTACATCACTAAAGCTTCCACCCCGGTCTAAAGGATACTCCCTTCGCATCTTCACTTTACAACAAATGATCTCTTTTATTCTGATAACCCAAGTCCTCTTCTTTCCTCACTCGTCGTACTCTTCTCGAAAACTTGGAACTCTTTCTAGTATACGTACCATACTTCATTCATCAAAAATTTCTGGAGTCACTACCTCCAAACTTGGTCATCTTACTAGCCTCATATACCTTTAAGGCCATTCCCGGCCTTCACGATCCGATTATGGTCGAACATATCCACGAACTCATACGATGGTTACTTAAACCTGGGCCTAGCACCCTCGTGACCCTACCACCTGGCGGGACCACCCAGAACTGACTCCACCTCATTTCAGGCCGCGGGTTGACCCGAGATTGGTCCTCAACCCGACCCGCTATCGCGTTAAACACTTGTTCCACCGATCCGGAACAATCTCACTAATCAAGTCACGAAAACCTAGTGGTCTTCTTAGCTCGACTACCCTCTTTCATTTCATATCACTCAGGGACTTATCACACAAATATATCCCACGTACACAATGCACCCCGACAAAGGTCAACACAAACATAAATCTTTACTCAAGATGGCCTCGCATCTAAGGTCTCTACGTGTAATATTCTAAGGTTCACAATTTCCCTGTCCCCAAACTTACCCTTCTAACAAACCATGTTTTCTAAACATAATTCTAACATAATGCTATCTGAACATAACACTTAACACTTCACCAAAACATCAACGCATACTAGTCTCTAGAGGGGTAAGAATGTACCTGTAACATCTGCTCCACTCTAATCATAGGCTCCTCTGCAGGCGCATAGTCAGTAGGCGATGATCTTGCACTCGACCTTGAGGGTCGTGTCATTCTACCTGTATCCCTTCTTTTAGGACAGTCCCTCGTCACATGGCCCTGACGGCCACCGGTGAAACAAGCACCAGTAAGAAGACGACACTCCCCGGGATGACGTTTGCCGTATCGTGCACACTGAGGAAAGCATGAACCCGACCGGGCCGAACCTATGTATACCGTGAACGAAGCCCCGGAGTTCGACCGCTCGAATACCGAACGTCCCAAGGCGTGGAGGACCACTGCATCTTGGCGGAGGTACATAACTAGCTTTCACGAGGCGGTCCGCCTCGAAAGTTACCAAAGGACCTGCTGCCCCGGCCTCTTCGCGATCTCGGTCATTCCGTCGACCTCTCCGCTCCTCACATCTAAGTGCATAATCCTGTATGCGGGCAATGTCCATGCCTGGCTGAAGAGCTACACCCGAACAAGCCTCTGTCAAGTAGTCATCAAGCCCGGTGACGTAGCGGCGCACTCTGTCCTCCATGTCGGCTACCAATGCGGGAACGTACCGAGCTAATGAGTCAAACTCCACATTGTACTCCCGAACCGTACGCTCGGTCTGCCTCAACGTCAAAAATATGTCGGCCCGAGCTCTTCTCATCTGTGGAGGCAAGAAATGTGCAAGAAATGCCCCTGAGAACTCGTCCCAAACGGCTGGAAGTGCATACTCTCCCCGGGACAGCTCCCACGAATCAAACGATCGCAGTATCACGCAGCGATGCGAACCTAAGACCACCGACTCGGTCTCAAGCCTTGATCACTCATGATCCGTCAGTAATCGCCGAATGAACTCCTGCGGATCATCCTCAGGCCTCGACCCGTAGAACTCTGGCGGGCTACAACTCAGAAAGTCCCATAGCCTCAAACTATCCGATCTAGGGTGAACCATGGGTACCATCGAATCGAATCGCTGATCCGGCCTATCCTCATGTCTTGCCACTATCACGGCCAATAATCGGGCCATCTCTTTGTAACCCGTCTCTCTCGCTTCCAGCCGGACCGAGGCTCAGTATTGTGGTCTCAGCAGCCACCGCCGCGACCTAAACTCATTGGGAAATGTGGCGTCGCAAAACTCGCTGTCTCAAGCACTATCTCGTCTTCGCCCGGGCTGCGCCGCATGCTCCTCTGTATCCTACTAGCAGCTCCCTCGGCTGCCTTGCCCATCTGGGCCCGGGTTGCCTTGTGCAGAGGCATAACTGGTAAAAACGAAATGCGTCAGAGGGGTCCAATTTACAACACAGCTCTAAGGCACGATCTCAGAATGAGAAGAATGGAAACCAATCCTAAATGTCCTGCAGCCTCCTGATTATAGATATGGTGCACAACACACCGATAATCAAGACTCTACTAGACACGGTCTGTAGACACTTTCCGAGGATTAACTGCTCTGATACCACTTTTGTCACGACCCGAACCCGGACCCGTGACTGGTGCCTTACCCGGGCACCCAAATAGTCATATATCAGAGAAATCAGCGGAAATTAAAACATACAGATATGAAACAAGAGGTAAGATAATAAAATAGGCCAACCAAAACGGTTGCCTTCTTGCATATATATAATAATCTTGAACAGTTACATCCCTTTTACAAGCCCTGCCCACAATAGTACTACAGACCTCTAAGAATGTAACAACACCTATGACGGGACAGGGCACCGCCATACCCCTGAATGTACAAGAACCTACAACTCAGGGAAACATACCAAAAGATAAGCCTCCGGAGAAACGGAGCTTCCCAATACGCTGAACTGTGATCCTATGAGCGAAGATCAACAACCGGTACCCTACTGCGGATGAACGCAGCCCAAGGAGGTCTGGCAACAGTACAGTATGTGAACGAAAAATCAAAATGAAATCATAATAGTCTATATAAAGCGTAAGACATATATGATAACAAAACTACGATCATAAAACGATATGTCAAGTCGTGGACTCACGCCTCAAAGTCATCCTCATGCCGTGGAACTCCTTCCTCACCGCCAGCGATCTAGGTATAAGTTAGGTGATACGTGTAACATGTCTCCCATCTCGTGGATTCGAAGTGGAATCGTGTGGAATACATGTCTCGGCCCGTCTCGTGGGACTCGATAGGAATCGCATGTCTCGCCCGTCTCATGGACTCGATAGAAATCGCACATGTCTCGGCCCATCTCATGGGACTCGATAGAAATCACACATGTCTCGGCCCATCTAATGGGACTCGATAGAAATCGCACATGTCTCGGCCCATCTCATGGGACTCGATAGAAATCGCACATGTCTCGGCCCATCTCGTGGGACTCAATAGAAATCGCACATGTCTCGGCCCATCTCATGGGACTCGATAGGAATCGCACATGTCTCGGCCCATCTCGTGGGACTCGATAGCAATCGCACATGTCTCGGCCCATCTCATGGGACTCGATAGGAATCGCACATGTCTTGGCCCATCTCATGGGACTCGATAGAAATCGCACATGTCTCGGCCCATCTCGTGGGACTCGATAGAAAACACACATGTCTCGGCCCATCTCGTGGGACTCGATAGAAATCGCACATGTCTCGGCCCATCTCATGGGACTCGATAGGAATCGCACATGTCTCGGCCCATCTCGTGGGACTCGATAGAAATCGCACATGTCTCGGCCCATCTCTTGGGACTCGATAGGAATCGCACATGTCTCGGCCCATCTCATGGGACTCGATAGAAATCGCACACGTCTCGCCCATCTCGTGGGACTCGATAGAAATCGACATGTCTCGCCCGTCTCATGGGACTCGATAGGAATCAGATGGAATACATTCCCGGTTCATCCCATGAACGCGGTGTCGCATCAGGTGAAATACATTCCCGGTTCATCCCATGAACGCGGTGTCGTGTGGCCCTAACATCTAAACGCTCTTTTAAGATAGATTAAGATAATACCATGCTTTCCTTTTAAAACAACTAAGGCAATATTATGCCCTCTTTTTATAAACCAAAACACTTTCCTTCTTAAAGTCAAGTAACAACATTCTTTTCCAAAAGTTCAAGTTTGCCTAATTTCAAATATTCACGTCTCTTATTTTCGAAAGGTTCATAGTTCATAGTCTTAATCATTTAATAACATAATTCTCTTTTTAAAAATAGTTGAGTAATATATGCCTTATGTGTGAGTAGGTTATTCTTGTTCATAACAATCTTATTAAAGCAGCCATGATCTAGGAAATGTAATATCATTTTGTCTCATCTTAGCTTCTATGCAGATGGAGGTTTCTACTGGTTTTAATAATACTTTATTAGTCAATACATTTCCCTTTATTAACGCTGTTGTGGTTTGTTCGATACTTGTTCTCATTTCCGAAATCAGTAAAACATTATTCCTTTTACAAACCAAGTACTCATTACTCACAAATGAGGTTTCACGCTTTTTAACAAACTTCATATTAAATCAATTAAGTCAAGTCTCTTATCTTTTAAGATCAAGTCTCTTAACTTCTAAAATCAATAACCCATTCTTTTTATCTCTCTTAAGTCGTTATACCTAACTTCCCATAAAGCTAGTATAACTCTTAAGCTTTTAAAACCAAGTATTACTCTTCTTTCAAAAAGGTTTCTTAATTCTTTTGAAATACTTCAAGATTCTTATTATTCAGGCTTAAGTCAAAAGACATTGCCGTAAAACTACGTCCAGTTAACACACGTACGCGTCAGTACTATATATATATATATATATATACTTTTAAAATATCATGCTCAAGAGTATAGGAAGAATCACATACCTCGCGACGATTATAGACTATAAGCAAATAGCTCCAAAATACTGTAATCCGGCTAGCCCTTTCCACCCTTAGAGTAGAATACGCTACTTGCAGTACTTCAACCTATAACGGTCATATAAGTCTATCAACGTCTAGACTATTCTGTAAAAAACATTTCTAGATACAGATTCCTTTATTCTATGGAAAATTGGGCAGCACTTCCCTACCCGCCAAACTACACAAGTCTACTGTAAATACAGTCCTAAGTAATTACAGTTCAGTTCTCTTCTTTAATATTCTTCTGATGTGATCTATTCAATTCTCTTCTTTATACAATCCTTTTATACGTCTTATACTTATTTTTATACTACTACAGTATGTAATTTCCAATTACAATAGAAGGACAGTAGTATTTACCTCGATAAGCCCAAAATTATCCAAGTTAAATGTCGATCCTGAGCAACATTTAGCTCCTACTCCGAGCGCTCCAACCCTCTCCAAACAACCCTTAGAAGTTCTACGCAACTTCTTCTTAATACTTCAACCCGCAATGAAGATTTCCTTAGGGTTTCGTTTAGTGACTAAAGGAAATATAGTAGTATTTCTGGGCTCTACGTATAGAGGTAACTTTGGAAAGTACTACAAGGTATTTGGGCTAAAGTATTTGGGTATAGTAACAATACTTGGAGAATACTTTTCTACCAAGGGGTGTGTTTACGAAAACAACTTTCAAGAGAGGAGGGGGTTTCGCCGATGGCCTTCTCAAGGGGAGGGGTGTTCTTTGGACGAGAACACTACAAAGAGGGGGAAGGGATTTTCAAGACTTAGAAAATGATTTGTGGATGAAGAATTTTTCAACTAAGGGGGGGGGGGGGGGTATTTATAGGACAATCAATGGCCAAGATTGAGCCAAGTGGGGGGCAAGTGGAGGGTCAAGATTTGGACAAGTTTAAGTGGGTCCCACTTGCTCATCAACTACACAAAATATCCTACCAACTCCTTGACAAAAATCAAAGGCAAAAAACGTGCCAAAGAGGTCCCTTTTGCCGTCCACTTTGAGGGTGACACATGTCACCCTCCCGTTGGTCGAAAATATTTCATCTCTCGGAAAAATCCGCAAAAAATATAAATGACATAGCCGCATTTTTCCCTTCGCAAAGTCCGGAAAACGTTTCGTCGGAAAACGACTCTTTTCGCTAGTTGTGTACAAATTTAGTCTCTAATGCCTACTTTAAGGCTAAAACTTTTGTACGTACTCCCTCACGTACATACTCTAGAAATACGGGGTATAACATTCTCCCCTCCTTAGAAACATTCGTCCTGAATGTTCCTTCTCAAGACGGATAACGATAAAGTTTCTCTAACAAGTTGCCAATGCCACACCTGGCCACAAAATAACCCACGCGCAAATACTTAACCCAAGTCCACGAGAAATCATTTCTACATCACAAAAGCTTCCACCCCGGTCTAAAGGATACTCCCTTCGCATCTTCACTTTACGACAAATGATCTCTTTTATTCTGATAACCCACGTCCTCTTCTTTCCTCACTCGTCGTACTCTTCTCGAACACTTGAACTCTTTCTAGTATACGTACCATACTTCAGTCATCAAAAATTTCTGGAGTCACTACCTCCAAACTTGGTCATCTTACTAGCCTCATATTCCTTTAAGGCCATTCCCGGCCTTCACGATCCTATTCTGGTCGAACATATCCACGAACTCATACGATGGTTACTTAAACCTGGGCCTAGAACCCTCGTGACCCTACCACCTGGAGGGACCACCCAGAACTGACCCCACCTCATTTCAGGCCGCGGGTTGACCCGAGATTGGTCTTCAACCCGACCCGCTATCGCGTTAAACACTTGTTCCCCCGATCCGGAACAATCTCACTAATCAAGTCACGAAAACCTAGTGGTCTTCTTAGCTCGACTACCCTCTTTCATTTCATATCACTCAGGGACTTATCACACAAATATATCCCACGTACACTGTTATACCCCGTAAATTCTGGAAGTTAAGATAAGGACATACCAAGGATTATAAGATTGAAAGTTGAAAGATAAGTTGGCAAACATGTGTTGGACGGATTTGAGTTTACCTTGGAGTGTTGTACCCCAGTTGTTAAGAGTTTCGAGGTGTTTAAAAGCCTAGTGTGTAGTCCGTTAAATCTAGATCCCAACGCAACAAACCGTTCGCCGATAGGACATCGGAGTCAAAAGTTATGGAAGTTTCAAGTTTGGTGCGCAGTGACAGCAGCTTTTGGTTCGAAGGTGCAGTCGTGGCGCCGGAATGCAGGGCCGCGGCGCCGGTTATCTTGGTGGTCGCGGGGTTGCAGCCGCTGGCGCCGAATCTGGAACATTTTCTGGAAGTGGGCGCTTGCGCCAAGGCGGGATTTTTCGCGATAAAAGGCTGAAATCAGGAGATATTTTGTTAAAAACCTATGGGAGGGTGACAAGTGTCCCTCCCATCCTTTTTGACCAGATTAGGGCCTATTTTAGGGCCAAGTCTTGGAAGACTTGGCCATTTCATTTCAAAACCCTTCCATGGAAAACCCTCTCCCTTCTCTCTAGTTTTTTGATGAAAACCTAGCTTAAGAGGAAACTGTTGGAGCGGCGGCAAGAAGGAAAAGTGTGGGTAACTTGTGGGAAGCACTGGTAGACGAGTTTGACGGAAAAGAAGTGGAAGAAGGGGGCTTTTGTGGGTTTCTCCAAAGGTAAAAGTTTCCCCTTTCTCTTGGTTATGAGCCTAAGGCTGTTATATTTTAGTAGTATAGATGTGAGCCTGAGGCTGTTATATTTTAGTAGTTTAAGATTGAGCCTGAGGCTGTTTTATTTGAATAGATTTGGATCTTGTTGTCTTGTTGAAGATGTCTAGGGCTAGATATCATGTTAGGCCTAAGAACTTGGATTGGAAAGAATTGAAAGGGATTTAAGAATTGGTTTATGGTTGGCCAAGAATGGCATGGAAAGTATTGGGTTATTTTGTATTATTGTGGGGCGTTGGGTTTTTGAATTCGACCTTAACAAAGGTGGCAAGTTAGTAGAAACAAAGGAAGTGCCGTCCAAATTGTCGTAGAATTTAGGGACTTTGCACTTAGTTTATTCTACGTTCGAAGCTAGAGATTGATAGACGTTTTATGACCCTTATAGGATTGAAGTACTACGTGTAGCATATTCCTCTTAAGGGAGATAGTACTGTGGAGCATTTTGCTTATTGTCGACAGTCGTCGCGAGGTATGTGATTCTTCCTATCCTCTTCAGCATGACTAATTGTAAAATATATAGTGCGGTAGACGTGTGTTAAAGGAATTTGATTTCCCTTTTGTGTCTTGACTTGATATGAAGTGTTAAGGGCTTCATTGTGTGGAAATAGTAGTAAAGTCTTATCCGTTAGTAACGGGTACTCGGTGGTTAAAGAATGAGCCCTATTGGTCTCATAAATGTTCATAGTGGTAATTGGTTGGTTTAAAACATAAAGTGTTATAACGGCTTTATGGGAAGTTTGTTATAACCACTTTATGTAGCTAAAAGAATGGTTTGTTGATTTCAAAAGATAAGAGATGTGACTTGTAATTGACCTAAATGGTGTTGAAAAGTATAAAACCTAATTCGTGAGAAATGAATACTTGGTTTTTAAAAGAATAACGTTACAATTTCGGAAATGGGAATAAGGATCGAACAAACCAATGCAGCGTCGATAAAGGAAAGAAGTAATGACAATTAATCATATTAAAACCAGTAGAAACCTCCATCTGCATAGAAGCTAAGATAAGACAAAATGGCATTACATTTCCTAGATCATGGCTGCTCTAATGAGAATTATTGAAATCAAGTTTTGATCTTCTTAAAAATTCCAAAGTAAGGAATTCGATTTTCTAAAAGAAAAGAGACTTAAGAATTTGAAGTATTTTGGTTTAAAAGAAAGGCATGATTTTGTCTTGACTTGTTTTATTAATCATAAAGTGTTGTAATAGCTTTATGGGAAGTTAGTTATAACGACTTTATGGAAAATAAAGAAATAGTTTCATTATTAGATTTAAAATGGTAACTTGATTTTGGAAAAGGGGAAGTAACTCGTTTTCAAATATTGAACTCCTTGTGATGGAAAAACATAAGTGACTTGTTTATAAAGGGTAGGAGTACCTTGATCCTAAAGGGGTTAAGTACTTGGATTTTAATGGTATACTTGACATTGTGGTAAGAAGTATGTATAGTACCTTGAGTTGGGTGTAACTTGCCTCTGCTTGTTGTGGTAGCCTTTGTTGTGCAAGTGTTTGGTTGTGTGCTACCGAGTCTCTCGATGGAGGGCCGGCTATCTGGTTGATTGATGGACATGCTGACATGTTGGGTAGCCCACGGGTATGCTTCCACTGTATCGATCCTCTTGGACATGCTGACACGTTGGGTAGCCCACGGGTATGCTTCCATTAGGAGTGTTATCTGGTTAGTTGTTTGGACATACCGACACGTTGGGTAGCCCACGGGTATGCTTACACAGTGAGTATCATCTTGTTATTTCCTTTGGGCATACTGACACGTTGGATGGTCCACGGGTATGGGCCCATTAGGACGGTTCCAGGGCCATGCTTATACCGAGGTGAGATCTTGCCGCATGCGCCGTTGTGCGGGTTAAATTCGGGTTGTATTTGAGTGATGATTTCACGGGCATGAGTCCTATCTTGATATGATTGCTTATATGTTGTAGTCTTGTAATTTGGTTATCATACATGTCTCACGCTTATATAGACTATTATGATTTCATTTCTGATTTTTCTGATTCACATACTTGGTACTGTTGTAATCGACCTCTGGGCCGCGTTCATGCCGCAGTTGAAGTACATAGCTTGGTCGATCCACTCTCTTAGGATCATTGTTCGGTTCTCGAAAGCTCCATATCTCGGAAGCTTGTCACGTAGTACGGTTCCACAAGTAGTAGACTTTTGTATATTCAGGGGCATGGCGGGGCCCTGTCCCGTCATTATGGTTTCAAAATTCTTAGAGGTCTGTAGCACTGTTGTGGGCAGGTTTGTAAGGGATGTAACTGTTCAAGTTTTAATTTGTGTACAAAAAGGTAACCGTTGGGTTAGCCTGCTTTCTTATTTCACTGTTTTATATGTTTAAGTTTTATTTCCGCTGGTTTTCTCTGATGTTGTATCACTAGGGTGCCCGGGGTAAGGCACCAGTCACGGGCCCGGGTTCGGGTCGTGACATACACAATGCACCCCGACAAAGGTCAACACAAACATAAATCTTTACTCAAGATGGCCTCGCATCTAAGGTCTCTACGTGTAATATTCTAAGGTTCACAATTTCCCTGTCCCCAAACTTACCCTTCTAACTAACCATGTTTTCTAAACATAATTCTAACATAATGCTATCTGAACATAACACTTAACACTTCACCAAAACATCAACGCATACTAGTCTCTAGAGGGGTAAGAATGTACCTGTAACATCTGCTCCACTCTAATCATAGGCACACTGCAGGCGCATAGTATGGCGCGATGATCACGCTCTCGACCGGTAGGCTGTGTCATTCTACCTGTATCCCTTCTTTTAGGAAAGTCCCTCGTCACATGGCCCTGACGGCCGCAGGTGAAACAAGCACCGATGAAGGCGACACTCCGGATGGCGTTTGCGTCGTGCACCGAGGAAAGTATGAACGTGTTGGAACCCGTATACCGTGAACGAAGCCACGAGTTACGACCGCTCCGAATACCGAGCGTCTGAAGGCGCGGAGGACCACTGCATCTTGGCGGAGGTACATAACTTCTTCTTCGAGGCGTCCGCCTCGAAAGTTACCAAAGGACCTGCTGTCCCGCCTCTGGCGATCTCGGTCATTCGTCGACCTCTCCGCTCCTCACATCCAGTGCATAAGCTTTGTATGCGGGCAATGTCCATGCTCGATCAAGAGCTATGCGAACAAGCCTCTGTCAGTAGTCGTCAAGCCGGTGGCGTGGCGGTGCACTCGTCCTCCATGTCGGCTACCAATGCGAGGCGTCTGAGCTAATGAGTCAAACTCCACATTGTACTCCGAATCGACGCGGGTGCGCCTCAGCGTCAAAAATCTGGCCCGAGCCCTTTTCATCTGTGAGGCAAGAAATGTGCAAGAAATGCCCACGAGAACTTCGTCCCAAACGGTGGAAGTGCATACTCTCCCGACAGCTCCCGAATCAAACCACGATTGCGGTATCACGCGGCCGATGCGAACCTAAGACCACCGACTCGGTCTCGAAGCCTTGATCACTCGCGATCCGTCAGAATCGCCGAATGAACTCCTGCGGATCATCCTCGGGCCTCGACGTAGAACTGCGGGCTACAACTCGAGAAAGTCCGTAGCCTCGAACTATCCGATCTCGTGAACCATGGGTACTCTGGAGCCGAACTGCCGTGATCCTATCCTCATGTCTTGCCACTATCACGGCCAATAATCGGGCCATCTCTTTGTAACCCATCTCTCTGCTCCGGTGTGGGGTTGGAGGCTCAGTGCTTGTGGTCTCGAAGCCACCGCTGCGCCCTAAACTCTGTTAGAGTGGCGCGTCCGCAAAACTCGCCGTCGAAGAACTATCTCGTCTTCGCCCGGGCTGCGCCCCCGTACTCCTCTGTATCCTACTAGCAGCTCCCTCGGCTGCCTTGCCCATCTGGGCCCGGGTTGCCTTGCGCAGAGGCATAACTGGTAAAAACGAAATGCGTCAGAGGGGTCCAATTTACAACACAGCTCTAAGGCACGATCTCAGAATGAGAAGAATGGAAACCAATCCTAAATGTCCTGCAGCCTCCTGATTATAGATGTGGTGCACAACACACCGATAATCAAGACTCTACTAGACACGGTCTGTAGACACTTTCCGAGGATTAACTGCTCTGATACCACTTTTGTCACGACCCGAACCCGGGCCCGTGACTGGTGCCTTACCCGGGCACCCAAGTAGTCATACATCAGAGAAATCAGCGGAAATTAAAACATACAGATATGAAACAAGAGGTAAGATAATAAAACAGGCCAACCAAAACAGTTGCCTTCTTGCATATATATAATAATCTTGAACAGTTACATCCCTTTTACAAGCCCTGCCCACAATAGTACTACAAACCTCTAAGAAAGTAACAACACCTATGACGGGACAGGGCCCCGTCATACCCCTGAATGTACAAGAACCTACAACTCAGGGAAACATACCAAAAGATAAGCCTCCGGAGAAACAGAGCTTCCCAATACGTTGAACTGTGATCCTATGAGCGAGGATCAACAACCGGTGTACCCCTACCTACGCAGATGAACGCGGCCCAAGGAGGTCGATGCAACAGTACCAAGTATGTGAAACTGAAAAATACGAAAATGAAATCATAATAGTCTATATAAAGCGGAAGACATATAAGATAACAAAACTACGATTCATAAACGAATATGTCAAGTCGGGGACTCACGCCTCAAAGTCATCCTCGTGCGTGGAACTCCTTCCTCACCGCCAGCGATCTAGGTATAAGTTAGGTGATCGTGTAACATGTCTCGCCCATCTCGTGGACTCGAGGTGGAATCGTGGAATACGTGTCTCGGCCATCTCATGGGACTCGATAGGAATCGCGCGTGTCTCGGCCCATCTCGTGGGACTCGATAGAATCGCACGTGTCTCGGCCCATCTCGTGGGACTCGATAGAAATCGCACATGTCTCGGCCCGTCTCATGGGACTCGATGAAATCGACGTGTCTCGGCCCATCTCATGGGACTCGATGAAATCACACGTGTCTCGCCCGTCTCGTGGGACTCGATGAAATCGCACGTGTCTCGGCCCATCTCGTGGGACTCGATAGGAATCGCACACGTCTCGGCCCGTCTCGGGACTCGAGAAATCGCACATGTCTCGGCCCGTCTCATGGGACTCGATAGAATCGCACGTGTCTCGCCCATCTCGTGGGACTCGATTGAAATCGCCACGTGTCTCGCCCATCTCGTGGGACTCGAGAAATCGCACGTGTCTCGGCCCGTCTCGTGGGACTCGATGAAATCGCACGTGTCTCGCCCGTCTCATGGGACTCGATAGAATCGCACGTGTCTCGCCCGTCTCGTGGGACTCGATGAAATCGCACGTGTCTCGCCCGTCTCACGGGACTCGATAGGAATCGCACGCGTCTCGCCCGTCTCATGGGACTCGATAGAAATCGCACATGTCTCGCCCGTCTCGGGACTCGATAGAAATCGCACGTGTCTCGCCCGTCTCATGGGACTCGATAGAATCAGATGGAATACATTCCCGGTTCATCCCATGAACGCGGTGTCGCATCAGGTGAAATACATTCCCGGTTCATCCCATGAACGCGGTGTCGTGTGGCCCTAACATCTAAACGCTCTTTTAAGATAGATTAAGATAATACCATGCTTTCCTTTTAAAACAACTAAGGCAATATTATGCCCTCTTTTTATAAACCAAAACACTTTCCTTCTTAAAGTCAAGTACAATATTCTTTTCCAAAAGTTCAAGTTTGCCTAATTTCAAATATTCACGTCTCTTATTTTCGAAAGGTTTCATAGTTCATAGTCTTAATCATTTAATAACATAATTCTCTTTTTAAAAACAGTTGAGTAATATATGCCTTATGTGTGAGTAGGTTATTCTTGTTCATAACAATCTTATTAAAGCAGCCATGATCTAGGAAATGTAATATCATTTTGTCTCATCTTAGCTTCTATGCAGATGGAGGTTTCTACTGGTTTTAATAATAATTTATTAGTCAATTCATTTCCCTTTATTAACGCTGCTGTGGTTTGTTCGATACTTGTTCTCATTTCCGAAATCAGTAAAACATTATTCCTTTTACAAACCAAGTACTCATTACTCACAAATGAGGTTTCACGCTTTTTAACAAACTTCATATTAAATCAATTAAGTCAAGTCTCTTATCTTTTAAGATCAAGTCTCTTAACTTCTAAAATCAATAACCCATTCTTTTTATCTCTCTTAAGTCGTTATACCTAACTTCCCATAAAGCTAGTATAACTCTTAAGCTTTTAAAACCAAGTATTACTCTTCTTTCAAAAAGGTTTCTTAATTCTTTTGAAATACTTCAAGATTCTTATTATTCAGGATTAAGTCAAAAGACATTACCGTAAAACTACGTCCAGTTAACACACGTACGTCTACCGTACTATATATATATATATACTTTTAAAATATCATGCTCAAGAGTATAGGAAGAATCACATACCTCGCGACGATTATAGACTATAAGCAAATAGATCCAAAATATCAGAATCCTAGCCACTTTCCACCCTTAGAGTAGAATACGCTACTTGCGATCTTCAACCTATAACGGTCATATAAGTCTATCAGCGTCTAGACTATTACAAAACATTTCTAGATCTGATTCCTTTATTCTATGAAAAATTGGGCAGACTTCCTACCCACAAACTACACAAGTCTCATCAGAATCTGATTCCTAAGTAAATCTGATTCGGTTCTTCTTTAATATTCTTCTGATGTGATCTATTCAATTCTCTTCTTTATACAATCCTTATATACGTCTTATACTTATTTTTATACTACTACAGTATGTAATTTCCAATTACAATAGAAGAGAATTGTAATATAAGGATTTACCTCGATAAGCCCAAAATTATCCAAGTTAAATGTCGATCCTGAGCAATGTTTAGCTCCTACTCCGAGCGCTCCAACCCGCTCCAAACAACCCTTAGAAGTTCTACGCAACTTCTTCTTAATACTTCAACCCGCTATGAAGATTTCCTTAGGGTTTCGTTTAGTGACTAAAGGAAATATAGTAGTATTTCCGGGCTCTACGTATAGAGGTAACTTTGGAAAGTACTACAAGGTATTTGGGCTAAAGTATTTGGGTATAGTAACAATACTTGGAGAATACTTTTCTACCAAGGGGGGGGTGTGTTTATGAAAACAACTTTCAAGAGAGGGGTTTGACGATGGCCTTCTCGAGGGGAGGGTGTTCTTTGGAGGAGAACACTACAAAGAGGGGGAAGGGATTTTCAAGACTTAGAAAATGATTTGTGGATGAAGAATTATTCAACTAAGGGGGGGGGGGGTATTTATAGGACAATCAATGGCCAAGATTGAGCCAAGTGGGGGGCAAGTGGAGGGTCAAGATTTGGACAAGTGTAAGTGGGTCCCACTTGCTCATCAACTACACAAAATATCCTATCAACTCCTTGACAAAAATCAAAGGCTAAAAACGTGCCAAAGAGGTCCCTTTTGCCGTCCACTTTGAGGGTGACACATGTCACCCTCCCGTTGGTCCAAAATATTTCATCTCTCGGAAAAATCCGCAAAAAATATAAATGACATAGCCGCATTTTTCCCTTCGCAAAGTCCGGAAAACGTTTCGTCGGAAAACGACTCTTTTCGCTAGTTGTGTACAAATTTTGTCTCTAATGCCTACTTTAAGGCTAAAACTTTTGTACGTACGCCCTCACGTACATACTCTGGAAATACGGGGTATAACACGGAACCACCTCGAACTGACCCCACCACATTACAGGCCGCGGGTTGACCCGCGATCGGCCCTCAACCCGACCCGCTTATCGCGTGAAAACTCTTGTTCCCCGATCCGGAACAATCTCACCATCGAGTCACGAAAACCTAGTGGTCTTTTTAGCTCAACTATCCTCTTTCATATCATACCACTCAGGGACTTATCACACATACTAATCTCTAGAGGGTTAAGGATATACATGTATCTACCACTTTACTCCCCTTTGTTGTTCTAATCAATCCCGCCCTGTTGGGCGCATAGCTAGGGAAGGTGATGAACTGGTCACTGACCCTGAATGCTGAGTCTCTACATTCGCGCCACCTCTGGTCGGACAATTTCTCGCAAAATGGCCCTGCTGGCCGCAAGCATAACAAACTGTCGAAGAAGTACGACATTTCCCACAATGACACTTACCACAACGGCCACACCGAGGTGGGGGTGGCCTCTGCAGTTAATACCTCTTCCTCTCCGAGCCATGAATCCGCGAATCGACCGGTAGGTGAGTCCTCCTACTTGCATCCCTCCTACTAGGACATCCTTTTGACACATGTCCCTGACGGCCGCAGGTAAAACAAGTACCAACAAAAAGACGACATTCCGGGATGACGCCGCCACATTGTGGAATACCGAGGGAAAATCAATGGCCGGGCCGAACCTACGTGTATCGTGAATCGAAGCTCGAGCTCGACCAACTCCGGCATACCGAGCGTCACGAACCACATGGAGGACCACTCAGATCGGGCGAGGCGCATATTCGTTCTGGCCACGAGGCGTTCGCCTCGAAAGTTACTAAAGGACCTCGCTGCTCGCCTCTTTTGCTGATTTTGGTTAACCCGTCGATCTCTACGTTTCTCGGCCTGTTGCGCATAAGCCCGTACGCAGGTCATGCTCAAGCCTGACTGAAGATCTACTCTTGCACAACCCTCTCTTAGATAGTCATCAAGACCCGCGATAAATCGGTACATAAAATACTCTCTGGTTGCTAAATCCATAGCTAGTAACATGTCCATTCCTTTGTAATCCATATTCTCTGTTCCCGGTCGTGGAACTGAAGGCTCATATATCATGGCCGCAGTAGGAACTGCTGCCGTTGTGCTAAACTCTGCTGGGGCTGACGATGTCGCAGAACTCCCCGAATGAAACACCACCCCAGGTGATGAGTGGGCCTGTGCCCTCGTAACCCTCTGTGCTCTACTCGCAACTCCCTGGGCTGCCTTGCCCTTCTGGGCCCGGGTTGCCTTACGCGGAGGCATAACGGTAAGGGAAAGAAATACGTTAGAGGGGTCCAACTTATAACACAGCTCTAAGGCACGATCTCAGAGTGAGAAGAATGGGAACCAATCCTAAATATCCTATAGCCTCTTGATTATTGGTGTGGTGCACAACACACCGATAATCAAGACTCTACTAGATACGGTCTGTAGACACTTTCCGAGGATTAACTGCTCTGATACCACTTTTGTCACGACCGAACGGGCGTGCTGATCGTGCCTTACCCGGGCACCCAAGTAGACATACATCAGAGTAATCAGCGGAATATAAAACAAGACATAAAATAATATGAAGTGAAAACGGTTTATCTGAGAGAAGTTGCCTTTCGGCATATATATAAAAACATGAATCCGAACAGTTACATCCCTTTTTACAACTCTGCCCACAACAGTACTACAGACCTCTAAGAATGATAACAACAATGGCGGGACAGGGCCCCGCCATACCCCTTAATGTAAGTACCTACAACGACAGGGGACTATACCCAAGATAAGCCTCCGGAGAAACGGAGCTTCCCAAACGTTGAACTGTGACCCTATGAGCGAGGATCAACAACTGGTGTACCTCTACCTGCGGCATGAACGCACTTCAAGGAGGTCGATAACAGTACCAAGTATGTGAAATCAAAATATCATAAATGAAATCATAATAGTCTATATAAAACAAAAGACATATATGATAAACAATTTACGATACACAATATGTAGCAAATATGTCAAGTCGTGACTCACGCCTTAAAGTCATTACTCAAATATAACCGTGGGTCTCATGCCCACAATATCAATCATGCGGTGGAATTCCTTCCTCACCTGGCGATCCATGATATAACAAGCACCAAGGAATACATGAACACGGGTCCCACCTGTGTCATAATAAAACCGTGACGGTAAGTACGAAGGCATAGCCGACTACTAAGACCCACGCACCAACAATGCCATAAAGCGTATCACGAGGTCTTTCTAGACCGCACCACATGATCGAGCCGCCACTCACCTCGTGATCATGCGCGTCTAATCTCGAGCATACCGCCGCTCGCGTAAAGCACATAGGCCCGCATGAGGTATTCCTCACATCGGTAGCTAGCCCGCGGTACCCTCCTGGACTCCGCACCGCATAGTCACATAGACCGCATAGTCACGCGGCATCGCGTAAGGCACTCCTCGCGTCGGGATAATACACCGAATGATCAATCTCGAGCATACCGCTCCGCGTAGTCACACAGACCGTGATAGCCGTATAGACCGCATCAAGGGTGGCAAGACCTCGTATAACAAGTCGAGGGTATGTGATATAATAACGATAACGCTTAACGTTTAACAACGTAAGCACAACAAGAATAACCCTCTTACACAACATCATAAGATACTAACACACGTAGCATCCTAACATGTTTACTTACCAAATCAACAAGAAAGTATTACAAGGCTATCACAAACCAACACAATCAAGTTATTCACACAAGGTACTTTCTACTTTATGTTAACAAGTTCGGGTTTTTATCCCCAAAGTACTTCATACATTAACTCTTTAAAAGATCCGTTTCTTTCACAAAAGTCACACAATACCCGTAGTATAAAAATATAGTGACTATCTTTTTAAGTAAACCAAAACACTTCCCTAAGTAACAACATTATTTTCCAAACGTTCAAGTTTGCCTAATTTCAAATGCTCAAGCTTCTCATTTTCGAAAGGTTTCGTAGTTCATAGTTTTAATCACTTAATAATATAATTCTCCTTTTAAAACAATTTGAGAAACATATGCCTTATGTGTGAGTAGGTTGTTCTTGTTCATAACAATCTTATTAAAGCAGCCATGATCTAGGAAATGTAATATCATTTTGTCTCATCTTAGCTTCTATGCAGATGGAGGTTTCTACTGGTTTTAATAATACTTAATTAGTCAATACATTTCCCTTTATTAACGCTGCAGTGGTTAGTTCGATACTTATTCTGATTTCCGAAATCAGTAAAACATTATTCCTTTTAAAAACCAAGTACTCATTACTCACGAATGAGGTTTCACACTTTTTAACAAAATTCATATTAAATTAATTAAGTCAAGTCTCTTATCTTTTAAGATCAAGTCTCTTAATCAATAACCATTCTTTTTATCTCTCTTAAGTCGTTATACCTAACTTCCCATAAAGCTAGTATAACTCTTAAGCTTTTAAAACCAAGTATTACTCTTCTTTCAAAAAGGTTTCTTAACTCTTTTGAAATACTTCAGATTCTTATTATTAAGACTCAAGTCAAAAGACATCGCAGTAAAACCACGTTCAGTTAACACACGTACGTCTACCGAACTATATATATTCTTTTAAAATATCATGCTCAAGAGGATAGGAAGAATCACATACCTCGCGACGATTATCGACTATTAGCAAAACGCTCCACCGCTATAACCCGGCTAGCCTTGTCCACCTTTCAAGTAGAACACGCTTACTCGCGATTTCAACCTATAACGGTTATATAAGTCTATCAATGTCTAGACTACTCAGAGAACATTCTTAGCAGAGGTCGCTCTATTCTACGGAAAATTGGGCGACTTCCTACCCGTTATTACACAAGTTCATCAAATACTGTCTATGTAAGTACAGTTTAATTCTTTTCTGTAATATCCTTCTATGAATCTTATATTCATTTCTATACTACTATAGTATGTAATTTCCAATTACAACAGAAGGTCAAGAGTATTTACCTCGATAAGCCCAAAATTATCCAAGTTTTAATGTCGATCTTGAGCAACGTTTAGCTCCTACTCTGGGCGCTCTAACCCGCTCCAAACAACCCTTAGAAGTTCTATGCAACTTCTTCTTAATGCTTCAACCAACTGTGAAGATTTTCCTTAGGGTTTCGTTTTTGCGACTGAAGGAAAGTATAATAGTATTTCTGGGCTTTTAGTATAGGGGTAACCTTGGAATACTACAAGGTATTTGGGCCAAGGTATTTTGGAATAGTAACAATACTTGGAGAGTACTTTTCTACCAAGGGGGGAGGGGTATTTATACGAGACAACACTCAAGAGGGGGGGTACTCTCGGCCGAAAGGCCTCACAAAGGGGGAGGGGGAGGACTTGGACGAGAACCTCTCCAAAGGGGGGAAGAGTTTTCAAGACTTAGAAATTTTTGTGGATGAAGAAGTCTTCAACTAAGGGGGGGGGGGTATTTATAGGTCAACCAATGGCCAAGATCAAGACAAGTGGGGGGTAAGTGGAGGGTCAAGATTTGGACAAGTGTTTGTGGGTCCCACTTGCTCATCTACTACACAAAATATCTACAAAATATCCTATCAACTCCTTGACCAAAAATCAACACAAAAAACGTGCCAAGAACTCCCATGGCTTGGCCCACTGAGGGACAAGTGTCGCCCTCTCGTTGGTCCAAAATATTTCATCTCTCGGAAAAATCCGCAAAAATTATAAATGACATAGCCGTAATTTTCCCTTCGCAAAGTCCGGAAAACGTTTCGTCGGAAAACAATTCTTTTCGGGGGTTGTGAACAAAATTTTCGACCCTTGCCTAATTTAAGGCTCAAACTTTTCTACGTACGCCCTCACGTACATACTCTGGAAATACGGGGTATAACAAAAAACTACTGACTCAGCAGAGGACTACGCCAAGTTATATATTCCAGAAATCGACAAATTGCATGGGACCCTAGTGTCCATAATTTCATATCGTGGTTCCTAGTTCATAGCAATTTTTAGATATTCTTTCAGAAGGGATTAGGCACAAGGGTGAACCTTAGTACAAATTTTCATCATCAGACAGATGGTCAGACATAACACACTAGTTAGACACTCGAGGATATATTGAGGGCGTGTATTCTAGATTTTAAAGGTACTTGGGATGATCACTTGCCTCATTAAATTTACCTATAATAACATTTATCACTCTAGCATCATGTTGGCACCGTTTGAAGCTTTGTATGGGCGCAAGTGTAGATCTCTAATTGAATAGTTTGACATTGGTGAAGCATAATTGTTAAGACTAGTTTTGGTCCACCAGGATATAGAGTAAGTCATGTTAATTGAGGAGCATTTGAAAATGCTCAGAGCCTCTTTATGTCCTATTCAGACGTGCGTCATAGACATTTAGAATTTCAGGTTGATTGATTGGTTATTCTTGAAAGTTTCGTCGATGAAATGAGTTATGAGATTTGGGAAAACATTTAGTTCAATATCTATTCAGTTCAGTATTCATTCAGTTTAGTATTCATAGATTCATGTCAGTTCAGTGTACACATATTTCCATCAGTCACATGTATGATCTAGAGTTATCCATAATTACAATCAGGACAATCATTCGAGGATGAATGCTCCTAATGGGAAGATAATGTAACACTCTGTATATCTGAATTAGATGTGAATGTGTTAAATGAGTATTAACGTAGAATTGTATACATATGAAGTCCTATCAGGATGAGTTTGATTGGAATTAGTTGGTTTAAGATCAAGACGAATAGTGAGGTGCATAAGATTCAATAGAATCGACTAAGTTTACGGTAGGTATGCCTTCTAGTCTAATGTTGTGCAAATTCGTTGGGAATATGAGAAGCCTTAAAACATGAAAGTTGTAGCTCTTTGAAATACCTTTTCATACATATATGTTGGAGGCCAAACATAGCATTGTGCTAGGAGTTGTGGCCAATTGACTGAACAATTGGAAAAATAGTTGTAAGGCAAAAGTTCCAGGGATCAGAAGGAATATTGATCCCCGTCAAATGTATAATATTTGAGATGGGAGCGATGATGCCCCACACATGGCCAAATTTGAGTTAGATGCAATTTTCCTGAATTTATAAACTCCTAACTTCATCCAAACTTTTCCCACTTCGTTTTAGGCTGAATCTTTGGTGAGAAAACACCCTAGGGCTTCCCCAAAACATCCAAGGTGAGTTAATTCTCAAACCACATTGATTATTATATCAATCTAACAAATATTATCTATTTAGTCCTCATCTATTCTATAGATTATCGATTGAATCTTCATCTTGGACAAATGAACCCTAAATCTGAATTCAAGAGACTTGAACCCTGAATGATTATAGACTATAAGTTTGTAAGATATGAGTGTTGGATTGTTAGAAAAGCATGAACAATTATATATTTGGGTTGTTGATGGTTGATGTTTATCTTATGGGTCATGAAAAAGGTGTTAATTCTAGCTAATTAAGATTGTAGAATCGCCTAGAAGTAATAGAATGGGAAGTGGGTGAAGAAAACCCCATTAATAAAAGTTGTGGAGATTTATGCCCACCATGTGTTTTATAAAATGCTTAGATGATCAAAGTATGAGTTCTATTGCTAATAAGAAATCCCTTTTACTTGTATTGCTTTAGATCAAAGTTGAAAGTGTTGAAGGACATTGTATTACGCTCAGGAGAAGAGAATTAAGGTATGTGAAGATAACTCTATACATTTGAGAATGTTGATGATTCTCCTTATGCTCTGTTCTTTATTGACTATTACAAATTGCCTCAGAACATAGTTATGCTTCAGTTTCATGAATGGTTGCAGAACTTCTATTGTCTAGATGTCATAGTTCATAATTCATTCATGATCTTCATTTCGAACATTATGGACTCAGAATGTAATCAATGTTAACTCATGTTTGATACCCATAGTCTCAGCCTTGAAACTCAACAAGTTTAGAAATAATTAAGGCTTCCGGTCTCATAATTAATTTATGAGTACATGTTTCAGTTTAGTGATGTTCTTTATTCCATTAATCTCAGCTATTTAATACTTCATCCGTTCCAATTTATGTGACACCGTTTGACTTGACATGAAGTTTAATAAAAAAAATAAAGTCTTTTAAAATGTGTGGTCCAAAATAAGTTTTATATAAATATGTGGTTGTAAATTATGACATAAAGTTAAATTATTTCTAAATATAGAAATGTGACATTATTTTTAGGACATATAAAAAAGGAAATGGTGTCACATAAATTGGGACGGAGAGAGTAATAATTAATGAATATTGAACATATGTGATTGCACAAGGGCACAGTCTAATGCATACGTGTACCTTGCCAAGGCCATAGACTGACGCACCTACTTGGACAATGCTATAGTTTGTGCATTTATTATTAGGCCAAGACCCACATATAAAGACATATAAATAGATGTTTCAGATGCAGAACATGAAGCACTCATAACTTCACTTCTCTTGTTCCTTTGAGTTATCAGTTATAGTTTTAGGGTCAGTATTTATTACTTGTTTAATTATTTGGGCTGACCTTTCGTGAGCACCCTGCTTACAGTTATTTTTTTCAATTTCTTTGTATACCATTACAATTAAAATATGATGACGTTCCTTTTGTCGGGGGGCCTATATCTCGCGATCCATGTAATAATTTATAAGACAATTCATCTGCTCGTTAAGATCTATATTATAAGTTGTGTCGGTGAGCCCCTCTAGTCTTTCGGGGTTGTAATCTTATTTACAGTTTGTAGCTATTGCAGACAATCAGTATGCCAGGGGCCTTGTCCCAATAATAGTCAGTAGTTCATTATTCTTAGAAATTTCATAGACTATTGTTATAGTTAGTCATAGTTTAGCAGACTTTTGTGTTAGCCATGTCGGCTACTTATTTATACCTTCAATTTTATCTTAGTATTTCCGCAATTATAATTATTCAATTAAACTTTTTAGCAACTCTGTATCATAAGTTATATTTCGTATTCATTTTATAACACATGTTGATTCAGCTAGTCATTTAGTTCACTCGATCACATGCAGTCAGGCACCAAGTATCGTGTTACGCCCAGACTATGGTTCGGAGCTTGACAAATTGACAGTACCTTTAATGTATCGTATAATTCTTTGTGCTCCTCGCAAATTCATTTCAAGAGCACAATGCATAAATCTAGATTAAAGACTTATATGAAATAGAATATCCGACATCGTAGCAGTGAGATACATCAAGCATCCAATCAAGCTTCTGAAATTTTATTCATCAATTTGATCAGTTCTATTCTATTTGCTTAACTTCTCATTTGAATTCATTGATGTGTTTGTTGCCTTGCAATTTTCCATATGAATTTTTTTAACTATGTCCCCTACGATTTTATTGAGCAAAGAAAAGAAGAAAAAGTATGTCTGCTTAAAAAGTTTTTATGGCTTAAAACAAGCTGCAAGAGCTTAGTATAGCAAGATAGATGATCATTTGTTGAGTTTGGGGTTTGTACGAAGTGTATATGAAGTTACTCCTTTCTCAAACATGAGGAACTTATCTTCTTATTTTTTTTTTGGGTAAATGCAAATATTATTACTAATAATGGAAAGAAAGGTGGCTACAATCAGTCATTGAGGGTTCTCAATCCTCAACGTAATATAAACAAGAAATGAAGAGGGGAGGGGTGGTCACTCAAAAGGTGCCATTACAAGAGGGGATTAAGTCATATAGAACTCTATAAGATGTTGTTTTAATCTTTGCAATGACCACCTCTGCCGGTATGCTTGTGCCTTCAAAGAGCAATGTATTTCTTGTCTTCCAAATCTCATAGACCACTATGCAAAAGGCAAGCAAGATAGATTTGGCTCGGATGCCTGTCCCACGGTGGTCTTTCTTGATCCACTTAAGAGAGCTTTCAATAGTTGTCATTTCTCTTCTGATACCCAACCATTCCCTTATGCTCTTCCAAATCAAGCGGGTGTAGGGGCAAGTAAAGAGGTGCTCCTTGTCTCATTAGCACGCTTGCAGAACCCGCAAGACTTATCCTCCAAGTTTAGATAGGAAAGAGTGTCTTTTGTAGCTAACCGCTTTCTGCAAGTGAGCCAAACTGTGAAGGAGAACTTGGGAGGAATGAAGCCTTTCCAAATTTGTGACATCCAAAGCTTTTTATCTTGCGGAATGCGCAAGATATCATACACGAGGCTAGAATCAAATTTTCCGTTGGTACAACACTTTTCTAAGCCGGCAATAGCGTCGCCTTGGCTACCAAAGATAGAAATAAATTTGTCGCGGATCCCACAAACATTTTTGAATAAGGGGGAGTCCCTAGGACGTACCTCATAATCCCAAAATGATAGGCCTCTCAAATAGTAGCTATTGATCCATTGGACCCATAAGGAATCTGTTTCAGTGTGAGTTTGCCAAATGGTCCGGGATAGCAAGGCATGGTTCCATCTTTGATGTTCATAAGTCCCAAGCCTCCTTCGGATTGGGGCAAACAAATGACATCCCAAGCGACTCTTGGTGGTTTACCTCCCCATAAGAATTGAATGCATGCAGACCGTACCTTGTTGAGGACAGTGGCGGGAATAGGAAGTGCCCGGAACCAAAAACTCTCAACCCCTTGGATGACCGACCTGATAAGTTCCAGCTTACCCGCATAAGATAGCGAGTGATGCCCTCATTTCTGAATGTAATCCGATATTGCACTAGTGAACGGAGCAAACTGATCCACCGAGACTGAAATTGGGGACAAAGGGATCCCTGGCACTGCATCGAAAGCTTCCAATGCCGAAACCCACTCTGGACAAAATCAAGTCACGTACTGTTTCATGTACTCCTGATATGTAGACATTGGATTTAGATGGGTTAAGAGTTAACCCTGAGACAGCCTCCAACTCTTCAAGACACTCAATAAGAATCCCAACAGAAGATACATCTCCTTTGGCAAAAAGCATGAGATCATCCACAAATGCAAGGTGAGTAATGCCCAATCTCTTACACTTCGGATAATAGGAGAAAGCACTTGCCGTTGCCTTAAGTTTAAGCATCCTTGAAATGTATTCTATGCACAAGATAAAGAGCGAAGGGGACATAGGATCACCTTGTCTTAGGTCGCGCTTTCCCTTGAAGTAACCATGTAGCTCCCCGTTGATTGAAAGAGAGAAAGAAGTTGAGCTAACACATTCCATAATCCATCTTACAAATCTGTCCGGAAATTTTAGACCTCTTAGTACCGACTCAAGGAAGCTCCAAGAGACCGTATCAAATGCTTTCCGAAGATCCACCATAAGCATACACCTTGGTGAGACTCTGGCTCTATTGAAACCTCTCACAAGCTCTTGTGCAACAAAGACATTATCCATCATGTTTCTTCCTTTCACAAAAGCCCCTTGAGATTTGTCAACAAGAGTAGGAAGAACCCTTGCCATTCTGTTTGCTAAAATCTTCGTTATGATCTTGTAGACCACATTAGTCAATCCAATAGGCCTAAAATCATTTACCTTGGGATCCCGATCAGTCTTGGGCAGGAGGGTAATGATGGTATGGTTCACCTGCTTCAAAAGAACTCCGGATGAGAAGAACTCTTGAACACTTCTTACTACGTCTTGCCCCACATCTCTCCATCTATCCTTGAAGAAGGCAGCCGAAAAACCATCCGGGCCAGGTGCCTTGTCGTTGCCTATATCGGAAAGGGCTTCCCAAATCTCCTTTGGGGAGATAAAATGCAAAAGTTGTAATCCATCCTCCTCACTTAGCTTCGGGCCAGAGTTGAACACTTCGGGATCAAAGTTGGTAGTGGATCTGGATGTGCCTAAAAGGTCTTTGTAAAATTCCACAAGCAATTCTCTAACTTCCCTGTGAGATGTTGTGATAGAACCATTGGCCTTGACAAGGTAGTTGATTGAGTTCCTGACATTACTCCTCTTGATCAAGCTGTGGAAGTATTTGGAGCATCTATCACTTCCAAGCAAGTGTTTCTGCCTCGACTTTTGCCTTATGAAATGTCTCTCGGCCTCCAGTAAGGTGTTTGATTTTGCTCTTGTGGAATTAACCTTGGCTTTTAGCTCTTCATCAAAGGGATCTTCCATATGCGCATTGATAGCCTTCTTAAACTCAATGTTTGCCCCATTTGCTCTTTGTTCAATGCTTCCAAAATCACTTATGTTCAATACACGCAATGGTTGCTTCAAGGCTTTCAATTTAGAGGCCAGAACGAATTGAGCAGTTCCCAATATGTCTTTTCTCCAGCATGAAGTCAATATGTTGTCGAAGGCTGGATGAGATAGCCACATATTCATGAACTTGAAAGGCCGTTTCCCAAAATTATAGGATGCAATAACCGTAGCTATCACGGGACAGTGGTCCGAGACAGGTTCCATAGGCAAGTAATTGGCCGTGCAATCAAGGGTCAAATCACTCCAATGTTGATTCATCATCACTCTATCAAGCTTAGAACAAATCGTATCATTCGTCCAAGTGTAGAAGGAAGAAGGGGTGTCTTCTAGTCCATGAGCATTCCTGAATTCTCCAAGATCCCTAAGTGCATAAGGCGTGAGAGGAGGACCCCCCGCCTTATCATGTGGGTAGCAATAAGTGTTGAAATCTCCCATAATCATCCAAGGCTTAACAATGCCAATGCCCAAGTGAGTAAGGTGATGCCAAAGCTTCCTTCTATCCGGGATGCTATAAACCGGGTACACAAATGTGGTGCGAAGGACACTTGTGTTATATTACATCTTGCTCGGACATGGATATGATGAGAATCCATTCCAAGCACTTCACAACAAACTCTGGAGGGATCCCAAAGTAAAAGCATTCTTCCACCATCAATGAAATCTAAGTTTGAGCAAAGATTCCAAGCTTTGAATCTTTGAGTAGAAAAAGATTCCGTCCTTGCCCGAGAGAATTTAGTTTCCAATAGACAAACCATTGCCACATCATGCTGTTTTGTGAGGCTACACACAAGAGCTTGTGTGGCTGCCCTATCCCTTTGTCCGCAAAGACCACGGACATTCCAACAAAGTACTTTCATTAGGAAACAAAAGAGGTTTTGTTAGCACCTCCGCGTTTTGCTGCCTTTGCCTTACCACTGCCTTTCGCCATGTTTTTCTTTGAGATTACTTCCTTCCATCCCTCTTCTTTTTTGTTGGAAGCCATAACATGTGTCTCATCCAAGCTATGTACCCCGCGTTCAAAATTTATGCACTTTGATGCAAGATTAGAATCCTCCGAAGAATTCTTGTAGGTTCCCTATCCAACGGCGTTGCGGGTTTATTGGCACTTCGTAATCAGTCGCCTTTGTCTCCTTTCTCATCCTATCATGTTGCGCAATGTCGCATGTGGTAGAAGCCTTGATGCCTCTACTGAGGATCCCGCAAGCTTGATGATCCATGTTGACCCAAACCGGAGGAACCGCAAAGACGCGTAGCATTCCCATACTTCCGAACAAGAGGTGGTGTGTTCACCGCCTTCGTGATCCATCAAGTTATCATCAACAACAGGATGTTGAGAAGGTGGTGGATAAGAGGTAGGAAGGTTGGTTCCACCCGTAGTTCTGTTGGCAATCGGACAAGTAGAACCACCCTTTTGCAGTGGGTACCACCGATTGCGTTTATTAGAAGCTTCTTCGGTGTTCGTGATCATCCTCGCCTTTCTACACTTCAAGTGATTGTGTCCAAAAGCCGCACAATGATAGCAAAAGTCCGGATAGTTTTCATAGTTCACCCTTTGAGTATACCTTCTATTGTCGGGTAGCCTGACAACAAATTCCTTTACCTGCTCTTCTTTGCTAACATCAACTTCAACTAATACTCTTGATAGTTCATTTTTGACCTTTCCTTAGTAAATTGGTCGCAGATAGAGGTTTTCCTACACGTGAAGCAATCTTGCTAAGGCGTGCACTCCAAATAGAGAGGGAATGTCGTGGAAGGTGACCCAAATTGGAATGTCCATGAATAAATCATCGCTTATTAGAACTCCCTTATCAATAAAGCTTAAGCATCATAGTTTTCCGTAGACCATATAAGGGCCACCGTGGAGTACATTTGTGCGCTCTTCCTCCGTCATGAATTTGAAGACATCCAACCTTTTCCATATGGTATAATACAAGACTTCACTCCCATCCCTTCACAATGGTATTCACGCCTCTCTTCCCGGAAAGGACAGTGAAGCAACCTATAAGGCAATATCCCCATGTTTCAATGAATGGAACTTCGTCCTCAACTTCTATTTCAATTTCCTCTCCTTGTTGTTCAATGAATTGTAACTTCATACCCTTTGCTTCAAGCCTAGTACCCGCAAAGACTCCAAAGATAAGTCTTCAGGGTAGGGACCTTGCCATGATTCTCGGGGTATAGTTTTATGTGTTGTACTAACAGTGGAGTTTCATGTGTTGTTCGAGATGTATTTGTGGGTAAGTCATTAGAAGGTATTTCCGGAGGTATAGACAGAGGAGGATGGGTAGGTGGAAAGAACCAGGGCCCGCACAATAGGTGAGAGGATTCGCGTGCCATTAGGGAGGGTAGGAATGTGTTATGGGTTTCGTAAAGAATAGATGGTAGGGGATAGAAATGGTGAGGTATTAGGAATTTCGTGAAGTAATGAAGAGGTATTGGATGAGAGAGGTTGTTGTTATTGACTCTTCCCGCGCCTGGTAGAATTAAAGGCAAAGGGGTTGTCATGGTTCTGGGATGGGTTCCACTAAGCAAACTTGCTAAAGTAGGGAAGGATTCATTGTTGACACTTAAAGAATTCAGAGGTTGTTGTCCCATAAAGTTAGAAGGCTCATTGATTCCCGCGGCATTTGATTCTGTCACATTGGCTCCCGCGTCATTAATGTTCATAGAGTACCTAGGTTCCTTGGAAATAGAAGTCACTTCGTTTCTCACAATTGACCTTGGTATTTGCATAACATTAATATTCATTGACTCATGGACATCCGCCTCACACGTCTTGGTATTCTGCCCATAGTAAAGACCCGTTATTGAAGAAGGCTCCTTGGTACCCGCAGCATTAAATTGCGACGCCTCGGCTCCCGCGACATTAATGTCATACTCCTAAGATATCAACTTATCTTCTTATTGTCTCCCTTTTATGTAGATGATCTCTTGATGACAGTGAATAAGGCGTGGCTAGTTGAAGAGTTTAAAAGGAAAATGATGCAAGGCTTTGAGGTGACAGACCAAAGACTAATGACATATTTTTTGGGAATGAAATCACACAAGGTTGTGATAAAAAATTTATCTGCCAAAAAAGGGAGACATATGTCAAGTCTTACCTCTTTATGAAAATGAGGACCTAGATCTATACCTGTCTAACGGACCGAACCGGTAGCCCCTTACCGGATTTAATCAATTCCGGACCAGTTCACCGGACTACCGGGCCAACCGGTCCGGTTCATTACCGGATTTCAGGTCGGCCCGTGCGGGTCCGGGTCTGAACCGGGCCTACCGGTCCGGTTTTTTTTTTTTTTAATTTCTAGTATTTATTTTCTATAATGTAAACTAAATTCAATTTAAATATGTAATATAATAATATAATATATAATTTAGTTTTATATATTAAAATTGAAACTTTAAAGTTAACTTTCTATTTTATAGTTTATAACTTTATACTTTATAGTTTATAGTTTATAACTTTATACTTTATCTTTATTTTATAGTTTACTTTATAGTATTGTTATAGTTATACTTTATAGTTTATAACTTTATATTGTAATTATACTTTTATTAATTTATTAGATTAGTAGATATAAGTTAACAAATAAGTAATAACAGATTAACAACTAAATAGATAGTAAAATTAAAATTAATGATAAGATGTAAACTTTTGAACTTTCATAATGTTAATAAGAGTACATAATGAAGTAATAATAATTTTATTTACATATTATGCATCCTTCTTGCAAGTTCTTCGTAATCTATATGTTGATTGAATTGGTTATGCTCCATAGCCTCTAAATCTGGAGTATTAATTCCAGTCCCACCTCCGCTCCCGCCTTCCAAAATATTGCATATTTCTTCATCTTCCGGGAAATTAACGTCTCCACATCCTTGATTTCTTCTCTCTGATCTGATCCAATCCCTTAAGCAGACTAACACTTCTAATGTGCTTCCACCCAATGAGTGACGTGTGTCTCCTATTTGATCTCGTGATTGGCTAAATGCACTTTCAGAAGCCACTGTTGAGATCGACACATTAAGAACATCTCGGGCCATCGCTGCAAGTACCGGGAATTGACTTTTGTTATCCTGCCATTGTAAAGGGTCAAAACTTTTCTTCGGCTCTGCTGGCATTTGCAAATAAAATTGCATCTCATCGCAAGATCGACTTGTGCTTGCTTGTGTTGTAAAAGTGCTCCATATGTCTAAAGATTCTTCTTCATCGCACGCATCAACTCGGGCGTGTAGACACGTAAGCGTAACTAGAAGGAATATTAGTAGCAGAGTTGTTGTTATCATGTAATGTATCATAATATTCATATAATGTAGTTAAATTAGTATCAAGTGTACTTATGCAATCAAATGAAGATGGAGTTTCTGTTTCACCTACTTCCATATAAGTATATAAACTAAATATTAAATTATGACAATCTACTTTTTTAATAGAAGGATTTAAGATCGCACTAATACAATAAATATCGTGAATAGGGAAAAAATATTTTTAAACTTTTCAAACATGTTGTAATCGCATCTTTATATTTCACATTTGATTTTAAACCATAAAGTAAATATGAAATTTCAAATATATGAGCTAAAGCATTACAAACTGTTGGGTAATAAGATCCGAAAATTCAACAAGAAAGTGTAAAATTTACGTAAATTTTTAAAAGTTCACCAATTGATTTCCAATGTTCGCTTGCTAACATATACATCACGTTCTTACAATGCGCATTTGCAACATGTGTTATGTGGTCTTTATACTTATAACATTCTTTTAAAAATAAATAAGTATAATTTCACCGTGTAATAATCTCTTCTGGCATGAATTTAGGTCTTAAATTAAATTGTTTACATTTTTCTTTAAATTCTATAATTCTATTGTTCATATTATTACCCTGAATAACTCCAACAAATTTCTTTTGACAAGTTTTATTTCGTGGGAAATAAATCAAGACCACTTTTAACAATTAAATTATAAATATGACAACCTGATAACATGAAATATATCGTGAAGTGGTGGTTGTACTTCCGCTTTTAAAAGATCTACAATGCATAGATACTAGATGCATTATCGAATGATACACAAAGTATTTTATTATAAAGATTATATTTTTGGGCATAAGAACAAATAGTTTCGCTTATATATTTTCTAGTATGACTTTGATCTTCGTCATACGCAAAAGCAATAATACATTTTTTCATTCTAAAATTTTCATCAATCCAATGACAAGTAATTGTTAAATAATCATAACCGTTTAATGCATGTCCAATGTCTGAAGTAAAACTAATTAGGCATGGAAGGTTAGCAAACAAATATTGCAAAAAAATAACATAATCATTATGAAGTCTAAAAATATCGGCTCTAGTAGTACTACGAGGAACACCTTTAAAAAAAGGATTATATACTCTTTGAATATATGTAATTAAATATGAAGAAAAGAAAAAGGTAAACAACCTCCGACAATCATTTTTGCTAATTCAATGCGATCTTTTTTTGGATCGTACTTAGCCACCCCCCAGTTAATGGATTAAGTTGTTGTTGACCGGGTTCTAAATCAGAGACAACATTCCATTGTGTCGTATGATCGTGTTTTATATGTCTACATATAGTGTCCGTCCCGCCACCACCCCGCCTTATGTTTATAAGTTCTCCCACAAATATTACATCTAACTCTATCGCACTACAACTTTATCATAAAAGAGCCACATTTTACTCCTTTTTTCTCATCGTTCTGTAAAGGAGGTCTACGACTACGACTACCACTAGCAGCATCAACATCGGTGTAAGGAACACTAAGAGTGTAGGAGGTTCTTGTTCTTCAAGTTCAACAATATTATCTAATTGAACGTTATCATATTCATTATCTTCTATTCCAAAATCTTCTTGCATTTTATCATAATCTATTTTTTTATTAGATGATGAAGAACCTATAGATTTTTTACCCCTTGAACTAGATTTACGGCGCAGTCCCGACGCAATTTTCCTTAGTAAAGACATTATAAATATTTAAATAATCAACAAATAAATATGACAATTTAATAAAATAATTAGAGAATGAAACGAGTGTACCAAACTTCGGGATTCAGAATTCAATTGAAACTCAAGCTCAAGTCTCAAGGTCTTGCTACTTTGAATTTGAAAACTAATAATAATAACTTCAAAATTGATAATAAAGATGATTAAGAGAGTATGAGAAATTGAGAATAAGAGAATTGAGAGAAATGTTGTGTGATAAAAATGAAAAAAATGTAGATAATTTATAGATTTTTTAAAGGGTAAAAATGTAATTAAAAAAAATAATAAACAAAAAAAAAGAAGGAAAAATGCAGCCAAACGGTCGAAATGACCGTTGGCACCCCCCCACCCCTCCCAATGGTAACAATACCGTTTGGGCACTGTACAATTTTTTTTTATTTTTTTGTGTTACCGGTCCGGTCCGGACCGGTTAACCGGTAATGGAACCGATTTTCCGTTACCGGGTCTAACCGGTTCGGGCCTTACCGGATTTTTTTCTAACCCGTGCGGGTTGGGATTGGGGGCCAATCCAACCCCCAACCCGGTAAGACGTAGCAACTGTCAAAGAATCCCTCATTGTCATTTTGACATTGAAGGGGTTGAACTTTTTACGGTGATCTTGCAAAAGAAAAATGAGCCAAGAAATGTGAAAGAGGCTTCTTTCTTCCCTTCTAAGGAAAGATGGATAAATGCAATGGAAGAAGAGATGGATTCCTCGAGAACCAACCAAGTATGGGAACTAGTTGATCTACCAGAAGGACGTAAAATTATTAGAACCAAACGAGTTCTCAAAATTAGAACTGATGATACAGTTGAAAGATATGAGGTTCGACTAGTTTCTAAGGGGTGTATATAATAGGAAGGAGTTGATTACAATGAGACTTTCTGCTAAGGTCGAGTAGTTTCTCAAGTTCGACCAGTTTGGTGGTTTTACTAATAAAAAATCCATAAGGGGTGCTAGCTAAGTAAGACGGTCCATTAGTTAATATAAACCTAAGCTCTAATACAATTTATATTAACACCATATAGGTGTTGGAAAACTACTCTAAATCGTCTAGAGAATGGTTAGAGTTAGTGAAATTCTCTGCATAACTAAAGGGATATTTAGGTTATGGAACAAGGGTATCCATCCATCTGATGAGGATTCTCGCGGATCAGTAATTGAAGCTGTATGTGTTTATTATAGAGAAATATAGAGAAAATGTGATGTACATAAAATTAACTAATTGCTACTATTTATAGGTTTATTATAGCTAACTGCTAACTGCTACTAGCTAACTAACCAACTCCCAAATCGTACATTAATTAGTCAATTATCCCCCGTGGGCTTTAGCACTAGTAATTTGTTCAATCAAGCTTCTAAAAAGTCAAAAGTACATTTTTGGCCAAAATTAAAAAATGCTTCTAAGCAGCAACTAAAGTAATTTCTCTGTTGTTGGGGGGAGAAGCTAAAAATTTTGCTAATTTATATTTACCAAACTATCTGTTATGTTAATTTAACCCTTATACCTCTAAAGTATAAATATCTTCTCATCTTTCTTCTTTTGCTTCAATATATTTGTATTGATTAAAAATCATAATATATCTATTTTTATTTTATGTTTCAAATTTTAACTAAATAAAAATAAAACTTTTAATAAAGTCTGTAACTCGTTTCTCTATTTATATAATATTAGCCCCAAATTGAACCTTAATATTATCCTTTTTCATAATTTGACATTTTTAAAGAAATTTTTGAAAAGATTGACCAAAAATAATTTGTTTAAAAAATCACCTCTCAAATAAATTGATCAGACACAAATTGTTTTATCTAAAAGTACTTCTATGAAAAACTATTATAACTAAAATACATCTCAAAATAAGTAGTTTTCAAAAGCTTGGACAAACGGGGTATAGGTGTAGGAATTACTTGCTTTATTTACTTCAATTTTTAATTGATTTTGAGAAGAAAATAGAGCGAAAGTTACTTCTCGTACTGTTTATATACGGTTCCATGTCTTTGAAAACCGAGTTCAATTTGTATGTCACTTTAAAAAGTTTACCCTATCTTAGTTTTGTCCTCCAAGATAGTCAGAAAGTTCTGACGCTTATAAGACGCTCCGATACTGACAATGGTTCGATTCATGGCGCGAAGAATTCTCGTGTTGGAGAATTGATCTGTCTCATCGATCAACAGATGCCTCGTAATCCACGAAAGACATACCGCGATTTCTGGTGATGTTGTTGAACGACCGCACATCACCTCGGCGACGCCCGAGTAATATCGGTGAAGTAGCGCTGGCAGTTCTCAAACCTTAGATTATCGACCAAAAAAAATAATTGTATGTCAAGAACATACATCGGTACTATACTATAGAATTATTGTGTGAGGACCACAACATCATGAAAGCTGAAAGGACAGAGAAACAGTTTGTTGCAGGTTTGACAAATCTTTTTCCCCTGTAAAATGCCTGTGAAAGCAATGGGACAAGGGGAATTTGCAGTGCATAAGAAATCCAATCCTTCCTGACTCAAAAGTCAAAACTACTGGGACCACCCTGTGGCGTCGACCTTAGATATGATATGATCATATGAATGTTGTCATTCCACACTGTTTTTTTTTTTTTTAAAATTAGTCAAATACACTAGAAAAGTTTCAAATCCGTTCATGTATCTGGAATTGTTCTTTAAACTTTTTGGTCTATTATATCCTTGTTGTTAGCAAGCCATTTCGTACTCGCTATTACCATTTACATCATGATATCATATGTTCAAATTCTTTCATAAAAAGACTTTTATTTATTTCTTAACTTTTGATTATGGTTTAATTTACTCCTACATTGGAGCTTCATTAGTGATTAAGGGCAAACAATTATATTCTTTCCTAAAGAGGAGGTCAGATAAAAACCAAAAGTTTTAACGAATGATAAATTGTTCAATTTTGAATAGTAAATGCACAAATTTGTTTCCTATTTACAATAGGTCGTTACTGTTTAAAAAGATAATACTACAAACTAATTATTAACTTATAGGATAAAAAGTAAAGTCATACATTTCACTTACTACATTATATTAGGGGTGTCAAATACTGAATTTGAGCGGGTTAGACTGAATTTGAGCGGGTTCAAATGAGTTGAGTTAATAAATGAATGAGTTATTGATCCGCCTAAAACTTACTTGGGCTAAAATGAACTAAAAAGAGGGTTATAACCCAACCCATCCAATTCTTACAATTTTTTAAATTATTTTTACCCCTCTCCCCAGGAGCTCCCTTGGTGACTCAAACTCGCAACATTCGGGTTGAAAGTGGAGGAAGCTTACTATCTGAGCAACTCTTTCTTGTCTAAGTTTTAATTTAGCTTAATGCGTATGCGGCCCCTTAAACTTTCCCGATTTTTCCATTTTGATACCTCAACTAAGTCGTGTTCCTATTGAACACCTGAACTCATCCTAAAGTGTGTCTAATAAATACATTCCGACCACTACTACATTTCCGACCTAATGCGACGCCTCTTAGAAGGCTAATGCAATGCCCTATGTAGTACCGTTGCATTAGATATGGCTAATGCGACGGGTTCAAGTGTAACAAATAAAATAATTAGGCTAATGCAACGGTAGTTTGTGGCCGTTGCATTAGACTATCTAATGCGACGAATCAAATAGTCTAATGCTGTTACACCCCGTAATTCCGGGACGTGTATACGAGAATAGACGTGAGAGCACAAGACTTATAAATTTGAACGAAGGAAAGATTTGATATTCTTACGGAAAAGTTTTCCGAACCTCGGGAAGGAAAATGTTCGTTAGTGAGAATTAGGTTCTAAAAATTGTTATTTGAGACGCTTAGAATTTATCGGGATTATGGAAGTTTATTTTCAGAGTTGGATACGTGGGGCCCACCCGAGAAATTTTACATTTTTTGTGGGGCCCACGAGGTTTCCGATATTTTGGTCAATTATGGAAATTTCAGGAAACGGAATGTTATGGACCAATGGGAGGGCGACACGTGTCACCCTCCACATGGTCATCCTTGGACGAAATTTATCATTAAAGAATAGCCTTTTAGGTTGATAAATGGACCAAGTCAAAGGGCAAGTTGAAGCTTGATATAATTGATCAATCTTAGCCATCCATTTGGTTTCATCCAAGCCCTTGGTGGTGTTATATATACATACTACTACTAGTGGCAAGACAAGCTCTCACACTTAGAAAAAATTTCACAATTTTTCTTGCTCATTAAGAGCTCTCGGCAATAGCATTATGTCCACACAATTTTTTTGCAATCTTACTCCATAATTCTCAATATTCAAACCCAAGATCCCTTAGGGTATTATAAGGTTATCTCAATAGAAAGATCCCGGAAAAATTACGTTTTCACGTTAGTCGCAAGATGAAAACCTAAGGTGTTCTTCAACTTTGAAGTTGGAAATTGAAGAGAAGTTGGTTATGAGCTTCTAAGGAGTGCTTGGAGCGGATTGGAACGTATGAAGAGGAGCTAAAAGTTGCTAAGTATCGACTTTTACGCTTGGACATTATTAGGGTTTATTGAGGTATAATCTTCGTCTTCTTAATGTGATTAAAGATTACATGTTATAGTAGTTGATAAATGAGCATATGGTATATAGATTGAAGTTTGAAAAGATTTGGATCATGTCGACATGTTGAAAACCGAAAATGGGAATGTTAGCCTTTATTGTTGAAAACAACTTGGTTGATAGTTACTATCGTCGCATGTTAAGGAAGAAAGAATTATAGTTGTTGTAATTGTTGTTGTGTATATAACATATTGGAATAACAACTTGGATTAAAAAGGAATTGAACAGAAATTGACATTGTTGTTGATATTGATAGTTGCCGAGAATGTGCCTTAAGGATATGGACAGTTTTGTATAAATTGTGGGGCAGAATTTTACACGTCCGGCTAGGCGTGTAATCCCCTTTGAATTGCTGAATTGTTGAGCCTTAAATGTGGCATTTGGTTATTGATTTTCGGGCCTTGAAAAAGGTGGAAAAGTACGAAGAAACAAAGGAAGCGCTGCCCGATTTTCCGTAGAATAAGAGTCATTATACTTAGAAATATTCTACGTTGAAAGATAGAAGTTGATAGGCGTATTGTGGTCATTATATGTTGACATTCTACGCGCGGCGTATTCAACTTGGCAAGTGGATTGAGCCGGAGAGGTATTGTCACGACCCGTTCCGGGGACCGTGACTGGTGCCTTACCTGGGCACCCAAGTAGTCATACATCAGAGAAATCAGAGGCATATAAAACAATACAAGAAACAATATGCAATTTTAATCGAGAAAAATTTTGCCCTTCGCATATATATATACAATTTTGAGCATTACATCCCTTTTACAAACTCGCCACAACAGCATTACTGCACTTCTAAGAGTTTTATAACAACAACTATGACGGACAGGCCCCGCCATACCACGAATGTACAAGAACCTGCTGCACTGGGTAACATACCAAAGATAAGCCTCAAGAAACGGGGCTTCCTAACACGCTGAATCGTGATCCTATGAACGAGGATCCACAACCGATGTACTTACTGCGGATGAACGCAGCGGGCAGGAGGTCGATAACAGTACCAAGTATGTGAAATCAAAATATCGAAAATGAAATCATAATAGTCTATATAAAATGTAAGACATATATGATAACAAAACTATATTTCATAAAAGCGATATGTCAAGTCGTGGACTCACGCCTCAAAGTCATCCTCATGCCCGTGGAACTCCTTCCTCACCGAAGCGCCTAGGTATAAGTCATGTGATATGTGTAACATGTCTCGCCCATCTCATGGACTCGAGGTGGAATCGTGTGGAATACATGTCTCGCCCATCTCACGGGACTCGATAGGAATCGTATGGAATACATGTCTCGCCATCTCGTGGGACTCGATAGGAATCACACATGTCTCTACCCATCTCATGGGACTCGAGAAATCGCACATGTCTCGCCCATCTCATGGGACTCGAGAAATCGCACATGTCTCGCCCATCTCATGGGACTCGATAGAAATCGCACATGTCTCGGCCATCTCATGGGACTCGATGAAATCGACATGTCTCGGCCCATCTCACGGGACTCGATAGAAATCGCGATATGTCTCGACCCATCTCGTGGGACTCGATAGAAATCGACATGTCTCGCCCATCTCATGGGACTCGGAGAAATCGCGACATGTCTCGGCCCATCTCTGGGACTCGATAGAAATCGCATGTCTCGGCCCATCTCTGGATCGGATAGAAATCGCACGTGTCTCGCCCATCTCGTGGGACTCGATAGAAATCGCGACATGTCTCGCCCATCTCACGGGACTCGATAGAAATCGGATGGAATACATTCGGTTCATCCCATAAACGCGTGTCGCATGAAGTACATTCGGTCCATCTCACGGACTCAGATCGAATCGTAAAATACATTCCTGCTCATCCTATGAACGCGGTGTCGTGTGGCCCTAACATCTAAACGCTCTTTTAAGACAGATTAAGATAATACCATATTTTCCTTTTAAAACAACTAAGGTAACATTATGCCCTTCTTTTTAAACCAAAACACTTTCCTTTTTAAAGTCAAGTAACAACCTTCTTTTCCAAAAGTTCAAGTTTGCCTAATTTCAAATATTCACATCTCTTATTTTCGAAAGGTTTCATAGTTCATAGTCTTAATCATTTAATAACATAATTCTTTTTTTTTTAAAAACAGTTGAGTGATATATGTCTTATGTGTGAGTAGGTTATTCTTGATTATAACAATCTTATTAAAGCAGCCATGATCTAGGAAATGTAATATCATTTTGTCTCATCTTAGCTTCTATGCAGATGAAGGTTTCTACTGGTTTTAATAATACTTTATTAGTCAATACATTTCCCTTTATTAACGCTGCTGTGGTTTGTTCGATACTTATTTTCATTTTCGAAATCAGTAAAACATTATTCCTTTTACAAACCAAGTACTCATTACTCACGAATGAGGTTTCACACTTTTTAACAAAATTCATATCAGTTCAATTAAGTCTCTTATCTTTTGAGATCAAGTCTCTTAACTTCTAAAATCAATAACCCATTCTTTTTATCTTTCTTAAGTCGTTATACCTAACTTCCCATAAAGCTAGTATAACTCTTAAGCTTTTAAAACCAAGTGTTACTCTTCTTTCAAAAAGGTTTCTTAATTCTTCTGAAATACTTCAAGATTCTTATTATTCAGGATTAAGTCAAAAGACATTGCCGTAAAGCTACGTTCAGTTAACACACGTACGTCTACCGTACTATATATATATATACTTTTAAAATATCATGCTCAAGAGTATAGGAAGAATCACATACCTCGCGACGATTATCGACTATTAGCAAATAGCTCCAAAGTACTGTAATCCGGCTAGCCCTTTCCACCCTTCGAGTAGAATACGCTACTTGCAGTACTTCAACCTATCACGGTCATATAAGTCTATCAACGTCTAGACTATTCTGTAAAACATTTCTAGATACAGATTCCTTTATTCTATGGAAAATTGGGCAGCACTTCCCTACCCGCCAAACTACACAAGTCTACTGTAAATACAGTCCTATGTAAGTACAGTTCAGTCTTCTTCTTTAATATTCTTCTGATGTGATTTCAATTCAATTCTCTTCTTTTATACCATCCTTCTATATATCTTATACTCACTTCTATACAACTACAGTATGTAACTTCCAATTACAATAGAAGGACAAGAGTATTTACCTCGATAAGCCCAAAATTATCCAAGTTATATGTCGATCCTGAGCAACGTTTAGCTCCTACTCCGTGCGCTCCAATTCGCTCCCAGAAACCCTTAGAAGTTCTACACAACTTCTACTTAACACTTCAACCGACTATGAAGATTTTCCTTAGGGTTTCGTTTGTGACTGAAGGGAAGTATAATAGTATTTCTGGGCTCTACGTATAGAGGTAACTTTGGAAAGTACTACAAGGTATTTGGGCTAAAGTATTTTGGAATAGTAACAATACTTGGAGAATACTTTTCTACCAAGGGGGGGTATTTATACGAGACAACACTCAAGAGGGGGGTACTGCCAAGGCCTCACAAAGGGGAGGGAAGGTAGGACGAGAGCTAAGAGGAGGGAGAGGATTTTGCCTTGGATTTTTACAAGTGTGGATGAAGAAATGGTCTAGCATTAGAGGGGTATTTATAGGACATTCAAGGGCCAAGATCAAGACAAGTGGTGGGCAAGTGTAGAGTGAGGATTTGGGAAAGTGTACCTTATCCATCTACCACCAAAATATCCTACCTAACCCTTGACAAAAAACAAGGCCAAAAACTCCCAAGTTTCGTCCATTTTGAGGGTGACACATGTCACCCTCCCGTTGGTCCAAAATATTTCATCTCTCGGAAAAATCCGCAAAAATAATAAATGACATAGCCGTAATTTTCCCTTCGCAAAGTTCGGAAAACGTTTCGTTTAAAAAAACAATTCGCTTTCGCGGGTTGTGGTACAAATTTCGTCCCTTAGTCTACTTTAAGGCTTAAACTTCAGACGACGCCTCACGTACATACTCTGGAAATACGGGGTATAACATTCTCCCCTCCTTAGAAACATTCGTCCCGAATGTTCCTTCTCAAGACGGATAACGATAAAGTTTCTCTTAACAAGTTGTCAACGCCACACCTGGCCACAAAATAACACACGTTCACTTCTTTCCTCACTCGTCGTACTCTTCTCGAACACTTGAACTCTTTCTAGTATCGTGCCATACTTGACCATCGCTTGGTTTCCAAAACCTCTGGAGTCACTACTTCCAAACTTGGTCATTTTACTAGCCTCAAATTCCTTTAAGGCCATTCCCGGCCTTCACGATCCGATTCTGGTCGAACATATCCACGAACTCATACGATGGTCATCTAAACTTGGGCCTAGCATCCTCGTGACCCTACCAACTGGAGGGACCACCTCGAACTGGCCCCACCACAAAACAGGCCGCGGGTTGACCCGCGAATGGTCCTCAACCCGACCCGCTATCGTGCCAAACACTTGTTCCCTCGATCCGGAACAATCTCACAAATCAAGTCACGAAAACCTAGTGGTCTTCTTAGCTCAACTACCCTCTTTCATTTCATATCACTCAGGGACTTATCACACAAATATATCCCACGTATACAATGCACCCCGACAAAGGTCAACACAAACATAAATCTTTTACTCAAGATGGCCTCGCATCTAAGGTCTCTACGTGTAACATTCTAAGGTTCACAATTTCCCTGTCCCCAAACTTACCCTTCTAACTAACCATGTTTTCTAATCACCATTTTAACATAAGGCTATCTGAACATAATACTTAGCACTTCATCATATCATTTACGCATACTAGTCTCTGAGGGGTAAGAATATACCGTACTATCCGCTCCACTCTAATCATAGTCCACTGCAGGCACATAATCGTAGGCGCGATGAACACGCCATCGACCCGTAGTCGTGGTCATTCTACCAGATCTCTTCTTTTAGGATACCTCGTCACATGGCTCGACGGTCGCAGTGAAACAAGCACCGCAGAAGACGACACTCCCGATGACGCTTGCCGATCGTGCACACCGAGGAAAGCATGAACCCGACCGGCCGAACCCATGTATACATGTGAACGAAGCCACGAGCTCGACCACTCTCGAATACCCCGAATGTCCAAGATCGCGAGGACCACTCAGATCGGGCGGAGGTACATAATCGCTCTTCGAGGCGGTCCGCCTTGAAAGTTACCAAAGGACCTCGCTGCCACGCCCTCTCTCGCGATCTCGGCCATTCCGTCGACCACTCCGCGCTCACATCCAAGTGCATAAGCTCGCATGCGGCAATGTTCATGCGGCCAAGAGCTACACCAACAAGCCTCTCGCCAAGTAGTCATCAAGCTCGGTGACGTGGCACTCGCCCTCCATGTCGGCTACCAATGCGGGACGCATCGAGCTAATGAGTCAAACTTCACATTGTACTCCCGAACCGCACGCCCGGCCCGCCTCAACGCTAAAAATCTATCGGCCGAGCCCTTCTCATCCGTGGAGGCAAGAAATGTGCAAAAATGCCCTCGCGAACTCGTTCCATACTACCGGAAGTGCATACTCTCCCGACAGCTCCCACGACCAAACCACGATCGCAGATCACGCACCGATGCGAACCTAAGACCACCGACTCGGTCTCAAGCCTTGATCACTCACGATCCGTCAGAATCGCCGAATGAACTCCTGCGGATCATCCATGTGCCTCGACCGTAGAACTCGCGGCTACAACTTAGAAAGTCCCGTAGCCTCAAACTATCCGATCTTGGGTGAACCATGGTACCATCGAATAGAATCGCCGTGATCCAAATTTATCCTCACGCCTTGCCACTATCACCGCCAATAATCGGGCCATCTCTTTGTAACCCATCTCCTCTCGCTTCCGTGTTGGACCGAGGCTCGTGATCGTGGTCTCAGCAGCCCATCGCCGCGCTCTAAACTCTATCGGGCCGGCGCGCCGCAAAACTCGCCGTCAAGCACTATCTCGGGTAATGTTTGGGCTGCGCGCTCTCTCTCAGATCATACTAGCAGCCTCCGCCGCTTGCCCATCTGGGCGGGTTGCACTTGGCGCGAGGCATAATCGGTAAAACGAAATACGTCGGAGGGTCCAACTTATAACACACTCTAAGGCACGATCTCGAATGAGAAGAATGGAAACCAATCTAGATGCTCAGAACCTCCGATTATAGATGTGGTGCACAACACATCGATAATCAAGACTTACTAGACACGGCCTGTAGACACTTTCCGAGGATTAATCGCTTCGATACCACTTTTGTCACGACTGCCCGGCTCGTGGATCGTGCCTTACCCGCACCCAAGTAGTCATACATCGAGAAATCAGCGATATAAAACAATACAAGAAACAATATGCAATGAGAAATAGCTTTATCTCGAGAAAAAATTTGCCTTCTAAGATATATATATAACAATTTTAAGCGAAGCATCCTTTACAAACTCGCCACACAAGATTACAAACCTCTAAGAGTTTTATAACAACAACTATGACAGACAGTGGCCCCGCCATACCACGAATGTACAAGAACCTCTGCACTGTGGTAACATACCAAAGATAAGCCTCCGAAGAAACGGGGCTTCCCAACACGCTGAACTGTGATCCTATGAGCGAGGATCCACAATCGATGTACCTCTACATGCGGCATAAACGCAACCCCCGGGCGAGGTCGATAACAGTACCAAGTATGTGAAACGAAAAATATCAAAATGAAATCATAATAGTCTATATAAAATGTAAGACATATATGATAACAAAACTATAGTTCATAAAAGCAGTCATGTCAAGTCAGGGACTCACGCCCTCAAAGTCATCCCTCATGCCCGTGGAACTCCTTCCTCACTGCCGGCAGTCTAGGTATAAGTCATGTGATACGTGTAACATATCGCGGCCCATCTCATGGACTCGAGGTGGAATCGTGTGGAATACATGTCGGCCCATCTCATGGGACTCGATAGGAATCGTATGGAATACATGTCTCGGCCCATCTCATGGGACTCGATAGGAATCGCACATGTCTCGGCCCATCTCATGGGACTAGATTGAAATCGCACATGTCTCGGCCCATCTCATGGGACTCGATAGAAATCGCACATGTCTCGGCCCATCTCACGGGACTCGATAGAAATCGACACGTCTCGCCCATCTCACGGGACTCGATAGAAATCACACATGTCTCGCCCATCTCATGGGACTCGATAGAAATCGCACATGTCTCGCCCATCTCATGGGACTCGATAGAAATCACACGTGTCTCGGCCCATCTCACGGGACTCGATAGAATCGCACATGTCTCGGCCCATCTCATGGGACTAGATTGAAATCGCACATGTCTCGGCCCATCTCATGGGACTCGATAGAAATCGCACATGTCTCGGCCCATCTCATGGGACTCGATAGAAATCGCACATGTCTCGGCCCATCTCATGGGACTCGATAGAAATCGGATGGAATACATTCCCGGTTCATCCCATGAACGCGGTGTCGCATGAAGTATATTCCCGGTCCATCTCATGGACTCGGATCGAATCGGTGAAATACATTCCTGTTCATCCTATGAACGCGGTGTCGTGTGCCCTAACATCTAAACGCTCTTTTAAGACAGATTAAGATAATACCATATTTTCCTTTTAAAACAACTAAGGTAACATTATGCCCTTCTTTTTAAACCAAAACACTTTCCTTTTTAAAGTCAAGTAACAACCTTCTTTTCCAAAAGTTCAAGTTTGCCTAATTTCAAATATTCACATCTCTTATTTTCGAAAGGTTTCATAGTTCATAGTCTTAATCATTTAATAACATAATTTTTTTTTTTTTTTTAAAACAGTTGAGTGATATATGCCTTATGTGTTAGTAGGTTATTCTTGATTATAACAATCTTATTAAAGCAGCCATGATCTAGGAAATGTAATATCATTTTGTCTCATCTTAGCTTCTATGCAGATGGAGGTTTCTACTGGTTTTAATAATACTTTATTAGTTAATACATTTCCCTTTATTAACGCTGATGTGGTTTGTTCGATACTTATTCTCATTTCCGAAATCAGTAAAACATTATTCCTTTTACAAACCAAGTACTCATTACTCACGAATGAGGTTTCACACTTTTTAACAAAATTCATATCAGTTCAATTAAGTCAAGTCTCTTATCTTTTGAGATCAAGTCTCTTAACTTCTAAAATCAATAACCCATTCTTTTTATCTTTCTTAAGTCGTTATACCTAACTTCCCATAAAGCTAGTATAACTCTTAAGCTTTTAAAACCAAGTGTTACTCTTCTTTCAAAAAGGTTTCTTAATTCTTCTGAAATACTTCAAGATTCTTATTATTCAGGCTTAAGTCAAAAGACATTGCCGTAAAGCTACGTTCAGTTAACACACGTACGTCTACCGTACTATATATATATATACTTTTAAAATATCATGCTCAAGAGTATAGGAAGAATCACATACCTCGCGACGATTATCGACTATTAGCAAATAGCTCCAAAGTACTGTAATCCGGCTAGCCCTTTCCACCCTTCGAGTAGAATACGCTACTTGCAGTACTTCAACCTATCACGGTCATATAAGTCTATCAACGTCTAGACTATTCTGTAAAACATTTCTAGATACAGATTCCTTTATTCTATGGAAAATTGGGCAGCACTTCCCTACCCGCCAAACTACACAAGTCTCATCAGAATACACCCATGTAAGTCTCACTTTCTTCTTCTTTAATATTCTTCTGATGTGATTTCAATTCAATTCTCTTCTTTTATACCATCCTTCTATATATCTTATACTCACTTCTATACAACTACAATATGTAACTTCCAATTACAATAGAAGGACAAGAGTATTTACCTCGATAAGCCCAAAATTATCCAAGTTATATGTCGATCCTGAGCAACGTTTAGCTCCTACTACGTGCGCTCCAATTCGCTCCCAGAAACCCTTATAAGTTCTACATAACTTCTACTTAACACTTCAACCGACTATGAAGATTTTCCTTAGGGTTTCGTTTGTGACTGAAGGGAAGTATAATAGTATTTCCGGGCTCTACGTATAGAGGTAACTTTGGAAAGTACTACAAGGTATTTGGGCTAAAGTATTTTGGAATAGTAACAATACTTGGAGAATATTTTTCTACCAAGGGGTATTTATACGAGACAACACTCAAGAGGGGGTACTTCGCCAAGGCCTCACAAAGGGGAAGGGGGAAGGTAGGACGAGAGCTTAAGAGGGAGGGAAAGGGATTTTGCCTTGGATTTTTACAAGTGTGGATGAAGAAATGGTCTAGCATTAGAGGGGTATTTATAGGACATTCAAGGGCCAAGATCAAGACAAGTGGTGGGCAAGTGTAGGGTGAGGATTTGGGCAAGTGTACCTTATCCATCTACCACCAAAATATCCTACCTAACCCTTGACCAAAAACAAGGCCAAAAACGCCCAAGTTTCGTCCATTTTGAGGGTGACACATGTCACCCTCCCGTTGGTCCAAAATATTTCATCTCTCGGAAAAATCCGCAAAAATAATAAATGACATAGCCGTAATTTTCCCTTCGCAAAGTTCGGAAAACGTTTCGTCGAAAAACAATTCGCTTTCGCGGTCAGGTACAAATTTCGTCCCTTAGTCTACTTTAAGGCTTAAACTTTTGTACGTACGCCCTCACGTACATACTCTGGAAATACGGGGTATAACAGGTATGTGGAACTTTTCCTATCTTCTTGAGCATGAGTTTTATAAATGTATAGTATGGTGGACGTACATGGTTAAAAATGAATTTGGTTTCATTTTGGTATCCTTGCCTTGTTTTCGAAAATGATATGTGACTTGATGTTACGTGGAAGGATTTCTTGACTTGAAAAGTATAGAATACTTGATTTGGAAAATATTGATTCTTTGAACTATTCTAAAGATAAGAGACTTGATTTCTAAGTTAAGAAACTTGATATTCTAAGTTAAGAGACTTGATTTCTAAAGTTAAGAAACTTGATTTCTAAAGTTAAGAGACTTGAAGTATTTTGAAAGTTATGTAACTTGTTTTGAAAGTATAAGTCTATTGGTTATAAAAAGAATGAATTTGTCTAAGACATAAAGAGTTATAACGACTTTATGAAAGGTTAAAGATGTCTTAGTTTCTAAAGTATAAAGTTAGTTATAACGGCTTTATGAAAGGTTAAAGATGTCTTAGTTTCTAAAGCATAAAGTTAGTATAACGGCTTTATGGGAAGTTGGTTATAACAACTTTATGGAAGGTTAAAGGAATGGTTTTCTCTAGTAATGTAAACAAAGATAAATGACTTGAAATAAAGAAGGGCAATTTGATTTAAAGGCATCAATTGCTTAAAGTTTTAAAGTAAGGGTCACTTGATTTAGAAGCCTAAAAATGTATTTCTAAAAGTGTAGTGACATGTTTGAAATGTAGACAAGCCTTGATACTACGAGTGTTAGTATCTTGGGGGATTTTATACGAGAAAGAGTCATTTTTATAAAGGATAAAGGTACGTAGTACTTTTGGTTAAATTCCCGGATTTTTATGTGACACAAAAGTGCATTGAGTTTATAAAATGAAATTCATTTTTGTTTGATAATGAAAGTCTAAAGATTTTATGAACTTGCCTATGCTTGCTTGTGATAGCCTTTGAGTGCAAGTATTATATTTTTACGCTGCCGTGACTCTCAGTTGGAGGGCCGGCTGTCTTGTTGTGAATTTACTTGGACGTACCGACAGTGATTGAGGATTCTACGGGTATTCTTCCATTGTGATTGATCCATGGTCATGCTTATACGATGAGGGATTCCGGGGCATGCGACCATGATGCGGGTTAAATTCCCGAATGCTACTATTACTCCATGGACTAGCTCCCCATGAAGACATGTACCCGAGATGAGGGATTCCACGGGCATGTTATATACTATTATTACTCCATGGACATGCTTATACGATGAAGGATTCCGGGGCATGCGACCATGTTATATACTATTACTCCATGGACTAGCTCCCCATGAAGACATGTACCCGAGATGAGGGATTCCACGGGCATGTTATATACTATTATTACTCCATGGACATGCGACCATGTTATATACTATTACTCCATGGACTAGCTCCTTATGAAGACATGTACCCGAGATGAGGGATTCCACGGGCATGTTATATACTATTATTACTCCATGGACATGCTTATACGATGAAGGATTCCGGGGCATGCGACCATGTTATATACTATTACTCCATGGACTAGCTCCCCATGAAGACACGTACCCGAGATGAGGGATTCCACGGGCATGTTATATACTATTATTACCCCATGGATTAGCTCTCCATGAAGTCATGTACCCGAGATGAGGGATTCCACGGGCATGAGATGTATATATATATATATTGCATATGTGCACGCCGACAGTGAGATAGGATGCCACGGGCGTGTTACATGTATATATTTTACACTCGGCTGTCGGCAGTGATGAAGGATTTCACGGGCACGCTTTGATGTTTGCGGGCTTGAGACCCTTACTGGACTGTGTGATGATTTTGAGGGCTTGTGTCCCTAGCCATGGTGTGACTATTGTTCATGTGTTGAAATAGTCTTTAAAAGGTAAAACTGACTTTCATTACTTTCATTTCGGCAAGGCACAGTTGTACTATTAATTTGATTATCATACTTGTCTCCAGATTTATATATCTAGACTTTATGATTTAAATTGCAGTACTTTCAGTTTTACATACTTGGTACATATTTTGTAATCGACCTTCCTTCGGGTCATGCTCATGCCGCAGGTTGCGGTACATAGCTTGCCGATCCTTACTCTTAGGATCACTGTTCAGTTCTTGGAAAGCTCCATTTCTCCGGAGGCTTTGTCTTTTGGTACAGTTCCCTGAGGTTGTAGTTTTATGTACATTCAGGGGTATGGCGGGGCCCTGTCCCATTACAATTGTTATGTCAAAACTCCTAAAGGTCTGTAGTCATATCTTGTGGGTCGCTTGTAAAAAAGAAGAAGGAGGTAACTGCTTTTGGATTTATGTATATTTATATATATCCAGGGAGGTAGCCTTATCGGCTAACCTGTTATTTATTTCTTGTTGAGTTTATGTATGTTCCGCTGATTATCTCTGATGTATACCTGTAAGGGTGCCCAGGTAGGGCACCAGTCGCAGGCCCGGGCTCGGGTCGTGACAAATGCAACGCTAAAAAACAACTGTCGCATTAGCCTATGTAATGCAACGGCTGTAGCGGGCTAATGCAACGGTCCCTTAATTTTTATTTTTACCTTATTGAAAATAGAGAATGGAAAAATCTAAATTCTCTCTCAAATCAGGCGATTTTTGCTTGAAATCGCGAAACCGGCCAGATGGCCATTCCGGCCACCGGACGGTCTCCACCGGTGGTCGACCATCAGCCTTCAACATCGATGACACCCCCCTCATACCCCCAAACCAACAATCTTCAGTTTCCACACCTGAAAAATCAAAATATCTAAAAGAGGCAATTTGGGCGATTTCGCCCTAAAAATCTAATTCCGGCAATAACATCACTTCCGACTAATAGCAAGCCTCCACCGGAGGTCGTCCGACAACCATAAAAAATGGAGACACAACCACCATACTCCCTCACTAACGATTTTCCATCTTTAAACCCAAAAAACCAAAATGCGATTTCGAACCCTAATTGTGAAATTCTCCCAATCCAACAAGAAACAGTCGCGAAGGAGATTGGACAATCCTCTACTGAGGTTGTCCAACAAAACCCCAATGTGGGATACTCCAATTTGTTTAAGCCATCGTCCAACAACCTTATCAACCGAGATACTGTTTCGGCAAGAAATGAATGCTCTATGTTGGAAATCCCGATGAAACAAATTACGTATCTCCATAGCAATTTTCGGCGACCTGAGACACAGTCGACGACTGAGGTTGGTACCAATCGATTGCAACCATACACTTCCCCCCAGCTCGTCGTCGCATCTCCTACCACACCTCGTTGTTGCCTTACCCTTCCTCACTACTCGTCGTCGCCCTTTTCCACTCGTCATCGCATCCACTTTGTCGAAATGCTCTTCCCTCTTCTTCAAGGTTAGATTATGTTTTACCGTCGTTTTACCTTCCCTTTCATGTTTTACCCTTGTTAATTCAAGGTTAGGTTACTGTGAGTGTGATTGAGCATGGAGTGAAGAAATATTTAGGTAGTAATAATCTCATTTAAATGGATTTTATGAATGATTATGGTTAATTATGTTTGGGTTGGACTAAATATTGATTCTGTGCGAGGTTAGGATGACATGAGACTTGCTTGATTCCCACAATTGGTTTAGTTTATATTATGCCTTTCACATGCTTACCTTAGTTAAATTTAGCTTAGTATGAGATTGATAGGTATGCTGACATCTATTTTAGAACTTTTTATGTTGTACTCACTGATTTGAAGTAGTGTAGTCTAAGTGTGGTCTTTATTGATTTGTTTGGCCTTCAATTTGATCATATGATGCCTTATTGCTTTCTTTCAAACTCTTAGTTGCACCTAGATATGTATGTTGATATGTAAATTGTCTAGTTTAGGTAAAAATGGACTCCAAATGCTCATTTGTTCTTGATCTAAGTTGATTTAAGGGTATCTGATATGTACTTTCTTTCCATGCTTCCAAATGTACTCAGCAATCTTCCTTTCCACTAAAAGGAACTGATTTGTGCCACAACTTGTTGATAGTATGATTAAACGACATTCATTCTCGGACAATATTTAGCAATTAGAAAACTTACCAAGGTTAGAATTTCTTACTTGTAAACTTCCTAAGTTGCTTAATTGTTGTTCATCTTCCTTAGTTAAGTTTTGATTTTAGCTCATCCATTTTGTTTGCCTTTGTGCTAGCATTTAGGTCTGTACTACACAAGGTAGAACCATTATTATTAAGGTGTAAAACTGTCAACTAGTCTAAGGATCTTACAAACCAAGTTCACTTATTCATTATTCATCACGAAGTTAGTCTGTTTTCTAATTGTATTTTCTGGTCAAATAATCTAATTTGGGCTTCCATTTTTAGGTGCTGGACGATATTGGTGTGGACATTGCATCGCAGGTAGGTTTTGGATTAAGGATAGTTGAGCGTATGATCAGTTTCTCTATTTAGAACTATGCTAGGATCTAATTTATGCATATTGCCTAGCAGCTTCTAAGTTTGACATGTTGTTGGAGCAGTATTTGGTGCAGTCAGCTGTTGATGGATTTAACGTTTGCATATGGACAAACTGGATCTGGTAAGACATTCACAATTTATGGAGCTGATAGTAATCCAGGACTGACACCAAGAACTATGTCTGAACTCTTTAGAATTATGAAATTTTGGTGATACTTTTGTGAATAATTATTTTGTAATATGTCCTACGGGGTCTAATTTTGTAATATCGTACTTTTTATGTCAATGACAATCCCTTTTTATTATTAACTCTCTCTTTTCATTATTTATTTTGTCATTTTTTTCTATAGCATTTAATCTAATGCAACGACTCAACTTAAGGCTAATGCAACGCCCTATTGACTCTAGGCTTCTTCAAACCAGAGGCATATCTAATGCGACGGCTGTACAGGGCCGTCACATTAGGTCCAGTTGATCGTTGCATTAGATAAGAACCTAATGCGATGGCCCTGTACAACCGCCGCATTAGATATGCACCTAATGCAACGGCTGTACAAGGCCGTCGCATTAGGCCCCTTTTGCCGTTGCATTAGATCTAATGCAACGACAGAGGATGCAACGACTCCTCGTCGTTGCATTAGGTCTAATGCAACGGCAAAGGGACCTAATGCGACGATTTTGAGACGTCACATTTGCCCTGAAATATAGTAGTGGACTGACAGGAAAAAATCAAAAAAATCATTTTTTAGCCTTGCGCGTGATTGTCAAGTGCATTCTACGTGAAAAATTCTACCAATAAAACAACCCACTCATTTTAATTCTACACATCAGACGAAAAGTTATCCAGGAAAGGAGTGAACTATTTTAATTAATAGAATTTTTCATGTAGGATGCGCTTGACCTTCACGCACGACACTAAGAAATGAAACTCTTCATTTATGTCATGTCAATAGGATTGTGTTTAATAGATATATTTGAGGACGGATTTAGGGGTTCAATAGAAATAAGGCTTAGTTAAGGTGCCAAAATGAAAAATCAGACAAATTTAAGGGGCATTAAGCCTTTCAATTTATTTGTTTGTTGTTTTATAATTTCTTAGTATCTAATAATTGTTTTCTTTTTTTGCTCTATATAACATATCAAATAAAAAATTATTTTTAAAAATTATTTTTAAATGAGTTGAGCTAATAAATGGGCGGGTCAATGATTGAGCTGAAATGGATAAAAAGTGGGACCTAACCTAAACATCCCAATCTTACTAAGTTTTAGGCATTTTTTTATACCTAATAATTTTCTTCTTTATTATTGCTATAACATATAAAAAAATATTTGTTTGAATGACATAGGTCAATTTAGACTACTTATCAGTTCAATTAATGATGGGCTTAAATGAGTTGGGTGGAAATGGGCGGATCAATAATTAGTCCAAATTTGAACGGATTGGACGAGTTATATTTTCCTGGGCTTAGGAATGACAATTGGAGCAGAACGGGGCAGGGAAAATTCTTAATGAGACAGGTCAGGGCAAGTCTTAAACAATGATAAGGCGGGGCAGGGCATGGCAGGGCATGGCAGGGCAAAGTTTAATTTTTGATTTTTTTTTAATAGGGCAGGTAGGCAGGGCAAGGATTTGGATTATAGTCGGGTAAAGTAAAATAGGACTGGTTCGTTGTCTTTCGAACACACTGTACATCTTTCGCTAATACGTTTGCTTTCAATCTAAAGTTGGGGTTTTTTGGACTGATGGATCTTCTAATTATATGCTTTTACTTTTATCCATGTTAATATTCTTTTTTAAATAAACCTTTAGGAGTTCATTAATGTTTTATTAGTAAACTGAAAGCAATAAAAATATAAACTATAACACTGTCTTATCACCAAACTGTAAGACGACTTAAATGATATGTTAAAATAGTGGGAGCTAATTAAACTAAAGGTCACGATTAATTAGTTAATGAACGTGTTCTAATAGAAATTATATATTAGGATGTTAATTTTCAGGTCTATCTTATCTTCAGTTTACAATGTCGAATCTGTCACTTAAAATGTTAGTTGAAACAAACAAGCTGACGGGAGCAAACTTCCCTGACTGGCTAAGAAATCTGCGTCTGGTGTTACGATTGGAAAAGATTGAGTATGTTAGATAAAACATTCCCAACAGTCCCTGCTGAAGATTCTGAAAAGTATGCCCTGTTTGACAAGATAGCCTATCAGAAATATCTTGATGATGCTATTGCGGCACAATGTGTTATGTTGTCTTCTATGACTACAAAGTTACAAAGATAGCATGAGAACATGGGCCTCAACGAGATGCTAGAACATTTGAAGAGTCTCTATGACTCACAGTCTCAGACAATTGAGTATGAACTGTTGAGAGACCTTTTCAAATGTAAGTTGAACGAAGGGGGTCAGGTTTCACAACATGTTTTGAAGATGATTGGGTTAATAAAAATGCTGGCTACAATTGGAACGAAGCTGCCCGTGAATGTTCCTGTCAACCTAATCTTGAACTCGATCCCTGATTCGTTTGAGAACTTTATTGTAAATTTCAACATTAATGGAACCAAGACAAGTCTCCTAGAGCTTCACAATATGTTGAGGACCTTCGAAGCATCCACCTCCAAAGGTAAGGTTGTGCTCATGGTGAGCTCCTCTAGCAAGTTCAAACTTAAAGGTAAGAGCATGCAAAAGAAGAAGGGTAAGGCGGTTGCCGTCACACCCACAATTTTGAGACCTCGAGGAGTTGTTCAGAAGAAGGTGAAAATAGCTGCAGATATTTGCCTCAATTGCAAGAGAAAGGGGCATTGGAAGAAGGACTGCACAGCTCCAGGGGGAGACAAAGCACCAGGTGCTCCTGGCCCTGCTTGACAAGGTATGTTTGTTATTGAAATACATATGTCTATAATTAATAGCTGCAGATGGTGAAAATAGCTGCAGATATTTGCCTCAATTGCAAGAGAAAGGGGCATTGGAAGAAGGACTGCACAGCTCCAGGGGGAGACAAAGCACCAGGTGCTCCTGACCCTGCTGGACAGGTATGTTTGTTATTGAAATAAATATGTCTATAATTAATTCTCACTGTTGGGTATTAGATACAGCTTGTGGCTCACACATTTATAACAATGTGCAGGGGCTAACCGATGTGAAGGCGGTCGACCGTGGAAGTGGATCTCGGCTGAAATGGAGCACGAGTGGATGATGAACGCGTGATAACCTATAGACTAGATTTACCTTCTGGATTTTTTTTCGAACTTAATAATTGTTATTTTGTTCAATCGTTAACGAGGAATATTATTTTTGTCCCAATGTTAGACGTTGAGGGTTTTCCTCATTTATTATGGATGGCAATTATATGCTATCTTTTAATGGTTTTATTTGTGGAAAAGCACCGCTTGTGGATGGATTGTATGTTCTAAACTGTAGTCATGAAATTTTAAATATACAAAATAAATGAGCTAAAACAAGTAATCCAAGAAACCCCACTTACTATGACACTGTAGACTTGATCATATCAATGAATCAAGGATAACAAGATTAAGGAAGTTAGACTACCTAGAACCATTTGACTTGAAATCATATGGTAATTGTGAATCTTTCTTGAGAGGAAAGATGACCACCAAGCCACTTTCTGGGAAAGGCGTGCGTGCCAAAGATATGCTTGAGTTAGTCCATACCGATGTATGTGGGCCATTTTTGACTCAAGCTAAGGGAGGCTTCCCTTTCTTCATCACTTTTACAGACGATTTCACAAGGTTTGGGCATGTGTATCTTATGAAACACAAGTCCGAAGCTTTTGAGAAATTCAAAGAGTACAAGTTAGAAGTGGAGAAGAAACTTGAAACAAGTATCAAGACCCTTCGTTTAGATCGAGGAGGTGAATACTTGAGTAAAGAATTTCTAGATTACTTGAAGCTTCATGGAGTCCAATCACAATGGACACCTCCTGAAACGCTACAAATGAATGGTGTTGCTGAAAGGAGAAATCAAACCCTATTAGATATGGTAAGATCCATGATGAGCTTCTCAACTCTGCCGACATACCTTTGGGGATATGCATTACAAAACTCAATATATATTATGAATAGAGTTCCTTCAAAGTCAGTAGAGAAAACACCATATGAGAGGAATGGCAAAAAGTCAGCACTTAAAACACATGCGACTCTGGGGGTGCCCTGCATATGTAAAGAAGTTGCTTACTGAAAAGTTGGAATCCAAAAGCGAGAAGTATTATTTTGTGGGGTATCCAAAAGAAACTAGGGGATACTATTTCTATCTTCATGAAGAACATAAAGTCATTGTTTCCAGAAATGCAATTTTCCTGAAAGAAGACTATGTCTACAAGGAATAGAGTTGCAATAAGATAGAACTTGAAGAAATTCAAGAATCACAAGATAATACAGAGGTTGAACCCTTGTCAAATAACCTAGGCAAGGACTCAGTGTGAGTATTTGGTGAAGATTGGGTACTTAGAGTACGCCCTTCAGCCAGTGGGAGTGATGTGAGAGATAATACAGAAATGCAAGACTCTCATACACGACTAGGGGTGGCAAAATTAGCCCAAACCCAAATGACCCGCCCAACCCGCCCAAGATTTCATGGGTGTGGGCAAGAGTAATTTTGATGATGGGTTGGTTTGGGCTAGCCCAAGTTGACCCATCATAATCAACAGTCCAAATGAGCCCATGATGATGCCCAAACTTAACCGATTAAAATACTTAATTTTAATGATTAGAGTTCCACTCTAGATTAAGATTTTTATTTATAAATAATTATCTAAAAATTCTTTTATTATTTCGGAACAATAAAAATACACCAACGCACCCCAATCACACTATCCATCAACTCTACCCCATCCCGTACACCAACCCCCACTCAAGCACTGAACCACCCTCGCATCTATGCCTATACAATTCCTACTCCACCCCACCACACCCACTTCTACCCCACCACACCCCACATCCGAACCTACTACCCCGCCCTACCTCCCCTCGCTCTACCCCACCCCCACTCCATTACTTACCTCCACCTACCCCTCCTCCCCCCCGGCCTACCCCTCCACCCCACCCTCAAATTTCTATTTTATATTTTTTGTTACTTATATAAAAAAATTATTAATAATATGAAATTTTTTCTTACCTCCCCTACCCCTCCCCCCACCTCATTCTCAAATTTCTATTTCATATTTTTTGTTACTTTTATAAAAAAAATTATTAAAAATATGAAAAAAATTCTTACCTCCCCTACCCTCCCCACGCCCTACCACCCTCCTCGCCCTACCCCACCCCCACTCCATCCTCAAATTTTTATTTCATATTTTTACTTTTATAAAAATATTAAAAATATTAAATTTTACTTAACTCCCGCTACCCCTCCCCTCCTCCCCGCCCTACCCCTTCCACCCCACCCTCAAATTTCTATTTTATATTTTTGTTACTTTTATAAAAAAATTATTAAAAATATGAATTTTTTCTTACCTTCCCTACCCTCCCCACCCTACCCTCCACCCCACCCCATTCTCAAATTTCTATTTCATATTTTTGTTACTTTTATAAAAAAATATTAAAAATATGAAAAAATTCTTACCTCCCTACCCCCTCCCCACCCCACGCCCCACCCCATCCTCAAATTTATATTTCATATTTTTGTTACTTTTATAAAAAAAAAAATTAAAAATATGAATTTTTTCCCTACCTCCCCTACCCTCCCCAACCCCATTGCTTCACCCCATTCTTAAATTTCTATTTCATATTTTTTGTTACTTTTATAAAAAGGAATTATTAAAAATGTGAAATTTTTTCTTACCCCCTACCCCCGGCCTACCACATTCTCAAATTTCTATTTTATATTTTTTTTACTTTTATAAACAATTTATAAAAAATATGAATTTTTTTCTTACCCCCATCTGCCCTACACCCCATCCCACCTCACCCCCACCTAGGGCTGTTATCGGTCCGGGTATCGACATATCGGAACCGGACCGATAAGGTTACCGGTCCGGACCGAGACCAGACATATACCTTATCGGGCGGGTACCCTGTCACGCCCCGAACCTCGGACCGCGACTAGTGCCCTATCTGGGCACCCTTCTATTCATACAACACAATAAACCGCGGAAGGTAAATAACACTCATTTTGTTTTCTTCTTAAAACAAAGGCAAAGCCGATAAGACTGCCATAATATAAATCACCCAAAAGGGTCTACACTATTCAATAATGTAAATACAACTCTAGCCAGTTCAGGCCACATATGAATACAGACCTCTAAGAGTTAGGTATATGTATTAAGGTTTGATAAGTGATATGGATTGTGGAAGCCTATAGCCGAAATGGCATTGTGAGCCCTTTGAAATTGAAATACATTTTGGTCGTTAATTAGAATCGTCGCATGTAATCTACTTGAAGATTATAGTTGTTATAATCGATTGCGGCTTTGTAACATGTTATACTAAACAACTTGGATTGAAAAGGATTTGGAAAAGATGATATGTTGTTGCACCTTAGCCGAGAATGACATTGTATAATTGGATTATTTTGTATCATTTGTGGGGCGGAATTTTACACGTCTTGTAGGCGTGTAATCCCCTATTGTTAACTCCATTGTTGAGCCTTAAATGTGGCATGTTTGGTTATTGAATTCGGGCCTTGAAAAAGGTAGAAAAGTATGTAGAAACAAAGGAAGTGCTGCCCGATTTTCCGTAGAATTTAGAGACTTTGCACTTAGAATATTCTACGTTTGAAGTAAGAAGTTAATGGACGTATTATGACCATTATAGGTTGAAGTACTAAGTATAGCGTATTCTACGTGAAGGATGGAATAGCTATCAAGGTTGAAGTACTTTGGAGCATTTTGCTTCTTGTCGATAATCGTCGCGAGGTATGTGAACCTCTTCCTTCCTTTGGCATGATTCTATGTATGGAATATACATGTGGTATTATTTCATGTTCCCTTCTACTCTTAGAAGTTAAGAGGTATCTATGTGATTTACTCTATGTAAAGGTTATGTCTAAGTTATCCTAAGTTCTTACCAAGTCTTATGGGGGATGTTGGTAAGAGTCGTTAGGAGGTATTTGGAGCCAAGTTGGCTTGGCTAATTTACGGCACGAATGAGAATAAGTATCGAACAAGCCATTGCAGCGTTAATAAAGGAAAATGTAATGACAATTGATTATATTAAAATGAGTAGAATTCTCCATCTGCATAGAAGCTAAGAGAAGACAAAATTGTATTACATTTTCTAGATCATGGCTGCTTAAATAGGATCGTTATAAACAAGTATAACCAACTCACACACATAAGGCATATGTTACTTAACTTAAAGAATTTACGTTATGAAGTTTCAAGACTATGAACTATGAATTCTTAAAAGGTTAAGAGACTTTATTTTTTTCAAGTTATGATACTTGATTTTAAAAGCATACGATACTTGGTTTTAGAAAGTATAAGTCTCTTGGTTATAAAAAGAAAGAATTTGTCTAAAACCATAAAGAGTTATAACGACTTTATGAGAAGTTGGTTATAACGGCTTTATGGAAGGTTAAGAGAATGGTTTTCTCTAATAATGTAAACAAAGAAATAACTTGAAATAAGGAAGGGTAATTTGATTTAAAGGTATCACTTGCTTAAGTTTTAAAGTAAGGGTCACTTGATTTAGAAGCCGAGAAATGTATTTCTAAAAGTGTAGTGACTTATGTGAAATGTAAACAAGCCTTGATACTACGGGTGTTAGTATCTTGGGATTTTATATGAAAAGGGGACTTTTGAAAAGAATGGAAGCACGTAGTACTTAGGGTTAAATTACCAGATTTTTTATGTAATAAGAAAGTACCTTGAATAAATAAAATGAAAGTCTAAAGATTTTATGAACTTGCCTATGCTTGCTTGTGATAGTCTTGAGTGCAAGTATTATATGTTTACGCTGCCGTGACTCTCAGTTGGAGGGCCGACTGTCTTGTTGTGAATTTACTTGGACGTACCGACAGTGACGGAGGCTTCCACGGGTATGCTTCCATTGTGATTGATCCTTGGACATGCTTATACGATGTGGGATTCCGGGGCATGCGACCAGGATGCGGGTAAGATTCCCGGATTGTCTTTATTACTCCTTGGACATGCTTATACGATGAGGGATTCCGGGGCATGCGACCAGGAGGCGGGTTAGATTCCCGGATGTGTTTTATTACCCATGGCCATACTTATACGATGAGGGATTCCGGGGCATGCGACCATGTTATGTACGACTATTACTCCATGGACTATCTCCCCATGAAGACATGTACCCGAGATGAGGGATTCCACGGGCATGTTATATACGATTATTACCCCATGTATTAGCTCTCCATGAAGTCATGTACCCGAGATGAGGGATTCCACGGGCATGAGATATATATATATATATATATATATATATATATATATATATATATATATATATATATATATATATATATATATATATATTGTATATGTACGACAGTGAGGTAGGATGCCACGAAAGGCCACACACTGTTATATGTTACACTTACGATCGTACAGTGATGGGGGATTCCACGCAGTGGGTATAGATACATATATGTATCAGAGGTGTACGCCGACAGTGAGGTAGATGCCACGCGGCCACACGGTTATATTCTTCACTTATAGCCGCCAGTGATGGGATTCCACGGCATGCTTTAATATTGTGGGCTTGAGACCGTCATCGACTATGTGATGATATTTGAGGGCTTGTGTCGGTAACCCTGTGTGACTATTGTTCATGTGTTGAAATAGTCTTCAAAAGGTAAAACTGACTTTCATTACTTTCACTTTGGTAAGGCACAGTGTACTGTTATTTTGGTTATCATACATGTCTCCAGCTTTTTATAGATTGTTATGATTTCATTACAGTATTTTCAGTTTCACATACTTGGTACATATTTCAGACGACTTCTGGGCCGCGTTCATGCCGCAGTTTGAGGTACATAGCTTGCAGATCCACACTCTTTGGATCACTGTTCAGTTCTTGGAAAGCTCCATTTACTCCGGAGGCTTATCTTTTGGTACGGTTTTCCCTGAGGTTGTAGATTCATGTATATTCTGTCACGACCCGTTCCGGGGCCCGTGACTGGTGCCTTACCCGGGCACCCAAATAGTCATACATCAGAGAAATCAGCGGAACATAAAACAAGACATGAATCAAATGTAAAATGAGACACATTTTATCTGAGAGAAAATCGCCTTTCGACATATATATATATATACAAAGTTTGATCGCCATATCCTTTACAACCCCGCCACAACCTCTGCACCTCTAAGATTTTTATACAACAACTATGACGACAGGCTCGCCATACCTGAATGTACAAGAACCTACAACTCAGGGAAAACATACCAAAAGATAAGCCTCCGGAGAAACGGAGCTTCCCAATACGCTGAACTGCGATCCTAAGAGCGAGGATCAACGACTGGTGTACCTCTACCTGCGGCATGAACGCAACCCCGGGCGAGGTCGACAACAGTACCAAGTATGTGAAATCAAAAATACTGTAAGTGAAATCATAATACTATATAAACAGGAGACATGCATGATGACCAACTACAGTTCACAATATAATCTAGAACACATATCAAGTCAGGGACTCACGCCCGTAAAGTCATCACTCAAATATAACTCGGGAATTTAACCTGCAAACGGCCGCATGCCCCGGCATCTTACCTCGGTACAAGCATGGCCATGAAACCATCCTAATGGAAACATACCCGTGGGCCACCCATCGTGTCAGTACGTCCAAAGGAAATAACAAGATAACAATCATAATGAAAGCATACTCGTGGGCCACCCATCGTGTCAGTATGTCCAAAGAAAATAACAAGATAACACTCCTAATGGAAGCATACTCTTGGGCCACCCATCGTGTCAGTATGTCCAAAAGGAAATAACAAAATAACAATCAAAGTGGAAGCATACTCGTGGGCCACCCATCGTGTCAGTATGTCCAAAAACAAACAACAAGATCATACTCCTAATGGAAGCATACCCGTGGGCCACCCATCGTGTCAGTATGTCCAAAAGAATCGATATAGTGGAAGCATACCCGTAGGCCACCCATCGTGTCAGTATGTCCATCAATCAATCAGACAGCCGGCCCTCCAACGAGAGACGCGGTAGCACAAAAATACAACACTTGCACAACAAAGGATATCACCACAAGCATAGGCAAGTTCAACATACTCATAGACTCTTTATTTTATTACCACAAATCCGGGTTTTAACCCCAAAGTACTACATACATTAATCCTTTCAAAAAGACCTCCTTTTTACGAAAAACAACTCGATACTAATATCCGTAGTACCAAATACGTTCATGTTTTAAAATCAAGTACTTTACACTGTTTTAAACCAAGCGGCTTACACTTTTAAAACAACGTCAAGTAACAACATTCTTTTCCAAAAGTTCAAGTTTGCCTAATTTCAGATACTCAAGTCTTTTAGTTTCGAAAGATTTCATAGTTTATAGTCTTAATCAAATAACATACTCTCTTTTAAAACAATTGAGTAACGTATGCCTTATGTGTGAATAGGTTATTCTTATTCATAATCAATCTTATTAAAGCAGCCATGATCTAGGAAATGTAATATCATTTTGTCTTATCTTAGCTTCTATGCAGATGGAGGTTTCTACTGGTTTTAATAATACTTAATTATTCAATACATTTCCCTTTATTAGCGCTGCAGTGGTTTGTTCGATACTTATTTTGATTTTCGAAATCAGTAAAACATTATTCCTTTTAAAAACCAAGTACTCATTACTAACGAATGAGGTTTCACACTTTTTAACAAAATTCATATTAATTCAATTATGTCAAGTCTCTTATCTTTTAAGATCAAGTCTCTTAACTTCTAAAATCAATAACCCATTCTTTTTATCTCTCTTAAGTCGTTATACCTAACTTCCCATAAAGCTGGTATAACTCTTAAGCTTTTAAAACCAAGTATTACTCTTCTTTCAAAAAGGTTTCTTAATTCTTTTGAAATGCTTCCAGATACTTATTATTTAAAACTCAAGTCAAAGTTCCGTGGGTTCAGTTTGCTTAGAGGTAGAAAGCCTAGAAGAGGCCTAGAAGTCATAACTGGAATCTTGCTTGGTTTAGGCAGGTAAGTGTTAAGGGGAAGCTCATTCCTTGGATGGATCATAACTTATACAAAGGATAGTCTCTGTAAGAAGGACCAAATACATCGGAGTAAAACCACGTTCAGTTAACACCCGTACGTCTACCGTACTATATATATTCTTTTAAAATATCATGCTCAAGAGGATAGGAAGAATCACATACCTCGCGACGATTATCGACTATTAGCAAAACGCTCCACGGCTATAACCCGGCTAGCCTTGTCCACCTTTCAAGTATAACATGCTACTCGCAGAACTTTCAACCTATAAAGGCATATACGTCTATCAACGTCTAGACTACTCTGTAGAATAATCTAAGCAGAGGGTTCTCTATTCTACGGAAAATCGGGCAAAGACTTCCTACCCAAGTTAAACTACACAAGTTCATCAGAAATACAACTATGTAAGTACAGTTCAATCTTCTTCTTTGATATTCTTCTGATGTGATTTCAGTTCAATTCTTTTCTATAATATCCTTCTATTACAGTTCAATTCTCTTATATACTACTACAGTATGAAATTTCCAATTACAATATAAGGACAAAAGTATTTACCTCGATAAGCCCAAAATTATCCAAGTATAAATGTCGATCCTGAGCAGGGTTTAGCTCCTAATCTGAACGCTCCAATCCGCTCCAAGAAACCCTTAGAAGTTCTACACAACTTCTACTTACAACTTCAACCAACAATGAAGTTTCTCCTAGGGTTTCGTTTAGTGGCTAAAGGAAGTATAGTAGTATTTTCCGGACTCTAAGTATAGAGGTAACTTTGGAAATACTACAAGGGATTGGCTAAGGTATTTTGGGGATAGTAACAATACTTGGAGAGTATTTCTACCAAGAGGGGGGGTATGTTTGGACGAGAGAAATTTCCATGGAAGGGGTGTGTCTCGGCTAGGACACTACAAAGGGGGAGGGGGCGGTTTCGGCCAAGGCCTTCTCAAGGGGGAGGGGAAGGCTTGGGCGAGAACTACACAAAGGGAGGGAGGGATTTTTAGACTTGGAAAGTTGATTTGTGGATGAAGAATTCATCAACTCAATGGGGGGTATTTATAGGGCTTTCAAGGGCCAAGATGAAGCCAAGTGGTAGGCAAGTGTATGGTGGAGATTTGCACAAGTGCACCCTATCCTACTCCACAAATCCCTCACAAACATTGACCCAAGTTTTAGGCCACAAAACAAGCCACAAAACAAGGCAAGAACGTGAACCCCATCGGCCACCACATCCGTCCACTTGAGGGTGACAAGTGTCGCCCTCTCGTTGGTCCAAAATATTTCATCTCTCGGAAAAATCCACAAAAAATTATAAATGACATAGCCGGAATTTTCCCTACGCAAGTTTTGGAAAACGTTTCGTCGGAAAACAATTCGTTTTGGTAGTTGTGCACAAAATTTTTGATCCTTGCCTATCTTAAGGCTAAAACTTTCGTACGTACGTCCTTACGTACATACTCTGGAAATACGGGGTATAACATTCTCCCCTCCTTAGAAACATTCGTCCCGAATGTTCCTTCTCGATACAGATAACGATAACGTTCCACTTAACATATGCTCACTTCTTCCCTTACTCGTCGTACTCTTCTCGAACACTTGAACTCTTCTAGTATACATACCATACTTCAGTCATTGCTTCAGTTTCCAAAACTTTGGAGTCACTACCTCCAAACTTGGTCACCTTACTAGCCTCAAATTCCTTTAGGGCCATCCCCCGGCCTTTACGATCCGATTCTGGTCGAATATATCCACGAACTCATACGATGGTCATCTAAACTTGGGCCTAGCACCCTCGTGACCCTACCACCTGGCGGGACCACCTCGAACTGACCCCACCTCATTCCGGGCTACGGGTTGACCCGCAATACATCCTCAACCCGACCCTTCATCGTGCCGAACTCTCTTGTTTCTCGATCCGGAACAATCTTACTAATTCACATTATGAAAGCTACCACTTCCATCTCACACTACCCATGGACTTATCACACCAATACACCCTAGGAATATAATGCACTTCGACAAGGATCATTTGCAAAATCCTTTACTCAAGACGGCCTTACATCTAAGGTCTCAATCGTGAAATATTCTAAGGTTCACACCTTCCCTGCCCCCATACTTATCCTTCCAACTAACCATGTTTTCTAACTCACAAATAACACAACGCTATCCGTACATAGCACACAATAAGATCATCATATCAAGCATACAAAACTCTAGAGGGTTAAGGATATACCTGTATCTACCGCTTCACTCTAATCATAGGCTCACTGCAGGCGATAGTCAGTAGGGTGATGAATAAGCCATAGATCCCGTAGTCTGTGTTATCCCACCAGTGCTACCTCCGGTCGGACAGTTTCTTGCAAAATGGCCCTGCTGGCCGCATGTAAAACAAACTCCCGAACTAGCACGACACTCCCCATAATGGAGTCTACCACATCGGCCACAATGAGGTAGGGGTGGCTTCACCGGCCGACACTTCGCTTCCCCAAAATCAACCTCGAGCCCCGACCGCCTCCGAATACTGATGGCTCAAGATTGTGGAGGACCACTCAGATCGGGCGAGGCGCATAACTAGTTCGCCGTTGAGGCGTCCGCCTCGAAAGTCGCTAAAAGACCTCGCTCGCCCTCTTCGCCGATCTCGGCCATTCCGCCTACCTTCTCCGCCTCGCACCCAAGTGCATAAGCTCGCACGCGGCAATGTCCATGCCCACCAAGAGCTACACCTGAACAAGCCTCTTCCAAGTAGTCATCTAGCCCAGAACGTAGCGGTGTACTGGCCCTCCATATCGCCATTACTAACGGGGACATACCGAGCCAATGAGTCGAACTCACATTGTACTCCCGAATCAGACGCCTGCTCGCTCAACATCAAAAACTGTTTACCGAGCCCTCTCATCTCGCGAGGCAAGAAATGTGCGGAATGCCTCAAAACTCGTCCCATACTACTGGAAGTGCATACTCTCCGGGACAGCCTCCCACGAATCAAACCCGATCGCAGATCACGCAGCCGATGCGAACCTAAGACCACCGACTCGGTCTCCAAGCCTTGATCACTCTCATGATCCAGAATCGCTTCGGATGAACTCCCGCGATCATCCTCGTGCCTCGACCAGTAACTCGCGGCTACAACTCGTAAAGTCCCGTAGCCTCAAATCGTCCGATCTTGGGTGAACCATGGTACTATCGAACTGAATCCGCGATCCACTTATCTCACGTTCGCCACGATCCCGGCGAATCGCTATCTTTTGTACTTAACCCTTCGCCTGTGCCGTGGATCGAGGTGCAGTATCGGTTTCATCGCCATCGCCGCGCTCTAAACTCTGCTGGCCGGGCGGCTAAAACTCGCCGTTCAAGCACTATCTCGTAATGACCGGCCTACGCCTCATACTCCTCTCAGATTCTCACCAGCAGCCTCCTCGCCGCCTTGCCTATCTGGGCTCAGGTTGCACGGCGGAGGCATAATCGTGAAAATGAAATACGTCGAGGGTCAAACTTACAACACAACTCTAAGGCACGATCTCGTAATGAGAAGAATGGAAACTAATCCTAAATGTCTCGCACCTCCGATTATAGATGGTGCACAACACACCGATAATCAAGACTCTACTAGACACGATCTGTAGACACTTTCCGAGGATTAATCGCTCGATACCACTTTTGTCACGACTGCCCGGCTCGTGGATCGTGCCTTACCCGCACCCAAGTAGTCATACATCGAGAAATCAAACATAAAACAAGACATGAATCAAATGTAAATGAGACATATTTTATCTCGAGAGAAAATTGCCTTCGCATATATATATATATACAAAGTTTGATCGATATCCTTTACAACCCCGCCTACAACAAAGCATGCACTTCTAAGATTTTTATACAACAATTATGACGGACAGTGGCTCGCCATACCCCGAATGTACAAGAACCTACAACTCGGTGGAAAACATACCAAAAGATAAGCCTCCGGAGAAACGGAGCTTCCCAATACACTGAACTGCGATCCTAAGAGCGAGGATCAACGATCGTGTACCTACTCCTGCATGAACGCAGCCCAAAAGAGGTCGATAACATGTACCAAGTATGTGAAACTGAAAAATACTGTAAGTGAAATCATAACAGTCTATATAAAACAGGAGACATGCATGATGACCAACTACAGTTCACAATATAATCTAGCACACATATCAAGTCAGGGACTCACGCCCGTAAAGTCATCACTCAAATATAACTCGGGAATTTAACCTGCAAACGGCCGCATGCCCCGGCATCTTACCTCGATACAAGCATGGCCATGGAACCATCCTAATGGAAACATACCCGTGGGCCACCGATCGTGTCAGTACGTCCAAAGGAAATAACAAGATAACAATCATAATGGAAACATACTCGTGGGCCACCCATCGTGTCAGTATGTCCAAAGCAAATAACAAGATAACACTCCTAATGGAAGCATACCCGTGGGCCACCCATTGTGTCAGTATGTCCAAAAGGAAATAACAAAATAACAATCAAAGTGGAAGCATACTCGTGGGCCACCCATCGTGTCAGTATGTCCAAAAACAAATAACAAGATCATACTCCTAATGGAAGCATACCCGTGGGCCACCCATCGTGTCAGTATGTCCAAAAGGATCGATATAGTGGAAGCATACCCGTGGGCCACCCATCGTGTCAGTATGTCCATCAATCAATCATACAGCTGGCCCTCCAACGAGAGACGCGGTAGCACAGAAATACAACACTTGCACAACAAAGGATATCACCACAAGCATAGGCAAGTTCAACATACTCATAGACTCTTTATTTTATTACCACAAATTCGGGTTTTAACCCCAAAGTACTACATACATTAATCCTTTCAAAAAGACCTCCTTTTTACGAAAAACAACTCGATACTAATATCCGTAGTACCAAATACGTTCATGTTTTAAAATCAAGTACTTTACACTGTTTTAAACCAATTGGCTTACACTTTTAAAACAACGTCAAGTAACAACATTCTTTTCCAAAAGTTCAAGTTTGCCTAATTTCAGATACTCAAGTCTTTTAGTTTCGAAAGATTTCATAGTTTATAGTATTAATCAAATAACATACTCTCTTTTAAAACAATTGAGTAACGTATGCCTTATGTGTGAATAGGTTATTCTTATTCATAATCAATCTTATTAAAGCAGCCATGATCTAGGAAATGTAATATCATTTTGTCTTATCTTAGCTTCTATGCAGATGGAGGTTTCTACTGGTTTTAATAATACTTAATTATTCAATACATTTCCCTTTATTAGCGCTGCAGTGGTTTGTTCGATACTTATTTTGATTTCCGAAATCAGTAAAATATTATTCCTTTTAAAAACCAAGTACTCATTACTCACGAATGAGGTTTCACACTTTTTAACAAAATTCATATTAATTCAATTAAGTCAAGTCTCTTATCTTTTAAGATCAAGTCTCTTAACTTCTAAAATCAATAACCCATTCTTTTTATCTCTCTTAAGTCGTTATACCTAACTTCCCATAAAGCTGGTATAACTCTTAAGCTTTTAAAACCAAGTATTACTCTCCACGGCTATAACCCGGCTAGCCTTGTCCACCTTTCAAGTATAACATGCTACTCGCAGAACTTTCAACCTATAAAGGCATATACGTCTATCAACGTCTAGACTACTCTGTAGAATAATCTAAGCAGAGGGTTCTCTATTCTACGGAAAATCGGGCAGCACTTCCCTACCCGTTAAACTACACAAGTCTACTGTAAATACAGTCCTATGTAAGTACAGTTCAATCTTCTTCTTTGATATTCTTCTGATGTGATTTCAGTTCAATTCTTTTCTATAATATCCTTCTATTACAGTTCAATTCTCTTATATACTACTACAGTATGAAATTTCCAATTACAATATAAGGACAAGAGTATTTACCTCGATAAGCCCAAAATTATCCAAGTATAAATGTCGATCCTGAGCAAGGTTTAGCTCCTAATCTGAACGCTCCAATCCGCTCCAAGAAACCCTTAGAAGTTTCTACACAACTTCTACTTACAACTTCAACCAACAATGAAGTTTCTCCTAGGGTTTCGTTTAGTGGCTAAAGGAAGTATAGTAGTATTTTCCGGACTCTAAGTATAGAGGTAACTTTGGAAATACTACAAGGGATTGGCTAAGGTATTTTGGGGATAGTAACAATACTTGGAGAGTATTTCTACCAAGAGGGGGGGTATGTTTGGACGAGAGCAATTTCTGGAAGGGGTGTGTCTCGGCTAGACACTACAAAGGGGGAGGGCGGTTTCGCCAAGGCCTTCTCGGGGAGGAAGGCTTGGCGAGAACTACACAAAGGGAGGGAGGGATTTTTACACTTGAAAGTTGATTTGTGGATGAAGAATTCATCAACTCCGGGTATTTATAGGCTTTCAAGGCCAAGATGAAGCCAAGTGGTAGGCAAGTGTATGGTGGAGATTTGCACAAGTGCACCCTATCCTACTCCACAAATCCCTCACAAACATTGACCCAAGTTTTAGGCCACAAAACAAGCCACAAAACAAGGCAAGAACGTGAACCCCATCGCCACCACATCCGCCCACTTGAGGTGACAAGTGTCGCCTCTCGTTGGTCCAAAATATTTCATCTCTCGGAAAAATCCGCAAAAATTATAAATGACATAGCCGAATTTTCCTACGCAAGTTTTGGAAAACGCTTCGGAAAACAATTCGCTTTTGGTAGTTGTGCACAAAATTTTCGATCCTTGCCTATCTTAAGGCTAAAACTTTCGTGACGCACGCCCCTTACGCATATACTGGAAATACGGGTATAACATATTCGGGGTATGGCGGGCCCCGTCCCGCCACGATTGTTATGTTAAAACTCTTAGAGGTCCGTAGTCACATGTTGTGGGTCGGTTTGTAAAGAAAAGGAGGCAAATCGCCGGTTATGTTTTTATATATTCAGGAGGTAGCCTCGTGGCTAACCTGTTGATTTTATTTCATGATTTATTGTATAAGTTTCATGTATGTTCATTGATTATCTCTAATGTATACTGTAAGGTGCCTGTGTAGGGCACCAGTCGCGGGCCCGGGGTCGGGTCGTGACAAAAGTGGTATCAAAGCAGTTAGTCCTCGGAAAGTGTCTACTAACCGTGTCTAGTAGAGTCTTGATTATCGGTGTGTTGTGCACCACATCTATAATCAGGAGGCTGCAGGACATTTATGATTGGTTTCCATTCTTCTCTCTCTGAGATCGTGCAGTAGAGCTGTTATAGTAGGTTGAATCCTCTCTGACCTATTCTTATGTATCAGTTATGCCTCCACGGAAGACGACCAGGGCCCAGAAGGGCAAGGCAGCAGCAGGAGCTGCTAGTGGTCCACAGAGGGTTACCGCACTGTGCCCAGATTATGCCCGAGGTCAGGCTCGACGGCGACAGTTCGCCACGCCGATAGTATTAGAGGATCCGAGAACAGCCGCAACTTCAGAGGTTCCAATACCCGAGCCTCCAGTTCCGCAGCCAGGGGCAGAGTTTAGAGATTATGGAGAGCAGATCAGGTAATTGACTATCATAGTGGTAGGGCAGCGTCGGCAGGAGCAGGTAGCTAATCCTAGAGCCGACAGTTTGAGGATTCGGGATTTTCTGGGTTGTAGTCCACCCGAGTTCTATGGTTCGAGATCTGAGGATGATCCTCAGGAGTTCGTTCGGCAGCTGCAGCGGACTATGCAGGTGCTTAGGGCCTCGGAGACATAGTCTGTTGTGTTAGCTTCTTACCGGTTACGCGATATTGCGTTGAACTGGTTTGAGTCTTGGGAGCTGTCTAGAGGGGTGGGTGCTCTTCCAGCAGTTTGGGATGAGTTTACAGAGGCCTTTCTTGATCACTTTTTGCCTCCTGAGATGAGGAGAGCCCGTGTTGATAGGTTCTTATCACAGAGGTAGAATGGGAGGACTATCAGAGAGTACAACCTGGAGTTTGACTCGTTGGCCAGGTATGCGCACACTATTGTGGCTGATAAGGCGGACAGAGTTCACCACTATGTGATGGGGCTAGACCGTTATATGATTACTGCATGCCTGGGAGTGGCCCTTCAGCCAGGTATGGATATTGCCAGGATGCAGATTTATGCACAAGGGATTGAGGACATAGAGAGAAAGGACCAGCCAGACGCAGTACAGCCCAAGAGGGCCAGGACGACATGGTTTCAGGGTAACTTTCGAGGTGGACAACCTCAACAGCAGGCTAGGTCTATATTTCAGCCGACACAGAGTGCTCCTTCCCGGTCTTCTGGCCGGAGGTTTGATCGCCGGGGATATTCGGAGCGTCGTGGCTCGTGGCCGGTTCTGAGATGTCCGAGGTAGTAGCGTGGGAAGCCACCATTGCCCCGGTGTGGTCGCTGTGGTAGATTCCATTTTGGGGAGTGTCGTACTACTTCGACAGCTTGTTATGCTTGCGGCCAGCAGAGCCATTTGGTGATAGACTGTCCGACCAGATGTGGCAATCGCGGATAGCATAGCCATCGGATCGATTGCGGGTTCTTCGCCTTCAATAGCTAGGCAGGATGTTTATGCACCGGCAGGCCGTGACAGAGGTCGTGGTGAAAGTTCCCAGTTTTAGCGGTCCTTTGAACCGCCTATATGATTTCAGGTATGTCTTTGACTCTTTAGTGACTTGTATGCATGTTAAGGTTGTTTTAAGTTTAAGTGTCATGAACGAATAATATTGATACTATGTATGTATGCTAGAGTAACTTAGAAGTGCGAAAAGATAATCATTTTAGGCCATGAATGAGAGTAAACAGTGATGGTGCACGCTTCAGATTTGTTTTCTAGTTTGGCTTATGATGGATGGATATGTGTGCGCAAGGTATTAGGGCCATATGTGGAATAATTAGGTTTCATTAAGTGTAGTTTTATGAGACTGTGCCGAGAAATGATAGATTGAGCACAATATTGGAAAGGAAGGAAGATGTGCCGAGTTACATCCCTTTCTACAACTCTGCCCACAACAGTACTACAGACCTCTAAGAATGATACGACAACAATGGCGGGACAGGGCCCCGCCATACCCCTGAATGTAAGTACCTACAACGACAAGAGACTATACCACTGATAAGCCTCCGGAGAAACAAAGCTTCCCAAACGCTGAACTGTGACCCTAAGAGCGAGGATCAACGACTGGCGTACCTTTACCTGCGGCATGAACGCAGCCCCCCGAAGGAGGTCAGTACAACAGGTACCAAGTATGTGAAACTAAAAATACTGTAAATGAAATCATAATAGTCTATATAAAGCAGGAGACATGTATGATAACCAAACTACAGTTCACAATAAAGCAGTCATGTCAAGTCAGGGACTCACGCCCTCAAGTCATTACTCAAGTATAATAATGGGTCTCACGCCCACAACATCAATCATGCCCGTGGAATACCTTCCTCACTGCCGGCAGTCCATGATGTAAAAGCATCAAGGAATACACATAAACACCAGGTCCCACCTGTGTCATAATAAAACCGTACGGGGTAAGTACGAAGACATAACCGACTACTAAAACCCACAGTACCAACAATGCTATAACACTGTATCAAGAGGTCTTTCTGCATCGCACTACATGATCGGCCGCCACTTGCCCGCAGATCAATGCGCGTCTATTCTCGAACTTACCGCAGCCCGCATAGGTCACACACGCACCCGCATGAGGTATTCCTCGAATCACGGTCCTGCATCACCGAGGTATACCCCGTGACGGAGGCTTTAACCCCGGTATCCGCCGACTCCGCAGACCGCATAGTCTCAAAAGACCGCATAGTCCCGTGGACCGCATAGGCATCCTCGTGACGGGCTAAACACCCGAATGATCAATCGAGCATACCGCTGCCCGCATAGTCTCACAGACCGCATAGCCGTATAGACCGCATCGGGTGGCAAGCCACCGGTATAATAAGTCAAGGGGGTAGGTGATATAATAATAGTACAACAGACTTACCGGTTAGCAACGTAAGCACAGCAAGAATGACCTCCTTACACAACAATCACAAGATACTAACACACGTAGCATCCTAACATGTTTACTTATCAAATCAACAAGAAAGTATTACAAGGCTATCACAAACCAACAAGGTCAAGTTATTCACACAAGGTACTTTATGCTAATAAGTTCGGGTATCTATCCCCAAAGTACTTCATACATTAACTCTTTTAAAAGATTCGTTTCTTTCACAGAAGTCACACAATACCCGTAGTATAAAATAGAGTGACTATCTTTTTAAGTAAACCAAAACACTTCCCTTTGTAAAATCAAGTAACAACATTATTTTCCAAACGTTCACTTTTTCCTAATTTCAAATGTTCACGTTTCTTATTTTAGAAAGGTTTCGTAGTTCATAGTCTTATCCATTTAAGAATATAATTCTCTTTTAAACAATCTGAGAAACATATGCCTTATATGTGAGTAGGTTATTCTTGTTCATAATCAATCTTATTAAGCAGCCATGATCTAGGAAATGTAATATCATTTTGTCTCATCTTAGCTTCTATGCAGATGGAGGTTTCTACTGGTTTTAACAGTACATTAATTAGTCAGTACATTTCCCTTTATTAACGCTGCAGTGGTTTGTTCGATACTTATTCTGATTTCCGAAATCAGTAAAACATTATTCTTTTAAAAACCAAGTACTCATTACTCGCGAATGAGGTTTTACAACATTTTAAACAAAATGTTAATTACCAAGTAAACAAGTTAAGTCTCTTATCTTTTTAGAATCAGTAAGCCATTCTCTTTACCTCTCTTAAGACGTTATACCTAACTTCCCATAAAGCTAGTATAACTCTTATGTTTCCAAACCAAGTATTACTCTTCTTTCAGAATGATTCTTTTGAAATACCTCAAGTTCTTTATTATCACACATCAAGTCAGTTATAAGTCAAATCAGTTACCTTTTAAAACCACAAAGCATTTTCTTACCTACATAAAGCTGTTATAACCAACTTCCCATAAAGCCGTTATAACACTTTATGTTTTAAACCAATCAAATACATTTAACACATGTACGTCTACCGTACTACATAGTTATACACATATCATGCTAGAAAAGATAGGAAGAGGTTCACATACCTCGCGACGATTATCGACTAATAGCAAAACGCTCCAAGTACCTCAAACCGTCGGCTACTCCCAGCCAGTAGATCGCGCCACGCATAGTACTTCAACCTATAAGGCCACGCGCTTTATTAACATCTAGATCTTATCGTAGAACATTCTACAGAAAATTCGACACCTTCCCCGCAACCGCGTAAATCTCCTCTTCTATCGAGGCCGGCTATCAAGCCAACCAGGGGGGGGTTTATACATCTAACCGGACGTGTACAATTCTACTTCACAGTAATGCTACACAAGTCTACTGTAATACAGTCCTATGTAATTACAGTTCAGTTCTCTTTCTTTATATTCAGGCTTAAGTCAAAAGACATTGCCGCAAAGCTAGGTTCAGTTCTATATATATAGTATACTTCAACTATATAATCTAACAATCATGCAATTTCCAATTACAATAGGGGGACAAGATATTTACCTCGATAAGCCCAAAATTATCCTAGTTTAATGTCGCTCCTGAGCAACGTTTAGCTCCAACCCGCTCCAAACCACCCTTAGAAGTTCTAACCAACTTCTACTTAATACTCCAACTAACTATGGAGATTTTCCTTAGGGTTTCGTTTTTGTGACTGACGGGAAGTATAATAGTATTTCTGGGCTTTTCGTATAGAGGTAATTTTGGAAAGTACTACAAGGTATATGGGCTAAAGTATTTGGGCATTATAACAATACTTGGAGAGTATTTCTATACCACAAAAAAGGGGTATTTATACGAGACAACACCACAAGGGGGGGGTGTATACCCCTCGGCCCACCCCACTAGGAGGGGGGGTACTCTCGGCCAAGGGGGGGAAGGGTTCTCGGCCAAGGGGCCTCACCAAGGGGGGGAGGGACGAGAACACAACAAGAGAGGGGGAGAGGATTTTAGACTTAGGAAATAATTTTGGATGAAGAAGTCTTCAAAGGGGAGGGGTATTTATAGGTCAAGCAAAGGCCAACCAATGGCCAAGATCATGCCAAGTGCAAGGCAAGTGTAGGGTCAAGATTCCTCCATGTGTACCTTATCCATCTACCACACAAATATCACAAAATATCCTACCTACTCCCACTCTCCATTCGTCCACTTTACCGCCCCAAGGTCCACCAATGAGAGGGTGCCAAGTGTCGCCCTCTCGTTGGTCCAAAATGTTTCGTCTCTCGAAAAAAATCCGCAAAAAATTAGAAATGGCATAGCCGGAATTTACCCTACGCGAGTTGTGTAAAACGTTTCGTCGAAAAACGACTCTAATCGGGTGTTGTAAACAAGGTAAAATCGGCCAAGCCACTTCAAGGCACAAACTTTTCTACGTACGTCCTTACGTACATACTCTGGAAATACGGGGTATAACATTCTCCCCTCCTTAGAAACATTCGTCCCGAATGTTCCTTCTAAGTCTCAAAACAAACATGCGTCAGTATAGTCTTCACTGCTATACTTACGAAAACAATCCTGCCACACCTGGCCACAGAAACACCTGCGCAAATTCTTACATCCAAGCCCACGAGGAAACACCTCTAATATTACCAAAGTAATGATCACATCTATGCTCGTAATACATGCTCGCTTCTTCCTTTACTCGTCGTACCCTTCTCGTACATTTGAACTCTTTCTCGTAACTTACCACATTTGTTACTGCTTAGTTCGAAATCTCTGGGTTACTATCTCCAATTTGGTCATCATTAACTGGGAACACTCTGAATGGATCTCCGATTTCCTTCTCGAACATAACACGAAAGACTGGGTGCACTGCCTCCTAAGTCGGACGACAATTGCTAATATATAGGCAACCTGGCCTATCCCTCACATGAACTCAAAAGGCCCAAAGTAACTCGGGCTAAGTTTCCTCTGTTTTCCAAAACTCGTCACACCCTATCCCGGGGTGGTACCTTCAAGAAGACCGACCAACTGAACTCCAAGTGTCGACGCCGATTATCCGCATACGACTTAGTTGACTCGAGCCAATAACCTCATCTGGATAAGCTTCACTCTATCCACATTCTGCTGAACAAGGATGAACCAACTATCTGAACCTTGCTACATCGAATCAATCAACCGGCAACTTACACTTCCGCCCCTACAAGGCTTCATAAGGCGACATCCGAACACTGAAATGGTAGCTAAAAACACTCCTTCAACAGGAGACAACAATCCTCGCAACTACCCCTGAAATCCAAACACTGGCCCGAGGGTGAATGTGATTCTGAGACTCACCTGAGTTCTTAACCCTGCCTGGTAAAAAACTTTCAGAAGAAAAAGCGGTAGTACCACGGGCTCCATTTATGGTCATAAGGTGAAGGTAGGCACCCCGTGCAGCCTTACAACCTTTCTGATATAACGTCTCGCAACATACTACCGAGTACATGGTTTGGACTAAAAGATAAGACGGGCTGACCTCATCGGCCCGACTACTGGTCGAATGCATCCACAAACTCGTACGCTGGTTAACTAAACATGGGCCTAACACCCTCATGACCCTATCACAAGGCGGGACCACCACTGACCCGCGCCCAAACAGGCCGCGGGATGACCCGCAATGTGGCCCCAACCCGACCCGGCAACGCGCAAGGCACTAGCTCCCCGAACCGGAAAACTCTCACTAATCACGTTACGAAAACCTAGCGGTCTTCTTAGCTCAACTACCCTCTTTCATTTCACACTACTCAGGGACTTACCCCACAAACATAGCTTACGTGCACTATGCACTCCGACAAGGGTCAAACATAAAATACTTCTTTACTCGAGATTGCTTCGCCTCTAAGGTCTCCACGTATAACATTCTAAGGCTCACACTTTCTCTATCCCCCAACCTTTTCCCGGTTACTAACCATGATTCTAATCACAATACACTTATGTTATCTGAACATAACACTTAAGATATACTCATCTCATCATACGTACTAATCTCTAGAGGGTTAAGGATATACCTGTCTCTACTGTTTCACTCCCCTTAGTTGTTCTAATCAAAATCTACCCCGTAGGGCGCATAGCTAGGGAAGATGACGAACTACCCACCGATCCTGAAGGCTGAGTCCTCCTACTAGGACATCCTTTCGACACATGGCCCTGACGGCCGCAGGTACAACAAGTACCAACTAAAAGACGACATTCCCCGGGGTGACGTCTGTCACACTGTGAACACCGAGGGAAAACTGAATCCGGCTGGCTGGAACCTACGTGTAGCTGTGAACCGGAAGCTCTGACCAACTCCTTCATACCCCGAACGTCCTGAACCCTGTAGAGGACCACTGCGACCGTGGATGTGCATAATCAGTCTGCTGGTGAGGCGAGTCGCCTCGAAAGTTATCAAAGGACCTGCTGCTCGCCTCTTATGTCGCCCGTTAACCGTCGATCTCTACGTTTCTTGGCCTGCTGCGCATAAGCCCGTACACAGGCCATGCTCAAGCCTAACTGAAGAATTACTCTTGCACAACCCTTTCTAAGATATTCATCAAAACTCGCGAGACATCGGTATACTCTCCGTAGCCAAATCCATAGCTAATGTGGTCGCCTCTTTGCAATCTATATTCTCTGTCCCCGGTCGTGGAACTGAAGGTTCAAATATCATGGCGCAGTAGGAACTGCTGCCGCCGTGCTAAACTCTGCTGGGGCTAGCGACGTAGCATAGCTCCCCGAATAAAACACCACCCCAGGTGATGATTGGGCCTGTGCCCTCGTAACCCTCTGAACTCTACTCGCAGCTCCCTCGGCTGCCTTGCCCTTCTGGGCCCGGGTTTGCCCTACGCGGAGGCATAACGGTAAGGGAAAGAAATACGTTAGAGGGTCCAACTTACAACACAGCTCTAAGGCACGATCTCAGAGTGAGAAGAATGGAAACCAATCCTAAATATCCTATAGCCTCCTGATTATTGGTGTGGTGCACAACACACCGATAATCAAGACTTATCGGATACGGTCTGTAGACACTTTCCGAGGATTAACTGCTCTGATACCACTTTTGTCACGACCCGAACCCGGGCCCGTGACTGGTGCCTTACCCCGGGCACCCAAGTAGACATACATCAGAGTAATCAGCGGAACATAAAGACAATACATGAAACCAGTGTAATAAGACAGTGAAATAAGAAGACAGGCTAACCAAAATGGTTACCTTCAGTATATATATAAATAACAATTTGAACACCGAACAGTTACATCCCATCCAACTCTGCCCACAACAGTACTACAGACCTCTAAGAATGACATGATAACAACGACGGGACAGGGCCCCGTCATACCCCTGAATGTAAGCACCTACAACAACAGGGGACTATACCAAGATAAGCCTCCGGAGACACGGAGCTTTCCCAACGCTGAACTGTGACCCTAAGAGCGAGGATCAACGACTGGTGTACCTTTACCTGCGGCATGAACGCAGCGGCCCGGAGGTCGATAACAGGTACCAAGTATGTGAAACTGAAAATACTGTAAATGAAATCATAGCAGTCTATATAAAGCAGGAGACATGTATGATAACCAAACTACAGTTCACAATAAATAAGCAGTCATGTCAAGTCGGGGACTCACGCCCTCGAAGTCATCACTCAAATATAACAATGGGTCTCACGCCCACAACATCAATCATGCCCGTGGAATACCTTCCTCACTGCCGGCAGTCTATGATATAAAAGCACCAAGGAATACACATGAACACCAGGTCCCACCTGTGTTATCATAAAACCGTACGGGGTAAGTACGAAGGCATAACCGACTACTAAAACCTACGCAACAAAGGTCATAAATCGTATCATGAGATCTGTCTAGGCGTCACATGATCAAAGCCGCCACTCGCCGCGAGATCTAATGCGCGTCTAGCCCCGAACTTCCGCGACTCGCGTGGGCCAACCTCATAGGCGCGTGAGGTATTCCTCGCATCGGGTAGCTACTCCCCGGCATCGCCCCGGACTCGCGATCCGCATGGCCACATAGACCGCATGACCACAAAGGCGCGCTAACACGGAACTCTCGTAGCTCCGCATGGGTGTCACACAGACCCGCATGAGGTATTCTCGAATCATAGGTCACACAGACCCGCCTGAGTTTACCCCGCATCGGAGGGTAGCTTAACCCCCAGAATCATGAGTGATATACTACTAACGTAATAGTTTATCGTTAAACAACATAAGCACAACAAGGGAAAACCCCTTTACACAAACATCACAAGATACTAACACACGTAGCATCCTAACATGTTTACCTATCAAATCAACAAGAAAGTATTACAAGACTATCACAAATCAATCACAATCAAGTTATTCACACAAGGTACTTTCTACTTTATGTTAACAAGTTCGGGTTTTTCGCCCCAAAGGACTTCATGTATTACTCTTTTAAAAGATCCGTTTCTTTCACAAAAGTCACACAATACTCGTAGTATAAAAATAGAGTTACTCTCTTCTGAAGTAAATCAAAATACTTCTTTTAGTAAAATCAAGTAACACATTCCTTTCCAAACGTCCAAGATTGCCTAATTTCAAATACTCAAGTTTCTCTTGTTCGAAAAGGTTTCGTAGTTCATAGTTTTAATCCTTTAAAACATAATTCTCTTTTAAACAGTTTGAGAAACATATGCCTTATATGTGAGCAGGTCATTCTTGTTTATAACAATCTTATTACAGCAGCCATGATCTAGGAAATGTAATATCATTTTGTCTCATCTTAGTTTCTATGCAGATGGAGGTTTCTACTGGTTTTAACAGTACATTAATTAGTCAGTACATTTCCCTTTATTAACGCTGCAGTGGTTTGTTCGATACTTATTCTGATTTCCGAAATCAGTAAAACATTATTCTTTTAAAAACCAAGTACTCATTACTCGCGAATGAGGTTTTACAACATTTTTAACAAAATGTTAATTACCAAGTAAAACAAGTTAAGTCTTTTATCTTTTTAGAATCAGTAAGCCATTCTCTTTACCTCTCTTAAGACGTTATACCTAACTTCCCATAAAGCTAGTATAACTCTTATGTTTCCAAACCAAGTATTACTCTTCTTTCAGAATGATTCTTTTGAAATACCTCAAGTTCTTTATTATCACACATCAAGTCAGTTATAAGTCAAATCAGTTACCTTTTAAAACCACAAAGCATTTTCTTACCTACATAAAGCTGTTATAACCAACTTCCCATAAAGCCGTTATAACACTTTATGTTTTAAACCAATCAAATACATTTAACACATGTACGTCTACCGTACTACATAGTTATACACATATCATGCTAGAAAAGATAGGAAGAGGTTCACATACCTCGCGACGATTATCGACTAATAGCAAAACGCTCCAAGTACCTCAAACCGTCGGCTACTCCTTAAGCCAAGTAGATCGCGCCACGCATAGTACTTCAACCTATAAGGCCACAAGGCGCTTATTAACATCTAGATCTTATCGTAGAACATTCTACAGAAAATTCGGCAGCACCTCCCCCCCCCGCAACCGCGTAAATCTCCTCTTCTATCGAGGCCGACTATCAAGCCAACCGGGGGGGTTTATACATCTAACCGGACGTGTACAATTCTACTTCACAGTAATGCTACACAAGTCTACTGTAATACAGTCCTATGTAATTACAGTTCAGTTCTCTTTCTTTATATTCAGGCTTAAGTCAAAAGACATTGCCGCAAAGCTAGGTTCAGTTCTATATATATAGTATACTTCAACTATATAATCTAACAATCATGCAATTTCCAATTACAATAGGGGGACAAGATATTTACCTCGATAAGCCCAAAATTATCCTAGTTTAATGTCGCTCCTGAGCAACGTTTAGCTCCAACTCCGTGCGCTCCAACCCGCTCCAAACCACCCTTAGAAGTTCTAACCAACTTCTACTTAATACTCCAACTAACTATGGAGATTTTCCTTAGGGTTTCGTTTTTGTGACTGACGGGAAGTATAATAGTATTTCTGGGCTTTTCGTATAGAGGTAATTTTGGAAAGTACTACAAGGTATATGGGCTAAAGTATTTGGGCATTATAACAATACTTGGAGAGTATTTCTATACCACAAAAAGGGGGGTATTTATACGAGACAACACCACAAGGGGGGGTGTATACTCGCCAACCCCACTAGGAGGGGGGGTACTCTCGGCCAAGGGGGGGAAGGGTTCTCGGCCAAGGGGCCTCACCAAGGGGGGGAGGGACGAGAACACAACAAGAGAGGGGGGGAGGATTTTAGACTTAGGAAATAATTTTGGATGAAGAAGTCTTCAAAGGGGAGGGGTATTTATAGGTCAAGCAAAGGCCAACCAATGGCCAAGATCATGCCAAGTGCAAGGCAAGTGTAGGGTCAAGATTCCTCCATGTGTACCTTATCCATCTACCACACAAATATCACAAAATATCCTACCTACTCCCACTCTCCATTCGTCCACTTTACCGCCCCAAGGTCCACCAATGAGAGGGTGCCAAGTGTCGCCCTCTCGTTGGTCCAAAATGTTTCGTCTCTCGGAAAAATCCGCAAAAATTAGAAATGGCATAGCCGGAATTTACCCTACGCGAGTTGTGTAAAACGTTTCGTCGAAAAACGACTCTAATCGGGTGTTGTAAACAAGGTAAAATCGGCCAAGCCACTTCAAGGCACAAACTTTTCTACGTACGTCCTTACGTACATACTCTGGAAATACGGGGTATAACACTGCGCAAGGGTTCGCTCCAACTCCGCGCGCTCCAATTCGCTCCAAGAAACCCTTAGAAGTTCTACGCAACTTCTTCCTAATACTCCAACTAACTATGGAGATTTTCCTTAGGGTTTCGTTTTGTGACTGAAGGGAAGTATAATAGTATTTCTGGGCTTTTCGTATAAGTGTAACCTTGGAATACTACAAGATATTTAGGCCAAGGTATTTTGGAATAGTAACAATACTTGGAGAGTATTTCTACCAAGAGGGGGTGTATTTTATGAAAACAACAAGGCAAGGGGGGGGGTACCCCACGGCCAAGGCCACTAGGAAGGGGGTGTATACTTTCGGCCAACCCCACTAGGAGTGGGGTACTCTCGCCAAGGGGGAGGGTGCCCTCGGCTAAAGCCTCACAAGGGGGGGAGAACTCAGAGGAGGAAGAGCTTTCAAGACTTAGCACAATTTTTGGATGAAGAAGTCTTCAAAGGGGAGGGGTATTTATAGGTCAAGCCATGGCCAACCAATGGCCAAGATAATGCTAAGTGCAAGGCAAGTGTAGGGTCAAGATTCATCCATGTGTACCTTATCCATCTACCACACAAATATCACAAAATATCCTACATACTCCCACTCACCAATTCGTCCAAATGCCGCCCCAAGGTCCACCAATTAGAGGGTGCCAAGTGTCGCCCTCTTGTTGGTCCAAAATGTATCGTCTCTCGGAAAAATCCGCAAAAATTAGAAATGACATAGCCGTAATTTACCCTTCGCAAGTTTAGTAAAACGTTTCGTCGAAAAACGACTCTAACCGGGTGTTGTGCACAAAATAAATCGTCCAAGCCAACTTTAAAGTTCAAATTTTTCTACGTACGTCCTTACGTACATACTCTGGAAATACGGGGTATAACACAAAATTTTCTCATCCCCAGACTTTCCCTTTTTCACTAGCCAAGATTCTAAATCACATTTTTAACACAAAGTTATCCGAACATAACACTTAACACATCACCATAACATCAATGCATACTAGTCTCTGTAGGTTAAGAATATACTGTAACTATTACTTCACTTCCCTTTTTGTCGTTCTACTCATGTTCCTTCCTCGCACTGCGGCGCATAAAAGGAGGAGATGAATCACCACCGATCCCGGTCGAGTCTCTACATCCGCGCTACCTCGTTGGACAATTTCGCAAAATGGCCTGCCGCATGTAAAACAAACTCCCATTCCAGCACGACATTCCCCATCATGGAGCCTACCACAACGGCCACAATGAGGTAGGGGTGGTCCCATCTGACTAACGTCCCTGTTTCCCCAAAACACGAAACCTCGAGCCCGACCGCTCTCGAATCTCCCGAACGCCCCGAAGGCGTGGCGGAGCACTCGTCTTGGCGGAGGCACACAATCGTCTGCCGAGGCCGCCGCTTCTAAGGTCACCAGAGGACCTGCTGTCCGCCTCTTCTGGCGATCTTGGTTATTCGCCGACCCTACGCCTCACACCTGCGCGTAAGCTGCGTGCGGGCAATATCCATGCCCGGCTGAAGAGCTACTCCCGTGCAACTCTCTGCTAAGTAGTCATCGAGTCCTGTGACATAACGTTGCACTCTATCCTCCATATATGCCACCAGAGCGGGGACATACCGAGCCAATGAGTCAAACTCTACATTGTACTCCTGAACTGTGCGCCCTCTTTGTCTCAAAGATCAAAAATCTACCGGCGTGTCATCCTCATCTCGCGAGGCGGAAATGGCCAGAAAGCCTCTGAGAACTCGCCCCAACCAGCTGGAGGTGCATGCTCCCCCCGGGACAGCTCCCACGACTCAAACCAGTCGACTGCAGTATCACGCAGCCGATGCACCCCGCAGACCACCGACTCGGTCTCCGAAGCCTTGATCACTCATGATCCGTCAGAATCGCTTGATGAACTCCTCGCGATCATCCTCGTGCCTCGACCGTAGAACTCGGGTGCAACTCAGAAAATCCCGTAGTCTCAAACTATCTGACCTCGGGTGAACCATGGTGCACGGCACGAATCGCTGCGATCGACCGGCTTATCCTCATGCCTAGCCACGATCTCGCCAATAATCGGGCCATCTCGCGTAACCCATCTCCTGCGCCTGTGCCGTGGATCGAGGCTCATGTGCCGTGGTCTCGCAGACCGCCGCTTCTTTGCTCGCAGCCTCCTCTCGCCGCTTGCCCTTGGGCTCTGGTTGCCTTGCGTGGAGGCATCACTGGTATACAAAGAATACGTCAGAGGGAGTCCAACTTATAACACAACTCTAAGGCACGATCTCAGAGTGAGAAGAATGGAAACCAACCCTAAATATCCTATAGCCTCCTGATTATAGATGTGGTGTACAACACACCGATAATCAAGACTCTACTGGATACGGTCTGTAGACACTTTCCGAGGATTAACTGCTCTGATACCACTTTTGTCATGGCCCGAACCCGGGCCCGTGACTGGTGCCTTACCCCGGGCACCCTAGTGATACAACATCAGAGAAAAACCAGCGAAAATAAAAACTCATGAAAGAAAGCAGTGAAATAAGAAAACAGGCTAACCCAAACGGTTACCTTTTTGTACATAAATGAAAACTTGAGCGATTCATCCCTTACAAACCTACCCACAGTGCTTTCTGGACCTCTAGAATTTTGAAACCATAATGACGGGACAGGGCCCCGCCATGTCCCTGAATATACAAAAGTCTACTACTTGAGGAAGTACCACGTGACAAGCTTAGGAGATATGGAACTTTCAGAACCGAACAGCGATCCTAAGAGAGCGGATCGCCAGCTATGTACCTCAACTGCGGCAGATGAACGGCCTCAAGGAGGTCAAGACAACAGTACTAAGTATGTGGCGAAAATATCAGTAAATGAAATCATAATAGTCTATATAAAGCAGGAGACATATATGATAACCAAACTACAACACCACACATATAAGCAGTCATATCAAGATAGAGACTCATGCCCGTGAAATCATCACTCAAATACAACCCGGGAATTTAACCCGCACAATGGACGCATGCCCCGACGTCTCACCTCGGTATAAGCATGGCCCTGGAACCGTCCTAGTGGGCCCATACCCGTGGACCATCCAACGTGTCGGTATGCCCAAAGGAGATAACAAGATAACAATCCCTGTGGAAGCATACTCGTGGGCTACCCAACGTGTCAGTATGTCCAAACAACTAACAAAACAATACTCACTGTAGAAGCATACCCGTGGGCTATCCAACGTGTCAGTATGTCCAATCAAATAACAAGATACTACTCACTGTGGAAGCATACCCGTGGGCTACCCAACGTGTCAGTATGTCCAATCAAATAACAATAATAACACCCCTAATGGAAGCATACCCGTGGGCCTCCCAACATGTCAGTATGTCCATCAAGAATCGATATAGTGGAAGCATACCCGTGGGCTACCCAACGTGTCAGTATGTCCATCAATCAACCAGATAGCCGGCCCTCGGCGAGACGCGGTATACGTAAATACAACACTTGCACAACAAAAGCTATCACAACAAGCATAGGCCAGTTCAACGTACTTTCATTTCATGTCCACAATTCCGGGTTTCAACCCCAAAATACTACATACTTTCATTCCTTCAAAACAAAGACCTCTTTCTACGTAAAAGTCACACGATACTAACACCCGTAGTATCGAACACATTCAGGTTTAAATCAAGCACTTTAAACACTTTTTAGCACAACGTCAAGTATACCATTTAAAAATCCAATAATGAATCCATTCCTTTACTCCTATAAAGTCATTATAACTAACTTCCCATAAAGCTGTTATAACATTTTATGTTTTAAAAACAAGTCAAGGCGAAACCATGCCTTTCTTTTTAAAACAAAACGCTTCAAATTCTTAAGTCTCTTTCCTTTTAGAAGTCAAGTTCCTTACTTTGGAATTTTTAAGAAAGTCCACACTTGATTACAATAGTTCTTATTAGAGCAGCCATGATCTAGGAAATGTAATACAGTTTTGTCTTATCTTAGCTTCTATGCAGATGGAGGTTTCTACTGGTTTTAATATAATTAATTGTCATTACTATTTCCTTTATTAACGCTGCATTGGCTTGTTCGATTCTTATTCCCATTTCCGAAATTTATGTAACATTATTCTTTTAAAAAAACCACGTACTCATTTCTCACGAATGAGGTTTCACACTTTTCAACACCATTTGGGTCAATTATACGTCGATCCTCTTATCTTTTGAAATCGACAAACCATTATTTTAGCTACATAAAGTGGTTATAACAAACTTCCCATAAAGCCGTTATAACACTTTATGTTTTTAAACCAACCAATTACAACTATAAGCCCTTATGAGACCAAGAGGGCTTATTCTTTAACCACCGAGTACTTATTACTAACGAATAAGATTTTTCCTACTCTTTCAAACAATCAAGACCTTTACATTTCATATCAAGTCAAGGCACAACAAGGGAAATCAAATTTCTTTAACACACGTGCATCTACTGCACTATATATTTCACAGATAATCATGCTGAAGAGGATAGGAAGAATCACATACCTCGCGACGATTGTCGACAATTAGCAAAAAGGCTCCACAGTACTATACCCTCCAAGTAGGATACGCTACCCGTAGTACTTCAATCCTAATAAGGTCATAAAACGTCTATCAAACTCTATATTTGAACGTAGAATAAACTAAGTTCAAAGTCCCTAAATTCTACGGCAATTTGGACAGAACTTCCTTTGTTTCTACTAACTTGCCACCTTTTTCAAGGTCGAATTTCAATAACCAACGCCACATTTAAGGCACACAATTCAGCTAACCACAAATGGGATTACACGCCTTTACAGGACGCGTAAAATTCTGCCCCACAATGATACAAAATAAACCAATAACTTCCATGCCATTCTTGGCCAACAATAAACCAATCCTAAACCCTTTCCAATTCTTTCCAATCCAAGTTCTTCGGTCTAACATGATATCTAGCCCTAGACATCTTCAACAACTACAATCCCCCTTTACAACATGTGATGTCTAAATTAGTAACCAAATTGAAGTTAAAATCTTAAGGCTAACATGCCCATTTTCGGTTTCAACAAGACAACAAGATCCAAATCTATTCAAATATAACAGCCTCAGGCTCAATTCTAAACTACTAAAATATAACAGCCTCAGGCTCATTTCTAAACTACTAAAATAACAAGCATTAAAACTTATTTCCAAGAGAAGGGGAAAACTTTTACCTTAAGGAATAGCCCATAAAAGCCCCTTTCTTCCACTTCTTTTCCGTCAAAACTCGTCTACCAGCGCTTCCCACAAGTTTACCCACACTTTTCCTTCTTGCCGCCGCTCCAACAATTTCCTCTTAAGCTAGGTTTTCTTCAAAAATCTAGAGAGAAGGGAGAGGATTTCCTTGGGAGGGTTTGAGATGAAATGGCCAAGTCTTCCAAGACTTGGCCTAAAATAGGCCCTTAATCTGGTCAAAGGATGGGAGGACACTTGTCACCCTCCCATAGACTTTTAACAAAATATCCCCGATTTTACTTTCTACTGTGAAAAATCCCGCCTCGGCGCCGCGACGCTTCCACAGAAAAGTTCCAGCATTCGGCGCCAAGCACGCATTCGGCGCCGCGGCAAACCCGCGGACTCCGGTACAACCGCGCGCGGCCGCAGACCTGCCGCGCGGCGCAGCACTACCCATCTGCTTGCTTGATCACAAGCACCTAACTTGTAACTTCCATAACTTTTGACTCCGATGTCCTATCGACGAACGGTTTGTTGCGTTGGGAACTAGATTTAACGGACTACACACTAGGCTTTTTGAACACCTCGAAATTCTTAACAACTGGGGTACAACACTCCAAGGTAGACTCAAAATCCGTCCAACACATGTTTGTCAACTTATCTTTCAACTTTCAAATCTTATATTCCTTGGTATGTTCTTATCTTATCTTCTTGAATTTACGGGGTGTAACACCACCACTGGCCAGAATATAACATGTGCGCAAAACTCAAATCCAAGCCAACGAGGAAACACCTCCAATCATCACAAAAAGTTCCCACCCATGGTCTAAAGGATACTCCCTTCGCATCTTCACCTCACAAAAGAATAATCACTTCCGTTCTCATAACACATGTTCGCTTCTCTTCTTACTCGTCGTACCCTTCTCGTACACCCGAACTCTCTATAGTATACGTTCCACACTTCAGTTACCGCTTCAATTTCCACAACCCTAGAGTTACTACCTCCAAACTTGGTCATCTTACTAGTTTCAATTCCTCTAAGGCCATTCCCGGCCTTCACGATCCGATCCTGGTCGAACGTATCCACGAACTCATATGATGGCTACCTAAACTTGGGCCTAGCACCCTCGTGACCCTATCACACAGTGGGACCACCTCGAACTGACCCCACCCCAAACCGGGCTGCGGGTTGACCCGCGAATGGTCCTCAACCTGACCATGTCGCACTGACTCTTGTTCCCCGATCCGGAACAATCTTACCTACACAAGTCCTGAAAGCTACCACTCTCATCTTACACAACCCAAGGAATTATCCCACTAATACACCCTATGTATGTAATGCTCTCCGACAAGGATTACCCGCAAAGTCTTGTACTCGAGATGAACTTACATCTAAGGTCTCAACGCGTAATATTCTAAGGTTCACACCTTCCATACCCCCATACTTATCCTTTCAACTAGCCATGTCTTCTAACACATCAATAACACAACGCTATCCGTACATAGCACACAATAATAAGATCACCATATCAAGTATACTAATCTCTAGAGGGTTAAGGATATACCTGTATCTACCGCTTCACTCTAATCATAGGCCACTGCCGCAGGCGCATAGAAGGTGATGAACCACCATAGATCCCGGAAGGCCGAGTCTCTACATCCGCTACCTGGTCGGACAATTTCCGCAAAATGGCCTGTGTCGCATGTAAAACAACCTCCCGAACCAGACGACACTCCCATGGATTCTACCGCAACGCCACACCGAGGTAAGGGTGGCCTCATCCGTCAACACCACTACTCTCCCGAAAACTCGAACCTCGAGCCCGACCGCTCTCGAATACTCTGGATGCCACAAGAAGGCGTGGAGGACCGCTCAGATCGGTGGAGGCGCATAACTAGTCTCTGGCGAGGCGGTCCGCCTCGAAAGTCGCCAAAAGGCCCCGATGTTCGGCCTCTTCGCCGATCCCGGTCATTCCGCCGACCTCTCCGCCTCACACCTAGCGCATAAGCTGCGTGCGACGCAATGTCCATGCCCGGCTGAAGAGCTACACCCGAGCAAGCTTTTGCCAAGTAGTCATCGAGCCCCGTAACGTAGCGGTGCACTCTGTCCTCCATATTTGCCACTAACGCCGGGACATATCGGGCCAATGAGTCGAACTCCACGTTGTACTCCCGAACGCGTCGCCCCGCCAACATCAAAAATCGCCGGCCCGAGCCCTCTCATCCGCGGGCAAGAAATGTGCAAGAAATGCCCACGAGAACTCGTCCCATACAGTGAGCGCTGCTCCCCGGGACGGTTCCTATGAATCAAACCACGATCGCAAAGATCACGCAGCCGATGCGAACCAATACCACCGACTCGCCTCGAGGCCTTGATCACTCTACGATCCGTCAGAATCGCTTGGATAAACTCCCGAGGTCATCCTCGCCTCTCGATCCATAGAACACGGTGGATCGCAACTTAAGAAGTCCCGGTCTCCAACTATCGGCCCAGGGTGCACTCATCGTACCACCGCTCCGTCATCCTCAAGTCTCGCCATAAACCTAACTAGTAATCGGGCCATCTCTTGCAACCCATATCCTCCGTTCGCCGGTGGATGGAGGCTCGAATATCGTGGCCTCGTAGCTACCGCCATTGCTAAACTCATTGGGCCGGGCGTCGTAGAATCCACCGTCTGTAGCACCACCTAGGGTAAAAACTGGGCCTCTGCCCTGGTAACCCTCCGTGCTCTACTCGCAACTCCCTATACTGCCTTGCCCTTCTGGGCTCTGGTTGCCTTGCGTGGAGGCATAACTGATATAAAAGAATACGTTAGAGGGAGTCCAACTTACAACACAGCTCTAAGGCACGATCTCAGAGTGAGAAGAATGGAAACCAATCCTAAATGTCCTGCAGCCTCCTGATTATAGATGTGGTGCACAACACACCGATAATCAAGACTCTACTAGACACGGTCTGTAGACACTTTCCGAGGACTAACTGCTCTGATACCACTTTTGTCACGACCCGACCTCGGGCCCGCGACTGGTGCCTTACCCCGGGCACCCTAGTGATACAACATCAGAGAAAATCAGCGGAAATAAAAACTAAAACATGAGACAAGACATAAAGTATGAAACAGGCTAACCAAAACGGTCACCTTCCTGAATATATACATATCAAACTGAACAGTTAAATCCTTTTACAAACCCTGCCCACAACAGTACTACAGACCTCTAAGAATGTAACCATAACTATGACGGGACAGGGCCCCGCCATACCCCTGAATGTACAAGTAACTACACTGACAGGGGACTATACCAAAGATGAGCCTCCGGAGAAACGGAGCTTCCCAAAACGCTGAACTGTGATCCTATGAGCGAGGATCCACAACCAATGTACCTCTACCTGCGGCATGACGCAGCTCGGGCGAGGTCGATAACAGTACCAAGTATGTGAAAGAAAAATATCAGAATGAAATCATAGTAGTCTATATAAAGCAGAGACATGTATGATAACAAACTACGATTACCTAATATGTAGCGATACGCGTCAAGTCGTGGACTCACGCCTCAAAGTCATCACTCAAATATAACTATGGGTCTCACGCCCACAACATCAATCATGCGTGGAATACCTTCCGCCACTGCCGATCATGATATAATAACACGAAGTACACATGAACACGAGTCCCACTGTGTCATAAAATCTGACGGCAAGTACGAAGGCTAACTACGGATACCAAAGCCGCATCATCAATCGACGGCAAGTACGAAAGCCAACTACCGGATACCAAAGCCGTACCAACAAATCTATATAACCATACCACGGTGACCTGAGGCAAGTACGAAGCCAACTACGGATACCAAGCTCGCGCGTAGTGGCGGGCAAGTACGAAGACTAACTACCGGATACTGGTCGGAATCACGAGACCCGTCACAAAACTGAGCAGGGCAAGTAAGGCTAACTACGGATACTGGCCGAAAAAGCCACGACTTCGGGGCAAGTACGAGAGCCAACTACCAGATACCAAGCCGAATCAGTAAAACCTCATGGAGAGCTAGTCCATGGAATAATAACCGCAGAAGCGTACCCGTGGAATGCTCCGTCACTGCCGGTACATCCAAGTAAGATCATAACAAATCAGCCGGCCCTCCATCGAGAGACGCGGTGGTATAGAAATACAATACTAGCACGACAAGGCTATCACACGCAAACATAGGCAAGTTACACACAACTCAAGGTACTTTCATTTTATGTCAACAATACGGGTTTCAAACCCAAAAATAATACCTACTTCCATTCTTTCAAAAAGACCACTTTTTACGTAAAAGATATTAATACTCGTAGTATCAAAAACACATTTCCTTTTCAAACCAAATTACTTTACTTTCGTAAAAACCTTTACAAGGCTTTTAAAATCAAGTACTCTATACTTTTTAAACCAAGTGCCTTCCTTTTAAAACAACATCAAGTATACTCTTTAAAACTCAAATACTTACTCTTTTCAAAACAAGTAACCTATACTTAAATCAAGTTACCATTTTAAAACCATTGATAAAACCATTCTTTTGCTTTCATAAAGTCGTTATAACTAACTTCCCATAAAGCTGTTATAACACTTTATGTTTTAAACCAATTTAAGACAAAACCATGTCTTTCTTTTAAACCAAAAACTCTTCAATTCCTCAAGTCTCTTTTCTTTTAGAAATCAAGTTCCTTTTAAAGACCAAATACCCATTTCTCATAAAAGCGGTTTCACAACTGTTTAACACAACCCAAGTCCTTAATATTTCCTATCAAGTCATTTATAAGTCAAGTCTCTTATCTTTCAAGATCAAGTCTCTTAACTTCAAAAAACAATAAATCATTCTTTTACCTACATAAAGTCGTTATAACTAACTTCCCATAAAGCTATTATAACACTTTATGTTTTAAACCAACCAATTCACTTAGCACATGTACGTCTACCGTACTACATAGTTCACAACAATCATGCTAGAAAAGATAGGAAGAGGTTCACATACATCGCGACGATTATCGACAATTAGCAAAATGCTCCAAGTACTACAACCTTGCTAGCCTTTTCCACCCTTCAAGTAGAATATGCTACTCGTAGTACTTCAACATATAATGGCCAAGAAACGTCTATCAACTTCTAGATCTTTTTGTAGAATATTCTAAATACCAGATTCCTTTATTCTACAGAAAATTCGGCAGCACCTCCCCCCCCGCTATCACATAAATCTCCTCCCCTATCAAGGCCCGCTACCAGGCCAACAACTCTCAGGGGATTACACGTCTAACCGGACGTGTTCAATTCTGCTTCACAGTAATACTACACAAGTCTACTGTAAGTACAGTCCAATGTAAATACAGTTCAATCCTTTATAATCATCCTTCCAATATAATATACTCAAGTATAACTACTACAACATGTAATATCCAATTACAATAGGGGGACATAGATCATTACCTCGATAAGCCCAAAATTATCCAAGATTATAAGTCGATCCTGGGCAACGTTTAGCTCCAATTCCTTACGCTCCAACCCGCTCCAAGCGACCCTTAGAAGTTTCTAAACAACTTCTCTTAACACTTCAACCAAGCTTATGAAGATTTTCTAGGGTTTCGTTTTGCGACTATTGGAATAAAGTAGCATTTCCGGGCTCCTAGTATTGAAATAACTTTGGAATACTACTAGGGATACTAGGCCAATGTATTTGGGATTATACAATAATACTCCAAGTATTTCTACACAAGTGGGGGAGGGGGACGAAAAACAAAGCTAAAGGGGAGGGAGTATTTTTGCTTTGGAAAGCTTCAAGTGTGGATGAAATTACTCTTCAACAAAGGGGGTATTTATAGGGGAAACAAGGGTTAGGATTATAGCAAGTGGGTGGTCAAGATTGGGCCATGTGTGCGTGGGTCCCACCATGCCACATGGCCAACGAAATCAATCTCCAAGTGTCATGGCCATTTCGTCCAAGGGGACAAGTGGCTAGCCACTTGTCCCTCCAATTTCGGCCAAGGTGCCACATGGGGGTGACACGTGTCGCCCCGGGCTAAATCAAAATATTTCGTCTTCCGAAAATATCTAAAATACCGAAAATCTCAAAAACAAAGCGGGCCCCACAAAACCGTAAATTTCTCCCGTGGGCCCCACGTGACCATTTCCGAAAATAAAATCTCATAATTCTAATATAATCCAAGAAGTCCAAATACCAAATCTGGGAATCCAATTCCCATTAACGAACCTTTTTCCTTCACAAAACCCGGAAACTTTTCCGTCGAAAAAAATCACTTCTTTCTTTCTTTCCAAAATTTCTGTCGTAGTCTCGTACGTACGTACTCACATACATACCCTGGAACTATGGGGTATAACATTATCGGCGTGTTGTGCACCACACCTATAATCAGGAGGCTGCAGGATATTTAGGATTGGTTTCCATTCTTCTCACTCTGAGATCGTGCGTTAGAGCTGTATTATAAGTTGGACTCTGTTATACCCCGTATTTCCAGAGTATGTACGTAAGGACGTACGTAGAAAAGTTTGTGCCTTAAAGTGCTTGGCCGAAATTATTTTTGTGCACAACACCCGGTTAGAGTCGTTTTTAAACGCGTTTACTGACTTCGCGTAGGTAAATTCCGGCTATGTCATTTTTAATTTTTACGGATTTTTCCGAGAGACGAAACGTGTTGGACCAAAGAGAGGGCGACACTTGGCACCCTCTCATTGGTGGAGTGTGGGGCGGTAAAGGGGGACGAATTCCTTGACATTTTTGTCAAGTAGTAGGTAGGATATTTTGTGGTAGATGGATAAGGTGCACTTGGCATGATCTTGGCCCTACACTTGCACCACACTTGGCTTGATCTTGGCCATTGGTTAGCCATGGCTTGACCTATAAATACCCCTCCCCTTTGATGAACTTCTTCATCCAAAAATTGTGCTAAGTCTAAAATCCCTTCCCCCTCTCTTGTGGTGTTCGCCCAACACCTCCCCTCGGTGAGGCCCTCGCCGAGAGCCCATCCCCTTGGCGAGTACCCCCTCCTAGTGGGGTTGGCCGAGTATACACCACTTGTGGTGTTGTCTCGTATAAATACACCTTGGTAGAAATACTCTCAAAAGTATTGTTACTATACCCAAAATACCTTGGCCCTTATACCTTGTAGTATTCCAGGTTATACTTATCTGAAAAGCCCGAAATACTATTATACTTCCTTCATCCACAAAACCGAAACCTAAGGAAAATCTCCATAGTTAGTTGGAGTATTAAGTAGAAGTTGGTTAGAACTTCTAAGGGTGGTTTGGAGCGGGTTGAGCGACGGAGTTGGAGCTAAACGTTGCCCAGGATCGAATTTATACTTGGATAATTATGGGCTTATCGAGGTAATTATCTTGTCCCCCTATTGTAATTGGAAATTACATGTTGTAAGATTATATAGTTGAAGTATACTATATATAGAACTAAACCTAGCTTTGTGCAATGTCTTTGACTTAAGCTGAATATAAAGAAAGAGAATCGAATCAGAATTACATGGGGTGTATTACAGAGACTTGTGTAGCATTCGTGAAGTAGAATTGTACACGTCGGTTAGATGTATAAACCCCTGGTTGGCTTGATAGCGGCCTCGTTAGAGGAGAGATTTACGCGATTGCGGTGGGAAGAAATCTGCGAATTTTACGTAGAATGTTCTACGATTAGACCTAGATGTTAATAAAGCGCCTTGTGGCCTTATAGGTTGAAGTACCATGCGGGGCGCGATCTACTTGGCTTAAGGAGTAGCCGGCGGTTTGAGGTACTTGGAGCGTTTTGCTATTAGTCGATAATCGTCGCGAGGTATGTGAACCTCTTCCTACCTTTTCTAGCATGATATGTGTATAACTATGTAGTACGGTAGACGTACATGTGTAAAATGCTTTGTGGTTTTAAAGGTAACTGACTTGATGTGTGATAATAAAGAAGAGTTATACTAGCTTTATGGGAAGTTAGGTATAACGTTTTAAGAGAGGTAAAGAGAATGGTTTACTGATTTTAAAAGTTAAGAGGCTTAATCTTAAAGATAAGAGACTTAACTTGTTTTACTTGGTAATTAACATTTTGTTAAAAATGTTGTAAAACCTCATTCGCGAGTAATGAGTACTTGATTTTAAAAGCAATAATGTTTTACTGATTTCGGAAATCAGAATAAGTATCGAACAAACCACAGCAGCGCTAATAAAGGGAAATGTTTTGACTAATAATGTATTAGTAAAACCTGTAGAAACTTCCATCTGCATAGAAACTAAGATGAGACAAAATGATGTTACATTTCCTAGATCATGACTGCTTAAATAAGATTGTTATAAACAAGAATAACCTACTCACGTATCAGACATATGTTTCTCAAATTGCTTTTAAAGGAGAATTATATCATTAAGTGATTAAAATTATGAACTACGAAACCTTTCGAAAATGAGAAACTTGAGTAATTGAAATTAGGCAAACCTGAAACATTTGGAAAAGAATGTTGTTACTTGATTTTACGAAGAGAAGTGTTTTGATTTACTTCAAAAGATAATCACTCTATTTTCATATACTACGGGTATTGTGTGACTTTTGTAAACGTAACGTATATTTTAAAAGATAATGTATGAAGTACTTTGGGAATAGATACCCGACCTTGTTAATCATATATTAGAATGTACCTTGCGTGTATAACTTGATTGTGTTGGTTTGTGATAGCCTTGTAATACTTTCTTGTTGATTTGATAAGTAAACATGCTAGGATGCTACGTGTGTTAGTATCTTGTGATGTGTTGTGTAAAGGGGGTTTTCCCTCAATTGCGCTTAAAGTTGTTTAACGATCAGCCGTTATGTTGGTATTATACCACTCACCTTGACTTGTTTCCGGGTTAAGCGCCTCCGTCTGGGTAGACTCAAAGGTCTAGTGACCTATGATTCGAGAATACCTTATGCAGTCTGTATGGCCTATGCGAGCTACGAGTTCCGTGTTAGTACGCGGCCCTTGTGGTCATGCGGTCTTTGTGGCGTGCGGACGGCGAGTCCAGACGCCGCCGGAGTAGCTACCCTCGATGCGGGGAACACCTCATGCGGGCCATTGAGTGGCCCGTGCGAGCTATGGGAAGTTCTGGGCTAGACGCGCGACATTAGATCTGCGGTAGTGGCGGCTTTGATCATGTGACGGCCAGACAGATCTCATGATCTGATTTACGACCTTGTTTGTACGGTGGGTTTTAGTAGTCGGCTATGCCTTCGTACTTACCGTCACGGTTTTATGATGACACAGTGGGACACGGTGTTCATGTACTTCTTGGTGTGATTATATCATGCATCGCCAGCTGAAGGTATGCCACGCGCATGATTGATGTTGTGGCGTGAGACCCATTGTTATACTTAGTGATGACTTGGGGCGTGAGTCACGACTTGACATGATCGCTATTTATTGTGAACTGTAGTTTGGTTATCATACATGTCTCCTGCTTTATATAGACTACTATGATTTCATTTACAGTATTTTCAGTTTCACATACTTGGTACCTGTTGTACTGACCTCCTTCGGGGGGCTGCGTTCATGCCACAGGTAAAGGTACACCAGTCGTTGATCCTCGCTCTTAGGGTCACAGTTCAGCGTTTGGGAAGCTCCGTTTCTCCGGAGGCTTATCTTGGTATAGTCCTGTTGTTGTAGGTGCTTACATTCAGGGTATGGCGACGGCCCCTGTCCGTCGTCGTTGTCATATCATTCATAAGTGCGTAATCTTGTTGTGGGCAGAGTTGTAATAGGATGTAACTGTTCGGTTTTAAAGTTGATCTATACATGCCGAAAGGCAATTTTTCTCAGACTATCGTTTCATACTTCTTGTTATTTCATGTTATTGTTTTATGTTCCGCTGATTACTCTGATGTTGTATCACTAGGGTGCCCGGGGTAAGGCACCAGTCACGGGCCCGGGTTCGGGTCGTGACAGACTCCCTCTGGCGTATTCTTATGTACCCGTTATACCTCTACGCAAGGCAACAAGGGCCCAGATGGGAAAGGCAGTAGAGGGAGCTACGAGTAGAACACAGAGGGTTACGAGGGCACAGGCCCGGTCATTACCTGAGATAGTACTTCAGACGACGAGTTTTATGACGCCGCTAGCCCCAGCAGAGTTTAGAGCGGCATCAGTTTCTACTGAGGCCATGATACTGGTCTCGGTTCCACGCGGCGAGCCGAGGATATGAGTTACAAAGAGATGGCCTAGTTACTAGCTAGGGTCGTGGTGAGATATGAGGACGGACGGGAGCCGGTGGTTCCGGCAGTGCTAGTGGTTCACCCTTGATCCGATAGTCTGAGACTTCGGGATTTCTTGAGTTGCAGTCCGCCAGAGTTCTATGGATAGAGCGCTGAGGATGGTCCTCAGGGTTTCATGCTAGTTTGGGAGATTGTTATGCTTGCGGCCAGCAGGGCCATTTGGTGAGAGTTTGTCCGACCAGAGGTAGCACGGATGTTGAGACTCAGCCTTCAGGATCGGTGGCTGGTCCATCGCCTTCTATAGCTAGGCGCCCTGCAGGGCAGGATTATGATTAGAGCGACAAAGAGGAAGTAAGGCAGTAGTTACAGAGATATCTTCAGCCCTTAAGAGACTTGTTTATGTTGTTATGGTGGATACATGTTGAGTGCTATGTACGGATAACATTATGTTAAGTGTGAATTAGAAAACATGGGTAGTTAAAAAGGGTAAGTCTGGGGACGAGACAATTGTGAGCCTTAGAATTTATAACAGTTGGGACCTTGGATGTAAGGCCGTCTTGAGTGGATGATTTTACGGTTGGTCTTTGTCGAAGTACTTGGTATGCGTGATATATATTGTGGGATGATTCCATGGGTAGTGTGAGATGGAAGTGTTAGCTTTCACGACGTGAATTGGTAAGATTGTTCCGGATCGGGGAACGAGAGAGTTTGGCGCGATAGCGGGTCGGGTTGAGGCCAGATCGCGGGTCAACCCGCAGCCCGGAATGAGGTGGGGTCAGTTCGAGGTGGTCCCGCCAGGTGGTAGGGTCACGAGGGTGCTACGCCCAAGTTTAGGTAACCATCGTATGAGTTCGTGGATGTGTTCGACCAGAATCAGATCGTGAAGGCTGGGAATGGCCTTAAAGGAATTTGAGGCTAGTAAGATGACCAAGTTTGGAGGTAGTGACTCCAAGGTTTTAGAAACTGAAGCGATGACTGGAGTGTGGTATGTGTACTAGAAAGAGTTTGGGTGTACGAGAAGGGTACAACGAGTAAGGAAAGAAGTGAACGTGTGTTAAGAGATCGGAAGTGATCATTTCTTTTGTGAAGTGAAGATACGAAGGGAGTATCCTTTAGACCTTGGGTGGGAGATTTTTGTGATGTTAGAGGTGATTCCTCGTTGGCTTGGATTTGAGTTTTGCGCGTATGTTATACTATGGCCATTGATGTCATGATTGATTTCGTAAGTATAGTAGTGAAGACTATACCGGCGCATGTGTGTTTGGAGACTTAGAGGGAACATTCGGGGCGAATGTTTCTAAGGGGGGAAGAATGTTACACCCCGTAGTTCCTGGGTATGTATGTGAGGACGTACGTACGAGAATACGACAGCAATATTGGAAAGGAAGGAAGATGTGATTTTTCGACGGAAAAGTTTCCGGATTTTGTAAAGGAAAAAGGTTCGTTAATGGGAATTGGATTCCCAGATTTGGTATTTGGACTTCCTGGATTATATTAGAATTATGGAATTTTATTTTCGGAAATGGTCACGTGGGGCCCACGGGGAAAATTTACGGTTTTGTGGGGCCCACTTTGGTTTCGAGATTTTTGATATTTTGGATATTTTCGGGAGATGAAATATTTTGGGCGAGTAGGGGGCGACACGTGTCACCCCCATGTGGCCAAGAGTGGCCGATTTTTGTTGCCAAGTGTCTATGGCCGAAATTGGCCAACATGTGGCAAGCCATTTGTCTTCTTCTTTGTGTAGCCATTTGGAGGGTGGGACCCACACACACATGTCCCAATCTAGACCACACACTTTACTTGATCTTGGCCCTTGAATTCTCTATAAATACCCCCCTTGATAGCAAGACTTCTTCATCCACACTTGTGATAATTTCCAAGACAAAAATACTCCCTCCCCTTTGTTAGTGCTCTCGGCTTTGCCTAGATTTCTTGAGCAAAAGTTGTCCAAAAATTCTTAAAGTTTTAAGTGTTCTTCCTTAGGGTGTTAGGAAGATTGTGTACCAAGAGTTGGAAAAGATTTCACACCCCTAGCCTTAGATATACCCCCTTGGACGAAACATTGCCAAATTGTAGCCTAAGTGTTCTTCACTTTTTGGAGTTGGATCTTGAAGAGGAGTTGGTTAGGAGCATCTAAGGGTCGCCAGGCCGGATTGGAACGTAAGGAATTGGAGCTAAACGTTGCTCAGGATCGACTTATTAATCTTGGATAATTTTGGGCTTATCGAGGTAATGATCTTAGTCCTTCTATTGTAATTGGATATTACATATTGTAGCAGTTTAGAATTGAGTATAAGATATATGGAAGGATGTTTATAAAGAATTGAACTGTATTTACAGTAGACTTGTAGTACTATTGTGGGGCAGTGTTGTACACGTCCGGTTAGACGTGTAACCCCCTTGGAATTGTTGGCTTGGTAGCGGGCCTTGATAGAGGAGGAGATTTATGTGGTTTACGGGAGAGTCTTTGCGAATTTTACGTAGAATAAGGAACCTTGTACTTTGAATTGTGCTACAAAGAGATCGAGAAGTTGATAGACGTTTTGTGGCCTTTATAGGTTGAAATACTACGAGTAGCGTATTCTACTTGATGGGTGAAAAAGGCTAGCAGGGTTATAGTACTTTGGAGCATTTTGCTAATTGTCGATAATCGTCGCGAGGTATGTGAACCTCTTCCTATCTTTTCTAGCATGATTGTTGTGAACTATGTAGTACGGTAGACGTACGTGTGCTAAACGAATTTGGTTGGTTTAAAACATAAAGTGTTATAACGGCTTTATGGGGAGTTTGTTATAACAACTTTATGTAGGTAAAGAAATGGTTTGAGGTTTTTAAAAGATAAGAGACTTGACTTATAAATGACTTGATGTGAAATATTAAGGACTTGGTTTTTGTTAAAAAGTTGTGAAACCGCATTTATGAGAAATGGGTAATTGGGTTTTAAAAGGAATAAGTTATATTGATTTCGGAAATGAGAATAAGTATAGAACAAACTACTTGTCACGACCCGATCCCGGGCCCGTGACTGGTGCCTTACCCCGGGCACCCTAGTGATACAACATCAGAGAAAATCAGCGGAAATAAAAACTTTAAACATGAAACAAGAGATATGAATATAAAACAGGCCAACCAACCGGTTACCTTTTTGCATATATAACTAAAAACTGGAACAGTTACATCCTTACAAACCCTGCCCACAACAGTACTACAGACCTCTAAGAGTTTTTATACAACATGACGGGACAGGGCCCCGCCATACCCCTGAATGTACAAGTACCTATAGTGACAGGGGACTATACCAAAAGATAAGCCTCCGAAGAAACAGAGCTTCCCAAATGCTGAACTGCGATCCTATGAACGAGGATCAACAACTGGTGTACCTCTACCTGCGGCATGAACGCGGCCAAGGAAGGAGTCGATAACAGTACCAAGTATGTGGCGAAAATCGTAAATGAAATCATAGCAGTCTATATAAAGCAGGAGACATGTATGATAACCAAACTACAGTCCATAATAAATAGCAGTCATGTAAGTCAGGGACTCACGCCCTCAGAGTCATCACTCAAATATAACTATGGGTCTCACGCCCTCAACATCAATCATGCCCGTGGAATACCTTCCTCACTGCCGGCAGTCTATGATATAATAACACCACGGAGTACACATGAACACCAAGTCCTACCTGAGTCATAAAACCGTACGGGGCAAGTACGAAGGCTAACTACCAGATACCAAAGCCGCATCATCAACTGACCGGGGCAAGTACGAAAGCCAACTACCAGATACCAAAGCCGTACTAACAATACTATACAACCAAACCACGAAGCTGATACGGGGCAAGTACGAAAGCCGACTACCAGATACCAAGGCCGTGTCACGTAGCTGACCGGGGCAAGTACGAGGGCTAACTACCAGGTACCAAGGCCGTATCACGAGACTTCGCCACTAAACTGAACGGGGCAAGTGCGAGGGCTAACTACCAGGTACCAAGGCCGAATCAGCCACGAGACGGGGCAGAAGTCTGGCAAGCCACCACGGATACCAAGGTCGAATCAGTAAAACCCCATGGAGAGCTCTTCCATGGAATAACACTATCAACACGAAGCGTGCGGTGGAATTCTCCACATCGCGGGTACATCCAAGTAATATCATAACAAATCAGCCGGCCCTCCATTGAGAGACGCGGTGGTATAGAAATACACTACTAGGAAGACAAGGCTATCACACGCAAACATAGGCAAGTTACACACAACTCAAGGTACTTTCATTTTATGCCAAAGTCCAGGTTTTAAACCCAAAGTACTACGTACGTTAAATTCTTTTTAAAAGATCCATTTCTTTTACAAAGGTCACCCGATGCCCGTATTATAAAAATAGAGTGACTAACATTTTTAAGTAAACCAAAGCAACTTCCATACTTTCCTTTTTAAACCAAAACACTTCTCCTTTTAAAATCAAGTTACAACATTCTTTTCCAAAGTTCAAGTTTGCCTAATTTCAAATATTCACGTCTCTTATTTTCGAAAGATTTCATAGCTCATAGTCTTAATCATTTAATAGCGTAGTTCTCTTTTAAAACAATTTGAGCAACATATGCCTTATGTGGGAGCAGGTTATTCTTGTTTATAACAATCTTATTAAAGCAGCCATGATCTAGGAAATGTAATACAATTTTGTCTTATCTTAGCTTCTATGCAGATGGAGGTTTCTACTGGTTTTAATATAATTACTTATTTGTCAATACATTTTCCTTTATTAACGCTGCAGTGGTTCGTTCGATACTTATTCTCATTTCCGAAATCAGTAAAACATTATTCTTTAAAAACCAAGTACTCATTACTCACGAATGAGGGTTCAGACTTCTTAACAACTTTCATATCAATTCAATTAAGTTAAGTCTCTTATCTTCAAAAATCAATAAACCATTCTTTTTATTACTCTTAAGTCGTTATACCTAACTTCCCATAAAGCTAGTATAACTCTTAAACTTTCAAAACCAAGTATTACTCTTCTTTAAAAAACGGTTCTTAATTCTTTTGAAATACTTCAAGATTCTTATTATTTAAAGCTCAAGTCAACAGACCTCGAAGTAAAACCACGTTCAGTTAACACACGTACGTCTACCGTACTATATACATATTCTTTTAAAATATCATGCTCAAGAGGATAGGAAGAATCACATACCTCGCGACGATTTATCGACTATTAGCAAATAGCTCCAAAGTACTGTAATCCTGCTAGCCTTTTCCACCATTCGAGTAGAATACGCTACTCGCAGTACTTCAACCTATAATGGTTATACAAGTCTATCAATGTCTAGACTACTCGGTAGAATAAATCTAGATACAAGATTCTACGGAAAATTGGGCAAAGACTTCCCACAAACTTCACAAGTCTACTGTAAATACAGTCCTATGTAAGTACAGTGCATTTCCCTTCTTATATAACTTCCTTGTATATAGCTTATACTTAATTCTTATACTTCAACAGTATGTAAACTCTAATTACAAAAGAAGGTCAAGAGTATTTACCTCGATAAGCCCAAAATTATCCAAGTTTAAATGTCGATCCTGAGCAACGTTTAGCTCCTACTCTGGGCGCTCCAACCCGCTCCAAACAACCCTTAGAAGTTCTACACAACTTCTACTTAATACTTCAACTCGCTATGAAGATTTCCTTAGGGTTTCGGTTTGAGACTAAAAGGACATAAGGTAGTATTTTCGGGCTCTACGTATAGAGGTAAATTTGGAATACTACAAGGTATAAGGCTAAGGTATTTTGGAATAGTAACAATACTTGGAGAGTATTTTCTACCAAAGGGGGGGGGGGGGGTGTTTCTCGGCCAACACCACTAGGAGGGGGGGTGATATCTCTCGGCCAAGGGGCCTCTCAAAGGGGGAGGGGTGCTTTTTGGACGAGAACACTACACTAAGGGGGAGAGGGCTTCAAGACTTGGAAAGTGATTTTGGGATGAAGAAGTCTTCAACAAGGGGGGGGGGGGTATTTATAGGGAGATCAATGGCAAAGATCAAGCCAAGTGGGGGGCAAGTGGAGGGTCAAGATTTTTCCAAGTGCACCCTAACCCTACTCCACAAATCCCTCACAAACATTGACCCAAGTTTTAGGCCACAAAAAGGGGAAGAAAACGTGCACCAATCGGCCACCACAACCGTCCACTTGAGGGTGACAAGTGTCGCCCTCTCATTGGTCCAAAATATTTCATCTCTCGGAAAAATCCGCAAAAATTATAAATGACATAGCCGTAATTTTCCCTTCGCAAGTTTTGTAAAACGTTTCGTCGAAAAACGATTCTTTTCGGTAGTTGTGAACAAAATTTTGCCACTTTGCCTACTTAAGGCTTAAACTTTTGTACGTACGCCCTCACGTACATACTCTGGAAATACGGGGTATAACATTCTCCCCTCCTTAGAAACATTCGTCCTGAATGTTCCTTCTCAAGACGGATAACGATAAAGTTCCTCTCAACTTAACCAAGTTGCCAATGCCACACCTGGTCACAAAAATAACACACGCGCAAATATTCAACCCAAGTCCCCGAGAAATCATTCCTACATCACAAAAGCTTCCACCCTGGTCTAAAGGATACTCCCTTCGCATCTTCACTTCACAATAAAATGATCTCATTTATTCTGCTAACACACGTTCACTTCTTTCCTTACTCGTCGTAATCACTTGAACTCTCCCAGTATACGTACCATACTTCAGTTCCCAAAATTTCTGGAGCCACTACCTCCAAACTTGGTCATCTTACTAGCCTCGATCTTCTTTAAGGCCATTCCCGGCCTTCACGATCCGCTCGGTCGAACATATCCACGAACTCATACGATGGTCATCTAAACTGGGCCTAGCACCTGCGTGACCCTACCACCGGCGGGACCACCCAGAACCCACCTGTCAAGACTCACGGTTGACTCGCAATACGTCCTCAACCCGACCCTCCGTCGCTAAACACTTGTTCTCCCGACCCGGAACAATCTTACCTATTCAAGTCCAGAAAGCTACCACTTTCATCTTACAAACTCACGGAATTATCCCACAATACATTTATACGCAAACCAAGTATTTCGACAAAGACTAACCGTAAAATCTTTTATTCAAGCCGGCCTTACATCTAATGTCTCAACGTGTAATATTCTAAGGTTCATAACTTCCCTGTCTCCACACTTATTCTTTCAACTATCCATGTCTCTAAACCACAATATACACAATGCTATCTGTACATAGTACTCAACATATAATCATCGTATCACGCATGCAAAACTCTAGAGGGTTAAGGATATACCTGAAAAGATAGGCGATTCAAAGGACCGCTAAAACTGGGAACTTCCACCGCGACCTCTGTGGTGGCTGCGGTGTATGAACATCCCGCCTAGCTATGGAAGGTGAAGAACCCGCAATCGATCTCGTAGTCATGCTATCCTACCGGTGCTACCACAGTCGGACGATCTCGCCAGATGGCCCTGTTGGCCGCAAGAATAACAATCTCCCAAGTTAGTACGACACTCTCCCTTATGAAGTTTTCCACAACGGCCACACTGAGACAAGGGCGACCTCATCCGGCGAGCACTCCTACTCCCCTGAAAATCTGAAACCTGGGAGCCCTGACCTGCTCCTGAATATCCCGAAGGTCCCGAAGGCTGCGGAGAACCACTCTGCACTGGCGGAGGTACATAACTAGTCTGCCGCTGAGGCGGTCCGCCTCGAAAGTTATCAAAGGACCCTGCTGTTCTGGCCCTCTTCTGCTGATCTTGGTCATCCCGTCGACCTCTCCTCTCCTCACATCCAAGTGCATAAGCCTGCATGCGGGCAATGTCCATGCCCGGCTGAAGAGCTACACCCGAACAAGCCTCTGCCAAGTAGTCATCGAGCCCGGTGACGTAGCGGTGCACTCATCCTCCTCCATATCGCTACTAACGCGGGGACATACCGAGCCAATGAGTCGAACTCCACATTGTACTCCGGACCATGCGCCCCGCCTCAACACCAAAAATCTGTCGGCCCGAGCCCTCCTCGTCTGTGGAGGCAAGAAATGTGCAAGAAATGCCTCTGAGAACTCGTTCCATACAGCTGGAAGTGCATGATCTCGCCGGGACAGCTCCCACGAATCAAACGATCATTGCGGTATCACGCGGCCGATCACGAACCAGACCACCGACTCGGTCTCCAAGCCTTGATCACACTCATGATCCGTCAGAATCGCTTCGGATGAACTCCTGCGGATCATCCTCGTGCCTCGACCGTAGAACTCGCGGGCTCTGACTCGTAAAGTCCGTAGCCTCAAACTATCCGATCTCGGGTGAACCACGGGTGCTCTTTGGGCTGCTGCGTCGGCCTATCCTCATGTCTGCCACGATCACGGCGAATCGGGCCATCTCTTTGTAACCCATCTCCTGCTCCGGTGTGGGGAGAGGCTCGAATCTTGTGGTCTCGTGACCCAGCTGCTGCGGCTCCAAGCTCTCTTGGGGTGGCGGCGCAAAACTCGCCGTCTGAAGCACTATCTCAGGTAAAGACCGGGCCTGCGCCCCCATACTCCTTTGTATCCTACTAGCAGCTTCCTCGGCTGCCTTGCCCATCTGGGCCCGGTTTGCCTTGCGCGGAGGCATAACTGGTGAAAAACGCAATATGTCAGAAGGGTCCAACTTATAACACAGCTCTAAGGCACGATCTCAGAATGAGAAGAATGGAAACCAATCCTAAATGTCCTGCAGCCTCCTGATTATAGATGTGGTGCACAACACACCGATAATCAAGACTTACTGAACACGATGCGTAGACACTTTCCGAAATTAATCGCTTCGATACCACTTTTGTCACGACCCGATCCGGGCCGTGGATCGTTCCTACCGGGCACCTAGTGATACAACATCAGAGAAAATCAGTGGAAATAAAAACTTTAAACATGAAACAAGAGATATGAATATAAACAGGCCAACCAACCGGGGACCTTTTTGCATATATAACTAAAAACTGGAACAGTTACATCCTTACAAACCACTTACAATACTACTGACCTCACAGAGTTTTTATACAACATGACGGACGGGGCCCGCCATACCACGAATGTACAAGTACCTGCGATGCGGACTATACCAAAAGATAAGCCTCGGAGAAACGGAGCTTCCCAAGCAACTGCGATCACATGAGCGAGGATCAACAAGCGGTGTACCTCTGCACTGCGGCATGAGCGGCCCGAAGGAGTCGATCTAACAGTAGCAAGTATGTGGCGAAAATCACGTAAATGAAATCATAGCGATCTATATAAACCGGGAGACATGTATGATAACCAAACTACGATCCATAATAAATAGCGATCATGTAAGTCGGGGACTCACGCCTCGAGTCATCACTCAAATATAACTATGGGTCTCACGCTCAACATCAATCATGCGTGGAATACCTTCCTGCCGGCGATCTATGATATAATAACACCACTGAGTACCATGAACACCAAGTCCTACGAGTCATAAAACCGTATGGGGCAAGTGCGAAGGCTAACTACCGAATACCAAAGCCACATCATCAATCGACCGGCAAGTGCAGCGAACTACCGGATACCAAAGCCGTACTAACAATACTATACAACCAAACCACGAAGGCGTCACGGGGCAATCGGCCGACTACGGATACGGCGTGTGTCACGTGGTGGCCGGGGCAAGTACGAGGCTAACTACAGGTACGAGCGTATCACGAGACTTCGCTACTAAAGCGAGCAGGGCAGCTGCGAGGGCTAACTACGGGGACAAAGGCCGAATCAGCCACGAGGCGGGCAAGTCTGGCCACCACGGATACCAAGGCGAATCGGTAAAACCTCGTGGAGAGCTATTCCATGGAATAACACTATCGAGGCGTGCGCGTGGAATTCTCCGTCACTGCAGACGCGTCAAGTAATATCATAACAAATCAGCCGACCCTCCATTGAGAGACGCGGTGGTATAGAAATACACTACTAGCACGACAAGGCTATCACACGCAAACATAGGCAAGTTACACACAACTCAAGGTACTTTCATTTTATGCCAAAGTCCATGTTTTAACCCCAAAGTACTACGTACGTTAAATTCTTTTTAAAAGATCCATTTCTTTTACAAAGGTCACCCGATGCCCGTATTATAAAAATAGAGTGACTAACATTTTTAAGTAAACCAAAACAACTTCCATACTTTCCTTTTTAAACCAAAACACTTCTCCTTTTAAAATCAAGTTACAACATTCTTTTCCAAAGTTCAAGTTTGCCTAATTTCAAATATTCACGTCTCTTATTTTCAAAAGATTTCATAGCTCATAGTCTTAATCATTTAATAGCGTAGTTCTCTTTTAAAACAATCTGAGCAACATATGCCTTATGTGGGAGCAGGTTATTCTTGTTTATAACAATCTTATTAAAGCAGCCATGATCTAGGAAATGTAATACAATTTTGTCTTATCTTAGCTTATATTCAGATGGATGTTTCTACTGGTTTTAATATAATTACTTATTTGTCAATACATTTTCCTTTATTAACGCTGCAGTGGTTCGTTCGATACTTATTCTCATTTCCGAAATCAGTAAAACATTATTCTTTAAAAACCAAGTACTCATTACTCACGAATGAGGGTTCAGACTTCTTAACAACTTTCATATCAATTCAATTAAGTTAAGTCTCTTATCTTCTAAAATCAATAAACCATTCTTTTTATTACTCTTAAGTCGTTATACCTAACTTCCCATAAAGCTAGTATAACTCTTAAACTTTTAAAACCAAGTATTACTCTTCTTTCAAAAACGGTTCTTAATTCTTTTGAAATACTTCAAGATTCTTATTATTTAAAACTCAAGTCAACAGACCTCGAAGTAAAACCACGTTCAGTTAACACACGTACGTCTACCGTACTATATACATATTCTTTTAAAATATCATGCTCAAGAGGATATGAAGAATCACATACCTCGCGACGATTTATCGACTATTAGCAAATAGCTCCAAAATCGTAATCCCGCTAGCCTTTTCCACCCTTCGGTAGAATACGCTACTCGCGATCTTGACCTATAATGGTTATACAAGTCTATCAATGTCTAGACTATTCGGTAGAATAAATCTAGATACAAGATTCTACGGAAAATTGGGCAGCACTTCCCTACCCGTCAAACTTCACAAGTCTACTGTAAATAAAGTCCTATGTAAGTACAGTTCATTTCCCTTCTTATATACCTTCCTTGTATATAACTTATACTTAATTCTTATACTTCAACAGTATGTAAACTCTAATTACAAAAGAAGGTCAAGAGTATTTACCTCGATAAGCCCAAAATTATCCAAGTTTAAATGTCGATCTTGAGTAACGTTTAGCTCCTACTCTGGGCGCTCCAACCCGCTCCAAACAACCCTTAGAAGTTCTACGCAACTTCTACTTAATACTTCAACTCGCTATGAAGATTTCCTTAGGGTTTCGGTTTGAGACTAAAAGGACATAAGGTAGTATTTTCGGGCTCTACGTATAGAGGTAACTTTGGAATACTACAAGGTAGAAGGCTAAGGTATTTTGGAATAGTAACAATACTTGGAGAGTATTTTCTACCAAAGGGGGGGGGGGGTGTTTCTCGGCCAACACCACTAGGAGAGGGGGATATCTCTCGGCCAAGGGGCCTCTCAAAGGGGGAGGGGTGCTCTTTGGACGAGAACACTACACTAAGGGGGATAGGGCTTCAAGACTTGGAAAGTGTTTTTGGGATGAAGAAGTCTTCAACAAGGGGTATTTATAGGGAGAGCAATGGCCAAGATCCACCCAAGAGGGGGGCAAGTGGAGGGTCAAGATTTGTCCAAGTGCACCCTAACCCTACTCCACAAATCCCTCACAAACATTGACCCAAGTTTTAGGCCACAAAAGGGAAAACGTGCAATCGGCCACCACGGCGTCACGAGGTGACAAGTGTCGCCCTCTCGTTGGTCCAAAATATTTCATCTCTCGGAAAAATCCGCAAAAATTATAAATGACATAGCCGTAATTTTCCCTTCGCAAGTTTTGTAAAACGTTTCGTCGAAAAACGATTTTTTCGGTAGTTGTGAACAAAATTTCGCCACTTTGCCTACTTAAGGCTTAAACTTTTGTACGTACGCCCTCACGTACATACTCTGGAAATACGGGGTATAACATTCTCCCCTCCTTAGAAATATTCGTCCCGAATGTTCCTTCTCAAGACGGATAACGATAAAGTTCCTCTCAACTTAACCAAGTTGCCTATGCCACACCTGGTCACAAAAATAACACACGCGCAAATATTCAACTCAAGTCCCCGAGAAATCATTCCTACATCACAAAAGCTTCCACCCTGGTCTAAAGGATACTCCCTTCGCATCTTCACTTCACAACAAAATGATCTCTTTTATTCTGCTAACACACGTTCACTTCTTTCCTTACTCGTCGTAATCACTTGAACTCTCCCAGTATACGTACCATACTTCAGCTCCCAAAATTTCTGGAGCCACTACCTCCAAACTTGGTCATCTTACTAGCCTCGATCTTCTTTAAGGCCATTCCGGCCTTCACGATCCGCTCAGTCGAACATATCCACGAACTCATACGATGGTCATCTAAACTGGGCCTAGCACCCTCGTGACCTACCACTGGCGGGACCACCGAACCGACCCACCTTGTCCGGGCACGGGTTGACCCGCACACGTCCTCAACCCGACCCTCGTCGCCAAACACTTGTTCTCGACCCTAACAATCTTACCTATTCAAGTCGTAAAGCTACCACTTTCATCTTACACAACTCACGGAATTATCCCACAATACATTTATACGCAAACCAAGTATTTCGACAAAGACTAACCGTAAAATCTTTTATTCAAGCCGGCCTTACATCTAATGTCTCAACGTGTAATATTCTAAGGTTCATAACTTCCCTGTCTCCACACTTATTCTTTCAACTATCCATGTCTCTAAACCACAATATACACAATGCTATCTGTACATAGTACTCAACATATAATCATCGTATCACGCATGCAAAACTCTAGAGGGTTAAGGATATACCTGAAAAGATAGGCGGTTCAAAGGACCGCTCAAACTGGGAACTTCCACCGCGACCTCTGCCGTGGCTTGCCGGTGTATGAACATCCTGCCTAGCTATGGAATGTGAAGAACCGTGAATCGATCTCGTAGTCAGTGCTATCCTACAGTGCTACCTCAGTCGGACAGTCTCTCGCCAGGATGGCCTGTTGGCGCAAGAATAACAATCTCCCAAGTTAGTACGACACTCTCCCTTATGAAGTTTTCCACAACGGACACATTGAGACAAGGCGACCTCGTCATCCGACGCACTCCTACTCCCAAAAATCTGAAACACGGGAGCCACGACTGCTCGAATATCCGAAGGTCCCGGCTGCGGAGAACCACTGCTGCCGGCGAGGTACATAACTAGTTCGCCAGGCGGTCCGCCTCGAAAGTTATCAAAGGACCTCTTCGGCCTCTTCGCTGATCTTCGTCATCCGTCGACCTCTCCTCTCCTCACATCCAAGTGCATAAGCTGCGTGCGGGCAATGTCCATGCCGGTGAAGAGCTACACCGAACAAGCCTCGCCAAGTAGTCATCGAGCGGTGACGTAGCGGTGCACTCGCCCTCCATATCGGCTACTAACGCGGGGACATACTGAGCCGATGAGTCGAACTCCACATTGTACTCCCGGTATGCGCGCTGCCTCAACACCAAAAATCTGTCGGCCCGAGCGTACCACTTTGTAACGCCCCGAAACCCGGGCCCGTCACTGGTGCCTTACCCCGGGCACCCTAGTGATACATACATCAGAGAAAATCAGCGGAACATAAAACATGAGTCACTAAACAAGAGATATAGTAAAAACAAAGCAGGCCAACCAGCGGTTGCCTTGGTATATACATAAAACACGAGCAGTTTAATCCTTTTACAACCACCGCCACAACGATTACTACGGACTCTAAGATATATGACAACTATGACGGGACGGGGCCGCCCATACCCAGAATGTACAAGAACCTCTGACTCGGGAAACATACCAAAGATAAGCCTCAGAAGGAGCAGACTTTCCGGCACGCGAAGTGAGATCCTAGGCGGGGATCCACGACCGATGTACCTACTGCGGCATGAACGCAGCCCCGAAGGAGGTCGATCTGACGGTACCAAGTATGTGAAGCGTAAATCTGCGGTTAAATCATAACGATCTATATAAAGCGTGAGACATGTATGATAACCAAAATACGATGCATGACATAAAAGCGATCAAGTCGTGGACTCACGCCTCAAAGTCACCACTCAAATATAACTATGGGTCTCACGCCCCACATCCATCATGTTCGCGTCACGGCCACATGCCGGAATCGCGACGGTGTAGACATGTCCATGATGCAACAATAATAACAAGGCGCGTGGCCCACGTACCGGAATCGTGCATCGGTGTAGACATGCCCGTGTAACCTCAATAACATATCTTGGTGGTCAACCCCGCGTGGCCACATGCCCCGGAATCAGCATCGGTGTGAACACGCCCATGTTGCGGTAATAACCATATATCGGTAATCAACGACGCGTGGCGCGTACCGAGAATCTGCATCGGTGTAGACATGTCCATGTGACATCAACAACAAGACAATAATCAAAATGGAAACATACCCGTGGAATTCTCCATCACCGCCAAAGACGCCCAAGTAAGTTCTCGACAAGTCAACCGGCCTCTGCAGACGCGGTAACACGTAAATACCACACTTGCACAACCAAGGCTATCATCAAGCATAGGCAAGTTTCACAACAACAAGCATAGGCAAGTTTCACAACAACAAGCATAGGCAAGTTTCACAACAACAAGCATAGGCAAGTCTCACACAACTCAAAGTACTTTCATTTTATGCCAAATGCGGGTTTGTAACCCCAAGTACTACATACGTTAAGTTCTTTTAAAAGAGATCCATTACTTTTATAAAAGTCACCCGATACGTAGTATTAGAATGACCAACCCACATTCCTTTTCAAAATCAAGTAACAACATTCTTTTCCTAAGTTCGGTTTGCCTAGTTTGATTACTCAAGCTTCTCATTTTCAAATGGTTTCATAGTTCCCAAACTTAATCACTTGATTCCTTTTAGAACAATTGAGTAATATATGTCTCACGTGAGAGTAGGTTATTCTTGTTTACATCATTCTTATTACTGACCATGATCTAGAAAATGTAATATCATTTTGTCTCATCTTAGTTTCTATGCGGATGGAGGTTTCTCTGGTTTTAATACGATACATCATTATTCAGTACATTTTCCTTTATTAACGCTGCAGTGGTCTGTCGATACACATTCTGATTTCCGAAATCAGTAAAACATTATCCCTTTAAATAACACCAAGTACTCATTACTCACGAATGAGGTTTCACACAAACATTCATATTAGAACAAATAAGTTAAGTCTCTTATCTTATAAGATCAAGTCTCTTAACTTCTAACATCAGTAAACCATTTTCTTTACCTCTCTTAAGACATTATACCTAACTCCCCATAAAGCTTAGTATAACTCTTTTTAAAACCTTTTTAAAACCAAGTGTTACTCTTCCTTCAAAACGATTATAAATCTTTTGAAATACATCAAGTTCTTTATTATAACTAGCCAGTTATAATTCACATCAGTTACCTTTTAAAACCACAAAGTATTTTCTTACCTACATAAAGCTGTTATAACGACTTCCCATAAAGCCGTTATAACACTTTATGTTTTAAGAACAATCAAACACGATTAACACGTACGCGTCTACCGTACTACATAGTTCACACATCATGCTAGAAGAGATAGGAAGAGGTTCACATACCTCGCGACGATTGTCGACTAATAGCACAACGCTCGAAGTACCTCAAACCGCGGCTACTCCTTAAGCCGTGGATCACTCCACACGTAGTACTTGAACCTATAAGGCCACAAGGCGCTTATTAACATCTAGATCTCAACGCTCCATAATCTACGAAAATTGGCGGCACCTCCCCGCCACAGCGCCGTCTCTCCTTCTATCGAGGCGGCTACGAAGCCAACCGGGGGGTTTACGCCTAACGGACGTGTACAATTCTACTACAAGAATACTACACAAGTCTCATTGTCTGATCTATGTAATTCTGATTCGATTCGATTCTTAATTCTTCAGCTTAAGTCAAAAGACATTGCCACAAGATTACTAAGTATAGTTCTATATATAGTATACTTGACTATATATTCAAACATGTAATTTCCAATTACAATAGAAGACGATAGTGTTTACCTCGATAAGCCCAAAATTATCCAAGTATAAAGTCGATCTGAGCAACGCTTAGCTCCTACTCGGCGCTCCAAACAACCCTTAGAAGTTCTAACCAACTACGACTGACCACTGCAACACCGGGTGAAGATTTCCTGCGGGGTTCGTTTTTGCGGCTAAAGGAAGTAGCAGCGTCTTGTCGGGGCTTTGTATAAGTGTAACCTTGGGAATACTACAAGGTATTTGGGCCAAGGTATTTGGACATTATAACAATATTAGGAGAGTATTTCTATACCACAACAAGGGGTATTATACGAAGACAACTAGGCTAGGGGGGGGGGGTACCCCACGGCCAAGGTACCACAACGGGGGAGGGGGGTGCTCTCGGCCACAAGGCCTCACGAAAAGGGGGAGGGAGGGGAAGCTCTCGGCTAGCACAACAAGAAGGGAGGAGAGGGTTTCAAGACTTGGAAGTTTTTGGAATGGATGAAGTCTTCACACTTAGGGGGGTATTTATAGCAAAACCAAAAGCCAACCAATGGCCAAGATCAAGCCATGTGCAAGGCAAGTGTAAGGCCAAGATCAAGCCAAGTGCACCCTAACCCTACTCCACAAAACACTCCACAAAACAAGGCCAAAACAAGGCCTGATTCAAGGGACCAATCGGCGAGGCCAACGATCCTCTTGGGCCTTGATCGTCCAAGTCCTCCACTTTGCTACGATGTGGGGTGACACATCACCTCCGTTGGTCCAAAATGTTTCGTCTCTCGGAAAAATCCGAAAAATTATAAATGACATAGCGAATTTTCTCACGAAAATGTGAAAGCGTTAAAATCGACGACTCTAATCGGCACTTGTGCCCAAAATTTCGAAACATGCCTAACTTAAGGCTCAAAATTCGTACGTACGTCCACACGTACATACTCTGGAAATACGGGGTATAACATTCTTCCCCCCTTAGAAACATTCGTCCCGAATGTTCCTTCAAGGTCTCAAAACAACGGCGTCGAGATAGTCTTCAACGCTATACGCACGAAAACAATCATGCCACGCTGGTCACAAAAACACACGCCACTTCTCCGCTTTCGCGGTGATTGCCACGAACACTCGAACTCGTTCTAGTGTCCGTACCACACTTCCGTCAACGCATTCCCAACCCTTGAGTCACTACCTCCAACTTGGTCATCTCACTAACCTCGATTTCCCTAAGGCCATTCCGGCCTTCACGATCTGAGTCTGGTCGAACGGATCCACGACCTCATACGATGGTCAACTAAACTTGGGCCTAGCACGCTCGTGAGCCTGCCACGTGGCGGGACCACCCAGATCTGACCCTTCCTCCAAACGGGACGCGGGTTGGCCCGCAATGGCCCCAACCCGACCATCGTAGCGCCAACTCTCTAGTTTCTTGATCAGAACAATCTTACCTCTACAGTCGTGAAAGCTACCACTTCCATTTCACACTACCCAGGGACTTACCCTTTTCACTAACAAGGTTTCTAAATCACTTTTTAGCACAAAGATATCCAAACATACCATTAAACACATCAACAACATCAATACACACAAAACTCTAGAGGTTAAGGATATACGAAACTAGGCGGTTCAAGGACCGCTAAATCGGAACTTCCACCGCGACCTCTACCGTGGCCCGCAATCGATCTAGTAGTCGTGCTATCCTACCAGTGCTACCACGGTCGGACGGTCTCTCGTCATATGGCCTGTTGGCGCAAGAATAACAAGCTCCTTGGTACTACGACACTCTCGAAATGCGGTCTACATCGACCACACCGAGGTAGGGGTGTGCGTCGGCCAAAACCCCTACTCGCGAACATTCAAACACGGGAGCCACGACCGCTCCGAATATCCCAAGGGTCCCGGCTGCGGAGGACCACTCTGCAATGGCGGAGGTACATAACTAGTCACTTCGAGGCGGTCCGCCTCGAAAGTCGCTAAAATATCCGGCCGTCTTGGCGCCTTACCTGTGGCGGTCCGCTGCGTCGATCTGCGCTCGCCGCGCAGTGCATGAGCTGCGTGCGGGCAATGTCCATGCGGTGAAGAGAAACACCGAACAACTCTGCTAGGTAATCATCGAGCCACGTAACATATCGGTGCACTCGATCCTCCATACTAGCTACTAATGCGGGAACATACGGGCGATGAGTCGAACTCCACATTGTACTCCGAATCGCGTTACGCCTCAACATCAAAAATGCGTGGCGAGCCCTCCTCATCCGTGGAGGCAAGAAATGTGCCGAGAAGGCCCAAAACTTCGTCCCAAACGGTGGAAGTGCATTCTCTCCCGGGCAGCTCGCGAATCAAACCGATCATTGCGGTATCACGCGCCGATGCGAACCTAGGACCACCGACTCGGTCTCGAAGCCTTGATCACTCAGAATCGCTTGCGGATGAACTCCTGCGGATCATCTCGTGCCTCGACGTAGAACTGCGGCGGGCTACGTCTCGAAAAGTCCTGTAGCCTCAATGCGCTCGGGGGTGAACTACGGGTGCTGCGAAGTGAGGCTGCTGCATCGGCCTATCTCATATCGGCCCACGACCGGCGAATCGCCATCTCCTTGTAACCCGACTCTTACGCGGGCCAGTGGGGTGGAGGCTCAGTCTTGTAGTCTCAGACCACTGCTGCGGCTCTAAACTTCTTTGGTCTTTGGCGTCGCGAAACCGCCGTCGGAAGCCTTGTCTCAGTCTTGGCCGGGCTGCGCCCTCGTACTCCTCTGAATCACACTAGCAGCTCCCTCGGCTGCCTTGCCCTTCTGGGCCCTGGTTGCCTTTCGCAGAGGCATAACTGGTAAAAACGAAACACGTCAGAGGGGTCCAACTTACAACACAGCTCTAAGGCACGATCTCAGAATGAGAAGAATGGAAACCAATCCTAAATGTCCTATAGCCTCCTGATTATAGATGTGGTGCACAACACACCGATAATCAAGACTCTACTAGACACGGTCTGTAGACACTTTCCGAGGACTAAGCGCTCGATACCACTTTGTAACGCCGAAACCGGGCGTCACGGTGCCTTACCCCGGGCACCCTAGTGATACATACATCAGAGAAAATCAGCGGAACATAAAACATGAGTCACTAAACAAGAGATATAGTAAAAAAAACAGGCCAACCAAAACAGTTGCCTTCAGTATATACATAAAACCTGAACAGTTTAATCCTTTTACAACCCTGCCCACAACAGTACTACAGACCTCTAAGATATACAACAACTATGACGGGACAGGGCCCCGCCATACCCCTGAATGTACAAGAACCTACAACTCAGGGAAACATACCAAAGATAAGCCTCCGAAGGAAGGCAGACTTTCCGACACGTGAAGTGAGATCCTAAGCGGGGATCCACGGCCGATGTACCTACTGCGGCGTGAACGGCCCGAAGAGGTCGATCAACAGTACCAAGTATGTGAAACTGTAAATACTGCAGTTAAATCATAACAGTCTATATAAAGCAGGAGACATGTATGATAACCAAAATACAGTACGCAACATAAGCGATCAAGTCGGGGACTCACGCCAAAGTCACCACTCAAATATAACTATGGGTCTCACGCCGCACATCCATCATGTTCGCATCATGGCCACATGCCCGAATCGCGCCGGTGTAGACATGTCCATGATGCAACAATAATAACAAGGCGCGTGGCGTACCGCCGAATCTGCGACGGTGTAGACATGCCCATGTAACCTCAATAACAATATACTGGTGGTCAACCCTGCCGCATGGCCACATGCCCCCGGAATACTGCATCGGTGTAGACACGTCCATGTTGCAGTAATAACCATATATCGGTAATCAACCCGACGCGTGGCGCGTACCGGAATCTTGCGTCGGTGTAGACATGTCCATGTGACATCAACAACAAGACGATAATCAAAATGGAAACATACCGTGGAATTCTCCATCACCGCCCGACGCGTCCAGTAAGTTCTCAACAAGTCAACGGCCACTGCCGAGACGCGGTAACACAGAAATACCACACTTGCACAACCAAGGCTATCATCACAAGCATAGGCAAGTTTCACAACAACAAGCATAGGCAAGTTTCACAACAACAAGCATAGGCAAGTTTCACAACAACAAGCATAGGCAAGTCTCACACAACTCAAAGTACTTTCATTTTATGCCAAAGTCTGGGTTTGTAACCCCAAAGTACTACATACGTTAAGTTCTTTTAAAAGAGATCCATTACTTTTATAAAAGTCACCCGATACCCGTAGTATTAGAATGACCAACCCACATTCCTTTTCAAAATCAAGTAACAACATTCTTTTCCTAAGTTCGGTTTGCCTAGTTTCAATTACTCAAGCTTCTCATTTTCAAATGGTTTCATAGTTCCCAAACTTAATCACTTGATTCCTTTTTAGAACAATTGAGTAATATATGTCTCACGTGAGTAGGTTATTCTTGTTTACATCATTCTTATTACAAAGACCATGATCTAGAAAATGTAATATCATTTTGTCTCATCTTAGTTTCTATGCGGATGGAGGTTTCTACTGGTTTTTAATACGATACATCATTATTCAAACATTTTCCTTTATTAACGCGATTAGTGCTGTCGATACATTCCGATTTCAAATCAGTAAAACATTATCCCTTTAAATAACACCAAGTACTCATTACTCACGAATGAGGTTTCACAAACATTCATATTAGAACAAATAAGTTAAGTCTCTTATCTTATAAGATCAAGTCTCTTAACTTCTAACATCAGTAAACCATTTTCTTTACCTCTCTTAAGACATTATACCTAACTCCCCATAAAGCTTAGTATAACTCTTTTTAAAACCTTTTTAAAACCAAGTGTTACTCTTCCTTCAAAACGATTATAAATCTTTTGAAATACATCAAGTTCTTTATTATAACTAGCCAGTTATAATTCACATCAGTTACCTTTTAAAACCACAAAGTATTTTCTTACCTACATAAAGCTGTTATAACCAACTTCCCATAAAGCCGTTATAACACTTTATGTTTTAAGAACAATCAAACACGATTAACACGTACGCGTCTACCGTACTACATAGTTCACACATATCATGCTAGAAGAGATAGGAAGAGGTTCACATACCTCGCGACGATTGTCGACTAATAGCAAAACGCTCAAGTACCTCAAACCGGCTACTCCTTAAGCCGTGGATCACTCCACACGTAGTACTTCAACCTATAAGGCCACGCGCGCTATTAACATCTAGATCTCAACGTTCCATAATCTCTGAAAATTCGGCAGACTCTCCCGCCACGCTAAAATCTCCTTCTATCGAGTAGGCTACCAAGCCAACCGGGGGTTTACACGCCTAACCGGACGTGTACAATTCTACTACCCAGTAATACTACACAAGTCTCATGTCTGATCTATGTAATTACTGATTCGATTCGATTCTTAATTCTTCAGCTTAAGTCAAAAGACATTGCCAAGATTACTAAGTATAGTTCTATATATAGTATACTGACTATATATTCAAACATGTAATTTCCAATTACAATAGAAGGATGATAGTGTTTACCTCGATAAGCCCAAAATTATCCAAGTATAAAGTCGATCACGAGCAACGCTAGCTCCTACTCCGCGCTCCAAACAACCCTTAGAAGTTCTAACCAACTTCTACTTACAACTTCAACAACGGTGAAGATTTCCTTAGGGTTTCGTTTTTGTGGCTAAAGGAAGTATAATCGTATTTTCCGGGCTTTGTATAAGTGTAACCTTGGGAATACTACAAGGTATTTGGGCCAAGGTATTTGGACATTATAACAATATTAGGAGAGTACTTCTATACCACAACAAGGGTATTATACGAAGACAACTAGGCTAGGGGTACCCCACGCCAGTACCACAAAGGGGAGGGTGTGCTCGCCACAAGGCCTCACGAAAAGGAGGAGGAGGAAGCTCTCGGCTAGCACAACAAGAAGGGAGGAGAGGGTTTCAAGACTTGGAAGTTTTGGAATGGATGAAGTCTTCACACTTGGGGTATTTATAGCAAAACCAAAGTCCAACAAATGGACAATATTAAGACATGTTCAAGTCAAGTTTAAGGCCAAGATCAAGACAAGTGAACCCTAAATCCTACTCCACAAAACACTCCACAAAACAATCCACAAAACAAGGCCAAAACAAGGCACAATTCAAGGGACCAATCGGCCAAGGCCAACCGATCCTCTTGGGCGCCAATCGCCCAAGTCCTCCACTTGCTACGATGTGGGGTGACATACGTCACCCTCCCGTTGGTCCAAAATGTTCGTCTCTCGGAAAAATCCGCAAAATTATAAATGACATAGCCGGAATTTTCTACGAAGCCGTGGAAACGTTAAAAAACGACTCTAATCGGCACTTGTGCCCAAAATTTCAAACATGCCTAACTTAAGGCTCAAAATTGCGACGCACGCCCACACGCATACTGCGAAATACGGGTATAACACTCGCTCGCTGGAGGCAAGAAATGTGCAAGAAATGCCTCGAGAACTCGTTCCATACAATGGAAGTGCATGATCTCGCCGACAGCTCGCGAATCAAACCGATCGCGGTATCACGCGCCGTCGCGAACCAAGACCACCGACTCGGTCTCGAAGCCTTGATCACTTTACGATCCGGCAGAATCGCTTCGGATGAACTCTTGCGGATCATCCTCGTGCCTCGACCAGTAGAACTCGCGGCTACAACTCAGAAAGTCCCGTAGCCTCAAACTATCCGATCTCGGGTGAAACACGGGTGCTCGGGCTGCTGCGTCGGCCTATCCTCATGTATGCCACGATCACGGCGATGGCGCCATCTCTTTGTAACCCATCTCCTCCGCTCCGGTGTGGGTGAGGCTCAGTATTGTGGTCTCAGCCATCGGCCGCGGCTCCAAACTCTACTGGGGCTGGCGGCGTCGCAAAACTCGCCGTCTGAAGCACTATCTCAGGTAAAGACCGGGCCTGCGCCCCCATACTCCTCTATATCCTACTAGCAGCTTCCTCGGCTGCCTTGCCTATCTGGGCCCGGGTTGCCTTGCGCGGAGGCATAACTGGTGAAAAACGCAATATGTCAGAAGGGTCCAACTTATAACACAACGCTAAGGCACGATCTCAGAATGAGAAGAATGGAAACCAATCCTAAATGTCCTGCAGCCTCCTGATTATAGATGTGGTGCACAACACACCGATAATCAAGACTCTACTAGACACGGTATGTAGACACTTTCCGAGAATTAACTGCTCTGATACCACTTTTGTCACGACCGATCCGGGCGTGGATCGTGCCTACCGGGCACCCTAGTGATACAACATCAGAGAAAATCAGCGGAAATAAAAACTTTAAACATGAAACAAGAGATATGAATATAAAAGCATTGACCAAGGTTACCTTTTGCATATATAACTAAAAAGCTGAAGCAGATTACATCCTTACAAACCCCGCCACAAAGATTTTCTACGGACCTGCAGAGTTTTTATACAACATGACGGGACAGGGCGCCATACCCTCAATGTACAAGTACCTACAATGTGAGGACTATACTAAAAGATAAGCCTCCGAGAAACGGAGCTTCCCAACGCTGAATGCGATCCTATGAACGAGGATCAACAATCGGTGTACCTCTACTGCGGCATGAACGGCCCGAAGGAGGTCGCATAACAGTAGCAAGTATGTGAAACGAAAATCAGTAAATGAAATCATAGCGATCTATATAAAGCGTGAGACATGTATGATAACCAAACTACGATCCATAATAAATAGCGATCATGTAAGTCGTGGACTCACGCTCGAGTCATCACTCAAATATAACTATGGGTCTCACGCCTCAACATCAATCATGCCCGTGGAATACCTTCCTCATCACGGCGATCTATGATATAATAACACCACGAGTACACATGAACACCAAGTCCTACGAGTCATAAAACCGTATGGGGCAAGTCTGAAGGCTAACTACCGAATACCAAAGCCGCGATCATCAACTGGCGGGCAAGTGAAGCCAACTACGGATACCAAAGCCGTACTAACAATACTATACAACCAAACCACGAAGGCGTCGGGGAAAGTCTGGCCGACTACGGATACCAAGGCCGTGTCACGTGGCCGGGGCAATCTGAGGGCTAACTACGGTACGGTGTATCACGAGACTTCGCCACTAAACTGAACGGGGCAACTGCGAGGGCTAACTACCAGGTACAAAGGCCGAATCAACCACGAGACGGGACAAGTACGAAAGCCGACCACCAGATACCAAGGCCGAATCAGTAAAACCTCATGGAGAGCTAGTCCATGGAATAACACTATCAATAGGAGCGTACCCGTGGAATTCTCCGTCACTGCCGGTACGTCCAAGTAATATCATAACAAATCAGCCGACCCTCCATTGAGAGACGCGGTGGTATAGAAATACACTACTAGCACGACAAGGCTATCACACGCAAACATAGGCAAGTTACACACAACTCAAGGTACTTTCATTTTATGCCAAAGTCCAGGTTTTAACCCCAAAGTACTACGTACGTTAAATTCTTTTTAAAAGATCCATTTCTTTTACAAAGGTCACCCGATGCCCGTATTATAAAAATAGAGTGACTAACATTTTTAAGTAAACCAAAACAACTTCCATACTTTCCTTTTTAAACCAAAACACTTCTCCTTTTAAAATCAAGTTACAACATTCTTTTCCAAAGTTCAAGTTTGCCTAATTTCAAATATTCACGTCTCTTATTTTCGAAAGATTTCATAGCTCATAGTCTTAATCATTTAATAGCGTAGTTCTCTTTTAAAACAATTTGAGCAACATATGCCTTATGTGGGAGCAGGTTATTCTTGTTTATAACAATCTTATTAAAGCAGCCATGATCTAGGAAATGTAATACAATTTTGTCTTATCTTAGCTTCTATGCAGATGGAGGTTTCTACTGGTTTTAATAAAAAAACTTATATGTCAATACATTTTCCTTTATTAACGCCGCAGTTGGTTCGTTCGATACTTATTCTCATTTCCAAATCAAGAAACATTATTCTTTAAAAACCAAGTACTGATTACTCACGAATGAGGGTTCAGACTTCTTAAAAACTTTCATATCAATTCAATTAAGTTAAGTCTCTTATCTTCTAAAATCAATAAACCATTCTTTTTATTACTCTTAAGTCGTTATACCTAACTTCCCATAAAGCTAGTATAACTCTTAAACTTTCAAAACCAAGTATTACTCTTCTTTCAAAAACGGTTCTTAATTCTTTTGAAATACTTCAAGATTCTTATTATTTAAAACTCAAGTCAACAGACCTCGAAGTAAAACCTCGTTCAGTTAACACACGTACGTCTACCGTACTATATACATATTCTTTTAAAATATCATGCTCAAGAGGATATGAAGAATCACATACCTCGCGACGATTTATCGACTATTAGCAAATAGCTCCAAAGTACTGTAATCCTGCTAGCCTTTTCCACCCTTCGAGTAGAATACGCTACTCGCAGTACTTCAACCTATAATGGTTATACAAGTCTATCAATGTCTAGACTATTCGGTAGAATAAATCTAGATACAAGATTCTACGGAAAATTGGGCAGCACTTCCCTACCCGTCAAACTTCACAATTCTACTGTAAATAAAGTCCTATGTAAGTACAGTTCATTTCCCTTCTTATATACCTTCCTTGTATATAACTTATACTTAATTCTTATACTTCAACAGTATGTAAACTCTAATTACAAAAGAAGGTCAAGAGTATTTACCTCGATAAGCCCAAAATTATCCAAGTTTAAATATCGATCCTGAGTAACGTTTAGCTCTACTGCAGGCGCTCCAACCGCTCCAACAACCCTTAGAAGTTCTACGCAACTTCTACTTAATACTTCAACTCGCTATGAAGATTTCCTTAGGGTTTCGGTTTGAGACTAAAAGGACATAAGGTAGTATTTTCGGGCTCTACGTATAGAGGTAACTTTGGAATACTACAAGGTAGAAGGCTAAGGTATTTTGGAATAGTAACAATACTTGGAGAGTATTTCTACCAAAGGGGGGGGGGTGTTTCTCGGCCAACACCACTAGGAGGGGGGGATATCTCTCGGCCAAGGGGCCTCTCAAAGGGGGAGGGGTGCTCTTTGGACGAGAACACTACACTAAGGGGGATAGGGCTTCAAGACTTAGAAAGTGTTTTTGGGATGAAGAAGTCTTCAACAAGGGGGGGGGGGGGGTATTTATAGGGAGATCAATGGCCAAGATCAAGCCAAGTGGGGGGCAAGTGGAGGGTCAAGATTTGTCCAAGTGCACCCTAACCCTACTCCACAAATCCCTCACAAACATTGACCCAAGTTTTAGGCCACAAAAAGGGGAAGAAAACGTGCACCAATCGGCCACCACAACCGTCCACTTGAGGGTGACAAGTGTCGCCCTCTAGTTGGTCCAAAATATTTTATCTCTCGGAAAAATCCGCAAAAATTATAAATGACATAGCCGTAATTTTCCCTTCGCAAGTTTTGTAAAACGTTTCGTCGAAAAACGATTCTTTTCGGTAGTTGTGAACAAAATTTCGCCACTTTACCTACTTAAGGCTTAAACTTTTGTACGTACGCCCTCACGTACATACTCTGGAAATACGAGGTATAATATTCTCCCCTCCTTAGAAACATTCGTCCCGAATGTTCCTTCTCAAGACGGATAACGATAAAGTTCCTCTCAACTTAACCAAGTTGCCAATGCCACACCTGGTCACAAAAATAACACACGCGCAAATATTCAACCCAAGTCCCCGAGAAATCATTCCTACATCACAAAAGCTTCCACCCTGGTCTAAAGGATACTCCCTTCGCATCTTCACTTCACAACAAAATGATCTCTTTTATTCTGCTAACACACGTTCACTTCTTTCCTTACTCGTCGTAATCACTTGAACTCTCCCAGTATACGTACCATACTTCAGTTTCCAAAATTTCTGGAGCCACTACCTCCAAACTTGGTCATCTTACTAGCCTCGATCTTCTTTAAGGACATTCCCGGCCTTCACGATCCGCTTCTGGTCGAACATATCCACGAACTCATACGATGGTCATCTAAACCTGGGCCTAGCACCCTCGTGACCCTACCACCTGGCGGGACCACCTGAATCCCGGCTTAATCCGGGCTACGGGTTGACCCGCAATACGTCCTCAACCCGACCCTCCGTCGCCAAACACTTGTTCTCCCGACCCGGAACAATCTTACCTATTCAAGTCCAGAAAGCTACCACTTTCATCTTACACAACTCACAGAATTATCCCACAATACATTTATACGCAAACCAAGTATTTCGACAAAGATGATCGGTGTATTTTATATACACCTTTTGAGTCAGTCTAGTTAGTCTTTTGTCCCGTTTTGTACATACAAAGTGTCGTATTAGGATAGATTTTCTTTCTTTTGAGTCAAAGTGGCTAAAGTGGCCAAATGGCGGAAAAGGAGCGAAAAGGGGAAAAGAGAGTCTTAGAGTGAAAGCGGAGAAAGTGGCAAACGAGGTGAAATCGGACCAGTAGCGCGGCCTCCTGCGATCGAAGCTAGCGCGGCGCGCTATTATTGAAGAAGGCAGAAGATTGCGCACGCGCCTGAAGACGAGAAATAGGCGCGGCGCCTAAACATCAGAAGCCACAGGAGTTGCAGCGCGCGGCCTCGCAGCGAGATATCGGGCGGCGCCAAAACACCCGTATTGCAGAACTTTAGCGCATGGCCGACAGCGCGCGCGAAAAATTAGGTCTTTTGGATTTTTGGGCCAGCTGGAAGGAAAAAGAAGGGAGACGTTTTAAACCTATAAAAGGAGAACCCTAGGCGCTTTTCAAGGGTTCCTTTCTTGCAAAACACAAGGTTTTCTTGCCTAGGAGATTGAGACCCAAACATTAGTAATTTCTTTTCTTTTTCTTTTCTTTAATTCAGTTTTGCATGATGAACTTTGAATTAGTTCTTGTCATATTCATGGCTAGGAACTAATTCTCTTATAGAACTTTCTATGTTGAATTCTTGAACCTTATGTTATAAAGTAATGCATGCTTATGGTTATTATTCTTATTGAGAGATCTATCCAATAATTGAGTTGAATTCTTGGTAGCTAATTGACAACTAGTTATCACTATATGATTTCTAATCAGTTACGAAAGGAGGATTGTGAATATCTTGTAAGTTGGGTAGCGGTCTTGAATTGGGGATGAAAATACCTCAATTAGATTTGTAGCGTTGATGAGAGGCTTAACAACCCTAATTTTGCGCATTGTGCGTGACGGCCAACTAGGTTTTGTGCTTAATCCTCCTATAGAGTTACCCTTATCGTGAAAGTTAGGTAAGGAACAATCTGGGGTTGAGTGTTTATATAACCCTAACGGGAGTATAAAGCGATTTCGTAAACCCGCTTTCTCAAAGAAGAACACCATAAGTAATGCATTAGTAAGTAACATGGCGGATAGTAAGGATACATAGAAGCCCTATTCTCATCACATCTGAATTAAATCTTTATAATTAATTAGCTTTTATAATTCTTAGTCATAAACAACCAATCACTCATTAATTCACCAAATAGATACTAGAAAATAGACAATTGGTACTTGAACCCTAATCCCAGAGGACGATATTCGGTCTTATCTAAGACTATACTACTTGATACGATAACGTGCACTTGCGTTTAAAGTGTGTGCATATTACGCGCATCAAGTTTTTGGCGCCGTTGCCGGGGATTAGGCAATAGTTCAATATCAAATTATCTATTTTTAATTTCTAATTTGGTTTTAATTTTTTTATTTTTACGTTTTTCGTTATTAAAAAAAAAAAAAAAAAAAAAAAAATCGAGGTGCCGTGATTCGTTGTTGGTTTTGATTTATCTCAGGGATCCTTAAGACATGGATTTCTACTGTCAATATGATCGAGCTCCAACCATAGAGGAAGAGAGGGAGGAATTACGAGAAACTCTACTCAGTCTCACGAGGTCCCAAACTCGGTTCATGGACGAAATGAGGTTGGGTATAAAGAAGTTGGAAACGCAAATAGCAGAACTCGCAATCATATTCAACAGCGAACAAATTGAGAGCACGAATCACACCCAACTATTGAGGAATCCGGCAAGACGGTTGGTGTAGAGAAGGAGAAGAGTGCAGAGATCCAATTATTCACCTTCTTGGATTCCTTGGAAAATCTTTTTCTTGTACCTATTGCAGAAGAAACACCACCAGCTGTCAAAGTTGACTCCCAAACAGGAAGTCAAAACCATCAAGGGCACCCCCTAGAGTTGAAAGATGTAGGGAATCTCACTGATCCCTACATTAGAGAGAACCTAAAAGACAAGCATGTCTTGTATACTTGGGGGATAATCGTATATTTGAGGCCCTTGTTTGAAGCAATTGTTGTAGTTGAAGTGAGACCTGCAACAATAACTCTGCGGATTGCAAGCAGTTCGCAGAAGGATCCAATGGGCACTCGGAAAGGTTAATTGCGTCCGGCTAAAAGACGTTAAAGACAGCGCTTGTTGGGAGGCAACCCAATGTTTTTAATTATGTTATTTTAATTTCTGTCTTTATTTTATTTTATTTTGTCTTGAACAGTCTCACGGTCTTGGGTTCTTGTTTTGTGTTGTTGGATGAGTGGGTGAAAAGTCAAACCAGGAAAAAGGAGCAACAATGAAAAAAGGAAAAAGCGATCGTCAGCTGGCTCCAGAGCTCAGCGGCCGCGAACTCAGAGGGTCACAATACTAGCAGCGAACTTCAGAGAGCCATATTTCCGTGCAAATTCCAGAATTTTTCATCCTAGACCTCCGTTATGACCGCTGTGTTGTGTCAGTAAGTTGTCATTTTTCTTTTATTTTCTTTGAGTCTTGCACACATTGGGGACAATGTGTGATTTAAGTTTGGGGGTGTTTTATTTGTGTCTTGTTATGTTTTATTTAAGTCTTTGTGATTGTTTTTGTGTTTATTTTGAGTCACCAAATTTTTTTTTTTTTTTTTTTTTTTTTTGAGTCACAATTGCCTATCAAAGATCATGTATGCTGTAGTTGCTAGAAACACCTAGTGAAGTAAGGTGGAATAATGTAACGGAATAGAAGCAACTATCTAAACACCTAGGTTAGATATGCCAAAAACTCACAAAATCTGTCTATTTGGAGTTTCTTGCTTGAATTATGCATGCTAAATGATGAAAACCTATGTGTTATGATTGCTTGCTATTTGAGGCGAAATAAGTAGGATATGCATGTTAGGGAGATGACTCAGGCATTTCTTTGATAGCCAATTCTTACCATTCTTTTCTATCCCGGACTTTAAAAGTATCCCTAGTCAGCCCCATTGAGCCTAAAAATTGAAACTTCTTCTTTGACACCCTATATTCCCACAAATTGTGCCATAAGTAAAAATATGAAGTAGTGGAATAAATTGTGTTAAAAAAGAGGAAAAAAAAAATGAGCTTGTTGCACTGATAAAAAGTAATAAGATAGAGGCAAAAGCCTAAGTTTGGGGTGCTTGTTATTATAATACTCTTCATTCTCCCAAAACAAAGAGGAAAAGATAGAATTGAAGTGAAGAAAAGAACAAAAAGAAAAGGGAAATACTGAAAAGCTAAAGAGCTTATGGTACACAAAAATGAGCCTAAATGCCTATTTTTACCAACCCCTACCTAAGCCTACATTACAACCCTTAAAGTCCTGAAGATCTCTTTTATGCATATTCAGGATTAGTGGAGAATAGCAAGTAAGCATGCCATAGGATTTTTGAATTTATATGCATGATTTAGTATATTGACTTCCATTAAAGCATGATAAATATGAGTTTGCGAAATATCTAGCTCAATGTGTTTAGTGTGCTGAAAAATTTCATGTTACATGTTCCTGCATATTATTCTGCTAACCTTCATGTTTTTCTAGTTAACATTCATGCAGCAAAAGTGATCAATGGCAGGGAGTCTGTTTATTTTCTTTGTTGATTTTCTTATTTATTGAGTCTGTCATTTTATTGTATTTCTTTCTATCTTTGCTCGAGGGCGAGCAAAGGTTAAGTTTGGGGGTATTTGATCGGTGTATTTTATATACACCTTTTGAGTCAGTCTAGTTAGTCTTTTGTCCCGTTTTGTACATACAAAGTGTCGTATTAGGATAGATTTTCTTTCTTTTGAGTCAAAGTGGCTAAAGTGGCCAAATGGCGGAAAAGGAGCGAAAAGGGGAAAAGAGGAGTCTTAGAGTGAAACGGAGAAAGTGGCAAACGAGGTGAAATCTGGACCAGCGCATGGCCTCCTGCGATCGAAGCGGCGCGGCGCTATTATTGAAGAAGGCTGCAGAAGATTCGTATGGCCTCGAAGACTGAAATAGGGCGGCGCTAAACATCAGAAGCCACGGGAGTTGCAGTGGCCGGCGCTCGCAGCGAGATATCGGGGCGCGCCAAAACACCAGTATTGCAGAACTTTAGGCGCGCTTGGCCGACAGGCTGGCGCCGACGCGAAAAATTAGGTCTTTTGTGGATTTTTGGGCGGGCACGGAAGGAAAAGAAGGGAGACGTTTTAAACCTATAAAAGGAGAACCCTAGGCAGTTTTCAAGGGTTCCCTTTCTTGCAAAACACAAGGTTTTCTTGCCTAGGAGATTGGAGACCCAAACATTAGTAATTTCTTTTCTTTTTCTTTTCTTTAATTCAGTTTTTGCATGATGAACTTTGAATTAGTTCTTGTCATATTCATGGCTAGGAACTAATTCTCTTATAGGGCTTTCTATGTTGAATTCTTGAACCTTATGTTATAAAGTAATGCATGCTTATGGTTATTATTCTTATTGAGAGATCTATCCAATAATTGAGTTGAATTCTTGGTAGCTAATTGACAACTAGTTATCACTATATGATTTCTAATCAGATTCTGAAAAGGAGGGATTGTGAATATTCTGTAAGTTGGGTAGACGGTCTTGAATTGGGGATGAAAATACCTCAATTAGATTTGTAGCGTTGATGAGAGGCTTAACAACCCTAATTTTGCGCATTGTGCGTGACGGTCAACTAGGTTTTTGTGCTTAATCCTCCTATAGAGTTACCCTTATCAGCGAAAGTTAGGTAAGGAACAATACTGGGGTTGAGTGTTTATATAACCCTAACGGGAGTATAAAACGATTTCGTAAACCTGCTTTCTCCAAAAGAAGAACACCATAAGTAATGCATTAGTAAGTAACATAAGCGGATAGTAAGGATACATAGAAGCCCTATTCTCATCACATCTGAATTAAATCTTTATAATTAAGTAGCTTTTATAATTCTTAGTCATAAACAACCAATCACTCATTAATTCACCAAATAGATACTAGAAAATAGACAATTGGTACTTGAACCCTAATCCCAGAGGACGATATTCGGTCTTATCTAAGACTATACTACTTGATACGATAACGTGCACTTGCGTTTAAAGTGTGTGCATATTACGCGCATCAAAAGACTAACCGTAAAATCTTTTATTCAAGCCGGCCTTACATCTAAGGTCTCAACGTGTAATATTCTAAGGTTCATACCTTCCCTGTCTCCACACTTATTCTTTCAACTATCCATGTCTCTAAACCACAATATACACAATGCTATCTGTACATAGTACTCAACTTATAATCATCGTATCACGCATGCAAAACTCTAGAAGGTTAAGGATATACCTGAAAAGATAGGCGGTTCAAAGGACCGCTAAAACTGGGAACTTCCACCGCGACCTCTGCCGTGGCCTGCCGGTGTACGAATATCCTGCCTAGCTATGGAAGGTGAAGAACCCGCAACTGATCTCGTAGTCTGTGCTATCCTACCAGTGCTACCCCTGGTCGGACAGTCTCTCGCCAGATGGCCCTGTTGGCCGCAAGAATAACAATCTCCCAAGTTAGTACGACACTCTCCCTTATGAAGTTTTCCACAACGGCCACACTGAGACAAGGGCGACCTCATCCGGCGAGCACTCCTACTCCCCTGAAAATCTGAAACCTGGGAGCCCTGACCTGCTCCTGAATATCCCGAAGGTCCCGAAGGCTGTGGAGAACCACTCTGCACTGGCGGAGGTACATAACTAGTCTGCCGCTGAGGCGGTCCGCCTCGAAAGTTATCAAAGGACCCTGCTGTTCTGGCCCTCTTCTGCTGATCTTGGTCATCCCGTCGACCTCTCATCTCCTCACATCCAAGTGCATAAGCCTGCATGCGGGCAATGTCCATGCCAGGCTGAAGAGCTACACCCGAACAAGCCTCTGCCAAGTAGTCATCGAGCCCGGTGACGTAGCGGTGCACTCTGTCCTCCATACTAGCTACTAACGCGGGGACATACCGAGCCAATGAGTCAAACTCCATATTGTACTCCCGAACCGTACGCCCGCTCTGCCTCAACACCAAAAATCTGTCGGCCCGAGCCCTCCTCGTCTGTGGAGGCAAGAAATGTGCAAGAAATACCTCTGAGAACTCGTTCCATACAGCTGGAAGTGCATGCTCTCCCCGGGACAGCTCGCGAATCAAACCGATCATTGCGCAGATCACGCGGCCGACGCGAACTAAGACCACCGACTCGGTCTCCGAAGCCTTGATCACTCTCATGATCCGTCAGAATCGCTTCGGATGAACTCTTGCGGATCATCCTCAGGCCTCGACCCGTAGAACTCTGGCGGGCTGCAACTCAAAAAGTCCCGTAGCCTCAAACTATCCGATCTCGGGTGAACCACGGTGCTCATCGAACCGCTGCGTCGGCTATCCTCGTATGCGGCCACGATCCCGGCGATGGCGGGCCATCTCTTTGTAACCCATCTCCTCTGCTCCAGGCTGTGGGACTGGAGGCTCAGGTACTGTGGTCTCAGCAGCCACTGCTGCGGCTCCAAACTCTACTGGGGCTGGCGGCGTCGCAAAACTCGCCGTCTGAAGCACTATCTCAGGTAAAGACCGGGCCTGCGCCCCCGTACTCCTCTGTATCCTACTAGCAGCTTCCTCGGCTGCCTTGCCCATCTGGGCCCGGGTTGCCTTGCGCGGAGGCATAACTGGTGAAAAACGCAATATGTCAGAAGGGTCCAACTTATAACACAACGCTAAGGCACGATCTCAGAATAAGAAGAATGGAAACCAATCCTAAATGTCCTGCAGCCTCCTGATTATAGATGTGGTGCACAACACACCGATAATCAAGACTCTACTAGACACGCGATGCGTAGACACTTTCCGAGAATTAATCGCTCGATACCACTTTTGTCACGACCGATCCGGGCGTGGATCGTTCTACCGGGCACCCTAGTGATACAACATCAGAGAAAATCAGTGGAAATAAAAACTTTAAACATGAAACAAGAGATATGAATATAAACAGGCCAACCAACCGGTTACCTTTTTGCATATATAACTAAAAACTGGAACAGTTACATCCTTACAAACCCTGCCCACAACAGTACTACAGACCTCTAAGAGTTTTTATACAACATGACGGGACAGGGCCCCGCCATACCCCTGAATGTACAAGTACTCTACGGTGATGGGGACTATACCAAAATATAAGCCTCGGAGAAACGGAGCTTCCCAACTGAATCTGCGATCCATGAACGAGGATCAACAATCGGTGTACCTCACTGCGGCATGAACGCGCCCCAAAGCGAGGTCAAGATAACAGTACCAAGTATGTGAAATCAAAATATCAGAATGAAATCATAGCGATCTATATAAAGCGAGAGACATGTATGATAACCAAACTACGATCCATAATAAATAGCGATCATGTAAGTCGTGGACTCACGCCGAGTCATCACTCAAATATAACTATGGGTCTCACGCCTCAACATCAATCATGCGTGGAATACCTTCCTCACCGCCAGCGATCATGATATAATAACACCACGGAGTACACATGAACACCAAGTCCTACCTGAGTCATAAAACCGTACGGGGCAAGTACGAAGGCTAACTACCAGATACCAAAGCCGCATCATCAACTGACCGGGGCAAGTACGAAAGCCAACTATCAGATACCAAAGTCGTACTAACAATACTATACAACCAAACCACGAAGGCGTCGGGCAAGTCTGAAGCCGACTACCGGATACCATGGCCGTGTCACGTGTTGGCCGGGGCAATCGAGGGCTAACTACAGTACTGGCCGTATCACGAGACTTCGCCACTAAACCGAGCGGGGCAAGTGCGAGGGCTAACTACAGTACCAAGGCGAATCAGCCACGAGACGGCAATCTGGCAAAGCCACCACCGATACCAAGGCCGAATCAGTAAAACCTCATGGAGAGCTATTCCATGGAATAACACTATCAACGAGGCGTGCGGAATTCTCCGCCACCGCCAGACGCCCAAGTAAGATCATAACAAATCAGCCGGCCCTCCATCGAGAGACGCGGTGGTATAGAAATACACTACTAGCACGACAAGGCTATCACACGCAAACATAGGCAAGTTACACACAACTCAAGGTACTTTCATTTTATGCCAAAGTCCAGGTTTTAACCCCAAAGTACTACGTACGTTAAATTCTTTTTAAAATATCCATTTCTTTTACAAAGGTCACCCGATGCCCGTATTATAAAAATAGAGTGACTAACATTTTTAAGTAAACCAAAACAACTTCCATACTTTCCTTTTTAAACCAAAACACTTCTCCTTTTAAAATCAAGTTACAACATTCTTTTCCAAAGTTCAAGTTTGCCTAATTTCAAATATTCACGTCTCTTATTTTCGAAAGATTTCATAGCTCATAGTCTTAATCATTTAATAGCGTAGTTCTCTTTTAAAACAATTTGAGCAACATATGCCTTATGTGGGAGCAGGTTATTCTTGTTTATAACAATCTTATTAAAGCAGCCATGATCTAGGAAATGTAATACAATTTTGTCTTATCTTAGCTTCTATGCAGATGGAGGTTTCTACTGGTTTTAATATAATTACTTATTTGTCAATACATTTTCCTTTATTAACGCTGCAGTGGTTCGTTCGATACTTATTCTCATTTCCGAAATCAGTAAAACATTATTCTTTAAAAACCAAGTACTCATTACTCACGAATGAGGGTTCAGACTTCTTAACAACTTTCATATCAATTCAATTAAGTTAAGTCTCTTATCTTCTAAAATCAATAAACCATTCTTTTTATTACTCTTAAGTCGTTATACCTAACTTCCCATAAAGCTAGTATAACTCTTAAACTTTCAAAACCAAGTATTACTCTTCTTTCAAAAACGGTTCTTAATTCTTTTGAAATACTTCAAGATTCTTATTATTTAAAACTCAAGTCAACATACCTCGAAGTAAAACCACGTTCAGTTAACACACGTACGTCTACCGTACTATATACATATTCTTTTAAAATATCATGCTCAAAAGGATAGGAAGAATCACATACCTCGGGACGATTTATCGACTATTAGCAAATAGCTCCAAAGTACTGTAATCCTGCTAGCCTTTTCCACCCTTCGAGTAGAATACGCTACTCGCAGTACTTCAACCTATAATGGTTATACAAGTCTATCAATGTCTAGACTACTCGGTAAAATAAATCTAGATACAAGATTCTACGGAAAATTGGGCAAGACTTCCTACCACAAACTTCACAAGTTCATCAGAATACAAATTCCATGTAAGTACTGATTCATTTCCTTCTTATATACCTTCCTTGTATATAACTTATACTTAATTCTTATACTTCAACAAAGGTCACGACCAACCTGCCCGTGGTAGTGCCTTACCGGCACCCTAGTGATACAACATCGAGAAAATCGTGAAATAAAAACATGAACATGAATTAAGAGAAAAGATAAACAAACAAAGCAACCAAAATTGCCTTCATCATATATACATAAATACGAGCAGCTTATCCTTTTACAAACCCCGCCACAACAAAGCATGCACTTATGATTTTACAACGGCTATGACGACGGGGCCCCGCCATACCCCGAATGTATAAGAATCTCTGCACTGTGGTAACATACCAAAAGATAAGCCTCGAAGGAACGGAGCTTCCCAATACGCGAAAGGTGATCCTAAAATGGATCGACACCGATGTACCTTTACTCATGCGTGTAACGCACTCAAGGAGGTCAAGACAACAGTACCAAGTATGTGAAATCAAAATATCGTAAATGAAATCATAATAGTCTATAAAGCAGAGACATATATGATAACCAAACTACGATTCACAACATAAGAGCGAATATGTCAAGTCGTGGACTCACGCCTAAAAGTCATCCTCATGCCCGTGGAACTCCTTCCTCACCGCTGCGATCTAGGTACAAATCATGTGATACGTATAATGTGTCTCGCCCATCTTATGGACCCAATATAGAAAAGGGTGGAATACATTCCGGATGAACCTAGTCAAGTGAAATACATTCCGGATGAACCTGGTCCTCAAGTGAAATACATTCCGATGAACCGGTCCTCAAGTGAAATACATTCCGGATGAACCGGCCTCAAGTGAAATACATTCGGATGAACCAGAATCAAGTGAAACACATTCGGATGAACCTAGTCGAGTGAAATACATTCGGATGACCCAGAGTCAAGTGATATACATTCGGATGAACCGGTAGTCGAGTAGACAAGATTTACACAACAAGGCTATCACACGTAACATGGTCAAGTTTCATAACAACAAGCATAAGCAAGTTACACACGACTCAAGGTACTTTCATTTTATGTCAAAGTCCGGATTTTAACCTTAAAGTACTACGTCCGTTAAATTCCTTTTAAGATCCATTTCTTTTACAAAGGTCACCCGATACCCGTAGTATAAAATTTGAGTGACTAACATTGTTAAGTAAACCAAAATGCTTTCCTTTGTAAAATCAAGTAACAACCTTATTTTCCAAACGTTCAAGTTTGCCTAATTTCGAATGCTCAAGTTTCTCATTTTAGAAAAAGGTTTCGTAGTTCATAGTTTTAAATCCTTTAAAACATAATTCTCCTTTAAACGTTTTGAGAAACCTATGTCTTATAAGTGAGTAGGTTATTCTTGTTTATAATCAATCTTATTAAGCAGCCATGATCTAGGAAATGTAATATCATTTTGTCTCATCTTAGCTTCTATACAGATGGAGGTTTCTACTGGTTTTAATAATACTTCTTTAGTCAATACATTTTCCTTTTATTAACGCTGCAGTGGTTTGTCGATACACATTCTGATTTCAAATCAAGAAACATTCTTAAGCCGTTATACCTAACTTCCCATAAAGCTAGTATAACTCTTAAGCTTTCAAAACCCAAGTAATACTCATTCTTTCAAAACGATTCATAAATCTTTTGAAATGCTTCAAGTTCTTTATTAACACATATCAAGCCAGTTATTATTCAAATCAGTTACCTTTTAAAAACCACAAAGTATGTGCTTATCCACATAAAGCTATTATAACCAACTTCCCATAAAGCCGTTATAACACTTTATGTTTTAAATCAATCAAATACATTTAGCACATGAACGTCTACCGTACTACATAGTTCACACATATCATGCTAGAAGAGATAGGAAGAGGTTCACATACCTCGCGATGATTATCGACTAATAGCAAAACGCTCCAAGTACCTCAAACCGTCTGGCTACACTCTCACCAAGCATCACCCACACGTAGTACTACAACCTATAGAGGCCACAAAGCGCCTATTAATATCTTTAGATCCCGACGTAGAATATTCTACAGAAAAATTCGGCAAAGACTTCCCCGCAACAACAGAAATCTCCTCCTCTATCGAGGCCGGCTACCAAGCCAACCAGGGGGGGGTTAACACGTCTAACCGGACGTGTACAATTCTACTACACAGTAAAGTTACACAAGTCTACTGTAATACAGTCCTATGTAATTACAGTTCAGTTCTCTTCTTTAAATTCAGGCTTAAGTCGCAAGACATTGCCGTAAGTATTATTCAGGCTTAAGTCAAAAGACATTGCCGCACAACTATATTCAGTTCTATATATAGTATACTTAACTATATACTCCTACAACATGTAATTTCCAATTACAACAGAAGGTCAAGAATGTTTACCTCGATAAGCCCAAAATTATCCGAGTTTATATGTCGATCCTGAACAACGTTTAGCTCCTACTCCGGGCGCTCCGACCCGCTCCAAACAACCCTTAGAAGTTCTAACCAACTTCTACTATAACTTCAACTACGGGTGAAGATTTACTTAGGGTTTCGTTTTAGTGACTGAGGGAAAGTATAATAGTATTTTCCGGGTTTTTGTAAAAAGGGTACTTTGGAAAGTACTACAAGGTATTTGGCTAAAGTATTTTGGGCATTATAACAATACTTGGAGAGTATTTCTATACCACAAAAGGGGGGTATTTATACGAGACAACTAGGCTAGTGGGTACCCACGCAAAACACCTCAAAGGGGAGGGAGGTGGCTCTCGCCAAGGGCTCAAAGGGGAGGGTGTGGTGAAAGCTCGAGAGGGAGTATTTTGAGACTTAGTTAGATTGCTCAAGTTTTGGAGGAAGAAAGTCTTCAACTAGAGGGGTATTTATAGGTCAAGTGAAGGCCAACCAATGGCCAAGATCCATCCAAGTGTTAGGCAAGTGTAAGGTCAAGATTAAGCCATGTGCAACCTTATCCATCTACACAAAAATATCCTACCTAACCCTTGACCAAAAAAACAACACCAAAAACGTGCAAATGGCAAGCTTTGCCGTCCACTCCTTCCAATTAGAGGGTGACAAGTGTCGCCCTCTCGTTGGTCCAAAACGTTTCGTCTCTCGGAAAAATCCGCAAAAATTATAAATGACATAGCCGGAATTTTCCCTACGAAAGCTGTGGAAACGTTTTGAAAAACGACTCTAATCGGGTGTTGTGTACAAATTTCAAACTAGCCAACTTTAAGGCTCAAATTATAATACGACGCTACCACGCATATACTGAAATACGGTATAACATTCTCCTCCTTAGAAACATTCGTCGAATGTTCCTTCTCAAGACGATAACGATAAAGTTCTTCTAATAAGTTGCCAACGCCACAACTGGCCACGAAACAACACATGCACGCAAATACTTACATCCAAGTCCACGAGGAAACACCTCTAACATCACAAACTTTTGTCACCTTGCCGCGAGGTTCTAGTGTCACCCGCGACCCAACCAATGGTGCCGATCGCATGCTATTCCCGAGGTCTAAAATATACATCCTTCGCACCTTCTCCCTTTACAAGAAATGATCATATCTATGCTCGCAATACATGCTCGCCTCTACCCTCACTCGTCGTACTCTTCTCGAACATCTTGAACTCTTCCAGTACGTACCACACTTCGCCATCGCCTGTGTCTTCAAAACTTTGGAGTCACTACCTCCAACTTGGTCATCTTACTAACCGCAATCTCCTTAAGGCCATTCCGGCCTTCATGATCCGCTCGGTCGAACATAACCACGAACTCATACGACGGTCATCTAAACTTGGGACTAGCACCCTCGTGACCCTACCACTGGGCGGACCACCCAGGTGACCCCACCTCAAACAAAGCCGCGGGTTGGCCCGCAACACGCCCCAACCCGACCCATCGTCGCGCCAACTCTTGCTCCTCGACACGGAACAATCTTGCTAAATCACATCATGAAAGATACCACTTTCATTTACCCAACCAGGACTAATCACACAACACATTCTAGGCATAAAATGCACTGACAAGGATCACTGAAAATATTGTACTCAAGACGGCCTTACATCTAAGGTCTCAACTGTAATATTCTAAGGTTCATCATTTCCTCACCCTGTGCTTACCCTTTTTCCCCAACTGTGTTCCTAAATCACATTTTAGCACAAAGCTATCCGAACATAACACTTAACACTTTAACATAACATCAAAACATACAAGCCTCTAGAGGGTTAAGGATATACACAAGCTACCGCTCCACTCTAATCATAAGTCCGCCGCAGGCGCATAATCGTAGGCGCGATGAACCCGCCATCGATCCAAAGGTCGCGCCAAGCCGCCGCACCTCTCCTATAAGCACGCCTTCGTCACATGGCTCGACGGCCGCAGTGAAGCAAGCACCCGAAAAAGACGACATTTCGGGATGATGTTTGCCACATCGTGCACACCGTGAGGGACATGAATCTGGCCGCTAGCACTCACGTAAACTTGTGGAACTGAAGCCCCGAGCTCGACCAGCCCCGAATACCCCGAACGCCCCGGATCGAGGGGACCACTGCATCGTGGAGGTACATAACTAGATCAGCTGAGGCGGTCCGCCTCGAAAGTTACCAAAGGACCTGCTGCTCGCCTCTTCTCGCGATCTCGGCCATTCCGCCGACCTCTCCGTGCCTCACATCCTAGTGCATGAGCTTGCGTGCGGGCAATGTCCATGCGGTGAAGAGCTACACCCGCATAAGCCTCGCCAAGTAATCGCCCACCTGGCGTAGCGGTGTACTGGCCCTCCATATCGGCTACCACAGTGGGAACATACCGAGCTAATGAGTCGAACTCACATTGTACTTCTAACCGCCCGCCCGCCCCGTCTCAACGTCAAAAATCTGCCCGAGCCCTCTCATGCTGGGGGCAAGAAATGTGCAAGAAATGCCATCTAGAACTCGTCCCAAAATGCTGGAAGTGCATGCTCTTCAAGGGAAAGCTCCCACGAATCAAACTACCAATCGCAGATCACGCGGTGACGCGAACCCAATACCACCGACTCGCCTCGAGGCTCGATCACCTCATAATCCTGTAGAGTCGCTTGATAAACTCACGGTCGCCTCGCCTCTCGATCCATGGAACATCGGCGGGCTACAACTCGTAAAGTCACGTAGCCTCAAATGCTCGCCGGGGTGTACTACGGTGCTATCGGGCCGGAATCGGCCAGATCCAAATTATCTCATATCTCGCCACGACTCGCCGAATCGCCATCTCTTGTACTTATCTCATCGGCTCGGTGCCGTGGATCGAGGCTCAGTATCAGAGTCTCGCAGCCATCCGCCGCGCTCTAAACTCTGGTGCCGTGGCGGCGCGAAACCCGCCGCTTGGCATCGCTCGTATCGACCGCTCGCGCTCGCATTCTCTCAGATCTCACTAACAGCCTCCTCAACCGCTTGCCCATCTGGTGCAGGTTGCCTTACGCGAGGCATAATCGTAAAGGAAAGGAATACGTTAGAGGTCCCAACTTATCACACGCCTCAGGCACGATCTCGTAATGAGAAGAATGGAAACCAATCCTAGATGTCCTATAGCCTCTCGATTATAGATGTGGTGCACAACACACCGATAATCAAGACTCTACTAGACACGGTCAGTAGACACTTTCCGAGGATTAATCGCTGCGATACCACTTTTGTCACGACCAACCGGCCCGTGGATCGTGCCTTACCGGGCACCCTAGTGATACAACATCGAGAAAATCGGGAAATAAAAACATGAACATGAATTAAGAGAAAAGATAAACAAACAAAGCAACCAAAGCATTTGCCTTCATCATATATACATAAATACGAACAGTTATCCTTTTACAAACCCCGCCACAACAAAGCTGCACTCTAAGATTTTACAACAGCTATGACGGACAGTGGGCCCCGCCATACCTGAATGTATAAGTATCTACAGACTCAGTGTAACATACCAAAAGATAAGCCTCATAAGTAACGGAGCTTCCCAATACGCTGAAAGGTGATCCTAAAAGCGGGGATCGACACCGATGTACCTTTTACTGCGCAGATGAACGCACTTCAAGGAGGTCGATAACAGTACCAAGTATGTGAAATCAGAAATATCAGAAATGAAATCATAATAGTCTATAAAGCAGAGACATATATGATAACCAAACTACGATCACAACATAAGAGCATCATGTCAAGTCGTGACTCACGCCTAAAAGTCATCCTCATGCCCGTGGAACTCCTTCCTCACCGCCAGATCTAGGTACAAATCATGTGATACGTATAATGTGTCTCGCCCATCTTATGGACCCAATATAGAAAAGGGTGGAATACATTCTGATGAACCGTAGTCAAGTGAAATACATTCCGGATGAACCGGCCTCAAGTGAAATACATTCCGGATGAACCGGTCCTCAAGTGAAATACATTCCGGATGAACCTGGCCTCAAGTGAAATACATTCGGATGAACCGGTAATCAAGTGAAACACATTCGGATGAACCTAGTCGAGTGAAATACATTCGGATGACCCGATAGTCAAGTGATATACATTCCGGATGAACCTGAGTCGAGTAGGACACGATTTACACAACAAGGCTATCACACGTAACATGGTCAAGTTTCATAACAACAAGCATAAGCAAGTTACACACGACTCAAGGTACTTTCATTTTATGTCAAAGTCCGATTTTAACCTTAAAGTACTACGTCCGTTAAATTCCTTTTAAGATCCATTTCTTTTACAAAGGTCACCCGATACCCGTAGTATAAAATTTGAGTGACTAACATTGTTAAGTAAACCAAAATGCTTTCCTTTGTAAAATCAAGTAACAACCTTATTTTCCAAACGCTCAAGTTTGCCTAATTTCGAATGCTCAAGTTTCTCATTTTAGAAAAAGGTTTCAGTAGTTCATAGTTTTAAATCCTTTAAAACATAATTCTCCTTTAAACGCTTTGAGAAACCTATGTCTTATAAGTGAGTAGGTATTCTTGTTTACAATCAATCTTATTAAGCAGCCATGATCTAGGAAATGTAATATCATTTTGTCTCATCTTAGCTTCTATGTGATGGAGGTTTCTACTGGTTTTAATAATACTTCTTTAGTAAATACATTTTACTTATATTAACTCTGCAGTTGTTTGTAGATACACATTCTGATTTACGAAATCAGTAAAACATTCTTAAGCCGTTATACCTAACTTCCCATAAAGCTAGTATAACTCTTAAGCTTTCAAAACCCAAGTAATACTCATTCTTTCAAAACGATTCATAAATCTTTTGAAATGCTTCAAGTTCTTTATTAACACATATCAAGCCAGTTATTATTCAAATCAGTTACCTTTTAAAAACCACAAAGTATGTGCTTATCCACATAAAGCTATTATAACCAACTTCCCATAAAGCCGTTATAACACTTTATGTTTTAAATCAATCAAATACATTTAGCACATGTACGTCTACCGTACTACATAGTTCACACATATCATGCTAGAAGAGATAGGAAGAGGTTCACATACCTCGCGATGATTATCGACTAATAGCAAAACGCTCCAAGTACCTCAAACCGTCGGCTACACTCTCAGTCAAGCAGATCACTCCACACGTAGTACTACAACCTATAGAGGCCACAAAGCGCCTATTAATATCTTTAGATCCCGACGTAGAATATTCTACAGAAAATTCGGCAGCACCTCCCCCCCCGCAACAGCGTAAATCTCCTCCTCTATCGAGGCCGGCTACCAAGCCAACCAGGGGGGGGGGGGTTAACACGTCTAACCGGACGTGTACAATTCTACTACACAGTAAAGTTACACAAGTCTCATCAGAATACACCCTATGTAATTACTGATTCGCTTCTCTTCTTTAAATTCAGGCTTAAGTCGCAAGACATTGCCGTAAGTATTATTCAGGCTTAAGTCAAAAGACATTGCCGCACAACTATATTCAGTTCTATATATAGTATACTTAACTATATACTCCTACAACATGTAATTTCCAATTACAACAGAAGGTCAAGAATGTTTACCTCGATAAGCCCAAAATTATCCGAGTTTATATGTCGATCCTGAACAACGTTTAGCTCCTACTCCGGGCGCTCCGACCCGCTCCAAACAACCCTTAGAAGTTCTAACCAACTTCTACTATAACTTCAACTACGGGTGAAGATTTACTTAGGGTTTCGTTTTAGTGACTGAGGGAAAGTATAATAGTATTTTCCGGGTTTTTGTAAAAAGGGTACTTTGGAAAGTACTACAAGGTATTTGGCTAAAGTATTTTGGGCATTATAACAATACTTGGAGAGTATTTCTATACCACAAAAGGGGGGTATTTATACGAGACAACTAGGCTAGGGGGGGGGTACCCCACGGCAAAACACCTCAAAGGGGAGGGAGGTGGCTCTCGGCCAAGGGCTCTCAAAGGGGAGGGTGTGGTGGACGAAAGCTCGAGGAGAGGAGTATTTTGAGACTTAGTTAGATTGCTCAAGTTTTTTGATGAAGAAAGTCTTCAACTAGAGGGGTATTTATAGGTCAAGTGAAGGCCAACCAATGGCCAAGATCCATCCAAGTGTTAGGCAAGTGTAAGGTCAAGATTAAGCCATGTGCAACCTTATCCATCTACACAAAAATATCCTACCTAACCCTTGACCAAAAAAAACAACACCAAAAACGTGCAAATGGCAAGCTTTTGCCGTCCACTCCTTCCAATTAGAGGGTGACAAGTGTCGCCCTCTCGTTGGTCCAAAATGTTTCGTCTCTCGGAAAAATCCGCAAAAATTATAAATGACATAGCCGGAATTTTCCCTACGAAAGCTGTGGAAACGTTTCGTCGAAAAACGACTCTAATCGGGTGTTGTGTACAAATTTCGAAACTAGCCAACTTTAAGGCTCAAATTATAATACGTACGCGCTCACGTACATACTCTGGAAATACGGGGTATAACAAACAGTATGTAAGCTCTAATTACAAAAGAAGGTCAAGAGTATTTACCTCGATAAGCCCAAAATTATCCAAGTTTAAATGTCGATCCTGAGCAACGTTTAGCTCCTACTCTGGGCGCTCCAACCCGCTCCAAACAACCCTTAGAAGTTCTACGCAACTTCTACTTAATACTTCAACTCGCTATGAAGATTTCCTTAGGGTTTCGGTTTGAGACTAAAAGGACATAAGGTAGTATTTTCGGGCTCTACATATAGAGGTAACTTTGGAATACTACAAGGTATAAGGCTAAGGTATTTTGGAATAGTAACAATACTTGGAGAGTATTTTCTACCAAAGGGGGGGGGGGTTTCTCGGCCAACACCACTAGGAGGGGGGGATATCTCTCGGCCAAGGGGCCTCTCAAAGGGGGAGGGGTGCTCTTTGGACGAGAACACTACACTAAGGGGGAGAGGGCTTCAAGACTTGGAAAGTGTTTTTGGGATGAAGAAGTCTTCAACAAGGGGGGGGGGTATTTTTAGGGAGATCAATGGCCAAGATCAAGCCAAGTGGGGGGCAAGTGGAGGGTCAAGATTTGTCCAAGTGCACCCTAACCCTACTCCACAAATCCCTCACAAACATTGACCCAAGTTTTAGGCCAAAAAAAGGGGAAGAAAACGTGCACCAATCGGCCACCACAACCGTCCACTTGAGGGTGACAAGTGTCGCCCTCTCGTTGGTCCAAAATATTTCATCTCTCGGAAAAATCCGCAAAAATTATAAATGACATAGCCGTAATTTTCCCTTCGCAAGTTTTGTAAAATGTTTCGTCGAAAAACGATTCTTTTCGGTAGTTGTGAACAAAATTTCGCCACTTTGCCTACTTAAGGCTTAAACTTTTGTACGTACGCCCTCACGTACATACTCTGGAAATACGGGGTATAACACTACTGCAGCGTTAATAAAGGAAAATGTAGTGACTAATTAATTATTATTAAAACCAGTAGAAACCTCCATCTGCATAGAAGCTAAGATAAGACAAAATTGTATTACATTTCCTAGATCATGGCTGCTTTAATAAGATCATTAATACAAGTATTGATTTTTTTCTTAAATTCCAAAGTAAGGAACTTGTTTTCTAAAAGAAAAGAGACTTGAGGAATTTGAAGTGTTTTGGTTTAAAAGAAAGGCATGGTTTTGTCTTAAGATGGTTTAAAAAGAAGGTATGGAAATTGTTTTGGTTTACTTAAAAAGATAGTTACTCTATTTTTGATACTACGGGTATCGTGTGACTTTTTGTGAAAGAAATGGACCTTTTAAAGAGTTAAAGTATGTAGTACCTTGGGGTTAAAAATCCGGATTTGTTGTAATAAAATGAAAGTCTATGAGTACGTTGAACTTGCCTATGCTTGTTATGATTTCAGTTACAGTATTTTTCAGTTTCACATACTTGGTACCTGTTGTACTGACCTCCTTCGAGGGGTTGCGTTCATGCCGCAGGTAGAGGTACACCGGTTGTTGATCCTCGCTCATAGGATCAAAGTTCAGCGTTTGGGAAGCTCCGTTTCTCCGGAGGCTTATCTTTTGGTATGATTCCCCGAGATTGTAGGTTTTTGTACATTCATGGGTATGGCGGGGCCCTGTCCCGTCATTGTTGTTATAAAATTCTTAGAGGTCTGTAGTACTGTTGTGGGTCGGGTTTGTAAAAGGATATAAATGTTCGGGTTTTATATATATATGCAGAAAGGTGACCGTTTTGGTTAGCCTGTTTCTTATTGTATATCTTGTTTCATGTTTAAGTTTTTATTTCCGCTGATTTTTCTCTGATGTTGTATCACTAGGGTGCCCGGGGTAAGGCACCAATCGCGGGCCCGAGGTCGGGTCGTGACAGTTGTTCATCCGACGGAAAATCTTCCGAACGTCGGAAAGGAAAAATGTTCGTTGGTGAGAATTAGATTCTCAAAATGCATTAATTGAAGAGTATGAAACTTATTATCATTATGGAAATTTATTTTTTACGTATTTGGTCACGTGGGGCCCACCTGAGGAATTTTACGTTTTGTGGGGCCCACGAGGGTTACGAAATTTTATGGACGAATGGGAGGGCGACACATGTCACCTCCCACATGGTCTTGGACGAAAATTAGCAAGGATAGAATGGTCATTGATAACGTGGATGAATAAGTCTTGCTAGCTTGAGAAAATTGACTTAGTCAACTTGTCCACTTGGCTAAATAATTAATGTCCTTCATCCTAGCCACACATATGTTGATATCTTGACCCTCCATTATGTTATATATACATACTAGTAGCAAGACAAGAGTTCTACACTTAGTAAAATTTTCAAGAAATTATGTTCTTCACAACATAGCTCTCGGGTTTGCCCCTCTTCACAAGACAAAATTTTTTGTTTGTTGTCCAATAATCTCCCCACTTTAAACCAAGGTTCCTAAGGGTATTGTAAGGGTATCTCAATAGAAAGATCCCGGAAAAGTGGCGTTTTCGTATTAGTCGCAAGGTGAAAACCTAGTCACTTTCCTAGGTTTGGATTGGCAACTTAAGGAAAGTTGTTTGTGATCTTCCAAGGGATTCAAGTGGCGGATTGGAGTGTCAAGGAGAGGCTCTAAGTTTCTAGGGAGCGACTTCGGATCTTGAAGTGGATTAAGGCTCGTTAAGGTAACAATCTTGTTCTCTTAAGTATTATAAGATTACATATTGTTGTAGCCTTATATTTTATGTCACACCCCGAACCCCGGTCCCGTGACTGGTGCCCTACCTGGGCACCCTTCTACTTTAACAACTAAGTAAACTGCGGAAATTAAATAACACCCCTTTTTTTTAAGACCAACATACGTGCAAGGGCAAAGCCGACAAGGCTGCCCTAATATACATAACAAAAGACACTACACCGTACATGAGTCCAATCCCACATATGAATACAGACCTCTAAGAGTTAAACTGAACTATGACGGGACAAGGCCCCGCCGTACCCATAATTGTACAAAAGCCTGTACTGAAAGAATTTATACCAAAAAGATAAACTCCCGAACAGAAGGAGCTATCCAAAAACTCGAAAGGTGGTCCTATACCGCCGATCACCAAACAACAGACCTAAACTCATGCAGATGAACGCAGCCGAAGGAGGTCAAGAAGAATGTACCAAGTATGTGAAACGATGAAATCAGTAATGAAATCATAACAGTCTAAACAAAACAGGAGACATGTATGATAGCCAACCTACAGTACACAATACATAAGCAGTTATATCAAGTCAGGGACGCATGCCCTCAAAGTCACTATTCAAATATAACTATGGGTCTCACGCCCATAATATCAATCATGCCCGTGGAATCCTTCCTCACTGCCGGCAGTCCATGATATAATATAACACCAATAAGCATATCCAAGGAATATCCCTCGTGGTCGCATGCCCCGGAATCCCACATCGTATAAGCATGACCATGGGGTATACAAACAAATCCGGGAATCAAACCCGCCTCGTCACGTGCCTAATCCCACATCGTATAAGCATGTCCAAGGAGTATCCCTCGTGGTCGCATGCACCGGCATACCACATCGTATAAGCATGACCATAGGGTATCCTTCGCGGTCGCATGCCCCGGCATCCCACATCGTATATGCATGACCGTAGGGTAACACAAACAAATCCGGGAATCTAACCCGACTCCTGGTCACATGCCCCGGAATCTCACATCGTATAAGCATGTCCAAGGAGTATCCCTCGTGGTCGCATGCCCCGGCATCCCACATCGTATAAGAATGACCATAGGGTATCCCTCGCGGTCGCATGCCCCGACATCCCACATCGTATAAGCATGACCGTAGGGTAACACAAACAATGGAAGCATACCCGTGGAATCCCACTCACCGCTTGTGACGCCCAAGTAAACTTACAACAAGGCAGCCGACCCTCCAACCGAGAGTCGCGGCAACGTAATAAAACATAATACTTGTACTCAAATGCTATCACCAGGACATATTGGCAATTCTCAACTAAACAAGCCAAAGTACTTATCAAGGCACACATAGAATAATTCTCAATTAAACAAGCCAAAGTACTTATCAAGGCATACATAGAATAATTCTCAATTACACAAGCCAAAGTACTTATCAGGGCACACTTAGACTAATTTTCAATTAATCAAGCCAAAGTACTTATCAAGGCACACTTAGAATAATTCTCAATTAATCAAGCCAAAGTACTACGTACGTACATTCTTTTCAAAAGACTCCTTCTATGTAAAACCCCAAGATACTAACACCCGTAGTATCAAGGTGTGTCTATTTTTTCAAAGTAAGTTACTACACTTTTAGAAACTCATCTCAAAGCTTAAAACCAAGTAACTTCAATTTTTCACAATCTAGGCAACTTATGCCTAATAATCAAAATAGACAACTTTCTTAACTTTCCATAAAGTCGTTATAACCAACTTCCCATAAAGCCGTTATAACCCTTTATGGTTTTAGACATATTCATTCCTTTTTATAACCAAGAGACTTATACTTAAAACCAAGTATCACATGCTTACAAATCAAGTTCTTAACTTTCAAAATACTTCAAGTCTCTTAATATTTAGAGAACAAGTTTCTTCTCTTAAATCATGTCATTTCTCCTCTTTTAAAACAATTAAGTAAATCACTCCTTTGACTCCCCTAAAGTCATTATAACAACCCTTAGGTTTTGGAACTAAGGCACTAGCCAAAAGATTTGGAAACCACTTCCTTTCCAAGACTCTATGTACTTTAAGAAAAAATACTTTCACTTATAAGAATCCAACTTCACTAAGGAAATGGATTATACAACTTACAATTTAAACATCAAAGTACAACCAAGGAAGTACATAAAACAAACTCTATTTTAGGCAATCCAAATACAACCAAGGAATGGATCATTTAAGGAGTAGAACTTACTTTCTTTACCTTAAGGAATCATGCTAGAAGAGGAGAGAGTTCACATACCTTTTCGGCTAAATCCACAAGCTAAGCCGAATACGCCGTACGTAGAAGTGTCAACCTATAATGGTCACAACAAGACTATCAACTTCTAGTCTCTAACGTAGAATAATACTAAGTATACGGTCTCTAATTCTACGGAAAATCGGCAGCACTTCCTTTGTTTCTACTCACTTTGCCACCTTTTTCAAGGCCGAATACAATAACCAACACGCCACATTTAAGGCTCAAAACAACAACCAATCAAAGGGGATTACACGCCTTACAATACGTTTAAAATTCCGCCCCACAATTTATATCAAGTAGTTCAAAAATCCAAGCCATTCTCGACCAATCTTATAACCAACAACACTAAGTCTTTTCCAATTCTTTTTTTTCAATTCCAAGTTCTAAGGTCTAACATGTTATATAGCCATAAACAACTTCAACAACTACAATTTCCCTCTTTATACAACATGCGACGACTTAAACTAGTAATCGACTTGAATTGAAATCTTAAAGCTAACATGCTAGTTTTCGGATTAGGGTTCCAATAGCCAATATACTTCTCAAACTTCATAATATACACCTCATGCTTGCTAATATCCATAGCTACTACAACAAGTAAATCTTAACTACTAAAACGACAAAATTTATACCTTTATAAGCCCTTAAAATTTCCAAGATTCAAAGTCGCGCCTTAGCAATTCTTAGCTCCTTTCCTTAGGTTCCAATCCTCCCCAAGCACTCCTTAGAAGCCTATGAAGAACTCATCTTCAAGTTCCAACTTCAAAGTTGAAGAACTCCTTAAGTTTCCGCCTTGCGACTAATACGAAAACGTCATTTTTCTGAAATCTTTCTATTGAGATATTCCTACAATACCCTTAGGGACATTGGGTTAAAGTCTTGTGGACAAAGGATCAAAACTACAAAATTTTCTTGTGGCAATAAGTGCAAACCCGAGAGCCTCTAGCAAGAACAACAATGTTGTGATATTTTCTAAGTGTAAAATGCCAAGTCTTGCTACTAGTGTAGTATTTAAAACACATTGGAGGGCTTAGACTTAAACAAATTGGTGGCTAAGATGAAGATCACAAGGATTAAGCACAAGTGGCAAGTTGACTTGGTCAACAATATCAAGCTTAGCAAGACTTATCTTCCACCATGGTAAATGACCATTTTACCCTTACACATTTCGACCAAGACCAAGTGTGGGGGTGCCACGTGTCGCCCTCTCATTCGACCATAAAATTTCGTAACCCTCGCGGGCCCCACAAAACGTAAAATTCCTCGGGTGGGCCCCACATGACCAAATCCGTAAAAATTAATTTCCATAAGGTTAATAAGTTCCATACTCTTCAAATAATACATTTTGAGAATCTAATTCTCCTCAATGAACAGTTTTCCTTTCCGACGCTCGGAAGATTTTCTGTCGGAAAAACAATTCTTCCTTTCGTACCAATTTCCAAGTCTTGATTCCTTACATACCTTCTCTTATACATGTCCTGGACTTACGGGGTGTAACATTCTTCCCCCCTTAGAAACATTCGTCCCCGAATGTTCTTAGTTGGTTTTCAATCTATACAAACTCCTGCATAAACTCTATACTATGCCTATCAATCAAAACTGCACAAAACCAATGATGCCACACATGGCCACCACATAACCTATGTACAAAATCTCAATATTGTTTCTTGTTCCCCAATCCTTGGATTTACTATCCAAACTTGGCCCTTATGTCACTTGAATTTCCGCTAAGGCTCTTCTCTGTCCTTACGACCTAGTTCCGGTGGAACGCATCCACGAACTCGTACAACGATCAACTAGACTTGGGCCTTGCACCCCCGGGACCCTATCACATAGCAGGACTATTACCAACTAACGTCACCCCATTCCATACTATCGGTTGACCCGTAATGAGTCCATAACCCTACCCATCGTCACACTTAACTTCTCATTCTTAATCTGAAGTAAATCTCTCTCTTATCTCAAGGTACTTCTCACCCTATCCCCCTATTCACTAGAGGTTCATCACATAGGCCAAAGTATTTCTACCGTACATTCTTCCCTATTGGTCTTACATCACATGGGCAATTACAACTTGTGAACTCTACACAACTATAGTCTCAGTTCACTTACCGTTCTTGTCAACATTCTTAACTTTTCACTTTACTAATCAAAGTATTCCTACCTCTGGGGTACTATCACTTACAACTGCTAGCAACAAATGGAAAACATATACGCTAGGGCGAAATCTGAATCTAACAATGCTCGTATGATTCAAAGAATCGACATATACCTGTACCCCCATGCGATGTCGCCTCCTCATCCTGTCCCGTAGTCACGTCATCTACGCGGTTCGAAGGACCGCCATAACCATAAACTCCACCCTGACCTCTACCACGACTGGCTGACATCTTAACACCCTGCCCTGGGGGACGCACAGCTGTGGAGGAAAGGTAACCAACCATCGGCCTCATAGGCTGAGCCACCTTACCGGTGCTCTTTCTAACAGGACATTCCCACTTCTTGTGGCCCGGACGGTCACAATAATAACAAACACCAGTGCCATGACGGCATTTCCCCAAATGACGCTTACTACATTGGAAACACTGAGGACTATGTGGCCTCGACTGAGAAAATCCTCTGCTCCTTTGAGAACCTCGACCCCTGAAGCTTGGACCGACTCCTAAATACCTTGTGGGATCAACTCTCCCACCTGTGAGCTGCGGGGGTATGTACTGGGTAGGTTGGGACGAATATCTCACTCGCTGCTGAGACAGCTCGTCCAAAAACTCACCGGGATAACCAACCGGTCTAGCCCTCTTACGCTGATCTCTGCGTTGGCCCTCTACCCTCTGTACACCTGTCTGGCCGAATAACCTCCCGCTGAAGAAACTGTAGCACCGCTATCTTGGTCAATAACATAACTGCTTCCCTCATGACCCTATAGTCTTCTCCTAACTGAGAAACTGGAGGCTCGTGTCGGGCCTCAAAACCAGCGCAAGAACTCGCATCGCGAACAACACTGTATACCACAGGCACAAGCCCTATCAACTCTCGAGTCCGACTAGTAGCTCGCTACTCCTTTGCCCTTCAAGGCGTTGCCTCTCGAGGCATAATCAGAACACAAAATTACGTCAGAGAGGAATTATCTTACTAACACAGCTTTATGGCACGATCTTATAGTGAGAAGAATAGAAACCAACTCCTAAAAGTCCTGTAGCCTCCTGTTTATGGGTGTGGCGCGCAACACACCGATAATCAAGACTCTACTAGACACGGTCTGTAGACATTCCGAGGACTGACTGCTCTGATACCACTCTATCACACCCCGAACCCCGGGCCCGTGACTGGTGCCCTACCTGGGCACCCTTCTACTTTAACAACTAAGTAAACTGCGGAAATTAAATAACACCCCTTTTTTTTTTAAGACCAACATACGTGCAAGGGCAAAGCCGACAAGGCTGCCCTAATATACATAACAAAAGACACTACACCGTACATGAGTCCAATCCCACATATGAATACAGACCTCTAAGAGTTAAATCAACTATGACGACAAGGCCCCGCTGTACCCATAATCGCATAAAAGCACATCGAAAGAACTTATACCAAACAGATAAACTCCCAAACAGAATGAGCTATCCAAAAACTCTGAGCAGGGTCCTAGACCTGTCGTTCACCAAACAGCGTACCTAAACTGCGCAGATGAACGCGGCCAAGGAGGTCAAGACGAAGAATGTACCAAGTATGTGAAGCGATGAATCAGTAATGAAATCATAACAGTCTAAACAAAACAGGAGACATGTATGATAGCCAACCTACAGTACACAATACATAAGCAGTTATATCAAGTCAGGGACGCATGCCCTCAAAGTCACTATTCAAATATAACTATGGGTCTCACGCCCATAATATCAATCATGCCCGTGGAATCCTTCCTCACTGCCGGCAGTCCATGATATAATATAACACCAATAAGCATATCCAAGGAGTATCTCTCGTGGTCGCATGCCCCGGAATCCCACATCGTATAAGCATGACCATGGGGTATACAAACAAATCCGGGAATCAAACCCGCTCCTGGTCACATGCCCCAGAATCCCACATCGTATAAGCATGTCAAAGGAGTATCCCTCGTGGTCGCATGCCCCGGAATCCCACATCGTAAAAGCATGACCATAGGGTATCCTTCGCGGTCGCATGCCCCGGCATCCCATATCGTATAAGCATGACCGTAGGGTAACACAAACAAATCCGGGAATCTAACCCGACTCCTGGTCACATGCCCCAGAATCCCACATCGTATAAGCATGTCCAAGGAGTATCCCTCGTGGTCGCATGCCCCGGCATCCCACATCGTATAAGAATGACCATAGGGTATCCCTCGCGGTCGCATGCCCCGGCATCCCACATCGTATAAGCATGACCGTAGGGTAACACAAACAATGGAAGCATACCCGTGGAATCCCACCTCACTGTCGGTACGTCGAAGTAAACTTACAACAAGGCAGCCGACCCTCCAACCAAGAGTCGCGACAACGTAATAAAACATAATACTTGTACTCAAATGCTATCACCAGCACATATTGGCAATTCTCAACTAAACAAGCCAAAGTACTTATCAAGGCACACATAGAATAATTCTCAATTAAACAAGCCAAAGTACTTATCAAGGCATACATAGAATAATTCTCAATTACACAAGCCAAAGTACTTATCAGGGCACACTTAGACTAATTTTCAATTAATCAAGCCAAAGTACTTATCAAGGCACACTTAGAAAAGAATTCAATTAATCAAGCCAAAGTACTACGTACGTACATTCTTTTCAAAAGACTCCTTCTATGTAAAACCCCAAGATACTAACACCCGTAGTATCAAGGTGTGTCTATTTTTTCAAAGTAAGTTACTACACTTTTAGAAACTCATCTCAAAGCATGAAACCAAGTAACTTCAATTTTTCACAATCTAGGGAACTTATGCCTAATAATCAAAATAGACAACTTTCTTAACTTTCCATAAAGTCATTATAACCAACTTCCCATAAAGCCGTTATAACCCTTTATGGTTTTAGACATATTCATTCCTTTTTATAACCAAGAGACTTATACTTAAAACCAAGTATCACATGCTTACAAATCAAGTTCTTAACTTTCAAAATACTTCAAGTCTCTTAATATTTAGAGAACAAGTTTCTTCTCTTAAATCATGTCATTTCTCCTCTTTTAAAACAATTAAGTAAATCACTCCTTTGACTCCCCAAAAGTCATTATAACAACCCTTAGGTTTTGGAACTAAGGCACTAGCCAAAAGATTTGGAAACCACTTCCTTTCCAAGACTCTATGTACTTTAAGAAAAAAATACTTTCACTTATAAGAATCCAACTTCACTAAGGAAATGGATTATACAACTTACAATTTAAATATCAAAGTACAACCAAGGAAGTACATAAAACAAACTCTATTTTAGGCAATCCAAATACAACCAAGGAATGGATCATTTAAGGAGTAGAACTTACTTTCTTTACCTTAAGGAATCATGCTAGAAGAGGAGAGAGTTCACATACCTTTTCGGCTAAATCCACAAGCTAAGCCGAATACGCCATACGTAGAAGTGTCAACCTATAATGGTCACAACAAGACTATCAACTTCTAGTCTCTAACGTAGAATAATACTAAGTATACGGTCTCTAATTCTACGGAAAATCGGGCAGCACTTCCTTTGTTTCTACTCACTTTGCCACCTTTTTCAAGGCCGAATACAATAACCAACACGCCACATTTAAGGCTCAAAACAACAACCAATCAAAGGGGATTACACGCCTTACAATACGTGTAAAATTCCGCCCCACAATTTATATCAAGTAGTACAAAAATCCAAGCCATTCTCGGCCAATCTTATAACCAACAACACTAAGTCTTTTCCAATTCTTTTTTTTCAATTCCAAGTTCTAAGGTCTAACATGTTATATAGCCATAAACAACTTCAACAACTACAATTTCCCTCTTTATACAACATGCGACGACTTAAACTAATAATCGACTTGAATTGAAATCTTAAAGCTAACATGCTAGTTTTCGGATTAGGGTTCCAATAGCCAATATACTTCTCAAACTTCATAATATACACCTCATGCTTGCTAATATCCATAGCTACTACAACAAGTAAATCTTAACTACTAAAACGACAAAATTTATACCTTTATAAGCCCTTAAAATTTCCAATATTCAAAGTCGCGCCTTAGCAATTCTTAGCTCCTTTCCTTAGGTTCCAATCCGCTCCAAGCACTCCTTAGAAGCCTATGAATAACTCATCTTCAAGTTCCAACTTCAAAGTTGAAGAACTCCTTAAGTTTCCGCCTTGCGACTAATACGAAAACGTCATTTTTCCGAAATATTTCTATTGAGATATTCCTACAATACCCTTAGGGACATTGGGTTAAAGTCTTGTGTACAAAGGATCAAAACTACAAAATTTTCTTGTGGCAATAAGTGCAAACCCGAGAGCCTCTAGCAAGAACAACAATGTTGTGATATTTTCTAAGTGTAAAATGCCAAGTCTTGCTACTAGTGTAGTATTTAAAACACATTGGAGGGCTTAGACTTAAACAAATGGGTGGCTAAGATGAAGATCACAAGGATTAAGCACAAGTGGCAAGTTGACTTGGTCAACAATATCAAGCTTAGCAAGACTTATCTTCCACCATGGTAAATGACCATTTTACCCTTACACATTTCGACCAAGACCAAGTGTGGGGGTGCCACGTGTCTCCCTCTCATTCGACCATAAAATTTCGTAACCCTCGTGGGCCCCACAAAACGTAAAATTCCTCGGGTGGGCCCCACGTGACCAAATCCGTAAAAATTAATTTCCATAAGGTTAATAAGTTCCATACTCTTCAAATAATACATTTTGAGAATCTAATTCTCCTCAACGAACATTTTTCCTTTCCGACGCTCGGAAGATTTTCTGTCGGAAAAACAATTCTTCCTTTCGTACCAATTTCCAAGTCTTGATTCCTTACATACCTTCTCTTATACATGTCCTGGACTTACGGGGTGTAACATTTTAACTAGCATGAGGTATATGTATTAAGGTTTGATAAGTGATATGGATTGTGGAAGCCTATAGCCGAAATGGCATTGTGAGCCCTTTGAAATTGAAATACATTTTGGTCGTTAATTATAATCGTCGCATGTAATCTACTTGAAGATTATAGTTGTTATAATCGATTGCGGCTTTGTAACATGTTATACTAAACAACTTGTATTGAAAAGGATTTGGAAAAGATGATATGTTGTTGCACCTTAGCCGAGAATGACATTGTATTATTGGATTATTTTGTATCATTTGTGGGGCGGAATTTTACACGTCTTGTAGGCGTGTAATCCCCTATTGTTAACTTCATTGTTGAGCCTTAAATGTGGCGTGTTTGGTTATTGAATTCGGGCCTTGAAAAAGATGGAAAAGTATGTAGAAACAAAGGAAGTGTTGCCCAATTTTCCGTAGAATTTAGTGACTTTGCACTTAGAATATTCTACGTTTGAAGTAAGAAGTTAATGGACGTATTATGACCATTATAGGTTGAAGTACTAAGTATAGCGTATTCTACGTGAAGGATGGAATAGCTATCAAGGTTGAAGTACTTTGGAGCATTTTGCTACTTGTCGATAGTCGTCGCGAGGTATGTGAACCTCTTCCTTCCTTTGGTATTATTCTATGTATGGAATATACATGTGGTATTATTTCATGTTCCCTTCTACTCTTAGAAGTTAAGAGGTATGTATGTGATTTACTCTATGTAAAGGTTATGTCTAAGTTATCCTAAGTTCTTACCAAGTCTTATGGGGGATGTTGGTAAGAGTCGTTAGGAGGTATTTGGAGCCAAGTTGTCTTGGCTAATTTACGGCACGAATGAGAATAAGTATCGAACAAGCCATTGCAGCGTTAATAAAGGAAAATGTAATGACAATTGCTTATATTAAAATGAGTAGAATTCTCCATCTGCATAGAAGCTAAGATAAGACAAAATTGTATTACATTTTCTAGATCATGGCTGCTTAAATAGGACCGTTATAAACAAGTATAACCTACTCACACACATAAGACATATGTTACTTAACTTAAAGAATTTACGTTATGAAGTTTCAAGACTATGAACTATGAATTCTTAAAAGGCTAAGACTTTATTTTTTTCAAGTTATGAGACTTGATTTTAAAAGCATACGATACTTGGTTTTAGAAAGTATAAGTCTCTTGGTTATAAAAAGAATGAATTTGTCTAAAACCATAAAGGGTTATAACGGCTTTATGGAAAGTTGGTTATAACGGCTTTATGGAAGGTTAAGAGAATGGTTTTCTCTAATAATGTAAACAAAGAAATAACTTGAAATAAGGAAGGGTAATTTGATTTAAAGGTATCACTTGATTAAGTTTTAAAGTAAGGGTCACTTGATTTAGAAGCCGAGAAATGTATTTCTAAAAGTGTAGTGACTTATGTGAAATGTAAACAAGCCTTGATACTACGGGTGTTAGTATCTTGGGATTTTATATGAAAAGGGGACTTTTGAAAAGAATGGAAGCACGTAGTACTTAGGGTTAAATTCCCGGATTTTTTATGTAATAAGAAAGTACCTTGAATATATAAAATGAAAGTCTAAAGATTTTATGAACTTGTCTATGCTTGCTTGTGATAGCCTTGAGTGCAAGTATTATATGTTTACGCTGCCGTGACTCTCAGTTGGAGGGCCGACTGTCTTGTTGTGAATTTACTTGGACGTACCGACAGTGACGGAGGCTTCCACGGGTATGCTTCCATTGTGATTGATCCTTGGACATGCTTATACGATGTGGGATTCCGGGGCATGCGACCAGGATGCGGGTTAGATTCCCGGATTGTCTTTATTACTCCTTGGACATGCTTATACGATGAGGGATTCCGGGGCATGCGACCAGGAGGCGGGTTAGATTCCCGGATGTGTTTTATTACCCATGGCCATGCTTATACGATGAGGGATTCCGGGGCATGCGACCATGTTATGTACGACTATTACTCCATGGACTAGCTCCCCATGAAGACATGTACCCGAGATGAGGGATTCCACGGGCATGTTATATACGATTATTACCCCATGGATTAGCTCTCCATGAAGTCATGTACCCGAGATGAGGGATTCCACGGGCATGAGATATATATATATATATATTGTATATGTGTACGCCGACAGTGAGGTAGGATGCCACGGGCGCGTCACACGGTTATATGTTACACTTACGACTGTCGGCAGTGATGGGGGATTCCACGGGCAGGGGGTATAGATACATATATGTATTGTAGGTGTGTACGCCGACAGTGAGGTAGGATGCCACGGGCGCGTCACATGGTTATATTCTTCACTTATAGCTGCCGGCAGTGATGGGGGATTCCACGGGCATGCTTTGATATTGTGGGCTTGAGACCCGTACTGGACTATGTGATGATATTTGAGGGCTTGTGTCGGTAGCCCTGTGTGACTATTGTTCATGTGTTGAAATAGTCTTCAAAAGGTAAAACTGACTTTCATTACTTTCACTTTGGTAAGGCACAGTGTACTGTTATTTTGGTTATCATACATGTCTCCAGCTTTTTATGTGATCTTATGATTTCATTCTGATTTTTGATTCACATACTTGGTACATATTTCGTACTGACCTCCTTCGGGGGGCTGCGTTCATGCCGCAGGTTGAGGTACATAGCTTGCTGATCCACACTCTTTGGATCACTGTTCAGTTCTTGGAAAGCTCCATTTACTCCGGAGGCTTATCTTTTGGTTCGGTTTCCCCTGAGGTTGTAGATTCATGTATATTCAGGGGTATGGCGGGGCCCTGTCCCGCCACAGTTGTTATGTTAAAACTTCTTAGAGGTCTGTAGTCACATGTTGTGGGTCAGTTTGTAAAGGAAAGGAGGCAACTGCTTCGGTTATGTTTTTTTATATATTCAGGGAGGTAGCCTCATCGGCTAACCTGTTGATTTTATTTCTGTTGATTTATTGTATAAGTTTCATGTATGTTCCGCTGATTATCTCTGATGTATACCTGTAAGGGTGCCCAGGTAGGGCACCAGTCGCGGGGTCGGGTCGTGACAAAAATCAAGTTACTTACCCTTTTAAACTCAAGTAACTTACACTTTTAAAACCAAGTAACTTATGCCTTTAAATCAAGCCACTTCTTCTTTCAAAACTCAAGGAACTTACTTTTTAAATCAAGTAACTCCCTTTTTCAAAATCAAGTAACTTATACCTTTTAAATCAAGTTACTTCTACTCTTTAAATTAAGTAACATATACTTTTCAAATCAAGTTACTACACCTTTAGAAATTCCATTCAAGGTTTTGAATTTAAGCGACTTCTCTTTAAATCAATCAAGTAACTTATACCTTTAAATCAAGTTACTTCTCTTCTTTAAAATCAAGTCACTTCTTCTTTCAACATTTAAGGAAATTATTCCTTTAAATCAAGTGACTCATTCTTTTCCAGTGACGTTACTCCTATCTTTTTAAAGTCAAGTACGCTTGTACTTTTCAATTCAAGCCACTCGACTATAAGGAGAGGCGTGAAAAGCCACTTGCACTTGCTTGATTATTTGGAGAGGGGCGTCGAAATCCTTTCTATTGGTTCTTGCGTGGCAGCTGGTATAGAGTATTATAACTTTCAAAATAAACCAAGTCTCTTATCTTTAAAATTCAAGTATCATATACTTCAAAATCAATTCACTTATACTTCATATAATCAAATCACACAAACTTTCAAATCAAGTCCCATAACTTGAAAATAAAGTCTCGTAATCATTTAAATAAAATAAGTCATGTATACTCCAAATAACAAGACAAATATACTTCAAGAATAAGTCATGTATACTCTAAAACAAGGCAAGTATACTTCAAGGATAGTCATGTCGATAGAAGGAAGAAGTTCACATACATCGTGACGACTAACCAACATGACAAGTAGCAATATGCTCCAATGTACTTCAACCTTAGCGTCTATTCCACATTCCAAGTAGAATATGCTACACGTAGTTCTTCAACCTATAACGACGATAGCACTTCTATCAACAACATACTTTCTAGTATAAGACTTATACCAAATAGTGTCCTCTAATTCTACAGAAAATTGGGCAGCACTTCCTTTGTTTCTACGTACTTTTCCACCTTTTTCAAGACCCGAAATCAATATCCAATACGCCACATTTAAGGCTCAACAATCAGCTAATCAAAGGGGATTACACGCCTAACAAGACGTGTAAAATTCTGCCCCACAATTCATATAACATAGTCCATTTAATTAGTCCATTTTAACCAACTTCTAGGGCCATTCTCGGCCACAACCAATTCAATACAACATATAGTCCTTTTTCAATTCTTTTCAAACCAAGTTGTTATTCCAACATGTTATACAAGTCATAACAATTATAACAACTAAATTCCCTTTCTTGTATAACATGTAACGATTATAACTAACAACAAAATCGATTTACAATTTGAATGGCTAACATGTCAAGTCTCGGATTTAAGCTTCCAATGTATCTTAACACTTATCAAACTTCATTCCTTATATCACAAGTTCATATATCAACTACTATAACATGTAATCTTCAATTACATTAGGAAGACAAAATCATTACCTCAATAGGCCCAAATATAATCCAAGACTAAAAGTCGATCCTTAGCAACTTTAGCTCCTTTCCTTTACGTTCCAATCCACTCCTAGCAACCCTTAGAAGTTTATAACCAACTTCTCTTCAAGTTTCAACTCAAAATGTGAAGAACACCTTAGGGTTTCAAGGTGCGACTAGCGGATTAACGTAGTATTTCCGGGATTTAAGAGGTTGTATATGCTTAACATACTACTAGGGACCTTAGGTTTGAGTATGGGGATTTATCAACAACAAATGAAGAATTTTTTCCTCTTCTAGAGAGCCTTGGCCGAGAGCCTCTTAAAGTGTACCACAAGTTCTTGATTTTTTTCTAAGTGTGGAATTAGTCTTGCACTAGTATGATATATAATACATCCAAGGGCTAAGATTAAAACACAAGTGTGGTCAAGATGGTGGACAAGTGTGGGTGAGACCCACTTGTCCGCTTGTCTTTCAAGACATCATAAATATATATGGTCAAAGTCAATGCCATGTGGGGGTGACACGTGTCACCCTCCCATTGGTCCCGAATTTATTTCATCACCCAAAAATCCATAATTGGTCAAAATATCTCAAAGTATTGTGGGCCCCACAAAACCGTAAAATTTTCCCGTGGGTCCCACGTGACCAAATCCGAACTTTAAAAATCCAAAATTCCAATATATTCTCTATGTCCCAAATATCAAATTTGAGAATCAAACTCCACTTTCTAAACCTTTTTCCTTCACGAGGGTCGAAATAATTTTTCGTAGGAAAAAGTAATCTTTCTTTCGTTTCAAACTTAAAGTCGTATCTTCTCACGTACGTCCTTATATACATGTCCTGGAACTACGGGGTGTAACATTCTTCCCCCCTTAGAAACATTCGTCCTGAATGTTCTTAATAAGTTCCATCTAAACCGATATCAGTATAGTCCCCTTTAAATATACTCAACACAAATCAAATATGCCACACATGGCCACAATACCTCGCACATGCATATCCATCAATCAAAAGCCAAACGAGGAATCAAATCTAGGGTGTACATCACCACTATTTACTCCCAACCATGGCCTAAAAATATTCCCCTTTCGTACCTTCTTTTCTCATACTATAAACACTTGTTCACTCATTTTCTTACATGTCGTACTCTTCTCGTACTTCCAAACCGTTTCTAGTACACGTACATAATTTCAAATATTGCTTCTGTTCTCCAATCCTTGGAGTTAAACTTGGTCATTATACTCAGATTCAATTTCCGTTAAGGCCCTTCTCGGCCCTCACGACCCGGTTCTGGTGGAACGCGTCCACGAACTCGTACAACGATTAACTAGACTTGGGCCTTGCACCCTCGTGACCCCTATCGCATAGCGGGACCACCTTCAACTTACCCCACTCCATTTCTAGCTACGGGTTGGCCCGTAATCAGCCCACAACCCGACCCATTATCGCACTTAATTCTCATTCTTTGTCCGAAATAAATCTTACTACCCGAGAAGGCCTTATACATCCAAGGTCTCAGCAGTTATTAATATTCTAAGGTTCACAATTTTTTTCTATGCCCTAAGCCTACATTATCAGTCCCCACATACGGGAAACGTAGCTTCTTAATATCTCACAATCATGTTGTCTTACTCATAACAACTCAATATTATCTGTACGTAACACTTAAGCATACTATATAACTTGACAAACTTCTGATAAACCATAATTATTCTAGGCAACACACATATGGCCCTAAATAAATACGCTCGTACAGATATACATCATCATAATACCATCTTATACGATAATTTTACCAACCTGGATACGCAATCCATACAATCCTTTCTGGGTCACTGTTGCCTTTCTCAAAGTTGCAATCATAATAATACATTAGGGAGAGACTACCCTAACAACACAGCTCTATCGCACGATCTCAGAATGAGAAGAAGGGAAACCAATCCTAAATGTACAGCAGCCTCATGTGTATAAGTGTGGTGCACAACACACCCATACACAAGACTCTACTTAGACACGGTCTGTAGATATTCCAAGGACTAACTGCTCTGATACCACTCTGTCTTACCTCGAACCTCGAGCCCGTGACTGGTGCCCTATCTGGGCACCCTTCTATTCATACGACACAATAAACTGCGAAAGGTAAATAACACTCATTTTTTTTTCTAAAAACAAAGGCAAAGCCGATAAGGCTGCCATAATATAAATCACCCAAAAGGGTCTATACTGTTCAATAATGTAAATACAACTCTAGGCAGTTCAGCCCACATATGAATACAGACCTCTAAGAGTTTGGATAAATACTATGACGGGACAAGGCCCCGCCGTACCCCTGAATATACCTAGCCATAATGACAAGCTCCGGAACATTGGAGCTATCCCATAAAGCTGAACAAGGATCCTAAGCTCGCGGATCCACAATGGAGTACCTAGACCTGCGGACATGAACGCAGCTTCGGCGGAAGTCGATAACAGGTACCAAGTATGGAACAGAAATACAGTACAATAAACAAGATCATAACTGTACAAAAGAATGACAGGGGCAAGTATGAAAATCAAATATCAGATCCTACCGTGTCATATAACCATCAGAGCCAACTGTACCTTGTATCACTGTATCACTATAACACCGTACCACTTACAACTATGAAAGCCATGTCAAAATCAGGGACACCTGCCCTTAGTATATAATGTCACAGAAGCATGCTCGTGGAATACAACCTCACTGCCAGCATGTAACAAGTATAATATACAACCATCATTAGATAAGCATGCCCGTGGAATTCCAACATCACCGTCGGCATGTAAAAAGTATAATACTCAATTATCAGTACACTGTGCCTTTTTAAAAAATAGAGTAAACTTTACCTCTTATTAGACAAAATGAAGGCACCAAACATTTTGAACAACCAAGGCAATACCCTGCCTTCCTTTTTAAAACAAACAAGACAATACCACGTCTTCCCACAAAGGTATATTGCCCGGCCCATTCTGGGACGCGGTAAAGTCACATAAGTCTGCCCATAAAGGTATACTGCCCGACCCATTCTGGGACGCGGTAAAGTCACATAAGTCTGCCCATAAAGGTATCTTTGCCCGCCATTCTCGGGACGCGTAAAGTCACATAAGTCCGCCCATAGGTATCTTGTCCGGCCATTCGGGACCCAGAAAGTCATATAAGTCTGCCAATAAAGGTATACTGCCCGGCCCATTCTGGGACGCGGTAAAGTCATATAAGTCTGCCCATAAAGGTATACTGCCCGGCCCATTCTGGGACGCGGTAAAGTCGTATAAGTCTGCCCATAAAGGTATACTGCCCGGCCCATTCTGGGATGCAATAAAGTCGTATAAGTCTGTCCATAAAGGTATACTGCCCGACCCATTCTGGGACGCGGTCCACACATAAATGACTGTACACATAAACTATCACAAGTAACTATGTGTCATATAAAATCCTCTTCTTACTTCTCGCTAAGTCGTTATAACAACTTCCCATAAAGCTATTATAACAACTTTTCATTTTAGAGAACTTAAGGCACTTTATCACATCTTCCTTTTTAATAACTCTAAGACATTTTCATAACTTGAAACCTTAGGGAAACTAAACCCAAAGTATTACGTACGTCTATTCTTTACAAAAGAATTGTTTCATGCAATATTTAGGGAGTTGAACCCAAAAGCACTTTCACTATTAAAACCAAGTTACTTACCCTTTTAAACTCAAGTAACTTACACTTTTAAAACCAAGTAACTTATGCCTTTAAATCAAGCCACTTCTTTTTTTAAAACTCAAGGAACTTACTTTTTAAATCAAGTAACTCCCTTTTTCAAAATCAAGTAACTTATACCTTTTAAATAAAGTTACTTCTACTCTTTAAATTAAGTAACATATACTTTTCAAATCAAGTTACTACACCTTTAGAAATTCCATTCAAGGTTTTGAATTTAAGCGACTTCTCTTTAAATCAATCAAGTAACTTATACCTTTAAATCAAGTTACCTCTCTTCTTTAAAATCAAGTCACTTTTTCTTTCAACATTTAAGGAAATTATTCCTTTAAATCAAGTAACTTATTCTTTTCCAGTGACGTTACTCCTATCTTTTTAAAGTCAAGTAAGCTTGTACTTTTCAATTCAAGTATTATAACTTTCAAAATAAACCAAGTCTCTTATCTTTAAAATTCAAGTATCATATACTTCAAAATCAATCCACTTATACTTCATATAATCAAATCATACAAATTTTCAAATCAAGTCCCATAACTTGAAAATAAAGTCTCATAATCATTTAAATAAAACAAGTCACGCATACTCCAAATAACAAGGCAAGTATACTTCAAGAATAAGTCATGTATACTCCAAAACAAGGCAAGTATACTTCAAGGATAGTCATGTCGATAGACGGAAGAAGTTCACATACATCGTGACGACTAACCAACACGACAAGTAGCAATATGCTCCAATGTACTTCAACCTTAGCGTCTATTCCACATTCCAAGTAGAATATGCTACACGTAGTTTTTCAACCTATAACGACGATATCACTTCTATCAACAACATACTTTCTAGTATAAGACTTATACCAAATAGTGCCCTCTAATTCTACGAAAAATTGGGCAGCACTTCCTTTGTTTCTACGTACTTTTCCACCTTTTCCAAGGCCCGAAATCAATATCAAATACGCCACATTTAAGGGTCAACAATCAGCTAATCAAAGGGGATTACACGCCTAACAGGACGTGTAAAATTCTGCCCCACAATTTATATAACACAGTCCATTTAATTTGTCCATTTTAACCAACTTCTAGGGCCATCCTCGGCCACAACCAATTCAATACAACATATAGTCCTTTTCAATTCTTTTCAAACCAAGTTGTTATTCCAACATGTTATACAAGTCATAACAATTATAACAACTAAATTCCATTTCTTGTATAACATGTGACGATTATAACTAACAACAAAATCGATTTACAATTTGAATGGCTAACATGTCAAGTCTCGGATTTAAGCTTCCAATGTATCTTAACACTTATCAAACTTCATTCCTTATTTCACAAGTTCATATATCAACTACTATAACATGTAATCTTCAATTACATTAGGAAGACAAAATCATTACCTCAATAGGCCCAAATATAATCCAAGACTAAAAGTCGATCCTTAGTAACTTTAGCTCCTTTCCTTTACATTCCAATCCACTCCTAGCAACCCTTAGAAGTTTATAACCAACTTCTCTTCAAGTTTCAACTCAAAATGTGAAGAACACCTTAGGGTTTGAAGATGCGACTAGCGGATTAACGTAGTATTTCCGGGATTTAAGAGGTTGTATATGCTTAGCATACTACTAGGGACCTTAGGTTTGAGTATGGGGGTTTATCAACAACAAATGAAGAATTTTTTCCTCTTCTAGAGAGCCTTGGCCGAGAGCCTCTTAAAGTGTACCACAAGTTCTTGATTTTTTTCTAAGTGTGGAATTAGTCTTGCACTAGTATGATATATAATACATCCAAGGGCTAAGATTAAAACACAAGTGTGGCCAAGATGGTGGACAAGTATGGGTGGGACCCACTTGTCTTTCAAGACATCATAAATATCTATGGTCAAAGTCAATGCCATGTGGGGGTGACACATGTCACCCTCCGATTGGTCCCAAATTTATTTCATCACCCAAAAATTCATAATTGGCCAAAATATCTCAAAGTATTGTGGCCTCCACAAAACCGTAAAATTTTCCCGTGGGTCCCACGTGACCAAATCCGAACTTTAAAAATACGAAATTCCAATATATTTTCTATGTCTCAAATATCAAATTTGAGAATCAAACTTCACTTTCTAAACCTTTTTCTTTCACGAGGCTCGAAATAATTTTCCGTAGGAAAAAGTAATCTTTCTTTCGTTTCAAACTTAAAGTCGTATCTTCTCACGTACGTTCTTATATACATGTCCTGGAACTACGGGGTGTAACATACCCGGTCCTGTCCGATAAGGTTACCGATCTGGTTCTGGATACTGTTTCCGGTCCGAAACCGGTCCAAAATATTAAAATTCGTGCTTTACTTAAAAATCTCAACTTTACTTATACTTTTTTTATAAAAATCCCTTCTTTACTGCATTTACTGCTTTACATAATTTATATTAACAAACTTAAAACAATATATAATAACAATATTCCAATGATTGATTATCAATTCATCATCCCAATTCCCAAACTATTCTAAGGGTATCAGACCGGGACTGATAACATATAAGTTATCGGATAATTAGACCTGGTTGCCGGACCGGATCCTTATGTCTGGTACTCGTATTCGGATCGTTAACTTTTCGGTCCGAGTATCAGTCTGGGTATTTCGGTCCGGTTCTCAGGTTATCCGGACTGATAACAGCCCTACCCCACCCCATTCTCAAATTTCTATTTTATATTTTATTACTTTTATAAAGAATTTATAAAAAATATGATTTTTTTCTTACTCCGCTCTTATCCACACCTACCCCTTCCACCTCCACCTCATCCTCAAATTTATATTTCATATTTTTTTACTTTTATAAAAAATAATAAATTCTTAAAAATATTGTTCTTATTTTAAAAATAAAGATATGGAAAAAACAAATATCATACAAAATAAAATGACACCATAGAAGGTAAGTTTGAAATTTGTAAAAGAAATGGGTCAAGTTGGGACATTTGGGTTATGACCCATCATTTAGCCCATCTTGAACCGCTCATCTTAGGCCATGTAAGTTTTGGCGGGTTGGGCATTGACCCATCTAGAACTTCAGCCCATCTTGACCCGCCCAACTTCAGTCCATACGGCCCATCTGCCACTCCTATACACAACCAATGGAAGATAATGCAATAGTTGTACATCATTCCATTCAGGAAAGACATGAAAATGACATTCCTAAAAGCTCTCAATGTGGTGGATTGTTCAATACACAAACACCTCCTCACAATCAGAATACAACAAATACTGAAACGCTGAATATTAAACTCCGCAGGACCACTAGAACTCATCGTCTGAAAGACATAATCTCCTTGTTGAAATACACAATGAGATAGATATTCCCGATGACGACGAACCTACAAACTACAGCGAAGCTATTTTAGACATTGATTCACAAAGATGGCAAGAAGCCATCAAATCCAAAATGGACTCAATGTACATCAATCAAGTGTGGAACTTGGTTTATTTGCTAACAGTGGTTAGACCCATAGGATGCAATGGGTCTTCAAGAAGAAGATTGATGCATATGGCAAGGTACAAACTTATAAGGCAAGATTGGTGGCTAAAGGTTATAATCAACGGCCTGTGGTCGATTATGATGAAACCTTTTAACCAGTTGCAAAGATCAAGTCCATTCGGATTTTTCTTGCAATAGCTGCATATTATGATTATGATATTTGCCAAATGAATGTTAAAACTGCCTTCGTCAATGATAATCTAATTGAGGAGGTGTATATGATACATCCAGAGGGTTTTACATCCAAGACTCAACCAAAAGCAGTATGCAAATTACAGAAGTCCATTTATTAACTTAAGCAAGCCTCAAGGAGTTGGAATATTTGTTTTGACAAAGCAGTCAAATCGTTTGATTTTATTAGAAGCAAATAAGATCCATGCGTCTATAGTAAATGCACGGATGAGAGTATTGCATTCATTGTTATATATGTTGATGACATATTATTAATGAGAGATAACAAGACTCTCATGTTGTCAGTCAAAGAATGATTATCCAGCACCTTCATGATGAAGGACTTAGGTGAAGCCTGCTACATTTTTGGAATTAGGATCTAAAGAGATAGACCTAATAGATTGTTGGGGTTGTCACAATCCATATGCATAGACAAAGTGCTAAAACATTTTTCTATGGAAAATTCCAACAAAGGAAGTCTTCCTATGAGTCAAGACATCAAGTTATCAAAGAAGGATAGACCTTCTACTGTTACATAACTTGAACGCATGAAGATGATCTCACATTTTCTAGCTATTGGATCAATCATGTATGTCATGACCTGTATGAGGCTAGATGTGGCCTATGCACTTAGTATGACTTGCAAATTCCAGCAGAATCCTGGGGAGGAACACTGAAAATCAATCAAGAGTATTCTTAAATATCTTAGACGAACTAAATAATATTTCCTGATCTGTGGTGGGCAAGGAAAGCTAGTAGTGTTACACCCCGTAAATTCAAATATAAGATAAGTTGACAAACATGTGTTGAACGGATTTTGAGTCTACTTTGGAGTGTTGTACCCCAGTTTTAAGAATTGAGGGGTGTTTAGCAAGACTAGTATAAAGTTGGATGAGTCTAGTTTCCAACGCAACAAACCGCTCGTCGATAGGACATCGGAGCGGAGAGGTATGGGCGTTAGAAGTTCAGTGGACAGGCGTGGAGGAAAGATTTAAGAATCAGGCGTCGCAGCGCCGCGGCGCCACTAATCCTGAAAATTCTCTGAGGTTACATCGCCGCGGCGCCGGCGGCAGGGCCGCGGCGCCGAGGCGGGAATTTTTCCGCGGTAAGGGCTGAAAACAGGGGATATTTTCGAAAAAGGCTTATGGGAGGGTGACAAGTGTCCCTCCCATCTTGTTGACCAAGAAAAGGGTCCTATTTTAGGACCAAGTCTTGAAAGACTTGATCATTTCATCTAGAGCCTTCCTAAAAACTCCTCTCCCTTTCTCTCTAGAGATTTAAGAAAAAGCCTAGCTTAGTGGGTTTTGTTGGAGCGGCGGTAAGAAGGCAAAGTGTTGATAAGCTTGTGGGAAGCTCACGAGGACGAGTTTGACAGGAAAAGGAGTTGAAGAAAAAGGGCTTTAGTGGGCTAACCCAAAAGGTAAAAGATTTCCTCTTCTCTTGGAATTGATAATAATCCTTGTTATAGTTGATATTGACCACGTGAATCATGTTTTAGATTGATATGTATTATAGGTTTTGATAGCCATTTGAAATGTGAAATACAAAGGAAATCGATAGTTATAGTTGTCGCATGTTATATAAATGGAAGGTTAAGGTTGTCAAAGTTAGTTGTGGCTATATAACATGTGAAGGCGACACTATGGGTGAAAAAGACTTGTTGTGGTTATTTATGTAGTCAAAATGGCCGTTAATATTGGATTGTTGTATATGAATTGTGGGGCGGAATTTTATACGTCTTGTAAGGCGTATAATCCCCTTTTTGACTAATGATATGTTGAGCCTAAAATGTGGCATGTTGGTTATTGTATTCGGCCTTGAAAAAGGTGGCATTGTAGTCCGATTTTCCATAGAATTTAGAGACTTTACACTTATAATATCCTACGTTTGAAATAAGGCGTTAATAGACGTATTGTGGATATTATAGGTTGACATACTACGGGCGGGACATTGTACTTGGCAAGTGGTGTGACCCGAAGAGGTATGTAGAACTTTTCCTATCTTTTGAGCATGACTAGTTCCACGTATATAGTACGGTAGACGTACAAGACCTTGATATCCTTTACTAGTTTTATGAATAGCCAAGTCAGGTGAGTTAGGAGAATAACTCACTTATTTGAAAGTATTAAGGATGTCTTAAGTTTTATTAAAGTTAAGGGACTTGAAGAGTTTTAAAGAATGTGATACTTGTTTCATTTTAAACGTATAAGTCCCTTGGATAGGAAATTGTACTTGACTAAGGTATAAAGGGAATATAACGACTTTATGGGAAGTTGGTTATATTCGCTTTATGGAAAGATAAATGGCTTGATTTAATGAAAGACAATTTGATTTTAAGGCATCAATTGCCTAAGGTTTTATAAGAAAAGGAGTCACTTGATTTAGAAACCTAACTTTATTTCTAAAGGTATTGCGACTTGCCTTGAAATGTAATTTGGACTTGATACTATGGTTAATAGTATCTTGGAAGTTTTATACTAAAAAGAGTCATTTGTTTTAAAGAGTAGAAGTATGTAGTACTTTGGGTTAAATTCCCGGATCTTTAAAAAGACATGTTAGTGCCTTAAGTAAACAAAAATGAGAGTGTAGGTGAACAAGAATAATAAGAAGTTAGGGGAATTCTTAACTTGCTTATATATTGTATGATAGCCGGTTTTGTGCTAGTGGTATATTATTCATTACGGGGTCATTCCCCGGGCTTGTGGTATTTGCATATTTCGTGGATTTGCTACCCACGATGCGAGGAATACCTCATGCGAGTCCGCAAGGGTTTATGCGGGTGAAATAGTCCCATGCGGGCGGATACAGCCTATGCGAGGAATACCTCATGCGAGTCCGTAAGGGCTTATGCGGGTGAAATAGTCCCATGCGAAGAATACCTCATGAGGGTCCACGCGACCTATGCGGGTGAAATAGTCCCAGGACTAGGATTGTTTAATGATACTGCGGGCGGGTGGTCCTGCTTTGATCGTGAGCTTCCTATTTTATATCGTAAATATACTACTATTTACTCTCATTGTTAGTAAGGCACAGTGTACTGTAATTTGATCTTCATATATGTCTCCGGCTTTGTTTTAAACCTATGATGTAATTCTGATTTTTGCCGCTTTACATACTTAGTACATATTGTCTTGACCGACTTCCTCGGGCTGCGTTCATGCCGCAGGAAAGGGTAAGCAGGTGGTGGATCCTCATTCATAGGATCACTTATCAGACGTCTGAAGCTCCATTTCTCCGGAGGCTTGACTTTTTGGGTACAGTCTTTCCCTGATGTTGTAGATTTATGTACATTCAGGGGTATGTCGGAGCCCCGCCACCGCTGTTATTCTAGAGTGCTGTAGTCACATGTTATGGTTTGGTGTAAACGAGTTATGCAGATTCGTGGATATTGCATATTTTATGAAAGGCGGTCTTATCGGCTAGCCTGTGTTATTTTTGTCTAAATGTTGTATGTTGTGTATGTTTATTGCTATTCTCGATGTATACGAAAGGGTGCCTGGTAGGGCACGCCGCGGCTCCGGTGGGTCGTGACAAAAGTGGTATCGAGCGGTTTGTCCTCGGAAAGTGTCTACAGACCGTGTCTAGTAGAGTCTTGATTATCGGTGTGTTGTGCACCACATCTATAATCAGGAGGCTGCAGGACATTTGGGATTGGTTTCCATTCTTCTCTCTCTGAGATCGTGCAGTAGAGCTGTGTTACTAGGTTGAATCCTCTCTGACCTATTCTTATGAAACAGCTATGCCTCCACGGAAGGCGACCAGAGCCCAGAAGGGCAAGGCAACAGCAGGAGCTGCTAGCGGTACTCAGAGGGCTACACGGACTCAGACACAGACTATGCCTGAGGTAGTAGGCGGGTCGGCGAGTTCAGCCATGCCGGCAGTATTAGAGGATCCGAGAGCGGCAGTAGCTCCAGAGGTTCCGGTACCAGAGCCTCCAGTCCTACAGCCAGGAGTTGAGTATAGAGACTACAGGGAGCAGATCCGGTTATTGACCAGTATAGTAGCAGGGCAACGCCGACGAGCGGCGACTAACCCTAGAGCCGGTTTGCGGATCCGGATTTTACGGGTTGTCATCCGCCCGAGTTTTATGGTTCGAGGTGCGAGGAGGATCCGCAGGAGTTCATTCGGCGGCCTACGGACTATGTAGGTTCTTAGGGCTTGAGAGATAGAGTGCATTATGCTAGCCTCTTCTGCTACGTGATATTGTGTTAAAGCTGGTTTGAGTCATAGGTCTTTGTCGAGAGGTGAGGATGCTCTTCCAGCTGTTTGGGAGGAGTTCACAGAGGCCTTCATGGATCACTTTTTGCCTCCTGAGATGAGGAGAGCCCGGGTAGATAGATTCTTGACCTTGAGGCAGAACGGGAGGACTATCAGGGAGTACAACCTGGAGTTTGACTCCTTGGCCAGACATGCGCACACTATTGTAGCTGACATGGCGGATAGAGTTCATCGTTATGTAATAGGGCTAGACCGTCATATGATTACTACATGCTTGGGGTGGCTCTTCAGCCCGGTATGGACATTGCCAGGATGCAGGCCTATGCGCAGGGGATAGAGGATAGAGAGAGGGAGGACCAGATTGACTCGAGCGGCCCAAGAGGCGGAGACATCGTGGTCTCAGTGGCGATTTCGAGGCGGACATCCTCAGCAGCAGACTAGGTCCACATTCCAGCCAGCACAGAGTGCTCCGTCACGGTTTTATGGCAGGAGGTCTGATCAGCCAGGTCATTCAGGAGCAGGTCAGGGCTCCAGGACTTCGGGGTTTCAGGGAGGCAGAGATCGTCGCCGATCGAGACCACCCACATCTCGGTGTGCCCGATGCGGTAGATCTCACCCAGGCGAGTGTCGTGTTCCTGCAGGAGCTTGTTACTCTTGTGGCCAGCTGGGCCATTTGAAGAGAGATTGTCCGTCTAGAGGCAGCATGGGTGATACGGTGCAGCCGACAGGATCTGTTGCTGGGTCTTCCTCTCCTTCTGTGGTTATGCGCCCCGGAGGGCAGGGTACTCACGGACCGGCAGGCCGCGGTAGAGGTCGTGGTGGTGGTTCGATTCATTGTCCCGTAACCGCATTTATTCATTAGCCACCGCCAGATCGGGAGGCTTCCACGCCGTCACAGTACATTATTGATTTCATCTTTGACGCGTTTATGCTGATAGATCCGGTTCTACCTTGTCCTATGTGTCCCCTCTTATTGCGGGTAGAATCGGGATAGAGCCGTTGTCGATAGAGCCTTCGAGGTAGCTACGCGATGGTGATTCGATGTTATGGCGGGTGTATAGAGGTTGTCGGTGTTTATTTACGATCGTCGGACCTTGCAGACTTGATAGAGTTGGAGATGACGATTTTGATGTCATTATGGGTATGGATCTGGTTGGCTTCTTGTTATGCCAACGTCGATTGTAGGGACAGTTGGTTCGGTTCAGATTTCTGGCGAGCGATTATCGAGTGGAAGGGCAACACGGCGTCGTAGAGGTAGGTTTATTTCTTACCTCAAGGCTAGGAAGATGGTGCGAAAGCGGTACATCTATCATCTTGTTCGGATATTTGTCTGGTGAGGTGCAGTTCTTGATCGATGCGATGGTTAGGAGTTTCGGATGTGTTCCCGCACGATCTTGGGTATCCTCACGAGAGGAGATTGAGTTTTGTATTGACACGTTGCGGATACTCGACCTATTTCCATTCCGCCATACTGATGGCACCTTTGAGTTGAGGAGTGAAGGACCGGTGAAAGATTTCTTGGAGAAAGGCTTTATCGAGCCTAGTGTATCTCCCGGGAGCGCCGGTTTTGTTTGTGAAGAAGAAGGATGGGGCAGCTGCGTATGTGTTGATTCTGAGCGGTGAATAAGGTAACCATCAAGAATAGGTACCCTCCCGTGATTGATGATTTGTTTGACGGATGTAGGAGTGCGAGGTGTTTCTCTAAGATAGACTGCGATGCAGTTATCATCGAGTTCGAGTTCGAGAGCGAATATCCCAAAGCGCATTCGGGACCGGTATGGGCACTATGAGTTCAGGGTTATGTCTTTCGGTTTGACCAACGCTCCAGCGGTATTTATGGATTAGACGAACCGGGTGTTCAAGCCATTTTTGGATACATTTGTGATAGTATTCATTGATGACATCCTGGTTTATTCGCGACAGAGGCGAGCATGCAGATCACTCGGCGACGCTTACTGGGTCCTCGGGCCGGCAGTATTCGCCAAGTTCTCCAAATGTGAGTTTTTGTTGGCCTCAGTGGCATTCCTGGGGCATATTATTGGGGTTGATGGTGTACGTGTGGATACGGCAAAGATTGAGGCAGTCAAGTCTTGGCCGAGACCTATTACTCCGACCGGAGTGCGATTTCTTAGACCGCAGTTATTATCGTAGGTTTGTGGAGCGGTTTGCCGATTTCAGACCGTTGACTAGGTGACTCGAAGCGCAAGTTCCGGATGCGAGGCTTGTGAGAAGGGTTTCGATTCTTTGAAGGAAAGGTTGACTACACTCGGTTCTTACTCTTCACGAGGGTTAGTCGGGTACGTGATCTATTGTGATGCCTCGGGTATCGGGCTAGGGTGTGTTTTGATGCAGCACGGCAAGGTTATAGCCTATGCTTCTCGGCAGTTACGGAAGCTTGAGAGGAATTACCCTACCCATGACTTAGAGTTGGCCGCAGTTATTCATGCCTTGAAGATTTGGAGACATTATTTGTATGGGGTTCATGTGGATATTTATACAGACCACAAGAGCCTCCAGTATATCTTCAGGCAGAGGGAGATGAACTTATGACAGATACGGTGGTTAGAGTTGCTGAAAGATTATGATGTTGATATTCTATACCATCCGGGGAAAGCCAACGTAGTTGCTGATGCCTTGAGTCGTAGATCGATGGGAGCACGCCGAGGTATAGCGGAGAGACTAGACATGGTCCGTCGATCCACCATTAGCGAGCCTTGGGTTCGATTGATCGATACCGACGATAGTGGGTGCGGTTGGAGGTTGCCGAGTCTTCCATCGTTGATGAGATGAAGAGGCGACAGTTTGAGGACCCAGTGTTGGTACGGTATCGAGATGCAGCTCTTCGGGAGGAGAAGAGTCTATTCGAGGTAGCGCCTGATGGGGTGCTAAGATTTGAGGGTCGGTTGTGTGTTCCCGATGTCACAGGACTTCGTCAGCAGATTTTGGGGAGGCACACAGTGCTCGTTATTCGATTCATCCGGGGTCGACCAAGATGTACCATGACCTCAGATTTTTGTATTGGTGGGATGGCCTGAAGAGGGACGTGGCAGGTTTTGTTGCACAATGTCCTAATTGCCAGCAGGTCAAGGTCGAGCACCAGAGGCCCAGTGGATTATTGCAGGCTATTGAGATTCCGACTTGGAAGTGGGATGTGATCAACATAGACTTTGTTACAGGGTTACCTCGTACTCAGAGGAAGTACGACTCTATTTGGGTTATTGTTGACAGGCTGACGAAATCAGCCCATTTCCTTCCAGTCAGGACGACATTTTCGACTGAGGACTATGCCAGATTGTACATCAGAGATATTGTGAGTCTTTACGGTGTCCCGGTGTCGATTATATCTGATAGGGGAGCCCAGTTTACGGCTAACTTCTTGAGGTCTTTCCAGAAGGGATTAGGGACACATGTGAGTCTCAGTACATCATTTCATCCTCGGTCGACGGCGGCGAGCGTACTATCCAGACACTTGAGGATATGCTGCGAGCCTGCGTGATTGATTTCAGGGGTAGCTAGGAGGATCATTTGCCTCTTGTGGAGTTTGCTTATAAAAACAGCTACCATTCCAGTATACAGATGACGCCATACGAGGCTTTATATGAGAGGAAATGTAGATCGCCGATTGGTTGGTTTGACGTGGGCGAGTGCGATTAGTTGGCGGACTTGGTTCGTGGTGTGGATAAGGTGAAGCTTATCCAGGAGAGGCTGATAGCAGCTCAGAGTCGGCAAAAGTCATATGCGGATAATCGGCGTCGGCATTTGGAGTTTCGTGAGGCGATTGGGTCTTGAAGGTGTCACCCATGAAGGTGTGATGAGATTCGGTGAAGAAGATAAACTCACCCAAGGTACATTGGGCCCTACCAGATCGTCCGTCGAGTAGGCAAGGTTGCCTATGAGTTGGATCTGCCATCAGAGTTAGAGGTGGTGCATCCGGTCTTCCATGTTTCTATGTTGTGGAAGTGTATCAGAGATCCAGCGAGAGTTTTCCCTGCTAGTGAGGTCCAGGTGACAGAGGGGTTATCGTATGAGGAGATTCCCATAGCGATACTCGACCGCCAGGTCAGGCGACTGCGGACCAAGGATGTGGCTTCCGTCAAAGTCTTGTGGAGGAATGATAACTAGGAGGAGATGACTTGGGAAGCGGAGGAGGACATGTTGAGGAAGTATCCTCACTTATTCCCTACACCTTCAGGTAATTCGTTTTCCCTTACTTGTCAAGTTTTAATTGAAGTGTTTCTTTTGCTTAAATGCTATTATGTGGCCATGTGTGGCATTATTGGTATGTCGGGGTTATGAAAGGAAACTATGTCGCATTATAAGTTTTACTCCGAAAGAACATTCGGGACGAATGTTTCTAAGGGGGAAGAATGTTACACCCCGTAAATTCAAATATAAGATAAGTTGATAAACATGTGTTGAACGGATTTTGAGTCTACTTTGGAGTGTTGTACCCCAGTTTTAAGAATTGAGGGGTGTTTAGCAAGCCTAGTATAAAGTTGGATGAGTCTAGTTTCCAACGCAACAAACCGCTCGTCGATAGGACATCGGAGCGGAGAGGTATGGGCGTTAGAAGTTCAGTGGACAGGCGTGGAGGAAAGATTTAAGAATCAGGCGTCGCAGCGCCGCGGCACCGTTAGCAGGGCCGCGGCGCCACTAATCCTAAAAATTCTCTGAGGTTACATCGCCGCGGCGCCGGCGGCAGGGCCGCGGCGCCGAGGCGGGAATTTTTCCGCGGTAAGGGCTGAAAACAGGGGATATTTTCGAAAAAGGCTTATGGGAGGGTGACAAGTGTCCCTCCCATCTTGTTGACCAAGAAAAGGGTCCTATTTTAGGACCAAGTCTTGAAAGACTTGGTCATTTCATCTAGAGCCTTCCTAAAAACTCCTCTCCCTTTCTCTCTAGAGATTTAAGAAAAAGCCTAGCTTAGTGGGTTTTGTTGGAGCGGCGGTAAGAAGGCAAATTGTTGATATGCTTGTGGGAAGCTCACGAGGACGAGTTTGACGGGAAAAGGAGTTGAAGAAAAAGGGCTTTAGTGGGCTAACCCAAAAGGTAAAAGATTTCCTCTTCTCTTGGAATTGATAATAATCCTTGTTATAGTTGATATTGACCACGTGAATCATGTTTTAGATTGATATGTATTATAGGTTTTGATAGCCATTTGAAATGTGAAATACAAAGGAAATCTATAGTTATAGTTGTCGCATGTTATATAAATGGAAGGTTAAGGTTGTCAAAGTTAGTTGTGGCTATATAACATGTGAAGGCGACACTATGGGTGAAAAAGACTTGTTGTGGTTATTTATGTAGTCAAAATGGCCGTTAATATTGGATTGTTGTATATGAATTGTGGGGCGGAATTTTATACGTCTTGTAAGGCGTATAATCCCTTTTTGACTAATGATATGTTGAGCCTAAAATGTGGCATGTTGGTTATTGTATTCGGCCTTGAAAAAGGTGGCATTGTAGTAGAAACAAAGGAGGTGCTGTCCGATTTTCCGTAGAATTTAGAGACTTTACACTTATAATATCCTACGTTTGAAATAAGGCGTTAATAGACGTATTGTGGATATTATAGGTTCACATACTACGGGCGGGACATTGTACTTGGTAAGTGGTGTGACCCGAAGAGGTATGTAGAACTTTTCCTATCTTTTGAGCATGACTAGTTGCACGTATATAGTACGGTAGACGTACAAGACCTTGATATCCTTTACTAGTTTTATGAATAGCCAAGTCAGGTGAGTTAGGAGAATAACTCACTTCTTTGAAAGTATTAAGGATGTCTTAAGTTTTATTAAAGTTAAGGGACTTGAAGAGTTTTAAAGAATGTGATACTTGTTTCATTTTAAACGTATAAGTCCCTTGGATAGGAAATTGTACTTGACTAAGGTATAAAGGGAATATAACGACTTTATGGGAAGTTGATTATATTCGCTTTATGGAAAGATAAATGGCTTGATTTAATGAAAGGCAATTTGATTTTAAGGCATCAATTGCCTAAGGTTTTATAAGAAAAGGAGTCACTTGATTTAGAAACCTAACTTTATTTCTAAAGGTATTGCGACTTGCCTTGAAATGTAATTTGGACTTGATACTATGGTTAATAGTATCTTGGAAGTTTTATACTAAAAAGAGTCATTTGTTTTAAAGAGTAGAAGTATGTAGTACTTTGGGTTAAATTCCCGGATCTTTAAAAAGACATGTTAATGCCTTAAGTAAACTAAAATGAGAGTGTAGGTGAACAAGAATAATAAGAAGTTAGGGGGATTCTTAACTTGCTTATATATTGTATGATAGCCGGTTTTGTGCTAGTGGTATATTATTCATTACGGGGTCATTCCCCGGGCTTGTGGCTGTCACGACCCGATCCCGAGCCCGTGACTGGTGCCTTACCCGGGCACCCAAGTAGACATACATAAGAGTAATCAGCGCAATATAATAAAGAAGACATGAAACATTTATGAAATGAGAACAGTTTATCCAAGAAAAGATTGTCTTTCGGCATGTATATATAACAAGAGTGAACAGTTACATCCCAACTTTACAACAGGACTACAGACCTCTAGGAATGTAAACAACTATGGCGGGACAGGGCTCCGCCATACCCTGAATGTACATAAAGCTACAATGGCAGGGAGATCATATCCAAAAGACAAGCCTCCGGAGAAACGGGGCTTTCCCAAAAGCAGAAACGGTGATCCTAGGAGCGGGGATCAACAACAGGAGTACCTCTACCCGCGGCATGAACGCAGCCCCCCGAAGGAGGTCAGTACAACAGGTACCAAGTATGTGAAACTGTAAAGTACTGAAATGAACTCAAAGCATTTTAAAAACCACTTACAAATACAACCAATTCAACCGCACATAATGCCACAGCATAGACAAGAGCAAAAATAGATATAATGTAACTGGTCTTTTCTAGGCCGCTAATGATCGAAGCAAGGCCAATCGCCCATAGTATCATTATGCGTGCCTAATCCTGGAACTCCCGCAGTCCGCATAGGTCACCTGCACCGCATGAGGTATTCTCGCATCGGGGTAGCTAACGCGACATCCTCCCGACCCCGAAGTCCGCATAGTCCTGTGGACCGCATAGGCCATATAGACCCGCATCGGCGTAACACACCCGGAGTGATCAATCCTGGAACTCCCGCAGCTCCGCATAGGTCACACAGACCCGCATGAGGTATTCCTCGCATCGAGGGTGGCAAGTCCTCGGTATCATAACAAGTCAGGGGGGTATGTGATATAATAGCAGTATAACGGGCTTATCGTTTAACAACGTAAGCACAACAAGAATAACCCCTTTACACAAACATCACAAGACACTAACACACATAGCATCATAACATGTTTACTTATCAAACCATCTTACTACACTTTCCAGAGATCAATACAAGACTTTCATAAACAAATAAGTAAACCGTTCCTTTTATCTTTCTTAAGTCGTTATACCTAACTTCTCATAAAGCTAGTATAACTCTTTAAGCTTTTAAAACCAAGTATTACTTTTCTTTCAAAAATGATTCATAACTCTTTTGAAATACTTCAAGATTCGTATTATTTAAAACTCAAGTCAAAAGACATCAGAGTAAAACCAATTTTAGTTAACACACGTACGTCTACCGTACTATATATATATATCAAAAATATCATGCTCAAGAGGATAGGAAGAATCACATACCTCCTCGGCGAAATCCATCTGCCAAGTCGAATATGTCGCGCGCAGAGTATCAACCTATAATAGTCAAATACGTCTATCAACGTCTAGACTACTCTGTAGAATATTCTAAGCAGAAGGTCCTTTATTCTACGGAAAATTGGGCAAAGATTTCACCCACAACTACACAAGTCTCATCAGAATACAGTCCTATGTAAGTACAGTTCAATTCTCTTCTTTTATACCCTCCTTCTCTATATCTTATACTTATTTCTGAACTACTACAACATGTAATCTCCAATTACAATAGAAGGATAAAGATATTTACCTCGATAAGCCCAAAATTATCCAAGATTATATGTCGATCCTGAGCAACGTTTAGCTCCTATTCTGCACGCTCCGATAGCTCCAAGAAACCCTCAGAAGTTTCTAAACAACTTCTACTTAATACTTCAACCAACTATGAAGATTTTCCTTAGGGTTTCGTTTTGTGACTAAAGGATATAGAGTAGTATTTCCGGGATTTTAGTATAGAGGTAACTTTGGAATATAATAAGGGATTTAGGCTAAGGTATTTTGGAATAGTAACTATACTTGAAGACAATTTTTCTACCAAGGGAGGGGGGGGAGGGGGTGTTTCGGACGAAGGCAACTAAAAAAAGGGGGGGGGAGAGAGTTTGTACGAGAACACTACTAGAGGGAAGGATTTTTGGAGACTTGGAAATTGTTTTGTGGATGAAGAAGTCTTGCACTAGAGGGGGGTATTTATAGAACCTTCAATGGCCAAGATTAAAGCAAGTGGAGGGTGTAGATTAAGTAGCTTGTGTGAGTGGAGTCTTCCACCAAGTGTCCATCACAATATTGGGACATATGTCCACCACAACATTGGAACATATGTCCACCACAACAATGAGCCATGTGGCCATCCACATGGCTCACAAAAACCGTCCAATACCTACTCCCACTCACCCAAAGAAAATATCTTGCAAGACTTGACTATTTGACTTGTCCACTAGACCACAATTTCGTCCAACCAATTCCACCTAAGGGTGACACATGTCGCCCTCCTATTGGTCTAAAATATTTCATCTCTCGGAAAAATCCGTAATCGGTTAAAATATTAAAAACGTAAAATTTCCTTCACAAGGTTCGGAATCTTTTCCGTTGAAAATTCACAATTTCATTCTTAACCTAATTAGGGCTTATACAATTGTACGTACGTCCTCACATACATACTCTGGAACTACGGGGTATAACAGTGGAATTTGCATATTCCGTGGATTTGCTACCCACGATGCGAGGAATACCTCATGCGAGTCCGCAAGGGCTTATGCGGGTGAAATAGTCCCATGCGGGCGGATACAGCCTATGCTAGGAATACCTCATGCGAGTCCGTAAGGGCTTATACGGGTGAAATAGTCCCATGCGAGGAATACCTCATGCGGGTCCACGCGACCTATGCGGGTGAAATAGTCCCAGGACTAGGATTGTTTAATGATACTGCGGGCGGGTGGTCCTGCTTTGATCGTGAGCTTCCTATTTTATATCGTAAATATACTACTATTTATTCTCATTGTTAGTAAGGCACAGTGTACTGTAATTTGATCTTCATACATGTCTCCGACTTTGTTTTAAACCTATGATGTAATTACAATATTTTGCCAGTTTTACATACTTAGTACATATTGTGTACTGACCCCCTTCCTCGGGGGCTGCGTTCATGCCGCAGGAAAGGGTAAGCAGGTGGTAGATCCTCACTCATAGGATCACTTATCAGACGTCTGAAGCTCCATTTCTCCGGAGGCTTGACTTTTTTGGTACAGTTTTTCCCTGATGTTGTAGATTTATGTACATTCAGGGGTATAGCGGGGCCCTATCCCGCCACTGTTGTTATTCCTAGAGGTCTGTAGTCACATGTTGTGGTTTGGGCTGTAAGAACAGAGTTGTACAGTTCTCGTGGATATTGCATATTTTATGAAAGACGGCCTTATCGGCTAGTCTGTGTTATTTTTGTCTAAATGTTGTATGTTGTGTATGTTCCGCTGCTATTCTCTGATGTATACCTGAACGGGGTGCCCAGGTAGGGCACCAGTCGCGGCCCCGGGGTCGGGTCGTGACAAGTAGCTACTGGGTACACTGATGCTAGTGTCACGACCCGACCCCGGGCCCGCGACTGGTGCCCTACCTGGGCACCCTTACAGGCATACATCAGAGATACCCAACAACAGTTAATTAAAACTCATAGTCATACATCAATGTGAAGTAAGAAATAGGCTAGCCGATAATGCCACCCTTCTGCATATATAAGTAGTCAAAAGAGCTACATATTTTACAAGTCCAACCCACATACATGACTACAAACCTCTAAGAGTTTGGACCCTATCTACTATGGGACAGGGGCCCGATACCCCTGAATGTACAAAAACTGACAATACCAGAGATCCGTACCAAAAGATAAGCCTCCAGAGTAATAGAACTTCCCAAAAGCTGAACAGTGATCCTAAGAGCGAGGATCAGCAAACTGTGTACCTCTACCTGCGGCATGAACGCAGCCCCCCGAGGAAAGGGGGTCAGTACAAAAGATGTACCAAGTATATGAAACTGGAAGTACTGTAATGAAATCATAATAGTCTAAAATAGAGCAGGAGACATGTATGATAACCAAATTAACAGTACACTGTGCCTTATTAACAATGAGAGTAATAAGAGTAAACTTTACCATTTAAAATAGGAAGCTTATGATTAATTCAGGGCCACCCGCCCGTAGTATCATTATGCAATCCTATTCAAGGGACTATTTCACCTGCGTAGGTCATGTGGACCCGCAATGGAGCAATTTTCCCCGCATAGGACTATTTCACCCACATAGGATTATTTCACCCGCATAGGCCCTACGGACCCGCAATGAGCATATACGCAATACTCGCATCGTGGAGAGCAAGTCCACGGATATGTATAATGTCCCGGGGATTGACCCTGCAATAATATAACACTAGCACTAATGGCTATCATGAACAACATAAGCAAGTTAAGTAACCCTTAACTCTTATTAGAACAAGTAGGATGTACTCTCATTTAATTAAACTCAAGGCACTATCATGTCATGTAAAATCCGGGAATTTAACCCCAAAGTACTACGCAATTCTACTCTTTTAAAAAGAACCCTTTTCATGTAATAACCACAAGACATTAATACCCGTAGTATCAAGGCATGTCTACTTTCAAGACTCAAGTAACTTATACCTTTAAATCAAGTTACCCTTCCTTAAATCAAGTTACCCTTCCTTAAATCAAGTCATTTACCTTCTTTTAAATCAATCAATCAAACCACTTTTTTAACTTCCCATAAAGCCGTTATAACTAACATCCCATAAAGCCATTATAACTAACTTTATGTTTAGAAAACTAAGACATTTGTATCCTTTAAAATCAAGTGAGCTTAACTCTCCAACTCGACTAAACTTGTACATTTTAAATCAAGTCAATGTTACCAAAATGAAACTGAATTCATTTAAAACATGTACGTCCACCATACTATACATTTATAAGATTCATGCTCAAGAAGATAGGGAAAGTTCCACATACCACTTCGGCTTAATCCACCTGCTAAGTTGAATACGCCGTACGTAGAATGTCAACCTATAATGACCATAATACGTCTATCAACTTCTAGCTTTCTATGGTAGAATAATATTAAGTATAATGTCTCTTATTCTACGGAAAATTGGGCAGCACTTCCCCTGTTTCTACGTACTTTACCACCTTTTCCAAGACCCAAAATCAATAACCAATACGCCACCTTTAAGGCACAACCAACAGCTAACCAAAGGGGATTACACGCCTAACTGGACGTGTAAAATTCTGCCCCACAATTCATATATGTTACCCCCCGTAATTCAAGTACATGTATAAGAGAATAGACGCGAGAACGCAAGACTTGAAAATTGGTACGAAAGGAAGAATTGTTTTTCCGGAGGAAAATATTTCGAACGTCGGAAAAGAAAAATGTTCGTTGAGGAGAATTAGATTCTCAAAATGCATTATTTGAGGAATATGAAACTTATTATCATTATGGAAATTTATTTTTACGGATTTGGTCACGTGGAGCCCACCCGAGGAATTTTACGTTTTGTGAGGCCCACGAGGGTTACAAAATTTTATGGACGAATGGGAGGGCGACACATGTCACCCCCACATGGCTTGCTCAAATTAATACAAGGGTTTAATGGTCATTGACCATTGTAGATGATCAAGTCTTGCAAGCTTGAGATTATTGACTTAGTCAACTTGCCACTTGTATAGATAATTAATTACTCTTCATCCTAGCCACACATATGTTGTAATCTAAGCCCTCCATTGTTTTATATATACACACTAGTGCAAGACCAAGTCTCCAACACTTAGAAAATTTCAAGACATTGTTCTTGTCCATAAGATAGCTCTCGGGTTTGTCATTGTTCCCACACAAATTTTTGCAATTTTGGTTCATTATTCACAAGACTTTAACCCAAGGTCCCTAAGGGTATTGTAAGGATATCTCAATATAAAGATCTCGGAAAAACGACATTTTAACGTTAGTCGCAAGGCGAAACCCTAAGTCATTTTCATAGTTTTGGATTGGAAATGGAAGAGAAGTTGGTTGCGAACTTCTAAAGGCTTCAAATAGAGGATTGGAGTGTAAAGGAAAGGAGCTAAGAATTGCTAAGGAGCGACTTTGAATCTTGGAATGTTATAAGGGCTTATAAAGGTAACAATCTTGTCGTTGTAGTAATTAAAGATTACTTATTGTTGTAGTTATGGATATTTGCAAGCATGATGTATATATTATGAAGTTTGATAAGTGTATTGGCTATTGGAACCCTAATCCGAAACTAGCATGTTTAACCTTTGAGATTACAATTCAATTTGATTATTAGTTTAGTCGTCACATGTTATATAAAGAAGGAATTATAGTTGTTAAAGTTGTTTATGACTATATAACATGTTAGACCTAAGAACTTGGATTGGAAAAGAATTGTAAAGGACTTAGGATTGGTTATATTGGTGGTCGAATGCCCTTATAAGTGTTGGATTGTTTTATATGAATTGTGGGGCAGCATTTTACACGTTTTGTAAGGCGTGTAATCCCCTTTGATTGGTTGATGTTTTGAGCCTTAAATGTGGCATGTTGGTTATTGATTATCGGGCCTTGAAAAAGGTGGAAAAGTACGTAGAAACAAAGGAGATGCTGTCCGATTTTCCATAGAATAAGAGACCTTATACTTAGTATCATTCTACGTTAGAACTAGAAGTTGATAGTCGTGTTGTGGCCATTATAGGTTGACAATTCTACATGCGGCGTATTCGACTTATCTTGTGGATTAAGCCGAAAAGGTATGTGAACCATCTCCTATTCTTCTAGCATGATTCCTTATGATAAAGAAAGTAAGTCCTACTCCTTAAATGATCCATTCCTTGGTTGTAATTGGATTGCCTAATATAGAATTTGTTCTATATACTTCCTTGATTGTACTTTGGATGTTTAAATTGAAAGTTGTTATAATCCATTACCTTGATGAAGTTTGGATTTTCAAAAGTGAAAGTGTTTTACTTGAAGTACATAGAGTCTTAAAAAGGAAGTGGTTTCCAAATCTTTTGGCTAGTGCCTTAGTTCCAAAACCTAAAGGTTGTTATAATGACTTTAGGGGAGTCAAATGAGTGATTTACTTAATTGATTTAAAAGAGGAGAAATGACATGATTTAAAGAGAAGTAACTTGTTTTAAAGGTGTGAGTTGCTTGAGATTTAAAAGTAGAAGTAACTTGATTTCTGAAGTTAAGAGACTTGAAGTATTTTGAAAGTTATGTAACTTGATTTCTAAAGTTAAGAGGCTTGAAGTATTTTGAAAGTTATGTAACTTGATTTAAAAGTATAAGTATCTTGGTTATAAAGAATGAATTTGTCTAAAACTATAAAGGGTTATAACGGCTTTATGGGAAGTTAGTTATAACGGCTTTATGGAAGGTTAAGAAAGTTGTCTATTTTGATTAATAGGCATGAGTTGCCTAGGTTGTGAAATTTTAAGTTACTTGGTTTCAAAGTCTTGAAATGAATTTCTAAAGGTGTAGTAACTTAATTTGAAAAATAGACATGCCTTGATACCACGGGTGTTAGTATCTTGAGATTTTATATAAAAATGAGTCTTTTGAAAAGAATGGAAGCACGTAGTACTTAGGGTTAAAATCCCGGATTTTTATATAAAACGAAAGTGCCTTGAGTTTATAAAATGAAATTCATTTTAGTATGATAATGAAAGTCTAAAGATTTTATGAACTTGCCTATGTGTGCTTATGATAGCCTTTGAGTGCAAGTATTATATTTTACGTATTGCGACGCGGTTGAAAATTGGTGTCTTCTGTGAGTTTACAGACGCATCGATGATGTGGGATTCCACGGGTATGCTTCCATTATGATTGATCCTTGGACATGCTTATACGATGTGAGATTCCGGGGCATGCGACCAGGATGCGGGTTAGATTCCCGGATTATTTTTATTACTCCTTGGACATGCTTATACGATGTGGGATTCCGGGGCATGTGACCAGGAGGCGGGTTAGATTCCCGGATTTGTTTGTATTACCCCATGGACATGCTTATACGATGTGGGATTCTGGGGCATGCGACCATGTTGGATGTTGTTATTCCATGGACTAGCCCTCCATGAGATTTAGTGACGCAGGATGGTCTGGTAGAGAGCTTTCGTACTTGCCCCGGTCAGTGGCTATCGTAGGATGGTCTGGTAGATAGCTTTCGTACTTGCCCCCGTCAGTTCTATTGCACAGTTTGGTATGGTAGGCTCCGGTAGATAGCTTTCGCACTTGCCCTGGTCATATCTCGTGACGACAGTGGATGCAGTAGTTAGCTTCGACTTGCCGGTGCATTGTTGACACATGCTGGATCTGGTAGTTGGCTTTCGTACTTGCCCCGGTCAGTTTTGTGATGCAGACTGGATCTGGTGGTTCGCTTTCCTACTTGGCCCGTACAATTTTTAGGACACATGTGGGACTTGGTGTTCATGTATGCTTATTGGTGTTATATTATATCATGGACTGCCGGCAGTGAGGAAGGATTCCACGGGCATGGTTGATATTATGGGTGTGAGAGCCATAGTTATATTTGAGTAGTGACTTTGAGGGCATGCGTCCCTGACTTGATATGACTACTCATGTATTGTGTACTGTAGTTTGGCTATCATACATGTCTTCTATTTTATATAGACTGTTATGATTTCATTATAGTATTTTCAGTTTCACATACTTGGTACATTTTTCGTACTGACCTCCTTCGGGGGGCTGCGTTCATGCCGCAGGTTTAGGTACGCAGTTTGGTGATCTGTAGGTGTAGGACCCTGCTCCGAGTTTTTGGATATCACCATCTGTTTAGGAGTTTATCATTTTGGTATAGATCCTTCATTACATGCTTTTGTACAGTTATGGGTACGGCGGAGCCTTGTCCCGTCATAGTTCAGTAAAACTCTTAGAGGTCTGTATTCATATGTGGGATTGGACTCAGGTACAATGTAGTACCTTTTATTATGTATATTATGTGGCAGCCTTGTCGGCTTTTCCCTTGCATGTTCGTTGGTTTTAAAAGAAAAAAAAACGAGGTGTTTTTTAGTTCCGCGATTTACTTGTGTCAGTTAGGTAGAAGAGTGCCCAGGTAGGGCACCAGTCACGGGCCCGGGGTTCGGGGCGTGACAATAGATAATAGTCCATTATTATTAAGGCGAATCTCGTCTACAACAATGACAACATATAGGCCTTTTTCAATTCCTTTTTAATCCAAGTCGTTATTTCAATATGTTATATAAGTCATAATAATTATACAACTATAACATGTAATCTTCCATTACATTAAGACAACAATCGATCCTTAGAGGTTTCAAACAATCAGGAGTTAGAGAGAAGTTTCTCTCACTAAGAAAACGCTCTCAACGTTTCCCTTAGTTGCTCCTTAGGTTTCTTCCTCTTCTTCCCCCCCCCCCCCCCCCTTAGTTTTTTTCGTTTGACTCATTATGGTTTGATTGTTATTGTCCACAATATGAAAAAGTCTAAACGTTACACACGTTCTAGCAATGATTCAGAGGTTGAGCGATTCGGCTAAAGCTAGAACAAAGAAGAAAAAAAGAATGGCGAGTCCAACAATTGCAGGAAAATCTTATTCGACAATCTCGGACCATACGTGTTGGTTCATGTTACCTGCACTCGCGCTTTCCTTTAGAAAATGTAGTAGATGATTCTATGCTACAAAGGATACATGAATGGGGCAAAATATCGAAATTGAAAGCTTGGATATTAGTGAGTTTGAAGGCGAGAACTTCGGCGGGACCATTGACGCCCTAATGCTACTATGGTGGTCGATCATTCCACGCCAATTTGTTGGTAAAGGGTTCATTTCGAAGAACTAGACGATCACTCCAAAGATTAGTACCCCGACACTACCCGGAAATTCTCTCGTTTGCTTAGGAAAAGGGTTGAAATCGGGCCGACATTGCAATTGGTGAAGCAAGACACGATGGCATTCTGCCCAAACCGGTCGAGCGTGGGTCAAGGGTTCTTGGCGGGTCGTGCAGGGGTTCATGGGTCCAAGAGTAATCATGTCTTGTTTGATTCAAAGTCAGTTGAAAGCATTGATGGTACTTCTATCCCCAAGAAGTTCAACGCGGATGTCAAGAGAGCAAACTTCAATGCCCTGGGAAACGATGGGATTACGGGTCGGGTCTTGGGTCAGAAGGCTAAGGCGGGTCACGAGGATAACAATGATACTAGGAATATGCACTCTATGCAAGGATCAAGATCAGATGTGGAATACGAAGGGGTTTCTAGCCCCAAGGTTTCGAACGTCACAATTGAAGGAGCCGAGGCGTCAAACTTTAATGCCGCGGGTATCAAGATTACACTCCCAACCGGGCCTTAATGATGGTCCGATTTCCAAGGCGGGCGGGGATAACCTAGGGACATTAACTACCCCGCTTTTACAAGGAGCTAAGTCAATGGTGGGTTCCAACGTTTTGATTGAAGGTGCCGAGGCGTCGCACATTTATGAGGCGGGTACCAACGACTCTCTCATTACTCCGGTTCTTTATGATGGTATTAGTTCCAAGACGGATCAGGAATAATCTAGGGGCATTGACTACTCACGTTACGAAGAGCCAAGTCAATTGTGAGAAACAAAGCTATTTCTTTGTCCAGCGAGCCTAGGAACTCCACAACCATCAATATTACGAGAGCCGAGGGTCGGCGTTGAATGTGGCGGGTATCAATGACTCTCTAATAACTCCGGGACTTTATGATGGTCTTGGTTCCAAGACGGATCAGGGGGACAATCTAGGGGCATTGACTACTCACGTTACACGAAGAGCCAAGTCAATTGTGAGAAACAAAGCTATTTCTATGTCGAGGAGCCTAGGAACTCCATAACCATCAATGATGCAAGAGCCGAGGGGTCAACATTTAATGAGACGGCATTCAAAGTGCCTTCTCGTGATTCAAGTCAACAACCCTGATTTCTTTAAGTGTCACCAATGAAGCCTTCCCTACTTTAGCTAGTTTGCTAAGTGGAGCCAATCTCAAGAATCACAACACTCCTTCTGTCTTTAACACTTCCTGATTCGAGTAGAGTCCTAAACTTCCCCTCTCTCATCTAATACCACTTCACTACTTCTGAATTTCACAACACCACACCCCTTCTATCTCCTCTTCCTTCTATTCCTTCGAAAACCAACACAAATTCCCTACCCTCCCAAATGGCACGCAAATCATCTCTTCTATCATGCCCAAGCTCACTCCCTTCTACCCTTCCCCTGCCTATACCTCGGATATACCTCCCAATGATTTACACACTAATGCACCTTCTAAACCACATCATTTCCTACCACGGCCACAACTCACAACAATCTTCCCCAAACCATGGCAAAGGTCCTTCCTCCTAAAAAGACTTATGCTGGAGTCTTTGCGGGAACTAGGATTGAGGCAAAAGGTATGAAGTTACAATTTATTGAACAACAAGGGGAGGAAGTAAATATAGATGTTGAGGATGAAGTTCCTTTCATAGAAACTTGGGGCTATTGCCTAATAGGTTGCTTCACGGTCCTTTCAGGGAAGAGAAGCATGAATACGATTGTGAAAGGATGGGGAGTTAAATGTCGTATTATACCATATGGCAAAGGCTGGACAGTGTTCAAATTCATGACGGAGGAAGAGCGCACTAATGTACTTCACGGAGGCCCTTATATGGTCTACGGGAAAACCATGATGCTCAAGGCTATCAATAAAGGAGTTCTTATAACGGATGATTTGTTTATGGACATTCCTATTTGAGTCACTTTCCGACATTCCCTTTCTATTTGAGGTAACGGGCCTTAGTAAGATTGCTTCACGTGTAGGAAAACCTCTTTACACTGACCAATATACTAAGGAAAGGTCTAAAATGAACTATGCAAGAGTTCTAGTGGAAGTGGATGTTAGCAAGGAGCCGATAATGGACTTTGTCGTCAATCTCCCCGATAATGTAAAAGTATACTCAAAGGGTAAACTATGAGAATTACCCGGACTTTTGCTATCATTGTGCGGCTTTTGGACACAACCACTTGAAGTGTAGGAAGCTGAGGGATGATGTCAACATTGAAGAAGCTCCAAAAACATGCAATACTGAGGTCCCCCCTAACAACAAGGATGATTCTATTCATTTGAAGGCCAACAAAGGTACGGGTGGAACCAACCCTCCCCCCCCTCATCCACCAACTTCTCAACATCCCGTAGATGCTGATAACTTGATGGACATTGAAGAAACTGTGCACACAACACCTCCTGGTACCATAAGCTTGGGAGAAGTATCACATGCCGCGGGTCCTCCGGATTTGGGTCATTACGCCCACCATGTTCATGGGATTCTCTAGCAAAGTCCTCACCGCCTAATTCTCACAATGGCGTTACACAACATGTTAGGATGAGGGTGAGTCAAAACATTCTGATTCTGAGATGCCTATGAACCCGCCACCTTCATTGGATGAAGTTACATTCAACGGTGCTACGGAAAAGGCTCAGCTTGTGTCAAGTAACGTTAACTTTGAACGCGGGGAACATAGCTTGGATGGTACACAAGTTATGGCTTCCAAAGAACAAAGATGATGGATGGCAAGAGGTTTTGTCCAAAAAGAATGGGCCGAAAAGCAGTGGGAAAGCGAAGGCAGCTAAGCGCGGAGGTGCTAATAAAACCTCCTTTGTTTCCTTATGAAAATACTTTGTTGGAATGTCCGTGGTCTTTGCGGACAAAGGGATAGGGCTGCCACGCAAGCTCTAGTGTGTAGTATCACAAAACAGCATGATGCGGCTATGATTTGTCTATTGAAAACTAAGATATCTCAACCAAGGACGTAGTCTTTCTACTCAAAGATTCAAAGCATGGAAGTTTTGCTCAAATTTGGAATTCATTGAGGCGGTAGAATGCTATTACTTTGGGATCCATCCAGGTTTGTTGCGAAGTTCTTGGTATGGACTCTCAAAGATATCCATGTCCAGGCAAGTTGCAATATAACACAAGTGTCCTTCCTGCCACATTTGTGTACCGGTTTATAGCATCTCGGATAGAAGGATGCTTTGGCATCACCTTTCTCACTGGGCGTTGGCATCAATAAGCCTTGGATGATTATGGGAGATTTCAACACTTCATCGCAACCCTAATGATAAGGTGGGGTCCTCCTCTCACGCCTTATGCACTTAGGGATCTTGGAGATTTCAGAATTCTCATGGACTAGAAGACGCCCTTCATCCTGCCTTCTACACTGGACGAATGGTTCGATTTGGTCTAAGCTTGATAGAGTGTTGATGAATCAAAATTGGAGTGATTTGACCTTAGAATGCAAGGCCAATTTCATGCCTATGGAGCACGTCTCGACCACCGTCTGTGATAGCCACGATTATTGCATCCTATAATGTTGGGAAACGCCTTTCAAGTTCATGAATATGTGGCTTTCACCCGACCTTTGAGAACATTATGACTTCATGTTGGAGACAAGACATATGGGTCGCTCAATTCGTCCTTGCCTCCAAATTGAAAGCCTTGAAGCAACCTTTAAGGGCTTTGAACATAAGTGACTTTGGAGGTATCGAACAAAGAGCAAAAGGGGCAAACATAGAGTTCAAGGAGGCTATCAATGCACACATGGAAAATCCCTTTGATGAGGAGCTTAAATCCAAGGTTAAGTCCTCAAGAGATAGAGCAAACACCATCGGAAGTGAAAGACACTTCATAAGGCAGAAGTCAAGACAGAAGCACTTGATTGGAAGTGATAGATGTTCCAAATACTTTCATAGTTTGATCAAAAGGAGTAATGTCAGGAACTCCATTAACTTTCTTGTTAAAGCTAATGGTACTATCACTACATCACCAGAAGAAGTCAGGAAGTTGCTTGTTGAATTTTACAAGGATCTATTAGGTACTTCGACCCACTACCAACTTTGATCCCGATGTGTTCAACTATGGCCCAAAGTCGAGTGAAGAAGAGAGATTACACTTTTGCATTTCATCACCCCAAAGGAGATTTGGGAAGCACTCTCGATATAGGCAATGACAAGGCACTGACCGGATGGTTATACTACGCCTTCTTCAAGAATAGATGGAAAGATGTGGCCACGATGTTGTAAGATGTGTCCAAGAGTTCTTCTCATGGAGTTCTTTTGAAGCGAGTTAATCATACCATCATTACCTGCTACCAAAAAGCGACCATGATCCCAAGGTAAATGATTTGAGCCCATCGGATTGACTAATGTGATCTATAAGATCATCACAAAGATTCTAGCTAACAGAATGGCATTGATCCTTCCTTCTCTCATTGACAAATCCTGGGCTTTTGTGAAAGGAAGAAACATGATGGACAACGTATATGTGGCACAAGAGCTTGTGAGAGGATTTAATAGAGCGAATCTCACCAAGATGTATGCTTATGGTGGACCCGTAAAGCATTCGATACGCCTCGAGCTTCGAATTGGTACTAAGAAGTCTAAAATTTCCGCACATTTACAAGATGGATCATGGAATGTGTTAGCTCAACCTCCTTCTCCCTTTCTATCAATGGTGAGCTACATGGATACTTCAAAGGAAAGCGCGCCTAAGACAAGGTGATCCTATGTCCCCTACTCTCTTTATCTTGTGCATGGAATACCTCTCAAGGTCGCTTAAAATGAAGCCGAGGCAAGAGCTTTCTCATATTTTCCAAAGTGTAAGAAATTGGGCATTACTCATCTTGCATTCGGATGACCTCATGCTTTTTGCCAAAGGAGATATATCTTGGTTGGGATTCTTATGGATTGTGCGGAAGAGTTGGAGGCTGCCTCAGATTAACTCTTAACCCCGCTAAATCCTCTGTCTACTTAGCGGGAATGCATTCTACGATTCGGGACTTGATATTGACGAGTGGGTTTCGCCATTGGTAGCTTTCGAAGACGATACTGGGGATCCCTTTGTCCCCAATTTGAGTCTCGGATCAATTTGCCCCATTCACTAGTGCTATTTCGAATTACATTCAGAAATGGGGGCACCACACCCTTTCTTACGGTAAGTGGAACTAATCAGTCGGCCGTCCGGGTTGAGCTTTTGGTTCCGGGCACTTCCTATCCCGACCACTATTATCAACAAGGTAAGGTCTGCTTGTATTCAATTCTTATGGGGGGGGAAACCACCAAGAGTTGCTTGGGATATCATTTGCCTGCCTCAATCTTGTCACAACCCATTCCGGGGCCCGTGACTGGTGCCTTACCGGGGCACCCAAGTAGTCATACATCAGAGTAACCAGCGGAATATAAAACAAGACAGGAAACAGTTTATAAAATAGGACACAGTTTATCTGATGAAAAGCTTGCCTTTCGGCATAATATAAATAACTCAAGTTTTGCAGTTACATCCCAACTGTACAATAGTACTACAGACCTCTAAGGAAGTAAACAACTATGGCGACGGGGCCCGCCATACCCTCGACTGCAAAACTATCTACAATACAGGAGATCATACCCAAAAGCGAGCCTCGGAGAAGATGGAGCTCACGACACCAACGCAAAGATCCTAAGGATGTGGATCTAGCACTGCTTGCTCTTACCTGCGGCATGTAACGCAGCCGGGCGAGGTCAAGATAACAGTACCAAGTATGTGAAACTATAAAGTACTTAAAATGAAATCAAAGTATTTAAAACCTTTTCACAAATACAATCGGTTCAATTACACATAGTGCCACATCACAAACAACAACAGAATAGGAAATCAGAATGTGTCTATTCTAGGCGCGAATGATCGAAGCAAGGCGAATCGCCCATAGTATCATTCTGCGTGCCTAGTCCTCGACTTCCGCGGCCGCATAGTCCCACACTGCACGCATGAGATATTTCTCGCATCGGGGCAGCCAACCCCAAGATCCGCCTAGGCTCCCGCACGCGCATAGCCTCAAAAAGACCGCATAGTCTCAACAGACCGCATGTGAGTCCCCGCGATCAGCAAACGCCGAATGATCAATCACGAGCATACCGCGCTCGCATAGTCTCACAGACCGCGTAGCCGTATAGACCGCATCAAGTGGGCAAGCCGCGTATAACGATCGGGGTAGGTGATACAATAACAAGACAATGGACTTACCGGTTAGCAACGTAAGTACAGCAAGAATGACTTCTTACACGATTACAAGACACTAACACAGTAGGCGTCATAACATGTCTACTTATCAAACAATCTTACTACACTTGTAAATCAATACAAGGCTTTTATAAACAAAACAAGTAAATTCCTTTTATCTTCTTAAGTTGTTATACTTAACTTCCCATAAAGCGAAGATAACTCTTACGCTTTTGTTTTAAAAACCAAATATTTATCTTCTGTTTAAAAAATGATTCAGTATTCTTTTGAAATGTTTTAAGTTCTTTGTTATTCAGTCTTAAGACGTGAGGCATTGACGTAAGTATCATTCATGCTTAAGTCAAATACAATGACGTAGTTATTATTCAGTTAACACATGTACGTCTACCGTACTATATATTATAAAATATCATGCTTTAGGAAGAATCACATACCTTCTCAAATAAAACCACCGCCAAGTTGAATATGTCACAGCAGAGTCACCTATAATATTCACATATATCTATCAAAGAATGCTCTGAGGGTCATTCTAAACAGGGGGTTCATAATTCTACGGAAAGTCGGGCAGCAAAACCCTACACGGTGAGCTATGTAAGTCTACTGTGAAAACGATCTATGTGAGTCTGTTCAATTATTCTTCTTTAAACCCTTCTACTGTGATAATTCAATTCTATTCTGTGATATTCTTCTAAGTATCTAATACTTATTCTAATACTACAACAATAAGTATTCTCTAATTCAAAAGAGGGTTAGGATTAGTTACCTCGGTAAGCCCAATAATATCCTAGATAAAGTCGCGCCTGAGCAAGGTTTAGCTCCTAAGTTGTACGCTCCGGTAGCTCCAAGAAACCTTAGAAGTTCTTCACAACTTCTACTAAGGACTAAGGGATTTGGGCTAGGGTATTTTGGGCATTATAACGGTACTAGAAGACAACTTTTCTACCAAGGGAGGGGGGGTAGATTTCGGCTAGCGAGGGGTAGGCCTCGCCAAGCTTCTCGAGGGAAGGGGGTGTTGGACGAATTGCTAACAAAGGGAGAGGGAAGGATTTTTAGACTTGGAAAGCTTTTGTGGATGAAGAACTCTTCATCTCAAGAGGGGTATTTATAGCTCAAGCCTTGGCCAACCAATGGCCAAGATGAAGACAAGTGCAAGGCAAGTGTAGGGTGAGGATTTAGGCAAGTGTCCTTGGCCAACTTGCACACAAAATATCCTACCAACTCCAAGACAAAAGAAGCCAACCCAATCGGCCCTATTGCCGTGTCAAGTCCACCAACGGGAGGGCGACACTTGTCACCCTCCAATTGGTCCAAAATGTTTCGTCTCTCGGAAAAATACGCAAAAATACTAAATGACATAGTCGGAATTTTCCTACGAAAGTCGTGGAAACGTTTCGTCGGAAACGATTCTTCTAGTGTGTTGTGCACAAATAAAGCGTCGAAGGCTAACTTTAAAGCCAAACTTTTTTAGACGTATTCCCCACGCACATACTGGAAATACGGTATAACATTCTCCTCCTTAGAAACATTCGTCGAATGTTCCTTCTCAAACGATTATCGAAGAAGCTTAAGCAGTTAGCAAATGCCACACACGCCACAAGACAACACTTAGGCAAAAATGATAATGGAAATTTACAAGTAGGAAAGTGAATTACGGAGGTGTAGGAATAGGTGAGGATACTTCGTCTCATGTCCTCCTCGGCTTCCCACGTCATCTCCTTCCGAGCTCGTTCGCCACAAGACTTTGACGGAAGCCACGCCCTTCGTCCGCAGACGCCTAACGACGATCGACTATCGCTATGGGAATATCCTCATACGATAACCCTCGGTCACTGGACATCGTCAATCGGGTGTACCTAGATGGATCCCCGATACATCTCCTCGGATAGATACGTGAAACACGGATGCACCGCCTCGGATCGGACGGCAGATCCAACTCGTAGGCAACCTTGCCTACCTCGCGACAATCAAACGCCCAATGTACTGGGCCGAGTTTCCTTCTTCCCGAATCTCATCACACCCTTCATGGGTGACACCTTTAGGAAAACCCAATCATCTATGCGAACTCGGATGCCGACGACGATGATCTGCATCGACTTCGCCGACTCGGTATCAATAGTCGCTCTCGGATAAGCTTCACCTTATCCATCGCACTGCACCAAATCTGGTCCCACTAGCCGCACTCGCCCACATCGAACCAACCTATAGGCGATCGCACTTCCTCCCATACAAGGCCTCATAAGGCGCCATCCGAATCTTTGGAGTGGTAGCTATTATTATACGCAAACTCAACTAGAGGCAAATGATCCTCCCAACTACCATCGGTCAATAACACGCTCGCACATATCCTCGAGAGTGCGGATAGTGCGCTCTGCTGTCCGTCTGCTGCGTGGATGAAATGCGATTCGAGCTCACTGCGTCCCTAAACCCTCTGGAAGGACCTCGGAAGTTAGCCAGAACCGGGCTCCTCATGCGATATGATCGAGGTAGGGACTCCATGCGATCGACGATCTCTGATGTAAAGTCGGCATAATCCTCGGTAGAAAAGTCGTCCCGACGGGAAGAAAGTGGGCTGATTTCACACGTCGACGATAACCCATATAGAATCATGTCTCCTCCGAGTTCGAGGTAATCTGTGATGAAGTCCATGTTGATTACCTCCCACTTCCGTCGGGATCTCAATCGTCAGTAACAAACCACCGTGCCTGCGGTGCTCTACCTTCACTGCCGACAACACGCACCGAGCTACGAACTCGCAACGTCTCTCTTCAAGCCATCCCACCAATACACGATCTAAGGTCGTGATACATCTTGGTCGACCCGGATGGATAGAGTAACGCGCTGTGTGCTTCCCAAGAACTCCTGCCAAGTCCTGAAACATCCGAACACATACCGCCAAACCTTAGCACCCCATCGTGCTACCTCAAAAGGACCCTTGCCTCACGAAGAGTCTGTATCACGATATTGAATCAAAGCCGATCTCGAATCGTTGCCTCTTCACCTCCTCGGCGATGGAAGACTCGCAACCTCACGAACTCTAACCCCATCGCTATCGAATCAATCAAGCGGACACCAAGGCTCGCTAATCGATGCAAATCACGAACCATGTCCTCCTCTCTAGCCGCACATCCGATAGGCTCCCATCGACCTACGACTAAGAGCATACGCCACAACATTGGCCTTCCCGTGGTACAGGATATCAACATCGTAATCCTTAAGCAACTCTAACCACCGTCTCTGCGTAAGTTCAGATCCCTCTGGCTGAAGATATACTGGAGGCTCTTGTGGTGCGTATAAATATCCACGTGAACCCCATACAAATAGTGCCTCCAGATCTTGGCGTGAATTACTACCGCTAACTCCAAATCATGGGTGGTAGTTCCTCTCGTGTTTCTTCACCGTCGGGATGCATATTCTATAACCCCGCCATGCTGCATCAACACACATCCCAACCCGATGCACGACGATCACAATACACGACATAACCGCTGGACCCTCGGGAAGAGTAAGAACGGGGGCGGTCGTCGCCTCTTTTCAACAATGGAAACCCCGCCACAAGCATCACCATCAAACTTGGCGCTTACGAGTCACCTAGTCAATGGTGCGAGATAGAAGCAAACTTCTCCACGAACCGATAATATCCTGCAAGGCCCGTAAACTGCGAACCTCAGCCGGAGTAGTAGGTCAGGCCAAGTCTGATCGCCTCGATTCGCCGTATCCACTCGAATGCCATCAGCCCCGACAATATGCCCAAGAAACGCCACTGAAGTCAACCAGAACTCACATTTGGAAAACTTGGCGTACAAATCATGGTCTGGAGAATCGCCAAGACCTCAAATGCTCGCATGCTCCCGCTCTGGCGAGAATAAACCAAGATATCATCAATGAACACTATCACAAGCGTGTCCAAAATGGTTTGAACACTCGGTCATCAAATCCATGAATACCGCGAGCATTGTCAACCCAAAAGACATGACCACGAACTCATAATGCCCGCACGTCCCGAATGCGATCTAGGGACATCCACCTCTCTCGACTGCACTGATGATAGCCCGATCGCAGATCAATCTTGAGAAACATCTCGCACCGCAACCGGTCGAACAAATCATCAATCACAGGAAGGGTATACGTTCTTAATGGTCACCTTGTTCAGCTGCCTGTAATCAACACACATGCGCAGCGTCCCGTCCTTCTTCTTCACGAACAATACCGGCGCTCCCCAGGGAGAAACACTAGGCCTGATGAAGCCCTTCTCCAGCAAATCTCTAAGCTGATCCTTCAACTCTCTCAACTCGGCGGTGCCATTACGTATGGCGGAATGGAAATAGGCCGAGTGTCCGCAATATGTCAATACAAAACTCAATCTCCTCTCGGGAGGATACCGGAGGTCATCCGAAACACGTCTGGGAACTCACGACCATCGAATCGATGAAAATCTGGTACCGCGGCCTTGAGATCAAACACCCGAACGAGATGGTAGATATACCCTTCGCACCATCTTCCTAGCCTTGAGGTAGGAAATAAACCTACCTCTACGATACCGTGCTCCTCCCACTCAACAACCGCTCTCAGAAACCGGAACCGCACTACTCTCTCTCTGCCTACATTGGCGTAGCAAGGTAGCCAATCCATCCCCATAATCACGTCGAAGTCAATCATCTCCAACTCTATCAAGTCGCCAGTGGTCCGACGATCGTAAATGGTCACAGACAAGCTCTATATACCCGCCGAGCTACCACCGAATCACCCATCGCGTAGCTACCTCGAAAGTGGTCTATGGACTCGGGCTCTATCCCTATCCTACTAGCAACAAGGGAGATATATAGACAGTAGAACCCGGATCTATCAAAGCATACACATCAAACCAGAACCGATAAGGTACGCGTGGCGACATCGTGAGGCCTCACGATCTCGCTTGGACAAAGCATATACGCGTTCGAGGACCGCTAGACCGGACTCGCGCCACGACCTGCCGCGACCGCTGATCCATGTGTACCTTGCCCGGCGAGTAGCTGTCGGGATGAAGAAGCGGCAATGCACTCGTGGTGAGCCCTACCACCGCCGCCGGCCGGACAAACTCGCAAAGTGACCTGCGGCCACAAGTATAGCAAGCTCGAGTCTGGCTCGAGAATGGTATACGCCACAACGCACACCGAGCAGACTCGAGCGGTTAGCACCCGCTACTCGAAATCAAGTCCCGTGGGCCCTGACACGCCCCGACCGCTCTGGGTCAGGCTGAAAATGAGGTAGAGCGCTCTACCGGCCGTGGTGCAAATCCGGACTTCACGATGCCGCCACCCCGAGGACCACCAAAAGAACCGCCGCTCGCCTTTCTTCGCTGCCGATATCGCTCTACCCGGCGGTCTCTACGCCTCACAACCGGTCGCATGAGCTGCATACGGTTATGTCCATGCTCGTGAAGGGACACACCCGCACAAGACTCGCCATGTAATCATCTAGCCTGACATAGCGATGCACCCGCCCTCCATCTCTCGCTACCAGCAGTGGACATATCGAGCCAAAGAATCAAACTCGACATTGTACTCCTCGCTGGCGTCCTCCCCGCCTCAAGAACAAGAATCTATCACTGCCCTCCTCATCCGCGGAGGCAAGAAGTGTGTGAGAAAAGCCTCAAAACTCATCCCATATCTTTGGAGGTGCATGCTATCCCCGAAAGCTCCCATGAATCAAACCAATCGATTGCGGTATCACGCACCGACGCGAACCGAATGTCACACTCGCCTCGAAGCCACGATCACCGCGATAATCCTCTGCGGTGACGGATAAACTCCTGCGGATCATCCTCCGCCTCGACCAGTAAAACTCGCGGCTACAACTCAAGAAATCTCGTAGCCTCAAACTATACGCCTCGGTGCACTACGGGCGCGATGGAGCTGAGCCGAATCGCCGTGATCCGGCCTCTCTCGTGTCGGGCCACAACTTTAGCCAAAAGTCGGGCCATCTCCTTGTACCCTAACTCTCCGCCCAGTGTGGAGCGAGGTGCTGCGTGGTCTCTTTGGGGCAAGGCGTCATAGAACTCGCCGTCTGCGGTATAGGCCGGGCTGAGCCCTCGTAACTCTGGGTGTCTGCTAGCGACTCCACGCTGCCCTTCTACGGGCCCGGTTGCCTTACGTGGAGGCATAATCATACAGAAAGGAATACGTTAGAGGGGTCCAACCTATAACACGACTCTAAAGCACGATCTCGGAATGAGAAGAATGGAAACCAATCCTAAATATCCTATAGCCTCACGATTATTGGTGCACAACACACCGATAATCAAGACTTACTAGATACGATGCGTAGACACTTTCCGAGGATTAAGCGCTCGATACCACTTTTGTCACGACCGTTCGGCCCGTGATCGTGTCTTACCGGCACCAGTAGTCATACATCGAGTAACGGTGAATATAAAACAAGACAGAAACAGCTTTATAAAATAGGACACGATTTATCTCGATGAAAAGCTTGCCTTTGGCATAATATAAATAACTCAAGTTTTGCGATACATCCCAACCGCATAATAGTACTACTGCACCTCTGGAAGTAAACAACTATGGCGACGGGGCCCCGCCATACCCCGATCTGGCAAAACTATCTACAATACAGGAGATCATACCCAAAGCAGAGCCTCGGAGAAGATGGAGCTCACGACACCAACGCAAAGATCCTAAGGATGTGGATCTAGCACTGCCGCTCTTACCTCGCGATGAACGCACTCGGGCGAGGTCAAGACAACAGTACCAAGTATGTGAAACTATAAAGTACTTAAAATGAAATCAAAGTATTTAAAACCTTTTCACAAATACAATCGGTTCAATTACACATAGTGCCACATCACAAACAACAACGAATAGGAAAAGCAGAATGTGTCTATTCTAGGCCGCGAATGATCGAAGCAAGGCCAATCGCCCATAGTATCATTCTGCGTGCCTAGTCACGACTTCCGCACCGCATAGGTCCCATGCACCGCATGAGATATTTCTCGCATCGGGGCAGCCAACCCCAGATCCGCCTAGGCTCCCGCACCGCATAGCCTCAAAAGACCGCATAGTCTCAGCGGACCGCATAGAGTCCGCGTGATCGCTAACGCCGGAATGATCAATCACGAGCATACCGCTGCTCGCATAGTCTCACAGACCGCATAGGCGTATAGACCGCATCGGGGCAAGCCTCGTATAACGATGGGGTAGGTGATACAATAACGAGACAATGGACTTACGGTTAGCAACGTAAGCACGCAAAGAATGACTTTACACAAAGATTACAAGACACTAACACAGGTAGCGTCATAACATGTCTACTTATCAAACAATCTTACTACACTTGACAGAAATCAATACAAGGCTTTTATAAACAAAACAAGTAAACAGTTCCTTTTTATCTTCTTAAGTTGTTATACTTAACTTCCCATAAAGCCAGTATAACTCTTACGCTTTTGTTTTAAAAACCAAATATTTATCTTCTGTTTAAAAATGATTCAGTATTCTTTTGAAATGTTTTCAGTTCTTTGTTATTCAGGCTTAAGCCGTGAGGCATTGCCGTAAGTATCATTCAGGCTTAAGTCAAAGACATTGCCGTAGTTATTATTCAGTTAACACATGTACGTCTACCGTACTATATATTATAAAATATCATGCTTTAGGAAGAATCACATACCTTCTCAGCGAAAACCACCTGCCAAGTTGAATATGTCGCGCGCAGAGAGTCAGCCTATAATAGTCACAGATATCTATCAAAGATCGCTCGAGGGTCATTCTAAGCAGGGTTCATAATTCTACGGAAAGTCGGGCAGCACAACCCTACCGTGAGCTATGTAAGTTCATCGTGAAAACAGTCTATGTGAGTACAGTTCAATTATTCTTCTTTAAACCCTTCATGTGATAACTTCAATTCTATTACGTGATATTCTTCTAAGTATCTAATACTTATTCTAATACTACAATGAAGTATTCTCTAATTCAAAAGAGGGTTTGGATTAGTTACCTCGGTAAGCCCAATAATATCCTAGATAAAGTCGCGCCTGAGCAAGGTTTAGCTCCTAAGTTGTACGCTCCGGTAGCTCCAAGAAACCTTAGAAGTTCTTCACAACTTCTACTAAGGACTAAGGGATTTGGGCTAGGTATTTTGGGCATTATAACGGTACTAGAAGACAACTTTTCTACCAAGGGAGGGGTAGATTTCTAGCTAGGGGGTAGGCCTCGCCAAGCTTCCGGGAAGGGGGTGTTGGACGAATTGCTAACAAAGGGAGAGGGAAGGATTTTAGACTTGAAAGCTTTTGTGGATGAAGAACTCTTCATCTCAAGAGGGTATTTATAGCTCAAGCCTTGGCCAACCAATGGCCAAGATGAAGACAAGTGCAAGGCAAGTGTAGGGTGAGGATTTAGGCAAGTGTCCTTGGCCAACTTGCACACAAAATATCCTACCAACTCCAAGACAAAAGAAGCCAACCCAATCGGCCCTATTGCCGTGTCAAGTCCACCAATTGGAGGGTGACAAGTGTCGCCCTCCCGTTGGTCCAAAATGTTTCGTCTCTCGGAAAAATCCGCAAAAATACTAAATGACATAGTCGGAATTTTCTCTACGAAAGTTGTGGAAACGTTTCGTCGGAAAACGATTCTTCTAGTGTGTTGTGCACAAATAAAACGTCCAAGGCTAACTTTAAAGCCAAACTTTTTTTGTACGTATTCCCTTACGTACATACTCTGGAAATACGGGGTATAACAAATCTGAAGGTGGCTTGGGTCTTATGAACATCAAGGAATGGAATCATGCCCTGCTATCCAGGACGATTTGGCAAACTCACACGGAAGCTGATTCTCTATGGGTCCAATGGATCAATAGTCACTATTTAAGAGATATTACAATTTGGGACTATGAGGTACGTCCTAGGGACTCCCCTTTATTCAAAAAGATTTGTGGGATTCGCGACAAATTTGTTTCTATCTTTGGTAGCCATGGTGATGCTATTGACGGCTTTACAAAATGTTGTGCCAACGGTATATTTGATTCAAGCCTCGTATATGATATCTTGCGCACTCCGCAAGCTAAAAAGCCTTGGATGTCACAAATTTGGAAAGGATTCATTCCTCCCAAATTCTCTTTTACTATGTGGCTAAATTGCAGGAAGCGGTTAGCTACAAAGGATACTCTATCATTTCTCAATTTGGAGGATAAATCTTGCGGATTCTGCAAGCAAGCTAATGAAACAAGGGAACACCTCTTATTTGATCGCCTATACACACATGATTTGGAAGAGCATAAAAGATTGGTTGGGTATTAGAAGAGAGATGACAACTGTTGAAAGCTCCCTTAAATGGATTAAGAAAGAACACCGCGGGACAAGCATCCGAGCCAAAGCTATTTTGCTTACTTTTTGCATAATGGTTTATGAGATTTGGAGGGCAAGAAACACAATGCTCTTTGAAGGCACAAGCTTGCGAGAAGAGGTCATTGCAAGAATCAAAACAACATCTTATAGAGTTCTCTATGATTTTATCCCCTCTTGTAGTGGCACCTTTTGAGTGACCACCCCTCCCCTCTATCTATTCTTGTTTGCATTACGTTGAGGCTTGAGATACCTCAACGACTGATTGTAGCCACTTCCTTTTCATTATTAGTAATAATATTTGCATTTACATAAAAAAAAAAAAAACAATCGATCCTTACCTCAATATGCCCAAATATTATCCAAGTTAAAAGTCGATCCTTAGCAATCCTTAGCTCCTTTTATTTACGTTCCAATCCACAATATGCAACCACTATAAGCTTATGAAGAACTCCTCTTCAAGTTTCAACCCAAAATATGAAGAACACCTTAGGGTTTCAAGGTGCGACTAACATATTATCATAGTATTTTCGGGGTTTAAAGGGTTGGTTATGCTTAGTATACCACTAGGGATCTTTGGTTTGAATATGGGGATTTATCAACAAGTATTGAAGAATTTTTGTTCCTCAAGTGGGCACAAAATCGAGAGCCCTGAAATGGTGAGCAAAAGTTTTCTTGAAATTTCACTAAGTGTTGAAGTCTTGAACCTCTATGTGTGTATATATAATGTAGACAAGGGAGAGGATTAAAACAAGTGTAAGGTTGGCCCACTTGTCCACTTGTCCAACAAATATCTTGGCACACTTGGCCACCATTCTCGCCAAACATGGGCCATGTGGGGGTGACACGTGTCACCCTCCTATTGGTCCATAATATTTCATCTCCCGAAATATAGATAATTGGTCAAAATATCAAAAACCTTGTGGGCCCCACAAAATCGTAAAATTTCCCGGGGTGGGCCCCACATGACCAAATCCGAAAATAAAATTCCATAATTCCAATAAATACTATAAGTCCCAAATACCAAATTTGAGAATCCAATTCTCATTACTAAACCTTTTTCCTTCACGAGGTTCGGAATATTTTTCCTTAGGAAAAACAAATCTTTCTTTCGTTCAAATTAAAAAGTCTTGTTTGCTCACGTATACTCTCATATACATGTCGTGTAACTATGGGTTGTAACATTCTTCCCCCCTTAGAAACATTCATCCCGAATGTTCTTACTAAGTTCAATCTAAATAGGTATCGGCATAGTCCCTTCTAACTATACCCAACATAATCAAACATGCCACACATGTCCACAATATAACACTTATGCATATAGGTTAATCAAAATCGACAAGTAGGGAAATGAATTACCTGTAGGTGTAGGGAACAAGTGAGGATACTTCTTCATCATGTCCTCTTCTGCTTCCCAAGTCATCTCCTCTCTATTATCATTCCGCCACAAGACTTTGATGGAAGCCACGTCCTTAGTCCGTAATCATGTGACATGGCGATCAAGTATCGCTATAGGACTTTCCTCATACGATAACCCCTCTGTCACATGGACATCACTAACCGGGAAAACACTGGATGGATCTCTGATACACTTCTGTAACATAGAAACGTGGAAGACCGGATGTACCGCTTCTAAATCGGACGACAGATCTAGCTCAGAGGCAACCTTGCCTACTCTACGGACAATCTGGTAAGGTCCAATATACCTCGGTCTAAGTTTCCCCTTCTTACCAAACCTTATCACACCCTTCATGGGTGATACCTTCAAGAAAACCCAGTCGTCAAGCTGAAACTCCAAGTGTCGATGTCGATTATCTGCATACGACTTTTGTCGACTCTGAGCTGCTAATAACCTCTCCTGGATAAGCTTCACCTTATCCACAGCCTGCTGGATCAAGTCTGGGTCAACTAATTGAATCTCGTCAACATCGAACCAACCAATCGGCGACCTACACTTCCTTTCATATATGGCCTCATACGGGGTCATCTGAATACTGGAATGGTAGATGTTATTATACGCAAAGTCAACGAGAGGCAAATGATCCTCCCAGCTACCCCTAAAATCAATAATACAGGCCCACAACATATCCTCAAGTGTCTGGATAGTGCGATCTGCTTGCCCGTCGGTCTGAGGGTGGAATGCAGTACTGAGACTCACCTGTGTCCCCAATCCTTTCTGGAATGACCTCCAGAAGTTAGCCGTAAACTGAGACCCTCTGTCTGATATTATTGATGTAGGAACCTCGTACAGTCTTACAATCTCCCTGATATAAAGTCTCGCATAATCCTCAGCCGAGTAAGTAGTCCTGATCGGAAGAAAATGAGCTGATTTTGTCAGCCTGTCTACTATAACCCAAATGTTACACCCCTTAGTTCCAGGACATGTATATAAGGACCTACGTGAGAAAATACGACTTTAAGCTTGAAACGAAAGAAAGATTACTTTTTCATACGAAAAATACTTCTAACCTTGTGAAGGAAAAGGTTTAATAATTGGAATTTGGTTCTCAAATTTGGTATTTGAGACTTATGGAATTTATTAGAATTATGGAGAGATAAAATATTTTGGACCAATAGGAGGGTGACACGTGTCACCCCCACATGGCCCATGTTGGGCGAGAATGGCATGGACAAGTTGACTTAAGATATTTTCCATCTCAATCTTGGCCACACATTTGTTTTAATCTTAACCCTTGGTTTCATTATATATCCATCTACTAGTAGCAAGACTTTAACACTTAGAAAATTTTCAAGAAAACTTTGTGCACCACATAAGGGCTCTCGGCCAAGGCTTCATTGAAGAACAAAAAATTCTTCAAATGTTGTTGATAAATCCCCATACTCAAACCAAGGATCCCTAGTAGTATACTAATCATAAACAATCTCTTAAATCCCGAAAATACTACGTTAATCCGTTGTCGCACCTTGAAACCCTAAGGTGTTCTTCATATGTTGAGCTGGAACTTGAAGAGAAGTTGGTTATGAACTTCTAAGGGTTGCTTGGAGTGGATTGGAACGTAAAGAAAAGGAGCTAAAGTTGCTAAGGATCGACTTTTAATCTTGAATTATATTTGGGCTTATTGAGGTAATGATCTTTGTATTCCTAATGTAATTGAAGATTACATGTTATAGTAGTTGATAAATGAGCTTGTGATATAAGGAATAAAGATTTATAAGTGTTGGGGAATTTGGAGGGTGAATACCGAAATATGGCATGCTAGCCATTGAAGTTGTTAATCAATTTGGTTGTTAGTTATAATCGTCACATGTTATACAAGAAAGGGAATTTAGTTGTTATAATTGTTATGACGTATTAACATGTTGGAGTAACGACTTGGATTAAAGAATTGAAAAAGGACTATGTTGTATTGTTGTTTTGTTGGTTGTGCCTTAAATGTGGCGTAATGGTTATTGATTTCGAGCCTTGAAAAAGGTGAAAAAGAACGTAGAAATAGGGAAAGTGCTGTCTAATTTTCCGTAGAATAAGAGACCTTATACTTAGTATTATTCTACCTTAGAAAGCTAGAAGTTGATAGACGTATTATGGTCATTATAGGTTGACATTCTACATGTGGCGTATTCAACTTATCAGGTGGATTAAGCCGAAGAGGTATGTGGAACTTTCCCTATATTTGATCGGTGTATTTTATATACACTTGTTGAGTCAGTTTTAGTTAGTCTTTTGTTCCTTTTTACACATATAAGTGTCATATTAGGATAGTTTTCCTTTCTTTTGAGTCAAAGTGGTTAAAATGGCCAAATGGCGGAAAAGGAGCTAAAAGAGGGCTAAAGAGGAGATTCCAGAGCTAAAAACAGAGAATGTGGCAGAGTACAGAAACTCAGCGCCGCGGCCTCCTGCGATCGAAGCGAGGCGCGCGCCACTATCGAGAGGCTGCAGAAGACCAGCGCATGGCCTCATGTCGGCAGTGCGGGGCGCGGCGCCTAAACATCCGAGAGGCTACAGAAGTTGCAGCGCCGCGGCGCCCACAGACAGCAGAGATCAGGGCCGCGGCGCCAAATCACCCGAAGGATTGCAGAATTTCCGGCGCCGCGACGCCTGTCTGCAGAGCCGCGACGCCGACGCGGAAAAATAAGGTTTTCAGACGGATTTTGGGCCAGGCCTGCAGGGAAAAGTTGAGGCGGTTAGGAGCCTATAAAAGGAGAACCCTAGGCAGTTTTTAAGGGTTCCCCTTCTTGCACAACACAAGGCTTTCTTTCTTGGAGATTGGAGACCATAGTTTAGTAAATTTCCTTTCCTTTTCTTGTTTTTATTTCAGTTTTATGAAGAACATGGAATTAGTTCTTGTCATGTCAATGGCTAGGAACTAATTCCTCTATAGGGCTTTCCATGTTGAATCTCTAGAAACTTATGTTATAATTTAATGCATGCTTATGGTTATTCTTCTTCTTGTTGAGATCTATCCAATAATTGAATTGAATGCTTGGTAGTTAATTGACAACTAATTATCACTATATGATTTCTATTCAGACTCCGAAAGGAGGGGATTGTGAATATGCTGTAAGTTGGGTAGACATTCTTGGATTGGGGATGAAAATACCTCAATTATTTATGTAGCGTTAACGAGAGGCTTAACAACCCTAATTTTACGCATTGTGCGTGACGGTTAACTAGGTTCTTGTTCTTAATCCTCCTATAGAGTTATCCTTATCACCGAAAGGTAGGTAAGGTGCAATACTGGGGTTGAGTGTTTATATAACCCTAACGGGAGTATAAAACGATTTAGTGAACCTGCTTTCTCCAAAAGAAGAAGACCATAAGTTATTGCATTAATAAGCAACATAAGCGGATAGTGAGGAGACGTGGAAGCCCTATTCTCATCACAACTGAAGTAAACTCATTAGTTAAATTAGTCTTTATAATTCGTAGTTATAAACCACAAAATCAAATATCAATTTACCAAATAGATACCAAAAGATAGATATTTGGTACTTGAACCCTAATCCTTGTGGACGATATTCGGTCTTGCTAAGACTATATTACTTGTCACGATAACGTGCACTTGCATTTAAGTGTGTGCATCTTTTCGCGCATCAATATTCTTGAGCACGATTCTTATAAATGTATAGTATGGTTGACGTACATGTCTTAAATGAATTTGGTTTCATTTTGGTACCATTGATTTGATTTAAAAGGGTACAAGTTTAGTTGAGTTGGAAAGTTAAACTCACTTGGTTTTTAAAGGATGGAAATGCCTTAGTTTTCTAAAAACATAAAGTGTTATAATGGCTTTATGAGAAGTTAGTTATAACGACTTTATGGGAAGTTAAAAGAGTGGTTTACTTGAATGATTAAAAGAGAATAAATGATTTGATTTTGAAAGTATACGATACTTGACTTAAAGAGTATAAGTAACTTTATTTAAAGGTATAAGTTACTTGAGTTTGGAAAGTAGAAGTTACTTGGTTTCAAAGCCTAGAAATGAATTTCTAAAGGTGTAGTAACTTGATTTGAAAAATAGACATGCCTTAATACTACGTGTGTTAGTATCTTGTGGCTTTTATATGAAAAATGTTCTTTTTAAAGGAATAGAAGTACGTAGTACTTTGGGGTTAGATTCCTGGATTTTACATGATAGTGCCTTAAGTTTAATTAATGAGAGTTAAAGATTGCTAACTTGCATATGTTGTTCATGATGGCCATTGGTGCTAGTGTTATATTATTTATTACAGGATCAATCCCCGGGTCATTTTGCATTTCCGTGGATTTGCTCCTCATGATGCGAGTATGACGTATATGCTCATTGCGGCCCCATAGGGTCCATGCGGGTGAAATAGTCCTATGCGGGTGAAATAGTCTCATGCGAGGAAAATTGCCTCATGCGGGTTCACAAGACCTATGCGGGTGAAATAGTTCCAGGAGTAGGATCACAAAATGATACTACGGGCGGGTGGCCCTAGTTTGATCATAAGCTTCCTATTTTTAAGGTTTACTCTTATTTACTCTCATTATTAGTAAATAAGAATGTACTGTTAATTTAGTTATCATACATGTCTCCAGCTTTATTTTAGACTATATGATTTCATTACAGTACTTTCAGTTTCATATACTTGGTACATGTTTTGTACTGACCCCCTTTCCTCGGGGGCTGTCTTTGCAAGTAGAGGTAAGCAGTTCTCGATCCTCACTCTTAGGATCACTGTTCAACTTTTGGGAGGCTCCATTACTCCGAAGGCTTACCTTTTGGTACGGATCTTTGTTGTTGAGGGATCATACCATTCGAGCCGTTTTTTTCTTGGAACTATTCAATTATAAGCGTAGCTGTTCGAATTGAACTACACCTTTGTAGCCAATCATTTATTAAAAAAAATTGAATTATGGGCGAACGACGGGAATTGAAGATCTCATGAGAAGACGGATCAAGACAAAGACTTCCACCTATTCAAGAGTATGGCGGGGCCCTGTCCCGTCATAGATTGTTAAACCCCGTATTTCCAGAGTATGTACGTGGAGACGTACGTACGAAAATTTGAGACTTAAAGTTTGGCATAGGTTCGAAATTTGTGCACAACACCCGATTAGAGTCGTTTTTCGACGAAACGTTTTACAGAGCTTGCGTAGGGAAAATTCCGGCTATGTCGTTTTGTATTTTTGCGGATTTTTCCGAGCGACGGAACATTTTTGGGCCAACGAGAGGGTGACACTTGTCACCCTCAAGTGGACGCCTTAGGGGCGGTTTGGCCTTGGCCGATTGGTGCCTTGTTGTGGCCTTGTTTTGTGCAATGTTTTGTGGCTTGTTTTGTGGAGTAGGGGTTAGGGTGCACTTGGCTTGATCAAGGCCTTACACTTGCCTTGCACATGGCTTGATCTTGTCCATTGGTTGGCCCTTGGCTTCCCTATAAATACCCCTCCCTTTGTTGAAGACTTCATCATCCAAATGTGTTCTAAGTCTTGCAATCCTTCCCCTCTCCTCTTGTTGTTCTCGTCCTAAGCCTTCCCCCCCTCCCCCTTTGAGTGGCCGAGAGGTTCCCCTCCCCCTCCTAGTGGTGTGACCGAGAGGTACCCCCCCCCCTTGGTAGAAAGTTGTCTTCCAAGTATTGTTATAATGCCCAAAATACCTTAGCCTTTACCTTGTTGTATTCCAAAAGTTATCTCTATACGTAGAGCCCGTAAATACTACCTTTTGTCCTTTTAGTCTCAAACCGAAACCCTAAGTAAATCTTCATAGCGAGTTGGAGTATTTAAGTAGAAGTTGGTTAGAACTTCTAAGGGTTGTTTGGAGCGGATTGGAGCGCACGGAGTAGAGCTAAACCTTGCTCGGGATCGACATTATAACTTGGATAATTTTGGGCTTGTCGAGGTAAATATTCTTGTCCCCTTATTGTAATTGGAGATTACATGTTGTAGGAACATATAGTTGAAGTATACTATATATAGAACTGAACATTATTGTGCGGCAATGTCTTTTGACTTAAGCCTGAATTTAAAGAAGAGAATCGAATCGTAATTACATGGGATGTATTCTGAGACTTGTGTAGCATTCTTTGTGTTGTAGAATTGTATACGTCAGGTTAGGCGTATAACCCCCGGTTGGCTTGGTAGCGGCCTCGATAGAGGAGGAGATTTACGTGATTGCGGGGAGGTCTTTGCGAATTTTACGTAGAATATGGAACCGTGCAGTTAGAAGTTAATAGACGTTTGTGGCCTTATAGGTGGAAGTACTGCGAGTAGCATATTCTACTTGAAGAGTGGAACGGCTAGCCAGGTTACAGTACTGTGGAGCATTTTGCTTATTGTCGATAATCGTCGCGAGGTATGTGAACCTCTTCCTATCCTTCTAGCATGATGCTTTGTAAACTATGTAGTACTGCGGTGACGTACATTTGCTAAATGAGTTGGTTGGTTTAAAAACATAGGGTGTTATAATAGCTTTATGGGAAGTTAGTTATAACGACTCTATGTAGGTAAAAGATTGGTTTTTGATTGTAGAAGTTAAGAGACTTGACCTTGAATGATAAGAGACTTAACTTGTTTTAATTGGTAATTAACATTTTGTTAAAAGTATTGTGAAACCTCATTCGCGAGTAATGAGTACTTGGTTTTAAAAAGAATAATGTTTTATTGATTTAGGAAATGAGAATAAGTGTCGAACAAACCACAACAGCGCTAATAAAGGAAAGTGTATTGACAAATATCAAATTGTTATTAAAACCAGTAGAAACCTCCATCTTCATAGAAGCTAAGATAAGACAAAATTGTATTACATTTCCTAGATCATGGCTGCTGTAACAAGATTGTTGTAAACAAGAATAAACGGCTCACGTACAAGACATATGTTACTCAATTGTTTTAAAAGGGATTAAGACTATGAGTTATGAAACCTTTCTAAAATGAGAAACTTGAGCATTTGAAATTAGGCAAACTTGAACGTTTGGAAAATAATGTTGTTACTTGATTTTACAAAAGGGAAGTATTTTGGTTTACCTAAAAATGTGAGTCACTCTATTTTTTATACTAAGGGTATCAGGTGACCTTTATGAAAGGAATGGATCTCTTAAAAAGGAATTTAACGTACGTAGTACTTTAGGGTTAAAACCCAGACTTTGATACGAAATGGAAGTACCTTGAGTTGTGTGTAACTTGCATATGCTTGTTGTTGTGTAACTCGCCTATGCTTGTTGTGATAGCCTTTGTTGTGCAAGTGTTGATATCAGGTGACTTCTTGGGAAGGAGTGAATCTATTTATAAAAGTCTAGAAGTATGGTAATTTGCTTGAGCTTGTTTGTGATAGCCTGGTTGTGCGGTATATTGTTGTTGATGTCACATGGACATGTCTACATCGATGCAGAGTCGGGGCATGTGTACGCGGCGGGTTGATTACGATATATTGTTATTGTGGTTACATGGACATGTACACCGTCACGAATTCGGGGCGTGTGGCGTGCGGCGGGTTAATCACCCAAGATATTGTTGATAATGTCACTTGGGCGTGTCTACACCGTCGCGAGTCGGGGCATGTGGCCATGGGGCATTGTTATTATTGTTGCATCATGGGCATGTCTACACCGATGCACTGGGGCATGCGGCCGTGATGCGAACACGATTGATGTTGTGGCGTGAGACCCATAGTTATATTTGAGTGATGACTTGAGGCGTGAGTCCTCGACTTGACATGATCGCTTTTATGTTGTGAATCGTAGTTTTGTTATCATACATGTCTCTGTTTTATATAGATCGTTATGATTTCATTCTGATTTTTACGATTTCACATACTTGGTATCTGTTATCTTGACCTCCTTCGGGGCTGCGTCATGCCGCAGTAGTACATCGGTAGTGGATCCCCGCTCATAGGATCACAGTTCAGCGTATTGGGAAGCTCCGTTCTCCGGAGGCTTATCTTTTTGTATGTTACCCTGAGTTGTAGGTTCTTGTACATTCAGGGGTATGACGGGGCCCTGTCCCGTCATGTTGTATAAAAACTCTTAGAGGTCTGTAGTTCTGTTGTGGGCAGGGTTAGTAAAGGATTAAACTGTTCGTTTTGAAAGAGTTGTTTATATATATTTTATTGGAAGGTAACCGTTTGGTTGCTTTGCTTTTATGATCATATATCTTGTTTCTTGTTTAAGTTTTATATTCCGCTGGTTTTCTCTGATGTTGTATCAATAGGGTGCCCGGGGTAAGGCACCAGTCACGAGCCCGGGATCGGGTCGTGACAAAAGTGGTATCAGAGCAGTTAATCCTCGGAAAGTGTCTACAGACCGTGTCTAGTAGAGTCTTGATTATCGATGTGTTGTGCACCACATCTATAATCAGGAGGCAGCAGGGCATTTAGGATTGGTTTCCATTCTTCTCATTCTGAGATCGTGCCTTAGAGTTGTATTGTAAGTTGGACCCCTCTGACGTATCTCGTTTTTACCAGTTATGCCTCCGCCAAGGCAACGAGCCCGGAAGGGCAAGGCGCAGAGGAGCTGCTAGTGAGATCTGAGGAGTACGAGGCGCAGCCCGAACAAGACACTGAGTTGTGCTTGACGGCGAGTTTTGCGACGCCGCTTTCAAAGAGAGTTTAGAACCGCAGCAGTGGCTGCTGAGACCACAGTACCTGAGCCCCCAGTCCCACAGCCTGGAGCATATGAGATGGGGTACAAGGAGATGGCGATTCTTGGCGGTCGTGGCGAGATATGAGGATAGGCCGACGCAGCAGCCTGGCCCAAAGAGCACCGATGGTTCACCCCGAGCGATAGTTTGAGGCTACGGGACTTTACGAGTCAGAGCCCGCGAGTTTTATGGGTCGAGGCACGAGGATGATCCGCAGAGTTCATCCGGCGATTCTGGTCATGAGAGTGATCAAGGCCGTGAGACCGAGTCGGTGGTCTTAGGTTCGCATCGGCCGCGTGATACCGCAATGATCGGTTTGATTCGCGTGGGAATTGTCCCGGAGAGCATGCGCTTCCAGCGATATGGGACGAGTTCTCGAGGCATTCCTCACTCACTTCTTGCCTCCGCGGATGAGGAGGGCACGCCGACAGATTTATGATCCGAGACAGAGGCGTGCGGTTCGGGAGTACAACGTGGAGTTTGACTTCGTTGGCTCGGTATGTCCCCGCTTTAGTGGCAACCATGGAGGATAGAGTGCACCACTACGTCACCGGGCTAGATGATTACTTGACACAGGCTTGTTCGAGTGTAGCTCTTCAGTCGGGCATGGACATTGCCCGCATGCAGGCTCATGCACTAGGATGTGAGGCACGGAGAGGTCGACGGAATGACCAAGATCGGCGAGAAGAGGCGAACAACAGGTCCTTTGGTGACTTTCGAGGCGGACCGCCTCGGAAGATACTAGTTTTGTACCTCCGCCCGCAGAGTGGTCCTCCACAACCTTGAGCATCCAGAGTATTCGGAGCGGTCGAGCTCGAGGTTGAGTTTCGGAAGTAAGGTGTTGGCGACGGTCACCCTACCTCGGTGTGGTCGATGTGGTAGACCGCATTTCGGGGAGTGTCGTGGTGCCAAGGGAGCTTGTTACTTTTGCGGCTAGCAGGGCCATTTTGCGAGGAACTGTCCGACCAAGGGTAGCACGGATGTTACGACTCAGCCTTCAGGATCGATGTGGTTCATCACCTTCACTGTATGCGCACTGCAGTAGGTGTGATTAAAGCGATAGAGAGCAGTATATCCTTAACCCTCTAGAGTTTTGTATCTTTGATGTGTTTAGTGTTATGTTCGGATAGCTTTGTGCTAAAATGTGATTTAGAAAACTGGTTTGTTGGAAGGATAAGTATGGGGGCATGGTAGTGTGAACCTTAGACTATTTCACGATTGAGACCTTAGAGGTAAGGTCGTCTTGTGCGAAAGATATATTTTATGTTTGACCTTTATCAGAGTAAGTAGTACGTGGGAATTATTTGTGTGACAAGTCCATGGGTAGTGTGAGATGGAAATGGTAGCTTTCATGACTTGATTAGGTAAGATTGTTCCGTTTCGAGGAGCAAGTATTGGCGCGATTGTGGGTCGGGTTGATGGCCGCTCGCGGGTCGACCCGCAGCCCGGTTTTGGGTGGGGTCAGTTCTGGGTGGTCCCGCCAGGTGGTAGGGTCACGAGGATGCTAGGCCCCAGTTTAGTTGACCATCGTATGAGTTCGTGGTTATGTTCGACCGAGCGGTTCGTGAAGGCGGGAATGACCTTAAAGAAGATTGAGGTTAGTAAGATGACCAAGTTTGGAGGTAGTGACTCACGCTTTGAGAACCCAGGCGATGATGAAGTATGGCACGCCCCGAGTGACACTAGAACCTCGAGGATCGCATGCGTTCGGTACCATTTGTTGGGTCGCGAGTGACACTAGAACCTCGCGCAGAGTGACAAAGTGGTATCGCACGCGAGCAAGGAAGGAAGAGAACGTGTGTTATTTCGCGTGGCTGCCGTGGCGTTGGCAACTTGTTAGAGGAACTTTATCGATACGTCTTGAGAAGGAACATTCGACGAATGTTTCGGGCGAGGAGAATGTTAAACCCAGATTTCCAGTATGTACGTGGAGACGACGCATTTAAAATTTGAGACTTAAAGTTTGGCATAGGTTCGAAATTTGTGCACAACACCCGATTAGAGTAGTTTTTCGACGAAACGTTTTACAGAGCTTGCGTAGGGAAAATTCCGGCTATGTCGTTTTGTATTTTTGCGGATTTTTCCGAGCGACGGAACATTTTTGGGCCAACGAGAGGGTGACACTTGTCACCCTCAAGTGGACGCCTTAGGGGCGGTTTGGCCTTGGCCGATTGGTGCCTTGTTGTGGCCTTGTTTTGTGCAATGTTTTGTGGCTTGTTTTGTGGAGTAGGGGTTAGGGTGCACTTGGCTTGATCAAGGCCTTACACTTGCCTTGCACATGGCTTGATCGTGTCCATTGTCGCCCTTGGCTTCCCTATAAATACCCCTCCCTTTGTTGAAGACTTCATCATCCAAATGTGTTCTAAGTCTTGCAATCCTTCCCCTCTCCTCTTGTTGTTCTCGTCCTAAGCCTTCCCCCCCTCCCCCTTTGAGTGGCCGAGAGGTTCCCCTCCCCCTCCTAGTGGTGTGACCGAGAGGTACCCCCCCCCCCCCCCGTGGTAGAAAGTTGTCTTCCAAGTATTGTTATAATGCCCAAAATACCTTAGCCTTTACCTTGTTGTATTCAAAAAGTTAGCTCTATCGTAGAGCAGTAAATACTACCTTTTGTCCTTTTAGTCTCAAACCAAACCCTAAGTAAATATTCATACCGAGTTGGAGTATTTAAGTTGAATTTGTTTAGAACTTCTAAGGGTTGTTTGGAGCGGATTGAGCGCTTGAGTAGAGCTAAACCTTGCTCAGGATCGACATTATAACTTGGATAATTTTGGGCTTGTCGAGGTAAATATTCTTGTCCCCTTATTGTAATTGGAGATTACATGTTGTAGGAACATATAGTTGAAGTATACTATATATAGAACTGAACATTATTGTGCGGCAATGTCATTTGACTTAAGCTCAATTTAAAGAAGAGAATCGAATCAGTAATTACATAGATCAGATGAGACTTGTGTAGCATTGGGGTTTTGTAGAATTGTATACGGCCGGTTAGACGTATAACCCCCCCCCCCGGGTTGGCTTGGTAGACGGCCTCGATAGAGGAGGAGATTTACGCGGTTGCGGGAGGTGCCGCGAATTTTACGTAGAATATGGAACCGTGCGGTTAGAAGTTAATAGACGTTTGTGGCCTTATAGGTGGAAATCTGCGAGTAGCATATTCTACTTGAAGAGTGGAGCCAGCCGTGTTCTGATCTTGTGGAGCATTTTGCTTATTGTCGATAATCGTCGCGAGGTATGTGAACCTCTTCCTATCCTTCAGCATGATGCTTTGTAAACTATGTAGTACGGTAGACGACATTTGCTAAATGAGTTGGTTGGTTTAAAAACATAGGGTGTTATAATAGCTTTATGGGAAGTTAGTTATAACGACTACATGTAGGTAAAAGATTGGTTTTTGATTGTAGAAGTTAAGAGACTTGACCTTGAATGATAAGAGACTTAACTTGTTTTAATTGGTAATTAACATTTTGTTAAAAGTATTGTGAAACCTCATTCGCGAGTAATGAGTACTTGGTTTTAAAAAGAATAATGTTTTATTGATTTAGGAAATGAGAATAAGTGTCGAACAAACCACAACAGCGCTAATAAAGGAAAGTGTATTGACAAATATCAAATTGTTATTAAAACCAGTAGAAACCTCCATCTTCATAGAAGCTAAGATAAGACAAAATTGTATTACATTTCCTAGATCATGGTCAGAATAACAAGATTGTTGTAAACAAGAATAAACGGCTCACGTACAAGACATATGTTACTCAATTGTTTTAAAAGGGATTAAGACTATGAGTTATGAAACCTTTCTAAAATGAGAAACTTGAGCATTTGAAATTAGGCAAACTTGAACGTTTGGAAAATAATGTTGTTACTTGATTTTACAAAAGGGAAGTATTTTGGTTTACCTAAAAATGTGAGTCACTCTATTTTTTATACTAAGGGTATCAGGTGACCTTTATGAAAGGAATGGATCTCTTAAAAAGGAATTTAACGTACGTAGTACTTTAGGGTTAAAACCCAGACTTTGATACGAAATGGAAGTACCTTGAGTTGTGTGTAACTTGCATATGCTTGTTGTTGTGTAACTCGCCTATGCTTGTTGTGATAGCCTTTGTTGTGCAAGTGTTGATATCAGGTGACTTCTTGGGAAGGAGTGAATCTATTTATAAAAGTCTAGAAGTATGGTAATTTGCTTGAGCTTGTTTGTGATAGCCTGGTTGTGCGGTATATTGTTGTTGATGTCACATGGACATGTCTACATCGATGCAGAATTCCGGGGGCATGTGGCCATGCGGCAGGGTTGATTACCTGATATATTGTTATTGTGGTTACATGGACATGTCTACACCGATGCAGAATTCCGGGGGCGTGTGGCCATGCGGCGGGGTTAATCACCCAGTATTATTGTTGATAATGTCACTTGGACGTGTCTACACCGATGCAATTCCGGGGCATGTGGCGTGGGGCATTGTTATTATTGTTGCATCATGGGCATGTCTACACCGATGCACTCTTCCGGGGGAATGCGGCCATGATGCGAACACGATTGATGTTGTGGGCGTGAGACCCATAATTATAATTGAGTGATGACTTGAGGGCGTGAGTCACGACGACATGATCGCTTTTATGTTGTGAATCGTAGTTTTGTTATCATACATGTCTCTGCTTTTATATAGTATTATGATTTCATTCTGATTTTTACTGATTTCACATACTTGGTATCTCACAGATCGACCTCGCCCGGGCTGCGTTCATGCCGCAGTAGGAGTACATCGGTAGTGGATCCCCGCCATAGGATCACACCAACAGATTGGGAAGCTCCGTTCTCGGAGGCTTATCTTTTGTATGTTACCCTGAGTTGTAGGTTCTTGTACATTCAGGGGTATGACGGGGCCCTGTCCCGTCATGTTGTATAAAAACTCTTAGAGGTCTGTAGTTCTGTTGTGGGCAGGGTTAGTAAAGGATTAAACTGTTCGTTTTGAAAGAGTTGTTTATATATATTTTATTGGAAGGTAACCGTTTGGTTGGCCTGTTTTATGATCATATATCTTGTTTCTTGTTTAAGTTTTATATTCCGCTGGTTTTCTCTGATGTTGTATCAATAGGGTGCCCGGGGTAAGGCACCAGTCACGAGCCCGGGATCGGGTCGTGACAAAAGTGGTATCGAGCGATTAATCCTGGAAAGTGTCTACAGATCCGTGTTCAGTAAGTCTTGATTATCGATGTGTTGCACCACATCTATAATCGTGAGGCAGCAGGCATTTAGGATTGGTTTCCATTCTTCTCATTACGAGATTGTGCCTTAGAGTCATTGTAAGTTGGACCCTCCGACGTATCTCGTTTTACCGATTATGCCTCCGCAAGGCAACCAGAGCCCGTGGGCAAGGCAAAGCAGAGGGAGTCGCTAGTGAGATCTGAGAGTACGAGGGCGCAGCCCTGACAAGACTGAGGTGTGCTTGACGGCGAGTTTTGCGACGCCGCCACCAAAGAGTTTAGAACCGCGGCGATGGTCTGCCGAGACCACAAGACTGAGCCCCCGTCCCACACTGGAGCATATGAGATGGGTACAAGGAGATGGCGATTCTTGGCCGTCGTGGTCGCGAGATATGAGGATAGGCCGGATGCAGCAGCCCAGTTCAAAGAGCACCATGGTTCACCCCGAGCGATAGTTTGAGGCTACGGACTTTCGAGTCAGAGCCCGCGAGTTTTATGGGTCGAGGCACGAGGATGATCCGCAGGAGTTCATCCGCAGCTTCTGGTCGCGAGAGTGATCAAGGCTTCAGAGACCGAGTCGGTGGTCTTAGGTTCGCATCGGCCGCGTGATACCGCAATGATCGGTTTGATTCGTGGGAATTGTCCCGGAGAGCATGCGCTTCCAGAAGATGGGACGAGTTCTCGAGGCATTCCTCACTCACTTCTTGCCCGCACGGATGAGAGGGCACGGGCCGGCTGACGGCGATTTATGATGCCGAGACAGAGGGCGACGGTTCGGGAGTACAACGTGGAGTTTGACTCGTTGGCTCGGTATGTCCCCGCTTTAGTGGCAACCATGGAGGATAGAGTGCACCACTACGTCACCGGGCTAGATGATTACTTGACACAGGCTTGTTCGAGTGTAGCTCTTGATCGGCATGGACATTGCCCGCACGCAGCTCATGCACTAGGATGTGAGGCACGGAGAGGTCGGCGGAATGACCAAGATCGCGAAGAGGCGAACAACAGGTCCTTTGGTGACTTTCGAGGCGGACCGCCAAAGATACTAGTTTTGTACCTCCGCCCGGCAGAGTGGTCCTCCACAACCTTGAGCATCCAGAGTATTCGGAGCGGTCGTGGCTCGAGGTTGAGTTTCGAGGAAGTAAGGGTGTTGGCGGATCGGTCACCCCTACCTCGGTGTGGTCGATGTGGTAGACCGCATTTCGGGGAGTGTCGTGGTGCCAAGGGAGCTTGTTACTTTTGCGGCCAGCAGGGCCATTTTGCGAGGAACTGTCCGACCAAGGGTAGCACGGATGTTACGACTCAGCCTTCAGGATCAGTGGCTGGTTCATCACCTTCACTAGCTGTGCGCCCTGCAGGGCAGGACTGTGATTAGAAAGCGGTAGAGACAGGTATATCCTTAACCCTCTAGAGTTTTGTATGCTGATGTGTTTAGTGTTATGTTCGGATAGCTTTGTGCTAAAATGTGATTTAGAAAACTGGTTTGTTGGAAGGATAAGTATGGGGGCATGGTAGTGTGAACCTTAGACTATTTCACGATTGAGACCTTAGAGGTAAGGTCGTCTTGTGCGAAAGATTTATTTTATGTTTGACCTTTATCAGAGTAAGTAGTACGTGGGAATTATTTGTGTGACAAGTCCATGGGTAGTGTGAGATGGAAATGGTAGCTTTCATGACTTGATTAGGTAAGATTGTTCCGTTTCGAGGAGCAAGTATTGGCGCGATTGTGGGTCGGGTTGATGGCCGCTTGAGTCGACCCGCCATTTTAGGTAGCGGGTCGGTTCGGTGGTCGCGGTGGTAGGGTCACGAGGATGCTAGGCCCCAGTTTAGTTGACCATCGTATGAGTTCGTGGTTATGTTCGACCAGAAGCGGTTCGTGAAGGCCGGGAATGACCTTAAAGAAGATTGAGGTTAGTAAGATGACCAAGTTTGGAGGTAGTGACTCCACAGTTTTGAGAACTGAAGCGATGACTGAAGTATGGCACGTCCTGAGTGACACTAGAACCTCAGGGATCGCATGCAGTTCGGTACCATTTGTTGGGTCGCCGGAGTGACACTAGAACCTCGCGGCAGAGTGGCAAAAGTGGTATCGCACGGCGAGCAAGGAAGAGAACGTGTGTTATTTCGTGGCCAGCCGTGGCGTTGGCAACTTGTTAGAGGAACTTTATCGATACCGTCTTGAGAAGGAACATTCGGACGAATGTTTCTGGAGAGGAGAATGTTAAACCAGTATTTCGGAGTATGCGTGGAGACGCACGCATTTAAAATTTGAGACTTAAAGTTTGGCATAGGTTCGAAATTTGTGCACAACACCCGATTAGAGTCGTTTTTCGACGAAACGTTTCTGAGCTTGCGTAGGAAAATTCGGCTATGTCGCTTTTGTATTTTTGCGGATTTTTCCGGCGACGGAACATTTTGGTTAACGAGAGGTGACACTTGTCACCTCAGTGGACGCATAGGGCGGTTTGGCCTTGGCCGATTGGTGCCTTGTTGTGGCCTTGTTTTGTGCAATGTTTTGTGGCTTGTTTTGTGGAGTAGGGGTTAGGGTGCACTTGGCTTGATCAAGGCCTTACACTTGCCTTGCACATGGCTTGATCTTTTCCATTGGTTGGCCCTTGGCTTCCCTATAAATACCCCTCCCTTTGTTGAAGACTTCATCATCCAAATGTGTTCTAAGTCTTGCAATCCTTCCCCTCTCCTCTTGTTGTTCTCGTCCTAAGCCTTCCCCCCCTCCCCCTTTGAGTGGCCGAGAGGTTCCCCTCCCCCTCCTAGTGGTGTGACCGAGAGGTACCCCCCCCCCTTGGTAGAAAGTTGTCTTCCAAGTATTGTTATAATGCCCAAAATACCTTAGCCTTTACCTTGTTGTATTCCAAAAGTTATCTCTATACGTAGAGCCCGTAAATACTACCTTTTGTCCTTTTAGTCTCAAACCGAAACCCTAAGTAAATATTCATAGCGAGTTGGAGTATTTAAGTAGAAGTTGGTTAGAACTTCTAAGGGTTGTTTGGAGCGGATTGGAGCGCACGGAGTAGGAGCTAAACCTTGCTCAGGATCGACATTATAACTTGGATAATTTTAGGCTTGTCGAGGTAAATATTCTTGTCCCCTTATTGTAATTGGAGATTACATGTTGTAGGAACATATAGTTGAAGTATACTATATATAGAATGAACATTATTGTGCGGCAATGTCTTTTGACTTAAGCTGAATTTAAAGAAGAGAATCGAATGTAATTACATAGATTGTATTCATGAGACTTGTGTAGCATTGTGTTGTAGAATTGTATACGTCCGGTTAGACGTATAACCCCCGGTTGGCTTGGTAGCGCCTCGATAGAGAGGAGATTTACGCGATTGCGGGGAAGATGCCGAATTTTACTCAGAATATGGAACCGTGCGGTTAGAAGTTAATAGACGTTTGTGGCATTATAGGTGGAAGTACTGCGAGTAGCATATTCTACTTGAAGAGTGGAACGGCTAGCCAGGTTACAGTACTGTGGAGCATTTTGCTTATTGTCGATAATCGTCGCGAGGTATGTGAACCTCTTCCTATCCTTCTAGCATGATGCTTTGTAAACTATGTAGTACGGTAGACGTACATTTGCTAAATGAGTTGGTTGGTTTAAAAACATAGGGTGTTATAATAGCTTTATGGGAAGTTAGTTATAACGACTCTATGTAGGTAAAAGATTGGTTTTTGATTGTAGAAGTTAAGAGACTTGACCTTGAATGATAAGAGACTTAACTTGTTTTAATTGGTAATTAACATTTTGTTAAAAGTATTGTGAAACCTCATTCGCGAGTAATGAGTACTTGGTTTTAAAAAGAATAATGTTTTATTGATTTAGGAAATGAGAATAAGTGTCGAACAAACCACAACAGCGCTAATAAAGGAAAGTGTATTGACAAATATCAAATTGTTATTAAAACCAGTAGAAACCTCCATCTGCATAGAAGCTAAGATAAGACAAAATTGTATTACATTTCCTAGATCATGGTTGCTGTAACAAGATTGTTGTAAACAAGAATAAACGCTCACGACAAGACATATGTTACTCAATTGTTTTAAAAGGGATTAAGACTATGAGTTATGAAACCTTTCTAAAATGAGAAACTTGAGCATTTGAAATTAGGCAAACTTGAACGTTTGGAAAATAATGTTGTTACTTGATTTTACAAAAGGGAAGTATTTTGGTTTACCTAAAAATGTGAGTCACTCTATTTTTATACTACGGGTATCGGGTGACCTTTATGAAAGGAATGGATCTCTTAAAAAGGAATTTAACGTACGTAGTACTTTAGGGTTAAAATCCGGACTTTGATATAAAATGGAAGTACCTTGAGTTGTGTGTAACTTGCCTATGCTTGTTGTTGTGTAACTCGCCTATGCTTGTTGTGATAGCCTTTGTTGTGCAAGTGTTGATATCAGGTGACTTCTTGGGAAGGAGTGGATCTTTTTATAAAAGTCTAGAAGTATGGTAATTTGCTTGAGCTTGTTTGTGATAGCCTGGTTGTGCGGTATATTGTTGTTGATGTCACATGGACATGTCTACACCGACGCAGTCCGGCATGTGGCCACGCGCGGGGTGGTTACGATATATTGTTATCAGGTTACATGGACATGTCTACATCGATGCGTAATTCGCGCGTGTGGCGTACGCGGCTGGGTTAATCACCCAGTATTATTGTTGATAATGTCACTTGGACGTGTCTACACCGATGCAGAATTCCGGGGGCATGTGGCCATGGGGCATTGTTATTATTGTTGCATCATGGGCATGTCTACACCGATGCAGAATTCCGGGGGCATGCGGCCATGATGCGAACACGATTGATGTTGTGGCGTGAGACCCATAGTTATATTTGAGTGATGACTTGAGGCGTGAGTCACGACTTGACATGATCGCTTTATGTTGTGAATCGTAGTTTTGTTATCATACATGTCTCTGCTTTTATATAGATCGTTATGATTTCATTTCTGATTTTTACAGCCATACTTGGTACTGTTATCTTGACCTCCTTCGGGGGGCTGCGTTCATGCCGCAGGTAGGAGTACATCAGTAGTGGATCCCCGCTCATAGGATCAGCCAACAGATTGGGAAGCTCCGTTCTCGAGGCTTATCTTTTGGTATGTTACCACGAGTTGTAGGTTCTTGTACATTCAGGGGTATGACGGCCCCGTCGTCATGTTGTATAAAAACTCTTAGAGGTCTGTAGTTCTGTTGTGGGCAGGGTTAGTAAAGGATTAAACTGTTCGTTTTGAAAGAGTTGTTTATATATATTTTATTGGAAGGTAACCGTTTGGTTGACCTGTTTTATGATCATATATCTTGTTTCTTGTTTAAGTTTTATATTCCGCTGGTTTTCTCTGATGTTATCACTAGGGTGCCCGGGGTAAGGCACCAGTCACGGGCCCGGGATCGGGTCGTGACATAGATAGGGTCCAAACTCTTAGAGGTATGTAGTCAAGTTTTGTAGGCTGGACTTGTAAAAGATGTATCCCTTTGTTATGTATATATGCAGGAAGGTGGCCTTATCGGCTAGCCTGGTTCATATTTCACATTACTGCATGTCTGTGAGCTTTATTTATATTCCGCTGGTTATCTCTGATGTATACCTGTAAGGGTGCACAGGAAGGGCACCAGTCGCGGGCCCGGGGTCGGGTCGTGACACCAAATGGAGTCACACTTTCTCTGAGTATGAGGTAACCCTGTAACAAAATCCATGTTAATCACCTCCCACTTCCAAGTCGGGATCTCAATCGTCTGTAATAGCCCACCAGACTTCTGGTGCTCAACCTTGACCTGCTGACAATTCGGACACTGAGCAACGAACCCTGCTACGTCCCTTTTCAGGCCATCCCACCAATACACACATATGAGGTCATGGTACATCTTAGTCGACCCTGGATGAATAGAATAACGAGCATTGTGTGCCTCCCCTAGAACCTGCTGACGAAGTCCTGCAACATCGGGTACACACAATCTACCCTCATACCTGAGCAACCCATCAGGTGCTACCTCGAATAGACTCTTCTCTTCTAGAAGAGCCGCATTTCTGTACCGTACCAGAATCGGATCCTCATATTGTCGCCTCTTCACCTCCTCAACGATGGAAGACTCGGAAACCTCCCGAACCGAACTCTACTATCATCGGAATCAACCAACCGAACCCCAAGGCTCGCTAACTGATGAATCTCACGAACTATGTCCCTTTTACCTGGCTGCACGTCTGACAGACTACCCATAGATCTACGACTAAGAGCATCTGCAACCACGTTAGCCTTCCCCGGGTGGTATAGGATATCAACATCGTAATCCTTAAGTAACTCCAACCACCGTCTCTATCGCAAGTTCAACTCCTTCTGTCTGAAGATATACTGGAGGCTCTTGTGGTCTGTATAAATATCCACATGAACTCCATATAAGTAATGCCTCCAAATCTTCAAGGCATGAATAACTGCCGCCAACTCCAAATCGTGGGTAGGGTAATTCCTCTCATGCTTCCGAAGCTGTCGGGACGCATAGGCTATAACCCTACCATGCTGCATCAACACACAACCAAGACCGACACCCGAAGCATCATAATAAACCACATAACCCTCTAATCCCTCGGGAAGAGTAAGAACTGGAGCCGTTGTCAACTTCTCCTTCAATAACTGGAAGCCCTTCTCACAAGCATCCGTCCATTGGAACTTAGCCGCTTTCTGAGTCAGCCTAGTCAAAGGCGCTGAGATTGAAGCGAACTTTAACACAAATCTCCAGTAATAACCCGCAAGGCCCAAAAAGCTACGCACCTCAGTCGGTGTAGTAGGTCTACGCCAAGTCTTCACCGCCTTAATCTTCGTCGTATCAACCCGAATACCATCGGCCATAACAATGTGCCCCAAGAATGCCACTGAGGCCAACCCGAACTCACACTTAGAGAACTTAGCATATAACTGCCGGCTCCGGAGGACTCCAAGTACCGTCCTCAAATGATCGGCATGTTCCTGCTCCGTACGAGAATAAACCAAGATGTCATCAATGAATATTATCACAAATGTATCCAGAAATGGCTTGAACACCCGTTTCATCAAATCCATAAATATCGCTGGAGTATTAGTCAATCCGAAGGACATCACCCTAAACTCATAATGCCCGTACCGGGTCCTGAATGCAGTCTTCAGGATATCTGCCTCTCTAACTCGTACCTGATAAAAACCGGATCACAGGTCTATCTTGGAGAAGCACTTCGCACTCTGCAACTGATCAAACAAATCATCAATCCTGGGGAGGGGGTACCTATTCTTAATGGTTACCTTGTTCAGCTGTCTGTAGTCAATACACATACGCAGCGTCCCATCATTTTTCTTCACAAATAATACCGCGCTCCCCAAGGTGAAGAACTAGGCTTAATAAAGTCTTTCTCCAGCAAGTCTTTCAGCTGGTCCTTCAACTCCTTCAACTCAGCAGGTGTCATTTTGTACGGAGGAATAGATATAGGTCGAGTATCTGGCAGAACATCAATACAAAACTCTTCTCCCGCTCTGGAGGAATACCTGAGAGATCATCAGGAAAAACATCCGGAAATTCACTAACCACCAGAACCGACTGAAAAGCTGGTACCTCAGCCTCTGTATCGAACACCAGAATAAAATGGTAGATATACCCCTTCTGAACCATCTTCCTAGCCTTGAGGTAAGAAATAAACCTACCACTTGGCGACGCAGTATCCCCTTTCTACTCAATAACCGGCTCACCGAAAAACTGGAATCGAACTAATCTCTCTCTACAGTCAACATTGACATAACAAGAAGCCAACCAGTCCATACCCATAATGACATCAAAATCTATCATATCTAGCTCTATCAAGTCTGCTAGGGTATGACGACTGTGTATAATCACCGGGAAATTTTTATATACCCGCTCAGCCACCACCGAATCACCCACTGGCGTAGCTACCTCAAACGGTTATATCGACACAAGTTCTATCCCTATTCTACCAGCAATAAGATGAGATATATAGGACAAGGTATAACCCGGATCTATTAGAGCATAAACGTCACAACATGAAATCTATAATATACTTATGACGACATCCGGCGAAGTCTCCTGGTCATGTCGACTGGCTAAGGCATAGATGCGGTTCGGAGGACCGCTAGAACTAGGACCTCTGCCACGACCTCTGGCGTGGCCCGTGAATATCCTGACCTCCGGGGCACATAACCACAGAAGATGACGACCCGACAACTGACCCTGTAGGCTGAGCCATACTACCCGTGTCGTCTCTGGTCGGACAATCCCTCTTCAAATGGCCCTGCTGGCCACAAGAGAAATAGGCTCCCGAAGAAATACGACACTCCCCACGATGGGACCTACCGCATCGAACACATCGAGGTAAAGGTGGTCTCGACCGGCTAGGACCCCTGTATCCCTGGAAACCCGAAGCCGTGGAGCCTTGACCTACTCTCAAATAACCTGGATGAACAAACCTCATGCCAGAAGACTATGGAGGAGCACTCTGTGCTGGTTGAGATGCAGACCTAGCCTGCTGCCGAGGCTGTCCGCCTCGAAAGTCACCCGAAAATCCTGTCGTACTGGCCCTCTTGGGTTGATCCCTATCAAGTCGTCGACCTCTATATCGATCATCGTCTCCCTGTGCATACGCCTGAATACGGGCAATATCCATGCCCGGCTGAAGAGCTACAACCATGCACCCATCAATAATGTTACACACTGTAAGTCCAGGACATGTTTAAGAGAATGTATGTAAGGAACTCAAGACTTGAAAAGGGCACGAAAGGAAGAATTGTTTTTCCGACGGAAAATCTTCCGAACGTCAGAAAGGATAAATGTTCGTTGGTGAGAATTAGATTCTCAAAATGCATTATTTGAAGAGTATGAAGCTTATTAACATTATGGAAATTTATTTTTACGGATTTGGTCATGTGGGGCCCACCCGAGGAATTTTTACGTTTTGTGGGGCCCACGAGGGTTACGAAATTTTATGGACGAATGGGAGGGCGACACGTGGCACCTCCCCACAATGGTCTTGGATGAAAATTTCAAGGATAGAATGGTCATTTGACCATTGTATAGATGAGCAAGTCTTTGATTTATTTATATATACTACTACTACTACTACTAGTAGCAAGACATCCCACACTTAGAAAAATTAGCCAAGAACTTGTGTGTTCTTTTAGGAAGCTCTCGGCTTTGAGGCATCTCCCACACAAAGAATTTTCAATTGTTGTCCATTATTCACAAGACTTTAACCCAAGGTCCCTAAGGGTATTGTAAGGATATCTCAATAGAAAGATCTCGGGAAAACCACATTTTTACGTTAGTCGCAAGGCGAAAACCCAAGGTGTTCTTCAACTTTGAAGTTGGAAATAGAAGAGGAGTTTTTCACAAGCTTCTAAGGGTTGAAAATAGCGGATTGGAACGTCAAAAAAGGAGTTGGAGTTGCTAAGGATCGACTTAGGGTTTTGGATCATTTTGAGCTTAAGGAGGTTGAAGTACTAAGTATAGCGTATTCTACTTGAAGGATGGAATATCTATCAAGGTTGAGGTACTTTGGAGCATTTTGCTATTTGTCGATAATCGTCGCGAGGTATGTGAACCTCTTCCTTCTTTTTGACATGATTCTATGTATGGAATATACATGTAGTACTATTTCATGATTCCTTCTACTCTTAGAAGTTAAGAGGTATGTATGTTGATTTTACTCTACGTAAAGGTTATGTCTAAGTTATCCTAAGTTCTTACCAAGTCTTATGGTGGATGTTGGTAAGAGTCGTTAGGAGGTAGTTGGAGCCAAGTTGACTTGGCTAAGTTACGGCACAAATGAGAATAAGTATCGAACAAGCCACTGCAGCGTTAATAAAGGAAAATGTAATGACAATCAATTAAGTTAAAATGAGTAGAATTCTCCATCTGCATAGAAGCTAAGCTAAGACAAAATTGTATTACATTTTCTAGATCATGGCTACTTGATTAAGATCGTTATAAATAAGTATAACTTATTCACAACGCACCAAAGTATATGTTACTTAATTTATAAGAATTTACGTATGAAGTGTTAAGACTATGAACCTCAAATTTTTAAAAGGTTAAGGGACTTTATTTTTCAAGTTATGGGACTTGATTCTTAAAGGAAGAAATGAATTGATTTAAAAGTATAGAATACTTGATTTGGAAAGTATTGATTTCTTGCCATTCTAAAGTTAAGAAACTTGTTTTGTATATATTAAGAGACTTGAAGTATTTTGAAAGCTATGTTATTTGATTTGAAAGTATAAGTCTCTTGGTTATAAAAGGAATGAATTTGTCTAAGACATAAAGAGTTATAACGGCTTTATGGGAAGTTGGTTATAACAACTTTATGGAAGATTAAAAGAATGAGTTTCTTCAGTAATGTAAGCAAAGAAATGATTTGAAATAAAGAAGGGCAAATTGTTTTAAAGGTACCAATTGCTTAAAGGTTTTTAAGAAAGAAGTCACTTGATTTAGAAGCCGGTAAATGTATTTCTAAAAAGGTATTGTGACTTGTCTTGAAAAGTAGACATGACTTGATACTACAGTTGTTAGTATCTTGGAAGTTTCATTTGAAAAAGAGTCATTCTAAAGGAGTAGAGGTACGTAGTACGTTGGGTTAAATTCTCGGATTTTATATGACTTTATCGCGTCCCAGAAATGGGTCGGGCAGTATACCTTTATGGGCAGACTATATGACATTATCGCGTCCCAGAAATGGGTCGGGCAGTATACCTTTATGGGCAGACTATATGACATTATCGCGTCCCAGAAATGGGCCGGACAGTATACCTTTATGGGCAAACTATATGACATTATCGCGTCCCAGAAATGGGCCGGGAAGTATACCTTTATGGGCAGGCTATGTGACTTTATCGCGTCCCAGAAATGGGCCGGGCAGTATACCTTTATGGGCAGACTATGTGACTTTATCGCGTCCCAGATTGGGCCGGGCAGTATAGGCGTCCCTCCATAAAGGGTCGGATTATGTTATGCAAGGTAAGTAAGTTATATGGTAATGAACTTGACAGTTTTTCTTGAGCATGTACGTAAGAATGTGACTATAACTTTTATGTAAAAATGGGAAAAGATAATAAGGTACGATTAAGTTCACGAGATGGAAATGACACGGTAGGATCTGGTATTTACCCTTTTTATACTTGCCCCTGCCATTCTTTTGCATGCTTATGATTTGTTTCATCGCTCCTTATTTTCCGTTCCATATTCTGCACTGTTGACCGACTTCTTCGGGGGCCGCTCATGTCCGCAGTTTAGGTACGATTGTGGATCCGCGAGCTTAGGATCTGGTTCAAAGATTTTGAGATGGCTCCAATGTTCCGAGTTGTCATGGCTATGTATATTCGTGGTACGCGGGCCTTGTCCGTCATAGTATTGTTCAAATCTTAGGTCCGTATTCATCCAGGCAATGGATAGCTAGAGTTGTTTTTACATTGTTAAACAGTGTAGACCCCTTTCGGGTAATTTTTATGTTATGGCAGCCTTATCGGATTGGCCTTGGTTTAAAAAAAAAGTGTTATTTATCTTCCGCAGTTTATTATGTTGTATGATTAGAAGGGTGCCCAGGTAGGGCACCAGTCGCGACCCGGTGTCGGGTCGTGACAAAAGTGGTATCAGAGCAGTTAGTCCTCGGAAAGTGTCTACAGACCGTGTTTAGTAGAGTCTTGATTATCGTGTGTTGTGCACCACATCTATAATCAGGAGGATGCAGGACATTTAGGATTGGTTTCCATTCTTCTCCCTCTGAGATCGTGCGATAGAGCTGTGTCGTTAGGGTTGTCTCTCCCTAACGAGTTATGTTGATTGCAGCTACGAGAAAGGCAGCAGTGACCCAAGAAAGACTATGTGGATTGCGTATCCAGGTTGGTAATGATTGTAGTATAGTTGGTATTGTGACATACAGCTATACGGAATTATGTATGAGGGTCAGACGCGTGTTGCCTAGAATGATTGTAGATTACCAAGAGTTGGTAAAGACCAACTAGATACCGGGAAGGTATGGAACAGTTAATGAATTCTCGCCAAGGTCTTATGTTTTATTTTGGGATAATTGGGAAAGGATGAATTGTCTGATAAGGCAGTGGACCCTTAAGAAATCATGTTAAGAAACTTAATGGAATATCGTGTTAATAGATTAAGCTACGTGGTATGCGTAAGAGGATTGTACGGATGAGATCTGTATAGAGTAAGTAAGGGTTGTTGTGATCAAGACGACACGATTATGGTATTATGAGAAGTTTTGTACCGCACGGGATGGTAAGGTAGGCTTGGAGCATGGAAATTGCGAGCCTAAGAATATTGATGACCGCTGAGACCTTAGATGTACAAGGTCTTCTCGGGTAGAAAGATTTATTATAGACCAAGAATAAGAGTTAAGTGCGACGGTGGGACGGGGTAAGGACCTATTGCGGGTCGCCTCATAGCCTGAAATGGAGTGGGATCAGTTGGTAGTAGTTCCGCTACATGACAGGGTCACGAGGGTGCAAGGCCCAAGTCTAGTTAATTGTTTTACGGGTTCGTGGACGCGTTCCACCGGAACCAGGTTGTGAGAGCCGAAAATGGCCTTATGTTGTTTAAAAGAGTGACTCCAAAAGATTGGGGGCCAGAATCGGTATGGGGGTTATGTATGTATGCTAGTATGAGTTGGAAGTACGGAAAGAGTGCGACCAGTAAGAAGGATAGCAACCAAGTGTAAAGGAATAGAGCCTGAATCCATAAGAACCTTTCGAGGTAACTACACCCGTGAGTGTTTGGGGTGGTAATGAAATGGTATATGAGATTTGCCTGATGATACGATCGTCGACCTAGTAGACCTAGTAGAGATGATTACGACAGACTTTGAGGTCATTATGAGTATGAACTAGTTGGCTTCGTGAGTGCCAAGGTTGACATCTTAGTATAAGTATTGTTATGTGGCCATGGGTGGCATATGTTGTATGAAGGGTGTAGTAAAGGGAGACAATGTCGCGCTCTAATTAGATTGGACTCCAAAAGAACATTCGAGGATGAATGTTTCTAAGGGGGGAAGAATGTTACACCCTGTAAGTCCAGGACATGTTTAAGAGAATGTACATAAGGAACTCAAGACTTGAAAAGGGTACGAAAGGAAGAATTGTTTTTCCGACGGAAAATCTTTCGAACGTCAGAAAGGAGAAATGTTCGTTGGTGAGAATTAGATTCTCAAAATGCATTATTTGAAGAGTATGGAACTTATTAACATTATGGAAATTTATTTTTACGGATTTGGTCATGTGGGGCCCACCCGAGGAATTTTTACGTTTTGTGGGGCCCACGAGGGTTACAAAATTTTATGGACGAATGGGAGGGAGACATGTGGCACCGCCCACAATGGTCTTGGACGAAAATTTCAAGGATAGAATGGTCATTTGACCATTGTATAGATGAGCAAGTCTTGCTAGGCATTGGCTTGATTATTTTGACTAAGTCAAAAGTCAAGAGAGCTTGATAATATTGACCACATCCTAGCCTTCCATTTGGATTTATCCTAGCCTTTGATTTATTTATATATACTACTACTACTACTACTAGTAGCAAGACATCCCACACTTAGAAAAATTAGCCAAGAACTTGTGTGTTCTTTTAGGAAGCTCTCGGCTTTGAGGCATCTCCCACACAAAAAATTTTCAATTGTTGTCCATTATTCACAAGACTTTAACCCAAGGTCCCTAAGGGTATTGTAAGGATATCTCAATAGAAAGATCCCGGAAAAACCGCATTTTTACGTTAGTCGCAAGGCGAAAACCCAAGGTGTTCTTCAACTTTGAAGTTGGAAATAGAAGAGGAGTTTTTCACAAGCTTCTAAGGGTTGAAAATAGCGGATTGGAACGTCAAAAAAAGGAGTTGGAGTTGCTAAGGATCGACTTAGGGTTTTGGATCATTTTGAGCTTAAGGAGGTTGAAGTACTAAGTATAGCGTATTCTACTTGAAGGATGGAATATCTATCAAGGTTGAGGTACTTTGGAGCATTTTGCTATTTGTCGATAATCGTCGCGAGGTATGTGAACCTCTTCCTTCTTTTGACATGATTCTATGTATGGAATATACATGTAGTACTATTTCATGATTCCTTCTACTCTTAGAAGTTAAGAGGTATGTATGTTGATTTTACTCTACGTAAAGGTTATGTCTAAGTTATCATAAGTTCTTACCAAGTCTTATGGGGGATGTTGGTAAGAGTTGTTAGGAGGTATTTGGAGCCAAGTTGACTTGGCTAAGTTACGGCACAAATGAGAATAAGTATCGAACAAGCCACTGCAGCGTTAATAAAGGAAAATGTAATGACAATCAATTAAGTTAAAATGAGTAGAATTCTCCATCTGCATAGAAGCTAAGATAAGACAAAATTGTATTACATTTTCTAGATCATGGCTACTTGATTAAGATCGTTATAAATAAGTATAACTTATTCACAACGCACCAAAGTATATGTTACTTAATTTATAAGAATTTACGTATGAAGTGTTAAGACTATGAACCTCAAATTTTTAAAAGGTTAAGGGACTTTATTTTTCAAGTTATGGGACTTGATTCTTAAAGGAAGAAATGAATTGATTTAAAAGTATAGAATACTTGATTTGGAAAGTATTGATTTCTTGCCATTCTAAAGTTAAGAAACTTGTTTTCTTAAAAGTTAAGAGACTTGAAGTATTTTGAAAGCTATGTGATTTGATTTGAAAGTATAAGTCTCTTGGTTATAAAAGGAATGAATTTGTCTAAGACATAAAGAGTTATAACGGCTTTATGGGAAGTTGGTTATAACAACTTTATGGAAGATTAAAAGAATGGTTTTCTTCAGTAATGTAAGCAAAGAAATGATTTGAAATAAAGAAGGGCAAATTGTTTTAAAGGTACCAATTGCTTAAAGGTTTTTAAGAAAGAAGTCACTTGATTTAGAAGCCGGTAAATGTATTTCTAAAAAGGTATTGTTACTTGTCTTGAAAAGTAGACATGACTTGATACTACAATTGTTAGTATCTTGGAAGTTTCATTTGAAAAAGAGTCATTCTAAAGGAGTAGAGGTACGTAGTACGTTGGGTTAAGTTCTCGGATTTTATATGACTTTATCGCGTCCCAGAAATGGGTCGGGCAGTATACCTTTATGGGCAGACTATATGACATTATCGCGTCCCAGAAATGGGTCGGGCAGTATACCTTTATGGGCAAACTATATGACATTATCGCATCCCAGAAATGGGCCGGGAAGTATACCTTTATGGGCAGGCTATGTGACTTTATCGCGTCCCAGAAATGGGCCGGGCAGTATACCTTTATGGGCAGACTATGTGACTTTATCGCATCCCAGATTGGGCCGGGCAGTATAGGCGTCCCTCCATAAAGGGCCGGATTATGTTATGCAAGGTAAGTAAGTTATATGGTAATGAACTTGACAGTTTTTCTTGAGCATGTACGTAAGAATGTGACTATAACTTTTATGTAAAATGGGAAAAGATAATAAGGTACGATTAAGTTCACGAGATGGAAATGACACGGTAGGATCTGGTATTTACCCTTTTTATACTTGCCCCTGCCATTCTTTTGTACAGTTATGATTTGTTTACTGTTCCTTATTTTCCGTTCCATATTCGCACTGTTGTTATCGACTTTCTTCGGGCCGCGTTCATGTCCGCAGTTTAGGTATTACGATTGTGGATCCGCGAGCTTAGGATCCTGGTTCAGCATTTTGAGATGGCTCCAATGTTCCGGAGTTGTCATGGCTATGTATATTCAGGGGTACGGCGGGGCCTTGTCCCGTCATAGTATTGTTCAAATCTTAGAGGTCTGTATTCATCTGTGGGCTGGACTGGCTAGAGTTGTTTTTACATTGTTAAACAGTGTAGACCCCTTTCGGGTAATTTTTATGTTATGGCAGCCTTATCGGATTGGCCTTGGTTTAAAAAAAAAGTGTTATTTATCTTCCGCATTTTATTATGTTGTATGATTAGAAGGGTGCCTGTAGGGCACTGGGCCGCGCCCTGTCCGGTCGTGACAAAAGTGGTATCAGAGCAGTTAGTCCTCGGAAAGTGTCTACAGACCGTGTCTAGTAGAGTCTTGATTATCGTGTGTTGTGCACCACATCTATAATCAGGAGGATGCATGACATTTAGGATTGGTTTCCATTCTTCTCCCTCTGAGATCGTGCGATAGAGCTGTGTCGTTAGGGTTGTCTCTCCCTAACGAGTTATGTTGATTGCAGCTACGAGAAAGGCAGCAGTGACCCAAGAAAGACTATGTGGATTGCGTATCCAGGTTGGTAATGATTGTAGTATAGTTGGTATTGTGACATACAGCTATACGGAATTATGTATGAGGGTCAGACGCGTGTTGCCTAGAATGATTGTAGATTACCAAGAGTTGGTAAAGACCAACTAGATACCGGGAAGGTGTGGAACAGTTAATGAATTCTCGCCAAGGTCTTATGTTTTATTTTGGGATAATTGGGAAAGGATGAATTGTCTGATAAGGCAGTGGACCCTTAAGAAGTCATGTTAAGAAACTTAATGGAATGTCGTGTTAATAGATTAAGCTACGTGGTATGCGTAAGAGGATTGTACGGATGAGATCTGTATAGAGTAAGTAAGGGTTGTTGTGATCAAGACGACACGATTATGGTATTATGAGAAGTTTTTGTACCCGTTTACGGGGGGACTGGTAAGGTAGGCTTGGATCATGGAAATTGCGAGCCTAAGAATATTGATGACCGCTGAGACCTTAGATGTACAAGGTCTTCTCGGGTAGAAAGATTTATTATAGACCAAGAATAAGAGTTAAGCGACGGTGGGGCGGGTAAGGACCTGTGCGGTCGCCTCATAGCCCAAATGGAGTGGGATCAGTTGGTAGTAGTTCGCTACATGACAGTGGTCACGAGGGTGCAAGGCCCAAGTCTAGTTAATTGTTTTACGGGTTCGTGGACGTTGCTCCACCGAACAGGTTGTGAGCCGAAAATGGCCTTATGTTGTTTAAAAGAGTGACTCAAAAGATTGGGGCCAGAATCGGGTTATGTATGTATGCTAGTATGAGTTGGAAGTACGGAAAGAGTGCGACCAGTAAGAAGGATAGCAACCAAGTGTAAAGGAATAGAGCCTGAATCCATAAGAACCTTTCGAGGTAACTACACCCGTGAGTGTTTGGGGTGGTAAATGGCGTATATGAGATTTGCCCTGATGATACGATCGTCGACCTAGTAGACCTAGTAGAGATGATTACGCAGCACTTTGAGGTCATTATGAGTATGAACTAGTTGGCCGTGAGTGCCAAGGTTGACATCTTAGTATAAGTATTGTTATGTGGCCATGGGTGGCATATGTTGTATGAAGGGTGTAGTAAAGGGAGACAATGTCGCGCTCTAATTAGATTGGACTCCAAAAGAACATTCGAGGATGAATGTTTCTAAGGGGGGAAGAATGTTACACCCTGTAAGTCCAGGACATGTTTAAGAGAATGTACATAAGGAACTCAAGACTTGAAAAGGGTACGAAAGGAAGAATTGTTTTTCCGACGGAAAATCTTTCGAACGTCAGAAAGGAGAAATGTTCGTTGGTCAGAATTAGATTCTCAAAATGCATTATTTGAAGAGTATGGAACTTATTAACATTATGGAAATTTATTTTTACGGATTTGGTCATGTGGGGCCCACCCGAGGAATTTTTACGTTTTGTGGGGCCCACGAGGGTTACGAAATTTTATGGACGAATGGGAGGGAGACATGTGGCACCCCCCCCCCCCCCCACAATGGTCTTGGACGAAAATTTCAAGGATAGAATGGTCATTTGACCATTGTATAGATGAGCAAGTCTTCTAGTATTGCTTGATTATTTTGACTAAGTCAAAAGTCAAGAGAGCTTGATAATATTGACCACATCCTAGCCTTCCATTTGGATTTATCCTAGCCTTTGATTTATTTATATATACTACTACTACTACTACTAGTAGCAAGACATCCCACACTTAGAAAAATTAGCCAAGAACTTGTGTGTTCTTTTAGGAAGCTCTCGGCTTTGAGGCATCTCCCACACAAAAAATTTTCAATTGTTGTCCATTATTCACAAGACTTTAACCCAAGGTCCCTAAGGGTATTGTAAGGATATCTCAATAGAAAGATCCCGGAAAAACCGCATTTTTACGTTAGTCGCAAGGCGAAAACCCAAGGTGTTCTTCAACTTTGAAGTTGGAAATAGAAGAGGAGTTTTTCACAAGCTTCTAAGGGTTGAAAATAGCGGATTGGAACGTCAAAAAAAGGAGTTGGAGTTGCTAAGGATCGACTTAGGGTTTTGGATCATTTTGAGCTTAAGGAGGTTGAAGTACTAAGTATAGCGTATTCTACTTGAATGATGGAATATCTATCAAGGTTGAGGTACTTTGGAGCATTTTGCTATTTGTCGATAATCGTCGCGAGGTATGTGAACCTCTTCCTTCTTTTTGACATGATTCTATGTATGGAATATACATGTAGTACTATTTCATGATTCCTTCTACTCTTAGAAGTTAAGAGGTATGTATGTTGATTTTACTCTACGTAAAGGTTATGTCTAAGTTATCATAAGTTCTTACCAAGTCTTATGGGGGATGTTGGTAAGAGTTGTTAGGAGGTATTTGGAGCCAAGTTGACTTGGCTAAGTTACGGCACAAATGAGAATAAGTATCGAACAAGCCACTGCAGCGTTAATAAAGGAAAATGTAATGACAATCAATTAAGTTAAAATGAGTAGAATTCTCCATCTGCATAGAAGCTAAGATAAGACAAAATTGTATTACATTTTCTAGATCATGGCTACTTGATTAAGATCGTTATAAATAAGTATAACTTATTCACAACGCACCAAAGTATATGTTACTTAATTTATAAGAATTTACGTATGAAGTGTTAAGACTATGAACCTCAAATTTTTAAAAGGTTAAGGGACATTATTTTTCAAGTTATGGGACTTGATTCTTAAAGGAAGAAATGAATTGATTTAAAAGTATAGAATACTTGATTTGGAAAGTATTGATTTCTTGCCATTCTAAAGTTAAGAAACTTGTTTTCTTAAAAGTTAAGAGACTTGAAGTATTTTGAAAGCTATGTGATTTGATTTGAAAGTATAAGTCTCTTGGTTATAAAAGGAATGAATTTGTCTAAGACATAAAGAGTTATAACGGCTTTATGGGAAGTTGGTTATAACAACTTTATGGAAGATTAAAAGAATGGTTTTCTTCAGTAATGTAAGCAAAGAAATGATTTGAAATAAAGAAGGGCAAATTGTTTTAAAGGTACCAATTGCTTAAAGGTTTTTAAGAAAGAAGTCACTTGATTTAGAAGCCGGTAAATGTATTTCTAAAAAGGTATTGTTACTTGTCTTGAAAAGTAGACATGACTTGATACTACAGTTGTTAGTATCTTGGAAGTTTCATTTGAAAAAGAGTCATTCTAAAGGAGTAGAGGTACGTAGTACGTTGGGTTAAATTCTCGGATTTTATATGACTTTATCGCGTCCCAGAAATGGGTCGGGCAGTATACCTTTATGGGCAGACTATATGACATTATCGCGTCCCAGAAATGGGCCGGGCAGTATACCTTTATGGCCAGACTATATGACATTATCGGGTCCCAGAAATGGGCCGGGCTGTATACCTTTATGGGCAGACTATATGACATTATCGCGTCCCAGAAATGGGCTGGGCAGTATACCTTTATGGGCAGACTATATGACATTATCGCGTCCCAGAAATGGGCCGGGCAATATACCTTTATGGGCAGGCTATGTGACTTTATCGCGTCCCAGAAATGGGCCGCGCAGTATACCTTTATGGGCAGACTATGTGACTTTATCGCATCCCAGATTGGGCCGGGCAGTATAGGCGTCCCTCCATAAAGGGCCGGATTATGCTATGCAAGGTAAGTAAGTTATATGGTAATGAACTTGACGGTTTTTCTTGAGCATGTACGTAAGAATGTGACTATAACTTTTATGTAAAAATGGGAAAAGATAATAAGGTACGATTAAGTTCACGAGATGGAAATGACACGGTAGGATCTGGTATGTACCCTTTTTTTATACTTGCCTTGTCATTCTTTTGTACAGTTATGATTTGTTTACTGTACTTATTTTCCGTTCCATATTCGGTACATGTTGCATCGACTTCTTCGGGCTGCGTTCATGTCCGCAGGTTTAGGTACACAGTTGTGGATCCGCGAGCTTAGGATCCTGGTTCAGCATTTTGAGATGGCTCCAATGTTCCGGAGTTGTCATGGCTATGTATATTCAGGGGTACGGCGGGGCCTTGTCCCGTCATAGTATTTGTTCAAATCTTAGAGGTCTGTATTCATCTGTGGGCTGGACTGGCTAGAGTTGTTTTTACATTGTTAAACAGTGTAGACCCTTTCGGGTAATTTTTATGTTATGGCAGCCTTATCGTCTTGGCCTTGGTTTAAAAAAAGTGTTATTTATCTTCCGCAGTTTATTATGTTGTATGATTAGAAGGGTGCCCAGGTAGGGCACCAGTCGCGGCCCGGGGTCGGGTCGTGACAAATAAGATAAGGATCTAGTCCCATCACGTAGTGGTGCACCCTATCCGCCATGTCTGCTACTATAGTGAGCACATACCGAGCCAACGAGTCGAACTCTAGGCTATACTCTCTGATGGTCCTCCCACCCTGCCTCAATGTCAGGAACTTATCAACACGGGCTCTCCTCATTTCTGAAGGCAAGAAGTGGTCTAGGAAGGCCTCTGCGAACTCGTCCCAAATGGCTGGAGGAGCACCCAAGCCCCTGGACAGTTCCCACGACTCAAACCAGTTCACCGCAACATCGCGTAATCGGTAAGAAACTAGTACAACTGACTCGGCCTCTGAGGCCTTAATCACCCATATGGTCCTCTGCATCTACCGAATGAACTCATGAGGATCATCCTCAGGTCTCGACACATAGAATTCTGGCGGTTTGTAACCCGAAAATCCCGAACCCTCAAACTGTCTACTCTAGGGTTCGCACGGCCTCGCTCAGGTTGTCTCGCCACTATCCCGCCATTAACCGCATCAGATCTCCCTAGTCTCTATCATCTGCCCGGCCGATGGATCAAAGCTCGTGTATCAAGCCTCTGAGCCGCGATCGCCTAAGCTCCTCTGGTGATGGCGGCGTAATAGAACTAGCTGACTGATACACCGCCTCCGGCATAGACTGGGCTTGTGCCCTCGTAACTCTTGGTGTCTGGCTAGCAGCTCCTGCTACTGACTTGCCCTTTTGGGCCGCTGTTGCCTTCCGTAGAGGCATAACTAATACACAAGATTATGTCAGAGAGGGATCAACCTAATAACATAGCTCTACTGCACGATCTCAAAATGAGAAGAATGGAAACCAATTCTAAATATCCTGTAGCCCCCTGGTTATAGATGTGGTGCACAACACACCGATAACCAAGACTCTACTAGACACGGCCTGTAGACACTTTCCGAGGACTAACTGCTCTGATACCCACATACATGACTACAGACCTATAAGATTTTGTACCCTATCTACGATGGGACAAGGCCCCACCATACCCCTGAATGTACAAAAAATGACAATACCAGGGATCCGTACCAAAAGATAAGCCTCCGGAGTAATGGAGCTTCCCAAAAGCTGAACAGTGATCCTAAGAGCGAGGATCAGCAAACTGTGTACCTCTACATGCGGCATGAACGCAGCCCCCCGAGGAAAGGTGGTCAGTACAAAAGATGTACCAAGTATATGAAACTGAAAGTACTGTAATGAAATCATAATAGTCTAAAATAGAGCAGGAGACATGTATGATAACCAAATTAACAGTACACTGTGCCTTATTAGCAATGAGAGTAATAAGAGTAAATTTTACCATTTAAAATAGGAAGCTTATGATTAATTCAGGGCCACCCGCCCGTAGTATCATTATGCAATCCTATTCAAGGAACCATTTCACCCGCATAGGTCATGTGGACCCGCAATGGAGCAATTTGCCCCGCATAGGATTATTTCACCCGCATAGGACTATTTCACCCGCATAGGCCCTACGGACCCGCAATGAGCATATACGAAATACTCGCATAGTGAAGAGCAAGTCCATGGATATGTATAATGTCCCGGGGATTGACCCCGCAATAAATAATATAACACTAGCACTAATGGCTATCATGAACAACATAAGAAAGTTAAGTAACCCTTAACTCTTATTAGAACAAGTAGGATGTACTCTCATTTTATTAAACTCAAGGCACTATCATGTCATGTAAAATCCGGGAATTTAACCCCAAAGTACTACGTACTTCTACTCTTTTAAAAAGAACCATTTTCATGTAATAATCACAAGACACTAATACCCGTAGTATCAAGGCATGTCTACTTTCAAGACTCAAGTAACTTATACTTTTAAATCAAGTTACCCTTCCTTAAATCAAGTCATTTACCTTCTTTTAAATCAATCAATCAAACCATTTTTTTAACTTTCCATAAAACCGTTATAACTAACTTTCCATAAAGCCATTATAACTAAATTTATGTTTAGAAAACTAAGACATTTATTGTTACACCCCGTAAATTCAAATATTAGATAAGTTGGCAATCATGTGTCGAACGGATTTTAAGTCTTATTTGGAGTGTGGTACCCCAACTTTTTTTTTTATGTATGGGGTGTTTAGCAAGCCTAGTATTAAGTGGATGAGTCTAGTTTCCAACGCAACAAACCGCTCGTCGATAGGACATCGGAGCGGAGGGTTATGGGCGTTAGAAATTCTGTAAGCAGGCGCAGAGGAAGGATTTTCGTGTCAGGCGTCTCAGCGCGCTGCCGCCAGGTCAGCGCGCCACTAATCCCGAAAATCCTGAGGTTTCAGCCGCGCGCCGATCGCAGGTCGCGCGCCAAGACGGGATTTTTTCTCATGCGGCTTAAAACAGGGATATTTTCGAAAAGAGCCTATGGAGGGTGACAAGTGTCCTCCCATCTTGTTGACCACGAAAAGGACTTATTTTAGGACCAAGTCTTGAAAGACTTGGTCATTTCATCTTAGAACTCCTTAAAACCCTCTCCCTTTCTCTCTAGAGATTTAAGAAAAGCCTAGCTTAGTGGGTTTTGTTGGAGCGGCGGTAAGAAGGCAAAGTGTTGGTAAGCTTGTGGGAAGCACGAGGACGAGGTTGACGGGATAGGAGTTGAAGAAAAAGAGCTTTAGTGGGCTAACCCAAAAGGTAAGAGATTTCCTCTTCTCTTGGATTTGATAATAATCCTTGTTATAGTTAATATTGACCACATGAATCATGTGTTAGATTGATATGTATTATAGGTTTTGCTAGCCATTTGAAATGAGAAATACCAAGGAAATCGATAGTTATACTTGTCGCATGTTATGTAAGTATACACTTATAATTGGGAAATTGGTTGTGACTATAACAAGCATGAAAACATTACGGATGGATTTATGGTGGTTATACCATATAATCGGAAAGGACCATTCGTAATTGGACTACTTTATTTAAATTGTGGTGAGCCAATTGGGGCTGTTTGGTTATTGAATTCGGCCTCGAAAGAGGTGTCAAAGTATGTAGAAACAAAGGAGGTGTTGTCCGATTTTCCGTAGAAAATAGCGACTTAACACTTATAATATTCTACGTTGAAGTGAGGCATTAATAGACGTATTGTGAATATTATAGGTTGACATACTACGGGCGGGACTTTGTACTTGGCAAGTGGTTTGACCCGGCGAGGTATGTAGAACTTTTCCTATCTTTGAGCATGACTAGTTTCACGATATAAGATTTAGACATACAAGACTTTGACATTCTTTACTAGCTTTATGAAATGCCAAGTCGGGTGAGTTACGAGATTAACTCACTTCTTGAAAATACTAAGGATGTCTTAAAGTTTTATTAAGGATAAGGGACTTGAAGAGTTTTAAAAGTATGTGATACTTGTTTCGTTTTAAACGTATAAGTCCCTTGGATATGAAATTGTACTTAACTAAGGTATAAAGTGAATATGACGACTTTATGGGGAGTTGGTTATATTGACTTTATGGAAAGATAAATGGCTTGATTTAATGGAAGACAATTCGATTTTAAGGTATCAATTGCCTAAGGTTTTATAAGAAAATGAGTCACTTGATTTAGAAACCTAACTTTATTTCTAAGGGTGTTGTGACTTACCTTGAAATGTAATTCGGACTTGATACTAGGATTAATAGTATCTTGGAAGTTTTCTACTAAAAAAAGTCATTGTTTTAAAGAGTAGAAGTACGTAGTACTTGGGTTAAATTCCCGGATGGTTTTTTTTTTTATAAAAGACATGTTAGTGCCTTAGGTAAACTAAAATGAGAGTGTTTATAAACAAGGATAGTAAGAAGTTAGGGGATTTCTTAACTTGCTTACATATTGTATGATAAGCCGGTAGTGCTTATGTTATGTGTGATAGCCGGATTTGGGCTAGTGATATATTATTCGCCATGGGTCATTCCGGATTGTGGCATTGTATATTTAGTGGATTTGCTACCCACGATGCGAGGAATACCTCACGCGAGTCCGTAAGGGCTTATGCGGTGAAATAGTCCCACGCGCGGTCCAAATTTATGCGAGGAATACCTCATGCGAGTCTGTAGGGCTTATGCAGGTGAAATAGTCCCATGCGAGGAATACCTCACGCGGGTCCACTGGGCCTATGCGGGTGAAATAGTCCCAGGATTAGGATTTCAATCCTATTTTTCGTTGTAAGTATACACCTATTTTACTCTCAATGTTAGTAAGGCACAGTGTACTGTAATTTGATTATCATACATGTCTCCGGCTTTGATTTAGACTTGTGATGTAATTACAGTATTCTTTTCCAGTTTTACATACTTAGTACATATTGTAATCGACCCTTTCCCTGGGCCGCGTCACGCAGCAGAAAGAGTAAGGTGTGGCGGATCCACATTCTTAGGATCAATTATCTCGGCTACGAAGCTCCATTTATCCGAGGCTTGTCTCTTTGGTCTGCACTTTTCCCGGTGTTGTAGATTTATGTACACTCGTGGGTATGGCGGCCCCGTCCCCGCCACGATTGTTATTCTTAGAGGTGCGTATTCACATACGTGGTCAGTAAGAAGCGATGTTATCTGATTGTACTTTTGATTTTGTTATCTATATTGGAAGGCGGTCTTATCGGCTAGCCTGGGATGTTTTTTTTAGTTACACACGTGTTTATGTTGTGTATGTTCCGCTGCTATTCTCTGATGTATACCTGAACAGGGTGCCCAGGTAGGACACCAGTCGTGACCCGGGGTCGGGTCGTGACATTTATATCCTTTAAAATCAAGTGAGCTTAATTGTTACACCCCGTAATTACAGGACATGTTTTAAGAACGTATGTAAGAACTCAGAAATGTTAAGATTAGAGACTTGTAAAAATTTATCGGAATTATGAAATTGTCAGAAAACGAAATATTGTGACGAATGGGAGGGCGACACGTGTCACCCCCCCTTAAGTGGTCTTGGACGAAAAATACCATGGGTATAAGGGTCATTTGACCATAGTTAGGATGACAAAGTCTTGCAAGTTGAAGAGCTTGATAAAATTGACTTAGTCAATGGGTCCGCATGTCTTGATATTTAAAAGAACTTCATCCAAGCCACACATTTGTACACATCTTGACCATCCATGTTACTATATAGTAGTACTAGTAGCAAGACAACTTCTATAATTAGCCAAATTTTCAAGAAATTTGAAGAACTCCCTTAGGAGCTCTCGGGTTCACCTCCAAGAAAAGATTTTTTTTTGTTAGTTGTCCATTAAGCTCCACACATTAAACCAAGGTTCATGAGGGTATTGTAAGGGTATCTCAATAGAAAGATCCCGGAAAAATAGCATTTTTGCATTAGTCGCAAGGTGAAAACCTAGTTGCTTTTCTAGGTTTTGATTGGAAGATTAAACGAAAGTTGTTTGTGATATTCTAAGGGTCTCAAGTGGCGGATTGAAGTGTCAAGAAGAGGCTCTAAGTTGCTAGGGAGCGACTTCGGATTTGAAGTTGGACTAAGACTCGTTGAGGTAATAATCTTGTTCTCTTAAAGTGTTACAAGATTATATATTGTTGTTAGCCTTACATTTTACTAGCATGAAATATATGTATTGAAGTTTGATTAGTGATATGGATTGTTGTAGCCTAAATCCGAAATGTCATATAAGCCATTTGAAGTTGGATTACAATTTGGTCGTTAATTAGAATCGTCGCATGTTACTTACTTGAAGATTGTAGTGGTTATAATCGATTGCGACTTGATATCATGTTATGCTAACAATATGGATTGAAAAGGAAATTGGATAAGAATTGGTGTTGTTGTATCTCAAGTTGCCGGATTTACACTTGTAGTTTGTATTAGTTTGATATCAATTGTGGGGCGGAATTTTACATGTCTAGTAGGCGTGTAATCCCCTATTGTTAATTACATTGTTGGGCCTTAAATGTGGCGTGTTTGATTATTGAATTCGGCCTTGAAAAAGGTGGCAAAGTATGTAGAAACAAAGGAGTTGCTGTCCGATTTTCTGTAGAATTTAGTGACTTTGCACTTATAATATTCTACGTTTAAAGTAAGAAGTTAATAGACGTATTATGGTCATTATAGGTTGACATAATACGTGCGGGACATTGTACTTGGCAAGTGGATTGACCCGAAGAGGTATGTAGAACTTTCCTATCTCTTGAGCATGAATAGTTGCACGTATATAGTACGGTAGACGTACAAGACCTTGATATCCTTTACTTGTTTTAAGAATAGCCAAGTTGGGTGAGTTAGGAGATTAACTCACTTCTTTAAAAAGTATTAAGGATGTCTTAAGTTTTCAAAGTTAAGGGACTTGAAGTGTTTTAAAGTATATGATACTTGTTTCGTTTTAAACGTATAAGTCTCTTGGATAGGAAATTGTAATTGGCTAAGGTATAAAGTTAATATAACGACTTTATGGGAAGTTGGTTATATTAGCTTTATGGAAAGATAAATAAGGATAAATGACTTGAATTAATGAAAGACAATTTGATTTTAAGGCATCAATTGCCTAAGGTTTTAAAAGAAAAGAAGTCACTTGATTTAGAAGCCTAATTTTATTTCTAAAGGTATTGTGACTTGTCTTGAAAAGTAATTGTGACTTGATACTACGGTTATTAGTATCTTGGAAGTTTTATATGAAAAAAGTCATTTTTAAAAGAGTGGAAGTATGTAGTACTTTGGGTTAAATTCCCGGATTTTTATAAAGACATGATAGTGCCTTAAGTAAACTAAAATGAGAGTGTATATGAACAAGACTAATAAGAAGTTAGGGGATTTCTTAACTTGCTTATATAATGTATGATAAGTCGGTAGTGCTTATGTTATGTATGATAAGCCGGTAGTGCTTATGTTATGTGTGATAGCCGGTTTGTACTAGTGGTATATTATTCATTACAGGGTCATTCCCCGGGTTTGTGGCATTTGCATATTCCGTGGATTTGCTACCCATGATGCGAGGAATACCTACGCGGTCCGTATGGGCTTATGCGGGTGAAATAGTCCACGCGGGCGGATCAGTCTATGCGAGGAATACCTCATGCGGTCTACACGACCTACGCGGGCGGATACTTTATGCGAGGAATACCTCACGCGGTCCACACGACCATGCGGGTGAAATAGTCCCAGGAGTAGGATTGCTTAATGATACTGCGGGCGGGTGGTCCTGCTTTGATCGTGAGCTTCCTATTTTTATATTGTAAGTATACTCTTATTTACTCTCATTGTTAGTAAGGCACAGTGTACTGTAATTTGATTATCATACATGTCTCCGGCTTTGTTTTAGACTTATGATGTAATTACGATTTTCCGATTTACATACTTAGTACATATTGTAATCGACCCTTCCTGGCCGCTCATGCCACGTGGGTAAGGTGTGGTGGATCCTCATTCTTAGGATCACTGATCAGGTGTCAGAAGCTCCATTTCTCCGGAGGCTTGTCTTTTGATACGATTTTCCCTGATGTTGTAGATATTATGTACATTCAGGGGTATGGCGGGGCCCTGTCCCGCCACAGTTGTTATTCCTAGAGGTCTGTAGTCGCATCTTGTGGTTTGGGATGTAAGAACAGAGTTGTACTGATTTACCTTCGATTATGTATATTTTTTTGAAAGCGGCCTTATCGGCTAGCCTGTGATGTTTATTGTCTAAACATATTTATGTGTTATGTATGTTACACTGCTATTTTCTGATGTATACCTGAACGGGGTGCCCAGGTAGGGCACCAGTCGCGGCCCCGGGGTCGGGTCGTGACATTAATTCTCCAACTCGGCTAAACTTGTACATTTTAAATTAAGTCAATGGTACCAAAATGAAACTGAATTCATTTAAAACATGTACGTCCACCGTACTATAAATTTATAAGATTCATGCTCAAGAAGATAGGGAAAGTTCCACATACCTCTTCGGCTTAATCCACCTGCTAAGTTGAATACGCCGCACGTAGAATGTCAACCTATAATGACCATAATACGTCTATCAACTTCTAGCTTTCTATGGTAAAATAATATTAAGTATAAGGTCTCTTATTCTACGGAAAATTGGGCAGCACTTCCCCTGTTTCTACGTACTTTATCACCTTTTTCAAGGCCCGAAATCAATAACCAATACGCCACATTTAAGGCACAACCAACAGCTAACCAAAGGGGATTACACGCCTAACTGGACGTGTAAAATTCTGCCCCACAATTCATATATAATAGTCCATTATTATTAAGGCCAATCTCGGCTACAACAATGACAACATATAAGCCTTTTTCAATTCCTTTTTAATCCAAGTCGTTATTCCAATATGTTTTAAAGGTCATAATAATTATACAAATATAACATGTAATCTTCCATTACATTAAGACAACAATCGATCCTTACCTCAATATGCCCAAATATTATCCAAGTTAAAAGTCGATCCTTAGCAATCCTTAGCTCATTTTATTTACATTCCAATCCATAATATGCAACCACTATAAGCTTATGAAGAACTCCTCTTCAAGTTCCAAACCAAAATATGAAGAACACCTTAGGGTTTCAAGGTGCGACTAACGGATTATCATAGTATTTCCGGGGTTTAAAGGGTTGGTTATGCTTAGTATACCACTAGGGATCTTTGGTTTGAATATGAGGATTTATCAACAAGTATTGAAGAATTTTTGTTCCTCAAGTGGGCACAAAACCGAGAGCCCTTAAATGGTGAGCAAAAGTTTTTTGAAATTTCACTAAGTGTTGAAGTCTTGAACCTCTATATGTGTATATATAATGTAGAAAAGGGAGAGGATTAAAACAAGTGTAAGGTTGAGATTGTGGACAAGTGTGTGTGGGACCCACTTGTCCACTTGTCCAACAAATATCTTGGCACACATGGGCACCATTCTCGCCCAACATGGGCCATGTGGGGGTGACACGTGTCACCCTCCTATTGGTCCAAAATATTTCATCTCCCGAAATATCGATAATTGGTCAAAATATCGAAAACCTTGTGGGCCCCACAAAATCGTAAAATTTCCCAGGGTGGGCCCCACATGACCAAATCCGAAAATAAAATTCCATAATTCCAATAAATTCTATAAGTCCCAAATACCAAATCTGAGAACCCAATTCTCATTACTAAACTTTTTTCCTTCACGAGGTTCGGAATATTTTTCTTTTGGAAAAACAAATCTTTCTTTCGTTCAAATTAAAAAGTCTTGTTTGCTCAGGTATGCTCTCATATACATGTCGTGGAACTACGGGGTGTAACATCTAGGTTCCAGACAGATCTTGATGACTTCAAATATCAATCTGGATATGCCTTCATTTTAAATGGTGGAATAGTGAGTTGGAAAAGTTCCAAGCAAGCTAAAATTGTTGATTCGACAACTGAAGCCGAGTACATTGCTGGATTAGAAGCTGGTAAGGAAGTTTTCGCGATATCTGGGTTCTTGAAAGAAATAGGGGTTATTCCAAGTGCCACTTGTCCAATAACGATTTATTATGACAACACTGGTGCGATTGCCCAAGCTAAGGAAGCAATATCAACGAACAAAAACAAGCATGCACCAAGGAAATACCACATACTCATGGAGATGGTGGAGACTGAAGAAATAAGATTGGACTATGTTCCCACAGATGAAAATCTAGTTGATCCGTTTACTAAACCATTAAGCTTAGTCAAGCATAATGGTCATTTTGAAAATATGGACATTAGATACGTTGGTGATTCGCTCTAGGACAAATGGGAGATTGAAAATATGTATATCCTAGAAACAATCATTTTAGGGACAAATGTACTTGAACACATTCATATTATTAATAAGATTAATATAATTTGATTGTTTGTGATTATTCATTAATGTGCATCCCTTAAGCTTACGTTGTCATTGATAAAGTGAGATATTAATGATAGAATGTAACTCTCAAAATAGTCTTGACCGATAATCATTGAGAATGGATATCAATGATATATTATAAGTCAATATGTGGTCTGCATCACATTCTTAGAGAATGTAGTATGTCTCACTTACTACTAGTGTGATTACTAGTGATGTACACATGTATACTCTTAGAGGGTATTGATATACCCTGCTGATAAACTATTTGTTATACATGTCTAGAGTATTATCAGCATGTGGGATATAAAGGTTCTTTGAGTTGAGGTCAATACACACCTAATTTACAGAGAAATGTACTTTGACCTTGTCCTAAGATTAAATTCCTTGTAGGATAAGACATGGCTTGAGTTGGGTATATTACGATGTAAACAAAGGTGGTAGTTGAGCCAAGAATAGGATTGATTCCTCGATTGGATATTCGTGAGAGAACACTCAGCTTCTCAGTATTAGATCGACCAAGTCATTGGCCAATGCAAAAGACATATTTAGGATATGGTCTAGTTGTTGACTAATATAGATGAGATAAAGTGATCAAGCCATTTGAATAGACACATGACAAATCCTAAGCTTGATCGAGTGTGTCGCGAATAAAAGGAATTTATCATCTCACATAAAGGTTGTGTTTACATGAGTCATGCAAACATACTTCACATTTTGAGTTCGTCATATGGCGCAGTCTAGGAGTTCCGTGTGAACCTTAATTTGATTAATGTCGATGTGTGAAGCCCTAAAGGGTCACACTAAGTCGATTGTCTTTTCGGTCTAAGATTATATTCAAAGAATGTAAAATACTTGATTTAGAATCAAGATATTTAAATCAATAATAAATTATGGGATAATTTCTATTTAATGGAAATTATTTAATTAAGTCAAAATTGGATTGTGGATTTAATTAAATCAAAATGTACTGAAATATTAAAAGGATGGAGCGTCGCGTGCCAGATTAGCAAATGGGCCCAAATTGACCGCCCATCGCATCTCGGATTTTGGATCAATTTTTAAGCCTAATCCTAATCTGATTTTAACATAATCTCCCCTATATTCAGTACTTAACCCCATTATTTTGGTTACTGAAATTGATAACTCAATTCTTACTTTCTGAACTCAGAGTTCAGAAAATAAAATCATCTCAAACTCTACCAATATTTCATAGCTTTCCTGACAGAGGAATATACCACATCAAGGCTTGCGGTCGAAAGGATACTCACGTGCGCTCCCTTTAGTAAAGACTCCAAGAATATCAACTGTAAGCTTATATCTCATGTCTTTACATGTTTCAATTGTAACATAATCATACCAGAGACGGAATTGTTGGGGTAAGTAAGTTAAACAAAATTTTAAACTTCTGTTGTGTCTTACTTACGTGATTTAGACCCAACAAAACCCTACACAGGGAAGGGCACCGATTTTTTTTTTCAAAATGCTAACCGGGGAAGGGCGGGTAAACTTAGCTGAGAGTTATCCCGATCCCAAGAGAACCCAAGATGTTAGCGATTAGTCAGTCCAGGTCCAGCTAATCTTGAACTTCATTTTAAGACCGGTCCTTCAATTATACAAAGGCTTACCTTGTATATGTAACAATAGGTCAATATATATTGTGTGTATCCTGCCTACGCTAGTATGACCACGCATTACCCTAGGGGGCCTGACCCTTTCAGGCACTGCACTGCGCAATGACGAAAACATCCCATAGTGAACTCTCGTGAAGTCATTGTGTAGCTGTGATCCAGCCCATGGATATCTTTTACTGTATGTTTTAACAGGACATAGACCACTTTGCTACTTCAATTGGTCCCCCACATAAGACCCTCTTGGATTACATTGCTAGGTCATCATCTACTATCCTCAATTTGCAGAATAGATGTGGAGACAACAGTACAAAGGGGAAGTCATGCTGCTAGTTTAAAATAGGGCTGTCCAACGGGGCGGGGCTACCCGACTGCATCGATCGAATGTCAGATTTCAGTATCGATTTGACGGTCGAAAATTTCCGACCCGACCCCAATTCGACCCCACCCCGACCCCGACCCACCGTTGCACAACGGCTATACACAATTTGGTCATTGTGCAACGGCCAAATTCCCCCCTCCCACACCCCCATACCCCCATACCCCCTTAGTATTTATTTTAACCCCTAAGTTATTATATTTACAATTTAACCTAATTTTTCAACTATAAATACTTCATTTTCTCTTCATTCTTTCTTACAAATCTTTCTACAATCTCTCTAATAATCTCCAATATATCTTTCATTCTCTCTACATTGTCTACTAAATATTCAATTTTATTTATTCATTTGGGAGTGAAGTTGACAACTAGCTTGAGGATCATCCATCGAGCAAAGTTTCAATTTACAACCTCTCGATTACACGTCGACGTTACGTCGACGTTTGGTACATTCGTTCCTTCATTAAATTATTCTTGTTTCTTTACTTTATTAGCGCACTTAATTTCATTATCTTTAATTATTTATTTTCATAATTATAATGGAAGGATTTAAACGTGCGATTACGGGTAAGGGTATTGCTTCATCTAGTAGGGGTAATAAGGGTAAAAATACTTCTTCTAGTCATACTATTCCTCCTAGACATGACGATTTTGTTGATACTGAATTATTTTCTGAAGTACCAATAGATTTAGACAAGGAGCTATTTTCTGGAACTCAACAAGACTTATAATCTAGATGACACACCCACTAATCTAGATGACACGCTCACTAATGCACCTCAAACAGATCCGCCTCCTATTCCCCCTAATATGAGACGAGGCCCACCAGAACGAAAATTAACATAAAATGTATGAGCTTTTTTTGATAGAGACGTAGAAAATCAAGTTGTTAGATGCATAGTTTGTAAAAAAGTTTATAAATTTAAAATGGAAAAGGTCAGAGCGGGATGAGAGGTTTAACTACGCATTTGAATAGATTTCAGAAAGATAAGTGAGAGGAATATAAGGCTAAAAAGGCGGGTGGGCCAATGCCCTATCAGTCGGGACAAGGTTCACATACTGTCCCGGACCAGGTACAGGGTCAATTGACCCTATGACGGGGGAAATTGTAGGCCCTAAATATGATAAAAAATAGATAGGGAAGCATTATCAAAATTAGTTGCAATGGAGGGTTTGCCTTTTTCGTTTTCTGAATCTCCTGATTTTATTCATTATATAAGAGAAATGTACAATCCTGCATATAACGTTTTTCCTAGATCAACTGTTAGGAGAAACGTTTTTAAATTTGCACACGAATATCAACAATATTTACATTATTTATTATATCATTTTCCTGACAAAGTATCTATTACGTATGATATAGGCCGGAGTACTAACGACCATGATTATTTAACTGTAACATGTCATTGGATATACTATAAATTTTCTATGCAAAATGTATTTTAGCATATAGATATATTGATAGTAGACACACTAGTCTTTTTGTTTCAGATAATATTTTTTCAGTTTGCGATTATTATGGCATAACTGATAAAATCATGACTATTACATTAGATAACACATCTTCTAATATTTATGATGTTAGATTATTAAAAAAATGTCTCAACTCCATCTTTTCATATCATTTTCATATAAAATGTGCATGTCATACTTATAACTTTGTTGTAAAGGATGATATATCACTTTTTGAAGACATTCTTGGAAAAATACAATTTGCTATAAACTATATTTTTATAAATAATAGAATACAACGAATAAAAGAATATAAAAAAACTTGTCACGATTGTCAACTACCTTACAGAAAAATTCCCGAAGAAGTATGCGCTAGAAGAAATTCTTTATACAACCAACTACATGTTGCTTATGAGTCTAGAAGACCTATAACCCAATTTTTTAACGCCCGTAATCCAAATCCTACTGATATGCTTATAAATTCCGATTGGGATACAGTTTTTGAACTTATTACATTTTTAGAGAAATTTTATGTAGCTACTAAAGAATATTCCGATATTTATTATCCTACTATTTCATCAATGTTGTTATATATAGCTCTAATATTTATATTACTTAGTGAATATATGGATAAATCAGCTTATAAGGCACCTATTAAAAAAATGTTTTAAAAAATGAAAAATATTTTATTCCTATTCTCCCAATTTATATTATTAGTGTTGTATTAAATCCGTCTATTAAAATAGACGGTTGTAAAACACTTATTGAAAATATTTATGATTGTATAGATAAACTTCCACCTCCATTTCCTAAAAATTCAAATGACCCACCACCTATTGAAAAAAGTAGAGAAGAAGTATTGTCTAGCATACCAGTTGAATGAAAAAAAGTATATACGCATTACCAACAAGAAAATTCTAGCAACCAACCGGCTTCCATGTCATCATCATCTTCTTCTTCAACACAACCTAAAAAACGACATGATGTTTCTGTGGCTAGTATTGAAAGCCTCAGAAATAAAATGTTTAGTGGTAACATTTCTAACCAAATTAGCGAGTTTGATATTTTTGTTTTGCAGGGTGTTGTACCGTAAGAAGCAATTCAAAATGAAGAGGGACGTGAAGACTTCAGGTAAATGCAAATATTATTACTAATAACGGAAATAAGGATGGCTACAATCAGTCATCGAGGGTTCTCAATCCTCAACGTTATGCAAACAAGAAATGGGGGAAGGGAGCAGTGGTCACTCAAAGGTGTCATTACAAGAGGGGATGAGATCATAATAGATTTAAGTCCTTTTGGTTCTAGACAAGGACTTGTAAAGATTCCTGCCTAAGTTTCCTATGTTGAATTAAAACTCCTTGCACGTTTAGTACGTGCATTAGATGCATTTGTTGGGGAATTCAAGAGTAGTGCACTATTGGAAAAAGTTGCCATAAATGGCTCAAGCCTTTTGGCAATAAATGCTCCATTGGTCGAGATCAAATGAGAGTTCTTAGGCGATTTGGAAAGGAGTGACCCTTCAATTTCCACATAAGTTGATCTTCCAAGACTTGATTGATGAGAAGTCCCTTCGAATTCCGTAGCCATCAACTTTCCAAGTCTCTTTTGACGAGTTGCCCCTATGTTTTACGCAACAATTGAATTCGTTAGGATAGGTGACTCTTCGGTTCTCACCCTTATCAATTTTCGAGGCCCCATTGAATGAGATGTTTCCTTGGTTATTTCAGCCATTAAATGCCCCAAATTACCAAGTCTCGTTTGTAGGGTAGGTTGTTCTATTTCCACACGTTTTGAACTACCAAGAACCATGGGAAATGAACCAACATCGGGCTCTACAATCTTTAACCGATGACTCTTAGGCTGCAGCCATGACCCACGACCACCTGCGTGACCAATCAGCAGCCCATGACTAGCCATCTGACCCTCATTCGACCCGCAACCATCCTCTTGATCCTCCATCAACCGAAGCTCACCCATGCGACCCGTCATTACCTCGAGAAGGGGTGGGGTTTCGGAAACCGCAACAATTGCATTCTCAATGTCCTTGGGAAAAGAAGTCCCAATGGCTTCACCAACCTTTGACTGATGCCTCGTGGACATGAACACTGACCCATGACCACCGACCCGACCCGCCATCGACCCTGGATCAACCACATGACCCGTACCATCTCTGTCCTCCATGTTGTCATTCGGAAAACAACTATAAGCCGCACCATTATCCTTCATAAGATTACCCTCTATACCGTGACCCATGGATTCCATCCACAACCCAAGACCACTATCACGACCCTCTAGCAACCCGGGACCCCCCACCATACCCACCTTTGACCCGGGATCTCTATCAAGGTCCGTAGACCATCCAGTGTCAAAAGTTGTTTGAAGAGTAGACCCTTCGAATTCCGTAGCCACCCTTTCAAGTTTTCGATGTCCCATTGAATGAGATGTTTCCTTGGTTTTCTTAGCAATTAAATTCCCCAATTTACTAAGTCTCGTTTGAAGGGAAGACGTGAAGACTTGTTAAAATATTGAAGGGAGAATGAGAAGAATTTTCCAACACTATCTAAGATGGCCCGATATGTGTTGAACATTCAAGCGTCATCAACAACGTGTTTTCTGCGGGAAGATTTCAAATAGGGGAGCACATATATTCATTGGCAGGAGACTCATTAGAGATTGCAGTTCTATTCAGAGATTGGATTCGTGCTGATCCAGGTAACAAAATCTGGTAGTACAAACATACGAAGTAATATTTTTTGCGTAGCAAAAAATATTTTTGCGAGGCAATGTACGAAGCAAAAAAAAAATGAAATTACGAATGTTATCAAGAGACCAATGTAGCAAATAAGCAGGCTAGTTGTATTAAAACAATATATAAAGAAAGTTATGCAAATAATAACTATTCTTACATTTACAAAGAAAATCATCTAGAGTTCGTTTGTTGAAAATGTTTCATAATAACATCACCGCTAATAGTCTTTAGTATAAAACGACGTCGTTTTGTATAAAAAAAAATTAAAATTCTGGTGGTGCAACTGCACCACCATGCTTTTAGTGGATTTGCCACTGTGTGGAGCGTAGGAGGTGCGACCAACCGGAGATCAACGAAGAAGAAGACTACAACTACAACAGAATCTTATCTGACGGATGTGCAAGCGAAGTCGACCAATTTGACCAACAAATACTAATTCCAACCGAAGAACCACAAGAAATTATAAAGAAATTAGAAACATATTTCTTAAAATGTAATTCTTTAATTGTAATTTTACTATGTTATTTATTTGCAACTTTCAATCACGAAGTTGCAATTTTGAAATTGTATTACCAAAAAAATAATACTTCTATCGAATAATATAAGAGGCACAAAAATAACATTGAGATATTTTTATTAAACTATCTTGTTGTGTGCGTGTGTGTTATTTATTTAATTTAAGGGTAAATAAAAAATGACCCAACCTGACCCCTCCCCGACCCCACCCCGACCCCAACCTCGACTGGATCGGACGGCAGACACCCCGCCACCCACCCTCCACCGCCATACCCCGACCCCACTTTACCCCAGCCCTGCCGAACCCTCACCTCGCCCCACCCCGCCCCATTGGCCACCCTTATTTTAAAACATGCAAAAATTCACCATGTTCGGAAAACAATTTAATAGTACTAAAAGACTGGGAAGCATAATTGGTCAAAGAACCATTTTTTATTGAGAATATTCAAAGACAATTTTGATGATTAATTAATTAGACGATTGAGATATCATAATGTTCTTTGGGATTAATCTATTCTTGAACCTTTAGCTAAGTCTCAAATACTAAAAAGATTCCCGTTGACAGTTACTAGATAAATATAATTAGCATATTTTGCATTTTAGAAGATAATTTTGACAATATTGTTCCATGAATTTTGTAAAAGAATGGATCTAGAGTCTAACTCAACCCCAAAAGTTAGTTTATAGGGTGAAAATTGTCCAAATCAATTAAGAAGTCCATATTTTCATTCCATATCTGATGTGAGACTCTTTAACACTCGCCCGCACATCCAAAGACCTTGTTAGCTGGAGCGTGAATAATATAATTTGGGGGGCCCAACATCGGTGGACAACAAATTGGAATGGTCTGACTGATACCATGTAAAGAATGGATCTTGGGCCTAACTCAACCGCAAAAAACCTAAATAAATTTAGTTACACCATCAACATATTTATCTAACTTCACTTTAATCACAACTTTATGAACTGTGGGTCGCTTCATGTAAAAGCTAAAACAATACAGATCATGACATTGTCAATTATTTGTTGATGATTTTAACATTATCTGTTACGTACTTGCTTAATTCTATATCTTAGGATAGCACCTGAAAATATTATAATAGTAATTGATATCTGTGAACGAATCTATGATTTCAATTTAGAGGTACATTTATTTGTACTTAATGAAGGTATGAATGTTCAGATTTTAGGTCATTAAATACATTAGTTTACGTTAAGTTCTAAGCATTTATTTGGTTTTTGGTTTGAATAAGTCCTAATCATTAAGATATTGAACAAAATTATAATTTTTACCAATTTTTATCATCATTCTATCCACAATCAACTCCACCACCACCCCACCACCACTCTCCACTACCCACCCAACTCACCCGACACCACTAACCACCTTTGTCATCACAACCATCACTGTCGTCAACCACCAGCCACCATCAACTACCTCTATCATCACAATCACCGCTGACAACTACTATTGTTAGTCGCTAACACAACTACTATCTCCATTATTATAATATATCAATAGACATCGTCGCCACCACCACCGCCGCCACTATCAAGCACTATCACCACTGCAGTCAATCCTTACTACCAACCACCTCTACCATCAATAACTAGCACATCCACCAACTACCATCAACACATTCATCGTCAACCTCCATTCATTCTTCAACCATTATTGTCACGACCCGAACCTGGGCCCGTGACTGGTGTCTTACCCCGGGCACCCTAGTGATACAACATCAGAGTAATCAGCGGAACATACAACGATACAAGACATATTATGAAATATGAAACAATAACTGAGAAAACTTGCCTTTCGATATATATAAATAACAACTTTTTCAACATGAACAGCTTTAATCCTTTTTACAAACTCGCCACAACAAGATTACATGCACTTCTAAGAATGATACGACAACAATGGCGGACAGTGGCCCCGCCAAACCCCGAATGTAAACACTTACTACGACAGGGACTATACCATCGATAAGCCTCGGAGAAACGGAGCTTCCCAAATCAAACTGTGGACTCGAGAGCTAGGATCAACGATCCGGTGTACCTCAACTCGCGGCATGAACGCAGCCTCAAGGAGGTCAAGATAACAAAACCGAGTATGTGAAACTAAAAATATCGTAAATGAAATCATAATAGTCTATAAAGCAGAGACATGTATGATAAGCAAACTACGCTCACAACAAATAAGCAAATATGTCAAGTCGTGACTCACGCCTCAAAGTTATCACAATAAAACCGCACGGCAAGTACGAAGGCATAGCCGACTACTAAGACCCACGCATCAAAAATACCATAAATCGTATCCCGAGGTCTTTCTAGACCGCACCACATGATCGGCCGCCACTCGCCCGCAATATCAATGCGCGTCTATCCTCGAACTCTCGCACTCGCATAGGTCACACACGACCCGCATGAGGTATTCCTCGAATCATGGTCCTGCATCACCGAGGTATACCCCGCATCGAAGGCAGCTAACCCTCGGTATCCGCCTAGGCTCCCGCAACCCGCATAGTCTCAAAAGACCGCATAGTCTCAACAGACCGCATAGGGAATCCCCCGCATCAGGCTAAACACCCGGAATGATCAATCCCGAGCTACCGCGACTCGCATAGTCACGAGGACCGCATAGCCGTAAAGACCCGCATCGGGTGGCAAGCCCTCGGTATAATAAGTCAAAGGGGTATGTGATACAATAACGATAACGCTTAACGCTTAACAACGTAAGCACAAGAATGACCCCTTACATCACGATCACACAAGATACTAACACACGTAGCATCCTAACATGTTTACTTATCACATCAACAAGAAAGTATTTACAAGGCTATCTCAAACCAACACAATCAAGTTATTCACACAAGGTACTTTATGCTAACAAGTTCGGGTATCTATCCCTAAAGTACTTCATACATTAAAGCTTTTAAAAGATCCATTGCTTTCACATAAGTCACACAATACCCGTAGTATAAAATAGAGTGACTGTCCTTTTTTAAGTAAACCAAAACACTTACCTTTGTAAAATCAAGTAACAACATTATTTTCCAAACGTTCAAGTTTGCCTATTTTCAAATGTTCACGTTTCTTATTTTAAAAAGGTTTCGTAGTTCATAGTCTTATTCATTTAAGAATATAATTCTCTTTTCAACAATCTGGGAGACATAAGCCTTATATGGAAGTAGGATATTCTTGTTTATAACAATCTTATTACAGCAGCCATGATCTAGGAAATATCATTTTGTCTCATCTTAGCTTCTATGCAGATGGAGGTTTCTACTGGTTTTATTAATACTTAATTAGTCAAAACATTTCCTTTTATTAACGCTGCAGTGGTTTGTCGATACACATTCTGATTTCCGAAATCAGTAAAACATTCTTAAGCCGTTATACCTAACTTCCCATAAAGCTAGTATTACTCTTAAGTTTTCCAAAAACCAAGTATTACTTCTTCTTTCAAAATGATTCAAAAATCTTTTGCAATACTTCAAGTTCTTTATTAACACATAACAAGCGGCTTATAGTTCAAACGATTACCTTTTAAAACCACATGTATTTTCTTACCAACATAAAGTCATATAACCAACTTCCCATAAAGCCGTTATAACACTTTATGTTTCAAACCAATCAAATACATTAAACACATGTACGTATACCGTACTACATAGTTACACACATATCATGCTAGAAGAGATAGGAAGAGGTTCACATACCTCGCGACGAGTATCGACTAATAGCAAAACGCTCCGAGTACCTCAAACCGTCGGCTACTCCTTAGCCAGTAGATCACGTCACACGTAGTACTTCAACCTATAAGGCCACAAGGCGCTTATTAACATTTAGATTCCTTCGTAGAACATCCTACAGAAAATTCGGCAGCACCTCCCCCTCCCGCAACAGCGTAAATCTCCTCCTCTATCGGGGCCGACTATCAAGCCAACCAGGGGGGGGTTCATACATCTAACCCGAACGGGTACAATTCTACGCCACAGTACTACTACACAAGTCCATCTGAATACACCCTATGTAATTACTGATCAGATTCTTGAGCTTAAGTCAAAAGACATTGCCAACTAACTACGTTCAGTTCTATATATAGTATACTTCAACTATATATTCTAACAATATGTAATTTCCAATTACAATAGAGGGACAAGATATTTACCTCGATAAGCCCATAATTATCCGAGTTTAAAGTCGATCCAGGGCAATCGTTTAGCTCCAACTCCGTGCGCTCCAACCCGCTCCAAACTACCCTTAGAAGTTCTAACCAACTTCTACATACTACTCCAACTAACCATGGAGATTTTCCTTAGGGTTTCAGTTTGGTGACTGACGGGAAGTATAATAGTATAACTGGGCTTTTCGTATAGGTATGACCTTAGAATACTACAAGGTATACGGCTAAGGTAATTTGGGCATTATAACAATACTTTTGAGAGTATTTCAACCAAGAGGGGTGTATTATACGAGACAACTAGGCTAGTGGGTACCCACGGCTAGCACCACTAGGAGGGGAGTGTACCTCGGCCAAGGCCTCTAGGAGAGGGCGGCCTCTTGGCGAACTCAACACAAAGGGGAGGAGAAGGAGAGCTTTAAAGACTTAGGCAAATTAGTGGATGAATTTGTCTTCCAAAGGGTTTGGTATTTATAGGTAAACTTAAGGCCAACCAAATGCCAATATCATGACAATTGCAAGGCAAGTGTAGGGCCAAGATTTAGACAAGTGTGTGTGGGTCCCACTTATCAATCAACACACAAAAATATCCTACCAACTAATGCACACCTTTCGGCCAAGCTACCGCCCATCACTCCACCAACTTGAGGGTGACAAGTGTCGCCCTCTCGTTGGTCCAAAATGTTTCGTCTCTCGGAAAAATCCGCAAAAATTAAAAAAGTCATAGCCGGAATTTTCCCTACGAAAGCTGTGAAAACGTTTCGTCGAAAAACGACTCTAATCGGGTGTTGTGTACAAAGTGAAAATCGTCCAAGCCTTACTCTTAAGTTCAAATTTTCTACGTACGTCCTTACGTACATACCCTGGAAATACGGGGTATAACATTCTCCCCTCCTTAGAAACATTCGTCCCGAATGTTCCTTCTAAGTCTCAAAACAAACGCGCGCCGGTATAGTCCTCACTGCTATACTTACGAAAACAATCCTGCCACGCATGGCCACGGAACCAACTTGCGCAAAATACTTACCTCCAAGTCCACGAGGACACACCTCTAACACCACCAAAATGATACCACTTTTGTCACTTTGTCGCGAGCCTTGCTCCGACGACCCAACAAATGGTACCGTCAGATGCGATCCCTGAGGCTGTCGTACACTCGAACTCTTACCACATTCTGATACGGCTTCAGTTTCCAAAACTCGGGGTTACTATTTCTAACGTGGTCATTATTAAAAGGGAACACTCTGGATGTATCTCCGATACTTTCCCGATCATAACAATACGAAAGACCGGACGTACTGCCTCCTAAGTCGGACGGCAAAAGCTAACATATAGGCAACCTGGCCTATTCGTCACATGAACTCTAAAGGGCCCAAAGTAACTCGGCTAAGTTCACTGCTTCTCCAAAACTCGTCACACCCAACCCGGTGGTACTTTCAAGAAGACCGACCATCAACTCGAACTCTAAGCGCCGCCGATTATCCGCACGATTTCCGAAATGCGTAACTTCTTCTAGACAAGCTTCACTATCCACATTACCGGAACAAGCTGAACTAATCGAACCTTGCCAACATCGAACCAATCGACCGCAACTTACACCTCCGCCTTACAAGGCTTCATAAGGCGACATCCGAAAGACCAAATGGTAGCTTAAACGCCTCCTACAGGAGACAACAATCCCCACAACTACCCCTGAAATCCACACACTGGCCCGAGGGCGAATGCGATTCTGAGACTCACCTGAGTTCTTAAACTTGCCTGGTAAAACTTCCAGAAACAAAAACAGCCGTAACCTGGGCTCCACTGTCTGCCATAAGGTGAAGGTAGGCACCCAGTGCAGCCTTACAACCTTTCTGATATCTCAACACAGCCGAGTAAACGGTCCTGACCGACGAACACGATGGGCTGCCCCCATCGGCCCGACTACTGGTTGAATGCATCCCCGCACTCGTACGCTGGTTAACTAAACTTGGGCCTAACACCCTCGTGACCCTACCACAAGGCGGGACCACCACAAACTAACCCCATCATCAAACAGGCCGCGGGTTGACCCGCAACGTGTCCCCAACCCGACCCGGCAACGCGCAAAACGCTAGCTCCCCGAAGGAAAACTCTCACTAATCACGTTACGAAAACCTAGCGGTCTTCTTAGCTCAACTACCCTCTTATATTCCACACTACTCAGGGACTTATCCCAAACATAGCTCACGTGCACTATGCACTCCGATAAGGATCAAACATAACACTACACCTTTACTCGAGACGACCTTACCTCTAAGGTCTCTACGTATAAAACTCTAAGGCTCACACTTTCTCTATCCCCCAATCTTCCCTAAGCACTAACCATGATTTCTAATCACAAAAATACACATCGCTATCGAACATAGCACTTAAGATATACTCATCTCATCATAATGCACTAATCTCTGAGGGTTAAGGATAAACTCAGATCTACCGCTCCACTCCCTTAAGTCGTTCTAATCAAACTCGCCTGTAGGGCGCATAGCTAAGGAAGATGACAAACTACCCACCGATCCTGAAGGCTAAGTCCTCCCGCAAGGACACTCTTTCCACATCAGACCCTGACGGTCATAGGTACAACAAGTACCAACTAAAAAGACGACATTCCCCGGGATGACGCTCACACCGTGAACGGAAGGCCCCGAGTTCTCACCACTCGCGCACTCGAACGCCCCGAACCACCGGAGGACCACTGCTGACCGTGGATGTGCATAATCAAATCTATTTGGTGAGGTGACTCGTCTCGAAAGTTACCAAAGGACCTTGCTGCTCTGGCCCTCTTCTGCTGTCCTTGGTTAACCCGTCGATCTCTACGTTTCTCGGCCTGCTGTACATAAGCCCGTACACAGGCCATGCTCAAGCCTAACTGAAGAACTTACTCTTGCACAACCTTCTCGTTGAAATACATCAAGACTCGCGGTACATCGGTATACTCTCTGGTAGCCAAATCCATAGTTAGTAATGTGGTCGCCTTGAAATCTATATTCACTGCTTTCCTGGCCGTGGAATGAAGGTTCAAATATCATGGCCGCAGTAGGAACTGCTGCCGCCGTGCTAAACTCTGCTGGGGCTAGTGACGTCGCAGAACTCCCCGAATGAAGCACCACTCAAGGTGACAATTGGGCTGTGCCCACGTAACCTCTCAGATTTACTCGCGGCTCCCTACGCCTTGCCTTCTTGGACCGGTTGCCTACGCGAGGCATAACGATAAGTGGAAATAATTTCGTCGAGGGTCCAACTTACAACACGCCTCTAAGGCACGATCTCGAGTGAGAAAATAGAAACCAATACTAAATACCCTATAGCCTCACGATTATTGGTGGTGCACAACACACCGATAATCAAGACTCTACTCGACACGGTCAGACACTTTCCGAGGATTAATCGCTCGATACCACTTTTGTCACGACCGAACTGGGCCGTGATGGTGCCTTACCCCGCACCCTAGTGATACAACATCGAGTAATCACGAACATACAACGATACAAGACATATTATGAAATATGAAACAATAACTGAGAAAACTTGCCTTTCGGATATATATAAATAACAACTTTTTCAACATGAATGCTTTAATCCTTTTACAAACCCCGCCCACAACAGATTACTGCACTTCTAAGAATGATACGACAACAATGGCGACGTGGCCCCGCCAAACCCACGAATGTAAACACTTACTACGACGGGACTATACCACCGATAAGCCTCCGAGAAACGAGCTTCCCAAACGTCAAACCGCGGACTCGAGAGCTAGGATCAACGATCGGTGTACCTCAACTGCGGCATGAACGCAGCCCCAAGGAGGTCGATAACAGTGCGAGTATGTGAAACTAAAAATATCGTAAATGAAATCATAATAGTCTATAAAGCGAGACATGTATGATAAGCAAACTACGATCACAACAAATAAGCAAATATGTCAAGTCGTGGACTCACGCCTCAAAGTTATCACAATAAAACCGTGACGGCAAGTGCGAAGGCATAGCCGACTACTAAGACCCACGCACCAAAAATACCACAACCGTATCCCGAGGTCTTTCTGCACCGCACTACGATCGGCCGCCACTCGCCCGCAATATCAATGCGCGTCTATCCTCGAACTCTCGCAGCCCGCATAGGTCACACACGGACCCGCATGAGGTATTCCTCGAATCATGGTCCTGCATCACCGAGGTATACCCCGCATCGGCGCACTAACACTCGGTATCCGCCTAGGCTCCCGCAACCCGCATAGTCTCAAAAGACCGCATAGTCTCAACAGACCGCATAGGGAATCCCCCGCATCAGGCTAAACACCCGGAATGATCAATCCTGGAGCTACCGCACTCCGCATAGTCACGAGGACCGCATAGGCCGTAAAGACCCGCATCAAGGGTGGCAAGCCCTCGGTATAATAAGTCAAAGGGGTATGTGATACAATAACAGTACAACGGGCTTAACGTTTAACAACGTAAGCACAACAAGAATGACCCCCTTACATCACGATCACACAAGATACTAACACACGTAGCATCCTAACATGTTTACTTATCACATCAACAAGAAAGTATTTACAAGGCTATCTCAAACCAACACAATCAAGTTATTCACACAAGGTACTTTATGCTAACAAGTTCGGGTATCTATCCCTAAAGTACTTCATACATTAAAGCTTTTAAAAGATCCATTGCTTTCACATAAGTCACACAATACCCGTAGTATAAAATAGAGTGACTGTTTTTTTTTTTTAAGTAAACCAAAACACTTACCTTTGTAAAATCAAGTAACAACATTATTTTCCAAACGTTCAAGTTTGCCTATTTTCAAATGTTCACGTTTCTTATTTTAAAAAGGTTTCGTAGTTCATAGTCTTATTCATTTAAGAATATAATTCTCTTTTCAACAACTGGGAGACATAAGCCTTATATGGAAGTAGGATATTCTTGTTTATAACAATCTTATTACAAAGACCATGATCTAGGAAATATCATTTTGTCTCATCTTAGCTTCTATGCAGATGGAGGTTTCTACTGGTTTTCTTAATACTTAATTAGTCAAAACATTTCCTTTTATTAACGCTGCAATGGTTTGTCGATACACATTCTGATTTCAAATCAAGAAACATTCTTAAGCCGTTATACCTAACTTCCCATAAAGCTAGTATTACTCTTAAGTTTTCCAAAAACCAAGTATTACTTCTTCTTTCAAAATGATTCAAAAATCTTTTGCAATACTTCAAGTTCTTTATTAACACATAACAAGCCAGTTATAGTTCAAACCAGTTACCTTTTTAAAACCACATGTATTTTCTTACCAACATAAAGCTGTTATAACCAACTTCCCATAAAGCCGTTATAACACTTTATGTTTCAAACCAATCAAATACATTAAACACACGTGACGATACCGTACTACATAGTTACACACATATCATGCTAGAAGAGATAGGAAGAGGTTCACATACCTCGCGACGAGTATCGACTAATAGCAAAATGCTCCGAGTACCTCAAACCGTCGGCTACTCCTTAGCCAGTAGATCACGTCACACGTAGTACTTCAACCTATAAGGCCACAAGGCGCTTATTAACATTTAGATTCCTTCGTAGAACATTCTACAGAAAATTCGGCAAAGACCTCTCCCGCAACAGCAGAAATCTCCTCCTCTATCTGGCCGACTATCAAGCCAACCAGTGGGTTCATACATCTAACCCGAACGGGTACAATTCTACTACAAGATTACTACACAAGTCTACTGTAATACACCCCATGTAATTACGATTCGATTCTTGAGCTTAAGTCAAAAGACATTGCCAACTAACTACGTTCAGTTCTATATATAGTATACTTCAACTATATATTCTAACAATATGTAATTTCCAATTACAATAGAGGGACAAGATATTTACCTCGATAAGCCCATAATTATCCGAGTTTAAAGTCGATCCAGGGCAATCGTTTAGCTCCAACTCCGTGCGCTCCAACCCGCTCCAAACTACCCTTAGAAGTTCTAACCAACTTCTACATACTACTCCAACTAACCATGGAGATTTTCCTGTGGTTTCGGGCCAGGATCGACGAAGTATAATAGTATAACTGGCTTTTCAGATAGGTATGACCTTAGAATACTACAAGGTATCCGGCAAAGGTAATTTGGGCATTATAACAATACTTTTGAGAGTATTTCAACCAAGAGGGGAGGGGTGTATTATACGAGACAACTAGGCTAGGGGGGGGGTACCCCACGGCTAGCACCACTAGGAGGGGGGGAGTGTACCCCTCGGCCAAGGCCTCTAGGAGAGGGGGAGGCCTCTTGGCTGAACTCAACACAAAGGGGAGGGAGAAGGAGAGCTTTCAAGACTTAGGCAAATTTGTGGATGAATTTGTCTTCCAAAGGGGTGGGTATTTATAGGTCAAGTGAAGGCCAACCAATGGCCAAGATCATGCCAAGTGCAAGGCAAGTGTAGGGCCAAGATTTAGACAAGTGTGTGTGGGTCCCACTTATCAATCAACACACAAAAATATCCTACCAACTAATGCACACCTTTCGGCCAAGCTACCGCCCATCACTCCACCAACTTGAGGGTGACAAGTGTCGCCCTCTCGTTGGTCCAAAATGTTTCGTCTCTCGTAAAAATCCGAAAAAATTAAAAAAGTAATAGCCGGAATTTTCCCTACGAAAGCTGTGAAAACGTTTCGTCGAAAAACGACTCTAATCGGGTGTTGTGTACAAAGTGAAAATCGTCCAAGCCTTACTCTTAAGTTCAAATTTTCTACGTACGTCCTTACGTACATACCCTGGAAATACGGGGTATAACATTCTCCCCTCCTTAGAAACATTCGTCCCGAATGTTCTTTCTAAGTCTCAAAACAAACGCGCGCCGGTATAGTCCTCACTGCTATACTTATTTAAAACAATCACGCACGCATGGCCACTAACCAACTTGCGCAAAATACTTACCTCCAAGTCCACGAGACACCTCTAACACCACCAAAATGATACCACTTTTGTCACTTTGTCGCGAGCCTTGCTCGACGACCCAACAAATGGTACCGGGCAGATGCGATCCCCGAGGTCGCCGTGACACTCGAACTCTTACCACATTCTCGACACGGCCCGCTTTCCAAAACTCGGGTTACTATTTCTAACGTGGTCATTATTAAAGGAACACTCTGGATGTATCTCCGATACTTTCCCGATCATAACAATCTGAAGATCGGACGCATCGCCTCCTAAGCCTGGACGGCAAAAGCTAACATATAGGCAACCTGGCCTATTCGTCACATGAACTCTAAAGGGCCCAAAGTAACTCGGCTAAGTTCACTGCTTCCAAAACTCGTCACACCCAACCCGGGTGGTACTTTCAAGACCGACCATCAACTCGAACTCTAAGCGCCGCCGACATTATCCGCACGATTTCCCGAGCCGCCGTAACTTCTTCTAGACAAGCTTCACTATCCACGACCGTGGAACAAGCTCGACCAATCGTTCAACCTTGCCAACATCGAACCAATCGACCGCAAGAACTTACACCTCCGCCTTACAAGGCTTCATAAGGCGACATCCGAGCACCGAAATGGTAGCTTAAACGCCTCTCTACAGGAGACAACAATCCTACAACTACCTCAAATCCACACACCGCCCGAGGCGAATGCGGTTCGAGACTCACTGAGTTCTTAACCTTGCTCGTAAAACTTCCGAAACAAAACAGCCAGAACTGGCTCCACTGTCTGCCATAAGGTGAAGGTAGGCACCCAGTGCAGCCTTACAACCTTTCTGATATCTCAACACAGCCGAGTAAACGGTCCTGACCGACGAACACGATGGGCTGCCCCCATCGGCCCGACTACTGGTTGAATGCATCCCCGCACTCGTACGCTGGTTAACTAAACTTGGGCCTAACACCCTCGTGACCCTACCACAAGGCGGGACCACCACAAACTGACCCCATCATCAAACAGGCCGCGGGTTGACCCGCAACGTGTCCCCAACCCGACCCGGCAACGCGCAAAACGCTAGCTCCCCGAAGGAAAACTCTCACTAATCACGTTACGAAAACCTAGCGGTCTTCTTAGCTCAACTACCCTCTTATATTCCACACTACTCAGGGACTTATCCCAAACATAGCTCACGTGCACTATGCACTCCGATAAGGATCAAACATAACACTACACCTTTACTCGAGACGGCCTTACCTCTAAGGTCTCTACGTATAAAACTCTAAGGCTCACACTTTCTATCCCCAATCTTCCCGGTTACTGAACCATGATTTCTAATCACATAGTACAAACTGCTATCAGAACATAGCACTTAAGATATACTCATCTCATCATACGTACTAATCTCTAGAGGGTTAAGGATAAACCTGTCTCTACTGCTCCACTCCCTTAAGTCGTTCTAATCAAACCTGCCCTGTAGGGCGCATAGCTAAGGAAGATGACAAACTACCCACCGATCCTGAAGGCTAAGTCCTCCCGCAAGGACACTCTTTCCACATCAGACCCTGACGGTCATAGGTACAACAAGTACCAACTAAAAAGACGACATTCCCCGGGATGACGCTCGTCACAATGAACCGAAGCCCCGAGTTCGACCACTCCTGCGCACCCGAACGCCCGAACCCCGCGAGGACCACTGCGACCTGGTGGATGTGCATAATCAAATCTGGCCGCGAGGTGACTCGTCTCGAAAGTTACCAAAGGACCTTTGCCGCCCGCCTCTTCGCTGCCTCGTTAACCCGTCGATCTCTACGCTTACCGCCGTGCATAAGCCCGTACACAGGCCATGCTCAAGCCTAACTGAAGAACTTACTCTTGCACAACCTTCTCGTTGAAATACATCAAGACTCGCGGTACATCGGTATACTCTCTGGTAGCCAAATCCATAGTTAGTAACAGGGTCGCCTCCTTGAAATCTATATTCACTGTTCCCGGTCGTGGAACTGAAGGTTCAAATATCATGGCCGCAGTAGGAACTGCTGCCGCCGTGCTAAACTCTGCTGGGGCTAGTGACGTCGCAGAACTCCCCGAATGAAGCACCACTCAAGGTGACAATTGGGCCTGTGCCCACGTAACCCTCAGATTTACTCGCAGCCTCCTCACCGCTTTGCCCTCCTGGGCCCGGGTTGCCCTACGCGGAGGCATAACGATAAGGGAAATAATTTCGTCAGAGGGTCCAACTTACAACACAGCTCTAAGGCACGATCTCAGAGTGAGAAGAATAGAAACCAATCCTAAATACCCTATAGCCTCCTGATTATTGGTGTGGTGCACAACACACCGATAATCAAGACTCTACTGGATACGGTCTGTAGACACTTTCCGAGGATTAACTGCTCTGATACCACTTTTGTCACGACCCGAACCTGGGCCCGTGACTGGTGCCTTACCCCGGGCACCCTAGTGATACAACATCAGAGTAATCAGCGGAACATACAACGATACAAGACATATTATGAAATATGAAACAATAATCTGAGAAAAACTTGCCTTCTAAGATATATATAAATAACAACTTTTTCAACATGAATGCTTTAATCCTTTTTACAAACCCCGCCACAACAAAGATTATGCACTTAAGAATGATACGATAACAACGGGCGGCCCCGCCAAACCCCGAATGTAAACACTTACTACGACAGGACTATACCATCGATAAGCCTCGGAGAAACGGAGCTTCCCAAACGCTAAATCGTGACCGAGAGCTAGGATCAACGATCGGTGTACCTCAACTGCGGCATGAACGCACTCAAGGAGGTCAAGACAACAAAAATTTAGTATGTGAAACTAAAAATACAGTAAATGAAATCATAATAGTCTATAAAGCGAGACATGTATGATAAGCAAACTACGATCACAACAAATAAACAAATATGTCAAGTCGTGACTCACGCCTCAAAGTTATCACAATAAAACCGACGGCAAGTACGAAGGCATAGCCGACTACTAAGACCCACGCACCAAAAATACCACAAATCGTATCCCGAGGTCTTTCTGCACCGCACCATACGATCGGCCGCCACTCGCCCGCAATATCAATGCGCGTCTATCCTCGAACTCTCGCAGCCCGCATAGGTCACACACGACCCGCATGAGGTATTCTCGAATCATGGTCCTGCATCACCGAGGTATACCCCGTGATCGGGCGCAACCTAACCTCGTATCCGCCAGGCTCCCGCAACCCGCATAGTCTCAAAAGACCGCATAGTCTCAACAGACCGCATAGGAATCCCCGCATCGGGCTAAACACCCGAATGATCAATCTCGAGCTACCGCGACTCGCATAGTCACGAGGACCGCATAGCCGTGAAAGACCGCATCAAGGGTGGCAAGCCCTGTATAATAAGTCAAAGGGGTATGTGATACAATAACAAGATAACCGCTTAACGCTTAACAACGTAAGCACAACAAGAATGACCCCTTACATCACGATCACACAAGATACTAACACACGTAGCATCCTAACATGTTTACTTATCACATCAACAAGAAAGTATTTACAAGGCTATCTCAAACCAACACAATCAAGTTATTCACACAAGGTACTTTATGCTAACAAGTTCGTATCTATCCCTAAAGTACTTCATACATTAAAGCTTTTAAAAGATCCATTGCTTTCACATAAGTCACACAATACCCGTAGTATAAAATAGAGGATATTTTTTTTAAGTAAACCAAAACACTTACCTTTGTAAAATCAAGTAACAACATTATTTTCCAAACGCTCAAGTTTGCCTAATTTCAAATGTTCACGCTTTCTTATTTTAAAAGGTTTCGTAGTTCATAGTCTTATTCATTTAAGAATATAATTCTCTTTTCAACAACTGAGACATAAGCCTTATATGGAAGTAGGATATTCTTGTTTATAACAATCTTATTACAGCAACCATGATCTAGGAAATATCATTTTGTCTCATCTTAGCTTCTATGCAGATGGAGGTTTCTACTGGTTTTATTAATACTTAATTAGTCAAATCATTTCCTTTTATTAACGCCGCATGGTTTGTCGATACACATTACGATTTCCAAATCAAGAAACATTCTTAAGCCGTTATACCTAACTTCCCATAAAGCTAGTATTACTCTTAAGTTTTCCAAAAACCAAGTATTACTTCTTCTTTCAAAATGATTCAAAAATCTTTTGCAATACTTCAAGTTCTTTATTAACACATAACAAGCCAGTTATAGTTCAAACCAGTTACCTTTTTAAAACCACATGTATTTTCTTACCAACATAAAGCTGTTATAACCAACTTCCCATAAAGCCGTTATAACACTTTATGTTTCAAACCAATCAAATACATTAAACACATGTACGTATACCGTACTACATAGTTACACACATATCATGCTAGAAGAGATAGGAAGAGGTTCACATACCTCGCGACGAGTATCGACTAATAGCAAAACGCTCCGAGTACCTCAAACCGTCGGCTACTCCTTAGCCAGTAGATCACGTCACACGTAGTACTTCAACCTATAAGGCCACAAGGCGCTTATTAACATTTAGATTCCTTCGTAGAACATCCTACAGAAAATTCGGCAGCACCTCCCCCCCCCGCAACAGCGTAAATCTCCTCCTCTATCGGGGCCGGCTATCAAGCCAACCAGTGGGGTTCATACATCTAACCCGAACGGTACAATTCTACGCCACAAGATTACTACACAAGTTCATCGTAATACACCCTATGTAATTACAGCTGATTCGCTTCTTGAGCTTAAGTCAAAAGACATTGCCAACTAACTACGTTCAGTTCTATATATAGTATACTTCAACTATATATTCTAACAATATGTAATTTCCAATTACAATAGAGGGACAAGATATTTACCTCGATAAGCCCATAATTATCCGAGTTTAAAGTCGATCCAGGGCAATCGTTTAGCTCCAACTCCGTGGCGCCCAACCCGCTCCAAACTACCCTTAGAAGTTCTAACCAACTTCTACATACTACTCCAACTAACCATGGAGATTTTCCTTAGGGTTTCGGTTTGGTGACCGACGGAAGTATAATAGTATAACTGGCTTTTCAGATAGTATGACCTTAGAATACTACAAGGTATACGGCTAAGGTAATTGGGCATTATAACAATACTTTGAGAGTATTTCAACCAAGAGGGGTGTATTATACGAGACAACTAGCAGTGGGGTACCCTACGCTAGCACCACTAGGAGGGGGGGTGTACCCCTCGGCCAAGGCCTCTAGGAGAGGGGGAGGCCTCTCGGCCGAACTCAACACAAATGGGAGGGAGAAGGAGAGCTTTCAAGACTTAGGCAAATTTGTGGATGAATTTGTCTTCCAAAGGGGTGGGTATTTATAGGTCAAGTGAAGGCCAACCAATGGCCAAGATCATGCCAAGTGCAAGGCAAGTGTAGGGCCAAGATTTAGACAAGTGTGTGTGGGTCCCACTTATCAATCAACACACAAAAATATCCTACCAACTAATGCACACCTTTCGCCAAGCTACCCATCACTCCACCAACTTGAGGGTGACAAGTGTCGCCTCTCGTTGGTCCAAAATGTTTCGCCTCTCGGAAAAATCCGCAAAAATTAAAAAGTCATAGCCGAATTTTCCTACGAAAGTCGTGGAAAACGCTTTCGAAAAACGACTCTAATCGGGTGTTGTGTACAAAGTGAAAATCGTCCAAGCCTTACTCTTAAGTTCAAATTTTCTACGTACGTCCTTACGTACATACCCTGGAAATACGGGGTATAACAATTATCGCCAACACCACCAATTACTAACATCAACCTGCTCCACCACCACCATTCCTAGCCACTAGCATCAACCGTCACCACCATCACCACTACAAAACATCTCCACCATCACTAGTGAACATAAATGTTTCATTTTTTTTATCAAATAAAAACTTTATTTGATTAAATTTATATAAATTTTCTAATATTAGTTACTTTTTATTTGAATTGTATATTTATTATGTTTAAATAAATACATCATGCACATTCAAATGTTGAAAAAATAAACAGTCTTAATCATTAAGTGTTCATATTTAGATACAATATAATAATCATTAAGATGTGCATTCAGATTCAGACGTCTTAATCTTAATGAAAACAAATGAGGCTTAAATGAACGAGTCAAAATGAGATGAGTTAATAAATAGACAGTTTCAAGTCCCACCTAAATATTACTTGAGATGATACGAGCTTGGTCAAGATAGACTAAATAATCGGTCATAATTAACCCAAATCTTACCAAGTTTTAATTATTTTATTATTTTCTTATAATTTATTTAATTGTCAAACAAACCTAATAAAAAAGTTAGGCTTTATTATGGCTATATATAACATATGATTTTTTTTTATATAAAACATTTTAATTTTTTAACTGAGATTTTATTCATCTTCTAAATAGTACACTTTGATTTGAGGAAATTTACAAAAAAAAAATACTCTACTCCCTAGTCCATATGCGAGATAGATATTCGATGATCGAAGACTAGATGGAGCGGAGCTTGAGATGCTATGGAGCTTTTGCTAATAACATGGAAAATGATAGATTTTTTTACATATATGAGATAGATGAAATAGAAAAGTGTCATATGTATCCGTGTACTATCCCAAAAAAGTTGTAGTCGTCCTCCATTTGATTTTTCGATGCTATATACCCATGTCGTTAGTGTTTTGATCATATATGCCCCTACGTCTAACAACCACTTTGTCACACTCCAAACAGGGGGTGTGGCCAGCACCCGGTGTCGTACTAGCCCATGCGTACCACTCTGAAACATAACATGTAAACTGAATGAAAACTTTGGCCGGTAAGGCCATGAACAAATAATGGACCATGACATATAAATATACAAGCCTCAAAGAAGTACAACTATCATAGGGTCGGACAAGGCCCCGACCTATCCATTAGTTGTATATAAACAAGACTTGGCTCATAACTTCTGACTTAGCAGCTTTGGAAGAAGCGAATCTTACCAACACACAACTTCATTCACAAGCTCCTATTGGGGAGGCCTACCTGAACCTGGAGCATGAAATACAGTGCCCCTGGCAAAGGGGCGTCAATACGAATGAATATGATGTAAATAAGGAGGGGTAATATTTGGTAAAGTGAGCTGAGTTCGGTAGGGAACTAGATGACGCGATAATGGATGTGAAATATGGGTTCTCGGGTTAGGTGTTACTTCCGGGTAGGTGGTGTTTTGATACCATTTCGGGTGGTTTAGTGAGGGGTCGGGCTTAGACACTTTGTGGGGTCGTTGGGGGTGTCTTGAGGGTTCTTGTGGTGGTCGGGGTTTTGTGAGTAGATGGTGGCAAGACCACGAAATAGAACCTGAAACAGTGAGGTTCTCGATTTCTCGGGTGGGGAGGACAGTGTCGGGTTGTCGGGGTTGATGTTACACCCCGTAATTCCAGGACATGTTTATAAGAACGTACGTAAGAACTCAAAAATGTTAGACTAGTAAAAATTTATCGGAATTATGGAAATGTAGGAAAACGAAATATAGCGACGAATGGGAGGGCGACACATGTCACCCCCCTTAGAAGGTCTTGGACGAATTGGACATGGACTAAATGGTCATTTGACCATAATTTAAGATGACCAAGTCTTGCTAAGTCTTAGAGCTTGATATAATTGACTTAGTCAAAGGGCCACTTGGCTTGATATTTAATGAATTGTATCTAAGCCACCCATTTGTTTAAATCTTGACCCTCCATAGTGGTATATATGTATACTAGTAGCAAGACAAGACTCTTAACACTTAGAATAATTTGATGAACTCTTGTCTTGCTAGTTGAAGCTCTCGGGTTGGGTTCCAAGATCAAGAAGAAAAAATTTCGTTTGTTATTCTATAATCCCCCATACTTTAAACTAAGGTTCCTAAGGGTATTGTAAGGGTATCTCAATAGAAAGATCCCGGAAAAATATCGTTTTTGTATTAGTCGCAAGGTGAAAACCTAGTCACTTTCCTAGGTTTGGATTGGAAATTGAAGGAAAGTTGTTTGTGATATTCTAAGGGCTTCAAGTGGAGGATTGGAGTGTCAAGGAGAGGCTCTAAGTTGCTAGGGAGCGACTTCGGATCTTGAAGTTGGATTAAGGCACGTCAAGGTAACAATCTTGTTCTCTTAAGTGTTATAAGATTACATATTGTTGTAGCCTTACTTTTTAACTAGCATGAAGTATATGTATAGTAGATTGATAAGTGGTATGGATAGTGCAAGCCTAGAATCCGAATTGACATGGCTAGCCATTTGAAATTAAAATACAATTTGGTCGATAATTAGAATCGTCGCATGTTACCTACTTGAAGATTGTAGCAGTTATAATCGATTGCGGCTTGATAACGTGTTATACTAAACAACTTGGATTGAAAAAGAATTAGAAAAGACTTTGTATTGTTGTCCCTCAAATTGCCGAAAATGATATTGTATGTTGGACTAGTTTGATATCAATTGTGGGGCGGAATTTTACACGTCTTGTTAGGCGTGTAATCCTCTATTGTTAAACACATTGTTGAGCCTTAAAAGTGGCGTGTTTGGTTATTGAATTCGGGCCTTGAAAAGGGTGGAAAAGTATGTAGAAACAAAGGAAGTGCTGTCCGATTTTCTGTAGAATTTAGTGACTTTGCACTTAGAATATTCTACGTTTGAAGTAAGAAGTTAATAGACGTATTATGGTCATTATAGGTTGACATACTACGTACGACATATTGGACTTGGCAAGTGGATTGAACCGAAGAGGTATGTGGAACTTTCTTATCTGTTGAGCATGATTAGTTGTAAACGTATAGTACGGTAGACGTACGAGATTTAAATGAATTTAGTTTCATTTGATACCCTTGACTTGTTTTAAGGATGTCCAAGTCGGTTGAGTTAGAGATTTAACTCATTTGTTTTTAAAGGATAGAAATGCCTTGGTTTCAAAAGCATAAAGAATGGTTTATTCTAATAAGGTAAACAAAGATTTCTTGACTTGAAAATGTATAGGATACTTGATTTGGAAATTATTGATTCCTTGAGCTATTCTAAAGTTAAGAAACTTGAGTACTAAAGTTAAGAGACTTGAAGCATTTTAAAAGTATAAGTCTCTTGGTTATAAAAATAATGGAAGTGTCTAAAGCATAAAGTTAGTATAACGGCTTTATGGGAAGTTGGTTATAATAACTTTATGGAAAGTTAAAGGAATGATTTACTCTAGTGATGTAAATAAAGATAAATGACTTGAAATGAAGAAAGGCAAATTGATTTGAAGGCATCAATTTCTTAAGGTTTTAAAGTAAAAAGTCACTTGGTTTAGAAGTCTTTAAACGTAGTTCTAAAAGGTATTGTGACTTGTTTTGAAAAGTAGATATGACTTGATACTACGGTTATTAGTATCTTGGAAGTTTTATATGAAAAATAGTCATTTTAAAAGAATAGAAGTACGTAGTACTTTGGGTTAAATTCCCGGATTTTTATAATGACATGTTAGTGCCTTAAGTAAACTAAAATGAGAGTGGTTATGAACAAAGCTAATAAGAAGTTAGGGGGATTTCTTAACTTACTTATGTTATGTATTGTTACACCCCGTAAGTCCAGGACATGTTTAAGAGAATGTACGTAAGGAACACAAGACTTGAAATTGGTACGAAAGGAAGAATTATTTTTCCGACGGAAAATCTTCCGAACGTCGGAAAGGAAAAATGTTCGTTGAGGAGAATTGGATTCTCAAAATGCATTAATTGAGGATTATGGAATGTATTATCATTATGGAAATTTATTTGCTACAGATTTGGTCATGTGGGGCCCACCCGAGGAATATTACCTTTTGTGGGACCCACGAGGGTTACAGAATTTTATGGACGAATGGGAGGGCGACACGTGGCACCACCACAATGGTCTTGGACAAAAATTGCAAGGATAGAATGGTCATTTGACCATTGTATAGATGAGCAAGTCTTGCTAGGCATTGGCTTGATTATATTGACTAAGTCAAGAGTCAAGAGAGCTTGATAATATTGACCACATCCTAGCCTTCCATTTGGATTTATCCTAGCCTTTGATTTATTTATATATACTACTACAACTACTACTAGTAGCAAGACATCCCACACTTAGAAAAAATTGCAAGAACTTGAGTTCTTGGAACAAGATGCTCTCGGGTTTGGAGAAAAAAAGGAGAAGAAAATTTTCGTTTGTGGTTCATTAGTCACAAGACTTTAACCCAAGGTTCCTAGGGGTATTGTAAGGATATCTCAATAGAAATATCCCGGAAAAACGACGTTTTTACGTTAGTCGCAAGGCTAAACCCTAGGGTGTTCTTCAACTTTGAAGATGGAACTTGAAGAGGAGTTCTTCATTAGCTTCTAAGGAGTGCTTGGAGCGGATTGGAACATAAGAAGAGGAGCTAAGAGTTGCTAAGGATCGACTTGTAATCTTGGATTATATTTGGGCTAAATGAGGTAATAATCTTCGTCTTACTATTGTAATTGAAGTTTCCATGTTATGATAAGTTAGAAATGAGCATGTGATATATGTTATGAAGATTGATAAGTGTTATGGAATTTTAGAAGCTCAATCCGAAAATGGACAAGTTAGCCATTAATTTGTAATTATTTTGGACGGTAGTTATAATCGTCGCATGTTAAAGGAAGAAAGGAATTTAGTTGTTGTAATTGTTATTATGTATATAACATGTTGGAATAACAACTTGGATTGAAAAGGAATCGAACGGAAATTGACATTGTTGTAGGCATGGATTGTAGCCGAGAATTGCACTTATTAATTGGACAGTTTTATATTAATTGTGGGGCAGAATTTTACACGTCCTGTTAAGGCGTGTAATCCCCTTTGTATTTGCTGAATTGTTGAGCCTTAAATGTGGCGTTTGGTTATTGAATTCAGTCCTTGAAAAAGGTGGAAAAGTATGTAGAAAGAAAGGAAGTGCTGTCCGATTTTCCGTAGAATTTAGTGACTTTGTTTCACGACCCGACCCCGGGCCCGCGACTGGTGCCCTAACTGGGCACCCTTACAGGTATACATCAGAGATAATCAGCGGAACATACTTGAAACTTATAAAATAAAACAACAGAAGTAAAACAACAGGTTAGCCGATAAGGCCACCTTCCTGAACATATATATATATACAACCGAAGCAGTTGCCGCGTTCCCTTTACAAACTGACCCACAATATGTGACTACAGACCTCTAAGAGTTTTAACATAACAACTGTGGCGGGACAGGGCCCCGCCATACCCCTGAATATACATGAATCTACAACCTCAGGGGAAACCGTACCAAGAGATAAGCCTCCGGAGCAAATGTAGTTTTTTCCCAAAAACTGAACCGAGATCCTAAGAGCAAGGATCACCAACCTGTGCACCTAATACATGCGGGCATGAACGCAGCCCGGCGGGGGTCGATAACAAAAATTTGAATATGGAAATGTAAATAAGGTACATTAAACAAAACATATCAGTATAAAAGCATGACGGGGTAAGTATAAAAGGGTAAATACTGAACCTACCATGTCATCACCATCACGTGAACTTAATCGCACCTTATTATCTTTTCCCATTTCTCAATAAAAGTTATAGTCACTCTCTTACGCACTTACTTGGAAAATCATCAAGTTCACTACCATAACTTACTTACCTTACATAACCTACTCACCCTTTATGGAGGGCGCTATCTCGCCCGGCCCAACTGGGCGGGATAAGGTCACATAGTCCGCCCATACAGGTATCGCCGCCCATTTCGGGACGATAATGTCATATAGTCCGCCCATAAAGGTATCTTGCGGCCCATTTCGGGACGATAATGTCATATAGTGCGCGTAAAGGTATGCTGCGGCCCATTTCGGGACGATAATGTCATATAGTCCGCCCATAAAGGTATCTTGCCGGCCCATTTGGGACGATAATGTCATATAGTCGCCCATAAAGGTATCTTGCCGGCCCATTTACGGGGCGATAATGTCATATAGTCCGCTGTAAAGGTATCTGCCCGGTCCATTTACGGGGCGATAATGTCATATAGTGCGCGTAAAGGTATCTGCCGGCCCATTTCGGGGCGATAATGTCATATAGTGCGCCCATAAAGGTATCGCGGCCCATTTCGGGGCGATAATGTCATATAGTGCGCCCATAAAGGTATCTTGCCCACCCGTTTACGGGGCGATAATGTCATATAGTCTGCCCGTAAAGGTATGCTGCCCGGCCCATTTCTGGGACGATAATATCACATAGTCTGCCCATAAAGGTATACTGCCCGGCCCATTTCTGGGACGATAATGTCATATAGTCTGCCCATAAAGGTATACTGCCCGGCCCATTTTTGGGACGATAATGTCATATAGTCTGCCCATAAAGTTATACTGCCCGGCCCATTTATGGGACGATAATGTCATATAGTCTGCCCATAAAGGTATACTGCCCGACCCATTTCTGGGACGATAATGTCTTATAAAATCCGGGAATTTAACCCAACGTACTACGCACCTCTACTCCTTTAGAAAGACTCTTTTTCAAATAAAACTTCCCAGATACTAACAACTATAGTATCAAGTCCTATCCACCTTTTAAGACAAGTCACAAAACCTTTTTAGAAATACATTTACCGGCTTCTAAATCAAGTGACTTCTTTATTAAAAACCTTAAGCAATTGGTACCTTTAAAACAATTTGCCCTTCTTTATTTCAAATCATTTCTTTGCTTACATTATTAGAGAAAACCATTCTCTTAACCTTCCATAAAGCCGTTATAACCAACTTCCCATAAAGCCGTTATAACCCTTTATGGTTTTAGACCAACTCATTCCTTTTTATAACCAAGAGACTTCTACTTTTTGAAACCAAGTATTATATACTTTCAAATCAATTCTCTTAACTTTCAAAAATACAATTAGTCTCTTAACCTTTAGAACTCAAGTGACTCCTTTTATTATAAAACCTTAGGCAATTGATGCCTTAAAATCAAGTTGCCTTTTCACTAAAATCAAGTCATTTATCTTTCCATAAAGCAAATATAACCAACTTCCCATAAAGTCGTTATATTCACTTTATACCTTAGCCAAAAATATAATTTCCTATCCAAGGGACTTATACGTTTAAAACGGAACAAGTATCACATACTTTAAAAATCTTCAAGTCCCTTAACTTAATAAAACTTAAGACATCCTTTATTCTTTCAAAGAAGTGAGTTAATCTCCTAACTCACCCGACTTGGCTATTCATAAAACTAGTAAAGGATATCAAGGTGTTTGTCACGACCCGAACCCGGGCCCGTGACTGGTGCCTTACCCCGGGCACCCTAGTGATACAACATCAGAGAAAAACTAGCGGAAATAAAAACTTAAACATACAATTAGATATGGATCAAGATAAAAGAAAATAGGCCAACCAAAACGGTTGCCTTTCTGTAAATATATATATATCGACATTTGAACAGTTACAATCCTTACAACCCTGCCCACAACAGTGCTACAGACCTCTAAGATTTTTACAACAACTATGACGGGACAAGGCCCCACCATACCCCTGAATGTACAAGAACCTACAGACTCAGGGTAACATACCAAAAGATAAGCCTCCGAAGGAACGGAGCTTCCCAATACGCTGAAATGTGATCCTATAAGCGGGGACCGACAGCCGATGTACCTCTACCTGCGACATGACGCGGCCCCGAAGGAGGTCGATAACAGTACCAAGTATGTGGATCGAAAATCGTAAATGAAATCATAATAGTCTATATAAAGCAGGAGACATGTATGATAACCAAACTACAGTACACACATATAAACAGTTATATCAAGTCAGGGACTCACGCCCTCCAAGTCATTACTCAATATATAACTATGGGTCTCACGCCCACAACATCAATCATGCCCGTGGAATACCTTCCTCACTGCCGGCAGTCTATGATATGATAACACCAAGAAGTACTGTTATACCCCGTATTTCCTGTGTATGTACGTGAGGGCGTACGTATAAAAGTTTAAAGCCTTGAGTAGGCAAAAGTGACTTGGCCGATTTTATTTGTGCACAACACCCGGTTAGAGTCATTTTTCGACGAAACGTTTCCACAGCTTTCGTAGGGGAATTTCCGGCTATGTCATTTATAATTTTTGCGGATTTTTCCGAGAGACGAAACATTTTGGACCAACGGGAGGGTGACATGTGTCACCCTCACATTGGAAGGCTTGGACGGCAACCATGGCTTGGCTTGGACGATTTGGACCACTTTAGTTGGTAGGATATTTTTGTGCAAGTTGTGTGGTAGATGGATAAGGTCCACATGGTTGAAATCTAGCCCTACACTTGCTATGCACTTGGCAAGATCTTGGCCATTGGTTGGCCATGGCTTGACCTATAAATACCCCTCTAAGTGAAGGCTTTCTTCATCCACAAATTGTTCTAAGTGATAAATCCCTTCCCCTCCCTCTTGTAGACTCTCGTCCAAGAGCTCCTCTCCCCCTCTCTTGTGAGCTAGCCGAGAGCCACCCCCCCTCCTAGTAGTGCTAGCCGTGGGGCACACCCCCCCCCCTAGCCTAGTTGTCTCGTATAAATACCCCCTTTGTGGTATAGAAATACTCTCCAAAGTATTGTTGTAATGTCCAAATACCTTGGCCCAAATACCTTGTAGTATTCCCAAGGTTACACTTATAAAAGCCCAGAAAATACGATTATACTTTCCTTTAGCCACTAAACGAAACCCTAAGGAAATCTTCATTGTTGTTTGAAGTACTTAAGAGAAGTTGGTTAGAACTTCTAAGGGTTGTTTGGAGCGGATTGGAGCACTCGGAGGAGGAGCTAAACCTTGCTCAGGAGCGACATTAAACTCGGATAATTTTTGGGCTTATCGAGGTAAATATCTTGTCCCCCTATTGTAATTGGAAATTACATAAGTGTTGAATATATAGTTGTTGTATACTATATATAGAACTGAACTTAGTATTGTGGCAATGTCTTTTGACTTAAGCCTGAAGAATGAAGAATTGAACAGTAATCACATAGAAGGATAATAAAGAGAAGAACTGAACTGTAATTACCTAGGGCTGTATTACAGTAGACTTATGTAGCATTACTGTGTAGTAGAATTGTACGCGTCCGGTTAGACGTGTTAACCCCCCCCTGGTTGGCTTGGTAGCCGACCTCGATAAAGGAGGAGATTTACGCTGTTGCGGGGGGGGGGGGGGGGAGGTGGGGCCCAATTTTGTGTAGAAAGATGGGAACTTGTGTTTAAGATTTAATAGACGTTTGTGGCCTTTATAGGTGAAAGTACTAAGAGTAGCGTATTCTACTCGAGGAGTGGAAAGGGCTAGCAAGGTTGTAGTACTTGGAGCTTTTTGCTTATTGTCGATAATCGTCGCGAGGTATGTGAACCTCTTCCTATCTCTTCTAGCATGATATGTGTGAACTATGTAGTACGGTAGACGTACATGTGTTAACTGTGTTTGATTGTTTTTAAAACATAAAGTGTTATAACGGCTTTATGGGAAGTTGGTTATAACAGCTTTATGTAGGTGAGAAAATGGGTTGTGGTTTTCAAAAGATAACTGATTTGGTTATAACTGGCTTGTTATGTGTTAATGAAGAAGTTGAAGTATTTCAAAAGATTTGTGAATCGTTTTGAAAGAAAGAGTAACACTTGGTTTTAAAGGTTTTAAAAAGAGTTATACTAGCTTTATGGGGAGTTAGGTATAATGTCTTAAGAGAGGTAAAGAAAATGGTTTACTGGTGTTAGCAGTTAAGAGACTTGATCTTATAAGATAAGAGACTTAACTTATTTGTTTTAAATGTGAATGTTTGTGTGAAACCTCATTCGTGAGTAATGAGTACTTGGTTTTATTTAAAGGGAATGATATTTCTTGATTTGAAATCGAGAATGTGTATCGACAAACCATCGCTGCGGTATCACGACCCGTTCGGGGCGTGGATCGTGCCTTGCAGGCACCCAAGTAGTCATACATCAGAGTAACCAGCGGAATATAAAACAAGACAGGAAACAGTTTATAAAATAAGACACAGTTTTATCTGAAGAAAAGCTTGCCTTTCGGCATAATATAAATAACTCAAGTTTTGCAGTTACATCCCAACTGTACAATAGTACTCTGAGACCTCTAGGAAGTAAACAACTATGGCGGGACGGGGCCCGCCATACCTCGATCATACAAAACTATCTACAATACAGGGAGATCATACCCAAACGTAGAGCCTCCGGAGAAGATGGAGCTCCTGACACCAACGCAAAGATCCTAAGGATGTGGATCTAGCACCTGCTTGCCCTTACCTGCGGCATGAGCGGCCCGAAGGAGGTCGATAACAGGTACTAAGTATGCAGCGTAAAATACTTAAATGAAAACATATCATTTAAAAACCGGTTTACAAATACGTGTGAAACAACGAGGAAACCGCACGTAGTACATCACAAACAAGAGCAACAATAGGTAGCGTAATAGGTCTTGTCTAGGCTGCGAATGATCGAAACAGGGCCACTCGCCCCATCATCATTCTCGCAAGCCTAATCTCGACTCCGAGTCCGCATAGGCCACTCGCGTGGGCGCGTGAGGTATAACCCGCATCGAGGGTAGCTCCTCGGCATCGCCCCGACTCATTGTCCGCATGGCCACTGACCGCATGAGGCATAACCCCGCATACTAACACGGAACTCCCGTAGCTCGCGCATAGGCCCCCGGACCCGCATAGGTATTCTCGAATCATGGTCCTGCATCGCTGAGTCTACCCGCGTCGGAGGCGACTTAACCCGGTATCATCTCAAGAGGTGAGTGATAGTATACTAACATAACAACTTATCTTTAAACAACATAAGCACAACAAGGATACTCCTATACAAACGTTACAAGATACTAACACACATAGCATCATATCATGTCTATTTATCAAACCATCTTTATTATTCTTAATACAAGTCCATTTATAAACACATAGGCAAACTTGTTTCTTTTATAAATCTTAAGTGGTTATACTTACTTCCCATAAAGCTAGTATAACTCTTAAGCATTTTAAAAACCAATTAGTTCTCTTCGATAATATGATTCATAGTCTTTTGAAATGTTTTGATTCTTTATTATTGAGGCTTAAGCGTGAGGCATTGCCGTAAGTATTATTCAGCTTAAGTCAAAGACATTGCCGTAGTTATTATTCAGTTAACACGTACGCGTCACCGTACTATATTTATATTGTAAAATATCATGCTTTAGGAAGAATCACATACCTTCAGTGAAAACCACCGCGAGTTGAATATGTCGCCTTGAGAGTCGACCTATAATAGTCACAGATATCTATCAAAGACTACTCAAGGTCATTCTAAGCAGGGGTTCATAATTCTCTGATAAGTCGGGCAGACTTCCCTACCCGGTGAGCTATATAAGTCTACTGTGAAAACAGTCCTATGTAAGTACAGTTTGATTATTCTTCTTTTAAACCCTTCTAAGTGATTAATACTTCAATTCTATTCTGTGATATACTTCTAAGTATTTATACTTATTCTTATACTACAACAGTATATATATTCTAATTCAAAAGAGGGTTAGGATTAGTTACCTCGGTAAGCCCAATAATATCCTAGAAAAAGTCGCGCCTGAGCAAGGTTTTGCTCCTAAGTTGTATGCTCCAAGAACCCTAGAAGTTCTTCACAACTTCTACTAAGTACTAAGGTATTTGGGCTAGGGTATTTTGGGCATTATAACGATACAAGAAGGTAACTTTTCTACCAAGGGAGGGGGGGTAGATTTCGGCTAGGCTAGGGGGGTAGGCTCTCGGCCATACAACACAAGGGGAGGGAAGAGGTGTTTGGACGAAAAGCTTAAGGGAGAGGAGAGGATTTTTAGACTTGGAAGATAACTTTGTGGATGAATAACTCTTCATCTCTAAGGGGGTATTTATAGCTCAAGCCTTGGCCAACCAATGGCCAAGATGAAGACAAGTGCAAGGCAAGTGTAAGGCCAAGATCAAGCCAAGTGCACCCTAACTCCTACTCCACAAAACACTCCACAAAACACTCCACAAAACACTCCACAAAACAAGGCCTAAACAAGGACCCAATCGGCCAAGGCCACGCCTCTTTGGGCCTTGATCGTCCAAAGCCACCCCACTAGCTTCCAAAGTGAGGGTGACACCTGACACCCTCCCCTTGGTCCACAATGATTCGGCACTCGGAAAAATCCGCAAACATAAGAAATGGCATAGCCGGAATTTACTCTACCAAAGCTGTGGAAACGTTTACGTCGGAAAGCGATTCTTTTAGTGAGTTGTGTACAAAATAAAGCGCCCAAGGCTTATCTTTAAGGCAAGACTTTCGTCGTATTCCCTTACGTACATACTCGGAAATACGGTATAACATTCTCCTCGCCAGAAACATTCGTCGAATGTTCCTTCCCAAAGCGGTTAGCGAAGAAGCTTAAATTGTAAATGCCACACACGGCCACAGAGCAACACATGGCGTAAGCGATAACGAAAATTTACAAGTAGGAAAGTGAATTACGGAGGTGTGGGAATAGGTGAGGATACTTCCGCCATGTCCTCCTCGGCTTCCCATGTCATCTCCTCCCCGAGCTCGTTCGCCACAAGACTTTGTGGAAGCCACGTCCTTCGTCATGACGCCTAACGACGATCGACTATCGCTATGGGAATCTCTCATCGATAACCTCGGTCACACGGACATCGTCAATCGGGTGTACCTAGATGGATCCCGATACATCTCTCGCCGGCATAGATCGTGAAAAACCGGATGCACTTGCCTCGGATCGGACGGCGGATTCAACTCATAGGCAACCTTGCCTACCTGCGGACAATCGAAGCGGCCCGATGTACCTGGTGAGCTTCCCCTTCTTCCGAATCTCATCACACCGTGGGTGACACGCTAGGAAAACCCAATCATGAACCTCGAACTCAAGATGCCGCGGCGATGATCTGCGTCGACTTACCGACTCACGAGTTTGTCGATAGCGCTCTCGGATAAGCTTCACCTTATCCACTGCTTTGTACCAAATCTGGTCCCACTAGCGCCCTCGCCCACATCGAACCAACCTATAGGCGTCTGCACTTCCTCCCATACAAGGCCTCATAAGGCGCCATCGAATCTTTGGAGTGGTAGCTATTATTATACGCGAACTCAACTAGAGGCAAATGATCCTCCCAACTACCACTAAAGTCAATAACACGGGCTCGCGACATATCCTCGAGTGCGGATAGTGCGCTCTGCTGTCGATGCATGCGTGGATGAAATGCGATTACTCGGGCTCACTGCGTCCTAAACCCTGCGGAAGGACCTCGTAAGTTAGCGTGGCGGGCTCCTGCATGCGATATGATCGAAGTAGGGACTCCATGCGATCGACGATCTCGGATGTAAAGTGCGGCATAATCCTCGGTAGAAAAAGTCGTCTGACGGGAAGAAAGTGGGCTGATTTCGTCACTGTCGGCGATAACCCATATAGAATCATGTCTCCTCCGAGTGCGAGGTAATCTCGTGATGAAGTCCATGTTGATTACCTCCCACTTCGGTCGGGATCTCGATAAATGCGTAACAAACCACCGGCCTCGGTGCTCTACCTTTACCTGCGACAACACGGGCGAGCTACGAACTCGCAACGTCCTCTTCAAGCCATCCCACCATACACGGATCTAAGGTCGTGGTACATCTTGGTCGACCGGATGGATAGAGTAACGCTTGTGTGTGCTTCCCCAGAACTGCTGCGAAGTCACGAAACATCCGGAACACCTGATGCGCCTCAAACCTTAGCACCCATCGGTGCTACCTCAAAGCGACCCTTGCCCTCACGAAGAGTCGTATCACGATATCGAATCAAAGTGGATCCTCGGCTGTTGCCTCTTCACCTCGCCGGCGATGGAAGACTCGGCAACCTCACGAACTCTAACCCATCGCTATCGGGAATCAATCAAGCGGACACGAGGCTCGCTAAGCGATGCAAATCACGAACCATGTCCCTCCTCTCTGTTGCACATCGATAGGCTCCCATCGACCTACGACTAGAGCATACGCCACACGTTGGCCTTCCCGGGTGGTATAGGATATCAACATCGTAATCCTTAAGCAACTCTAACCACCGTCTGTCGTAAGTTCGGCTCCCTGCGGTGAAGATATCTTGGAGGCTCTTGTGGTGCGTATAAATATCCACGTGAACCCCATACAAATAGTGCCTCGGATCTTCAAAGCGTGAATCACTACGCGACTCCAAATCATGGGTGGGGTAGTTCCTCCGTGTTTCTTGGTGTCGGGATGCATATGCTATAACCTGCCATGCTGCGTCAATACACATCCCAACCCGATGCCCGGCGCATCACAATACGACATAACCATCGGACCTGCGGAAGAGTAAAGCGAGGCGGTCGTCGGTCTCTCTTCAAGAGCTGGAAACCACGCTCCAAGCATCGGTCGGCGAAACTTGGCTGCCTTACGAGTCGGCCTAGTCAATGGTGCGAAGATAGAAGCAAACTTCTACGAACGCCGATAATAACTGCAAGGCCCGAAATCTGCGAACCTGCAGCCGGAGTAGTAGGTCTCGGCCAAGTCTGATCGCCTCGATCTTGGCCGTATCAACTCGAATGCCATCGGCCCGACAATATGCCCAAGAAACGCGAAGTCAACAAAACTCGCATTTGGAAAACTTGGCGTCAAGCTGGTCTGGAGAAGCGTCGGCCAAGATCGCCAAATGCTCCGCGTGCTCTGCTCGGCGAGAATAAACCAAGATATCATCAATGAACACTATCACAAGCGTGTCCAAAAATGGTTTGAACACTCGGTTCATCAAATCCATGAATACCGCGGAGCATTGGTCAACCCAAAAGACATGACCACGAACTCATAATGCGTCTGGTCGGAATGCGATCTAGGGACATCCACCTCTCGACTCGCACTGATGATAGCCCGATCGCGAGATCAATCTTGGAGAAACATCTCGCACCACTGGCCCGGTCGAACAAATCATCAATCACGGGAGGGTATCATTCTTAATGGTCACCTTGTTCACCGTCAGATGTCAACACACATGCGCTGGCGTCCGTCTTCTTCACGAACAATCTGGCGCCCCGGGGAGAAACACGGGCCTAATGAAACCGCTTCTCTAGCAAATCCCTAAGTGATCCTTGACTCTCTCACTCGGCGGTGCCGTTACGTATGGCGGAATGGAAATAGGCGAGTATCCGCAATATGTCAATACAAAACTCAATCTCCTCTCGGGAGGATACCCGAGGTCATGCGGGAACACGTCGGGAACTCGTGACTACGAGGCGGCGAAAATCTGGTACCGCGACCTCGATTATCAAACACCCGAACTAGATGGTAGATATACCCTTCGCACCATCTTCCTAGCCTTGAGGTAGGAAATAAACCTACCACCGGCGTCTGGTGCTCCTCACTCAACAACCGGCTCGCCGAAGCTGGAACCGTACTACTCTCTCTCTGCAGTCTACATTGGCATAGCAAGAAGCTAGCCAATCCATCCCCATAATCACGTCGAAGTCAATCATCTCCAACTCTATCAGGTCGGCTAGGGTCCGACGACTGTAAATGGTCACAGGACAAGCTCTATATACCGTGAGCTACCACCGAATCACCGCTGGCGTAGCTACCTCGAAAGGGTCTATGGACTCGGGCTCTATCCCTATCCTACTAGCAACAGGGAGATATATAGGGCCAGTAGAACCGGATCTATCAAAGCATACACATCAAACCCAGGCCCGATAAGGTACCGTGGCGACATCGGTGAGGCCTCACGATCTGTCGGTGGACAAAGCATATATGCGGTTACGAGGACCGCTAGAATCGGGACGAGCCACGACCTGCGCGACCTGTGACCCACGAGCACCACGCCTACGGGCGAGCTGTAGGAGATGATGAAGCGGCCACGAACTGAAGGTGGGCCCTACCACGTGTTGCCCCGGTCGGACGATCCTCGCAAAGTGACCTGCTGGCCACAGCGTAACAAGATCCATAAGTAGTACCACACTTCCGTAATGGGATCTGCGTCGGCCACCCGGGGTGGTCCGTCGGCGATGCCTCTGCTACTCGGGCGTCGAAGCCACGGGGCCACAGTGCGCCCTCGAAAACTCTGGGTGCTTGAGGGCGGTGCGAGTGCTCGGTGGGCGTGGTGCGAATCTAGGCTGCGAGGCCGCCCACACGATAACCACGAGAAAACCCTCCGCCCCGGCCTTCCTGGCGATGTCATCGACCGTCGACCTGCGCTCGCCGCGTCGAGGCGTGAGCTGCGTGCGGGTAATGTCCATACCGGTGGAGAAACCCCGCACATGACTTCGGCCATATAGTCGTCTAGCCGGTGACATAGCGGTGCACCCTATCCTCCATATCTGCTGCAATCTTTGGGACATATCGAGCCAAAGAATCAAACTCGACATTGTACTCCACGGCGGTCGTCCTCTCGCCTCGGCGGTAAAAATCTATCGGCCGCGCCCTCGCCATCTGTGGAGGCAAGAAGTGAGTGAGAAAGCCTCGAGAACTTCGTCCCGTAGGCGGGACGCGTGCTCTCCGGGATAACTCAGTGAATCAAACCAATCGATTGCGGTATCACGCGGCCTATGTGAACCAAAGATCACGGACTCGGTCTCGGCGCCCGATCACTCTCAAAATCCTCTGAAGGCGGCGGATGAACTCCTGCGGATCATCCTCGGCCTCGACCCATAAAACTCCGTGAGCTCTGACTCAAGAAATCTCGTAGCCTCAAACTATACGCCTCGGGTGTACCACGGAGTGCGGCCCGGAGTGGGCTGGAGCTGCGCGTCAATCTCTCCGTATCGGGCCTGACTTTAGCCAAAGGTGGGCCATCTCCTTGTGCCCTAACTCCTCGCCCGGTGTGGGGCGGGAGGTGTGGGTGCTGTGGTCTCTTTGTGGCGGCGTCATAGAACTCGCCGTCTGCGGTATAGGCGGGCACGAGCCTCGTGACTCTGGGTGTCTGCTAGCGACTCCTCATTGCCTTGCCCACGGGCGGGTTGCCTTACGTGGAGGCATAAGCTATTACGGAAAGGAATACGTTAGAGGGTCCACCTATAACACATCTCTAAAGCACGATCTCGGAATGAGAAGAATGAAACCAATCCTAAATATCCTATAGCCTCACGATTATTGGTGTGGTGCACAACACACCGATAATCGAACTCTACTAGATCTGATGCTGTAGACACTTTCAGGATTAATCGCTCGATACCACTTTTGTCACGACCCGTTCGGGGCGTGGATCGTGCCTGCAAGGGCACCCAGTAGTCATACATCAGGTAACGGCGGAATATAAAACAAGACAGAAACGATTTATAAAATAAGACACGGTTTATCAGAAGAAAAGCTTGCCTTCGGCATAATATAAATAACTCAAGTTTTGCGATTACATCCCAATCGTATAATAGTACTACTGGACCTCTAGGAAGTAAACAACTATGGCGGGACAGGGCCCATACACCTGTACAAAACTATCTACAATACAGGAGATCATACCCAAAAGTAGAGCCTCGGAGAAGATGGAGCTCACGACACCAACGCAAAGATCCTAAGGATGTGGATCTAGCACTGCTTGCCCTTACCGCGGCATGAACGCAGCCAGAAGAGTCGATAACAGTACTAAGTATGCGGCAGTAAAATACTTAAATGAAAACATATCATTTAAAACCGGTTTACAAATACGTGTGAAACAACGAGAAACCGCACGTGAGTGGCATCACAAACAAGAGCAACAATAGGTAGCGTAATAGGTCTTGTCTAGGCTGCGAATGATCGAAAGCAGGCCACTCGCCCCATCATCATTCGCAAGCCTAATCTGAACTCGAGTCCGCATAGGCCACTCGCGTGGGCGCGTGAGGTATAACCCGCGTCGGTAGCTACTCCTCGGCATCGTCCCGGACTCATTGTCGCGTAGCCTGCACCGCATGAGGCATAACCCGCATACTAACACGGAACTCCGTAGCTCCGCATAGGCCCCCGGACCCGCATGAGGTATTCTCGAATCATGGTCCTGCATCACGCTGAGTCTACCCGCGTCGGAGGCGACTTAACCCCGGTATCATCTCAAGAGGTGAGTGATAGTATACTAACATAACAACTTATCTTTAAACAACATAAGCACAAAAGGATACTCACCTATACAAAGCGTTACAAGATACTAACACACATAGCATCATATCATGTCTATTTATCAAACCATCTTTATTATTCTTAATACAAGTGCATTTATAAACACATAGGCAAACTTGTTTCTTTTATAAATCTTAAGTGGTTATACTTACTTCCCATAAAGCTAGTATAACTCTTAAGCTTCGCTTTAAAAACCAATTAGTTCTCTTACGATAATATGATTGGTAGTCTTTTGAAATGTTTTGATTCTTTATTATTCAGGCTTAAGCGTGAGGCATTGCAGTAAGTATTATTCAGCTTAAGTCAAAGACATTGCGTAGTTATTATTCGATTAACACGTACGCGTCTGTACTATATTTATATTGTAAAATATCATGCTTTAGGAAGAATCACATACCTTCTCGTGAAAACCACCGCCAAGTTGAATATGTCGCGCAGAGAGTCGACCTATAATAGTCACAGATATCTATCAAAGACTACTCGAAGGTCATTCTAAGCGGGGTTCATAATTCTACGGTAAGTCGGGCAAGACTTCCCTACCGGTGAGCTATATAAGTCTCTGTGAAAGCAGTCCTATGTAAATCTGATTTGATTATTCTTCTTTTAAACCCTTCTAAGTGATTAATACTTCAATTCTATTACGTGATATACTTCTAAGTATTTATACTTATTCTTATACTACAACGATATATATTCTAATTCAAAAGAGGGTTAGGATTAGTTACCTCGGTAAGCCCAATAATATCCTAGAAAAGTCGCGCTGAGCAAGGTTTTGCTCTAAGTTGTATGCTCAGAACCACAGAAGTTCTTCACAACTTCTACTAAGTACTAAGGTCGGTGGGCTCGGGTCTTTTGGGCATTATAACGATACAAGAAGGTAACGTTTCTACCAAGGGAGGGGGGGTAGATGTCGGCTAGGCTAGGGGGGTAGGCTCTCGGCCATACAACACTGAGGAGGGAAGAGGTGTTTGGACGAAAAGCTTAAGGAGAGGAGAGGATTTTTAGACTTGGAAGATAACTTTGTGGATGAATAACTCTTCATCTCTAAGGGGTATTTATAGCTCAAGCCTTGGCCAACCAATGGCCAAGATGAAGACAAGTGCAAGGCAAGTGTAAGGCCAAGATCAAGCCAAGTGCACCCTAACTCCTACTCCACAAAACACTCCACAAAACACTCCACAAAACACTCCACAAAACAAGGCCTAAACAAGGACCCAATCGGCCAGAGCCACCCTCTTTGGGCCCAATCGTCCAAAGCCACCACTTGCTTCAATGTGAGGTGACACATGTCACCCTCCGTTGGTCCAAAATGTTCGTCTCTCGGAAAAATCCGCAAAAATAAGAAATGGCATAGCGGAATTTACTCTACGAAGCTGGAAACGTTTCGTCGGAAAACGATTCTTTTAGTGAGTTGTGTACAAAATAAAACGTCCAAGGCTTATCTTTAAGGCAAGACTTTCGTACGTATTCCCTTACGTACATACTCTGGAAATACGGGGTATAACAGCAGCGTTAATAAAGGAAAATGTATTGAATAATGATGTATCGTATTAAAACCAGTAGAAACCTCCATCTGCATAGAAACTAAGAGGAGACAAAATGATATTACATTTTCTAGATCATGGCTGCTGTAATAAGAATGTTGTAAACAAGAATAACCTACTCTCATGTGAGACATATATTACTCAATTGTTCTAAAAAGGAATCAAGTGATTAAGTTTATGAACTATGAAACCATTTGAAAATGAGAAGCTTGAGTAATTGAAACTAGGCAAACTGGAACTTAGGAAAAGAATGTTGTTACTTGATTTTGAAAAGGAATGTGGGTTGGTCATTCTAATACTACGGGTATCGGGTGACTTTGATAAAAGTAATGGATCTCTTTTAAAGAATTTAACGTACGTAGTACTTTAGGGTTAAAACCCGGACATTGGCATAAAATGAAAGTACTTCGAGTTGTTGTGAAACTTGCCTATGCTTGTTGTTGTGAAACTTGCCTATGCTTGTTAGTGTGAATCTTGTCTATGCTTGTCGTGATAGCCTTGGTTGTGCAAGAATTGTGTTTCTATTCTCTGGCGTCTCGATGGAGGTCGGTTGACTTGTTGAAGCCCGACTTGGGCGTGCGGTGGTGGATAATTCCGCAGTGCGTTCGCGTTGATAATGTTACTTTTTGTTAATCGCTTTGGATATCTCGACACGATGCGTAGCGCGCGGGTATGTTTCCATTTGATTACCGCTTGTTGTCTTATTGTTTCCTGTGGACATATCGACACGATCGTGAGCGCGGGTATGCTTCCATTTGGAATCTTTGTCTTATTGTTTTCCCTTTGGACCATCGACACGATCGTAGCGCGCGGGTATCGTCCATTTGGAATGTTGTCTTATTGTTCCCTTTGGACATCGCGACACGATGCGTAGCGCGCGGGTATGCTTCCATTTGGATTCTTTGTCTTGTTGTTGATATCACATGGACATGTCTACACCGGCTGGAATTCCGGGGCATGTGGCCATGGGGCATTGGTATTATTGTTGCATCATGGACATGTCTACCGTCTGCAATTCGGGGCATGCGGCCGTGATGCGAACATGATTGATGTTGTGGGCGTGAGACCACGACTTGATATAAGCGTTATGTGTGTGTCGCGTAGTTTGGTTATCATACATGTCTCGCTTTTATAGACTATTATGATTTGATTCTGATATTTCTGATTCACATACTTGGTACTGTTATCTTGACCTCGCCGAAGTGCGTTCATCGCCGCAGTAGAAGTACATTGGTGTCGATCCCGCTTTTAGGATCACCTTTCGGCGTATTGGGAAGCTCGTTCCGTCGGAGGCTTATCTTACAGTATGTGTTCCCCGAGTTGTAGGTTCTTGTACATTCGGGGTTTGGCGGCCTGTCCGCCATAGTCGATATACATCTTAAGTGCATGCCTTTGTTGTGGGCGAGGTTGTAAGGATTATGCTTGCTCAAAGGTCTTTATGTATATATCTTGAAGGCAAGCTGTTTTGGTTGCTTTGTTTATTTATCATGTTTCTTAATTCATGTTCATGTTTTTATTTTCATTGGTTTTCTCGATGTTGTATCACTAGGGTGCAGGGTAAGGCACGATGCAGCCCCGGTTTGAGCGTTACAAAGTGGTATCGAGCGATTAATCCTCGGAAAGTGTCTGAACCGTGTCTAGTAGAGTCTTGATTATCGGTGTGTTGTGCACCACATCTATAATCGAGGAGGCTATAGGACATTTAGGATTAGTTTCCATTCTTCTCATTACGAGATCGTGCCCTAGAGGCGTGTTGTAAGTTGGACCCTCCGCGTATCTCGTTTTACGATTATGCCTCGCGCAAGGCAACCAGAGCCCAGAAGGCAAAGCGGCCGAGGAGGCGCCGGTGAGATCTGAGAGAAATGCGAGCGCGAGCGTGCATACTGAGATTGTGCTTGAGACGGCGAGTTTTGCGGCGCCGCCCGGCCAGCGAGTTTAGAGCGCGGTGGCTGCTGAGACCACGATACACGAGCCTCGGTCCCACACTGGAGCAGATGAGATGGGGTACAAGGAGATGGCGATTCTTGGCGGGGTTGTGGCGAATATGAGGATAGGCTAGATCACGGATTCGGCCCAGTAACACCGTAGTTCACCCCGGCGAGCGGTTTGAGGCTACGGGACTTTCGAGTTGTAGCGCGAGTTTTACGGGTCGAGGCACGAGGATGATCCGCAGGAGTTCATCAAGCGATTCTGACGGATCATGAGGGTGATCCAGGCATCGGATACCGAGTCAGTGGTCCTAGGTTCGCATCGGCTGCGTGATACCGCAGTGGATTGGTTTGATTCGTGGGAGCTTTCCCGGGGAGAGCATGCACCTCCAGCTGTATGGGATGAGTTTTTGGGGCTTTCCTCACGCACTTCTTGCCTCGCGGATGAGGAGGGCACGGGCCGCAGATTTTTGTGCGAGGCGAGAGAGGCGCCGTCGGGAGTACAATGTCGAGTTCGATTCTTTGGCTCGATATGTCCCTGCGCTAGTTGCGAATATGGAGGATAGGGTGCATCGCTACGTCAGGGCTAGATGATTATATGGTGAGTCTTGTGCGGGTGTTTCTCTTCAGGGCATGGACATTGCCGCGTGCGAGCTCATGCACTAGGATGTGAGGCACGGAGAGGTCGGCGGAATGACCGGGATCGGCGAGAAGAGGGCCGGGGCGGCGGTCCTTTGGTGACTTTCGAGGCGGACCGCCTCGGCCAGCTAGTTATGTACCCCGCGATGCAGTGGTCCTCCACGTCTTGAGGCGGTCGGGGCTCGAGGTTCAATTTTCGGGAGAGCGGGGTGTTAACGGTGAAGCCACCTACCTCGTTGTGGCCGTTGTGGTAGACTCCATTTTGGAGAGTGTAGTGCTAAATGGGGAGTGTGTTTTTCATGCTCCCAGCAGGGCCATTTTTCGAGGAACTATCCGACCAAGGGAAACACGGATGTTACGACTCGGCCGAGATCGATGGTGGTTCATCGCGCCTACGATTATGCGCGGCAGTGAGCCTATGATTAGAGTGGGCGGTAGCCGGTATATTCTTAACCCTCTAGATTTTTGGTATGCTGTTATGATGATCTCATTATTTTGTGCTATGTACGAATAGCGTTGTGTTAATTATGAGTTAGAAAACATGGTTAGTTGGGAGGATTAGTATGGGGGCATGGTAAGTGTGAACCCTAGACTGTCACGATTGAGACCTTACGGGTAAGGTCGTTTTGAGTAAAGATTCATTTTATGTTTGACCCTTATCAGAGTGCGTAGTGTACGTGGGATATAATTGAGTGATCAGTCCATGGTAATATGAGATGGAAGTGGTAGCTTTCATGACTTGAATAGGTGAGATTGTTCCGGATCGGGGAACAAGAGCGTGATGCGTATGTGGATCGGGTTGGGGCCATGTTGAGGGCCAACCCGCGGCCGGTTTCAAAGTAGGGTCAGCTCTGGGTGGTCCCGCCAGGTGGTAGGGTCACGAGGGTGCTAGGCCCAAGTTTAGATGACCATCGTATGAGTTCGTGGATAGGTTCGACCAGAATCGGTTCGTGAAGGCCGGGAATGGCCTTAAAGAGAGAAGTGAAGCTAGTAAGATGACCAAGTTTGGAGGTTGTGGCTCCAAAGTGTTGGGAACTGAAGCAATGACTGAAGTGTGATGCATTACTAGAAGAGTTCAAGTGTTCGAGAAGGGCAAGACGAGTAAGGAGGGAAGAGAACGTGTGTGGTTACGTGGCCAGGTGTGGCTTTGACAACTTGTTAGAAGGAACTTCTTCGTTATCTGTTTCGAGAAGGAACATTCGGGACGAATGTTTCTAAGGAGGGGAGAATGTTATACCCCGTATTTCCTGTGTATGTACGTGAGGGCGTACGTATAAAAGTTTAAAGCCTTGAGTAGGCAAAAGTGACTTGGCCGATTTTATTTGTGCACAACACCCGGTTAGAGTCATTTTTCGACGAAACGTTTCCACAGCTTTCGTAGGGGAATTTCCGGCTATGTCATTTATAATTTTTGCGGATTTTTCCGAGAGACGAAACATTTTGGACCAACGGGAGGGTGACATGTGTCACCCTCACATTGGAAGGCTTGGACGGCAACCATGGCTTGGCTTGGACGATTTGGACCACTTTAGTTGGTAGGATATTTTTGTGCAAGTTGTGTGGTAGATGGATAAGGTCCACATGGTTGAAATCTAGCCCTACACTTGCTATGCACTTGGCAAGATCTTGGCCATTGGTTGGCCATGGCTTGACCTATAAATACCCCTCTAAGTGAAGGCTTTCTTCATCCACAAATTGTTCTAAGTGATAAATCCCTTCCCCTCCCTCTTGTAGACTCTCGTCAAGAGCTCCTCTCCCCCTCTCTTGTGAGCTAGCGAGAGCCACCCCCTCCTAGTAGTGCTGGCAGTGGGGCACACCCCACAGCCTAGTTGTCTCGTATAAATACCCCTTGTTGTGGTATAGAAATACTCTCCAAAGTATTGTTGTAATGTCCAAATACCTTGGCCCAAATACCTTGTAGTATTCCCAAGGTTACACTTATAAAAGCCCAGAAAATACGATTATACTTTCCTTTAGCCACTAAACGAAACCCTAAGGAAATCTTCATTGTTGTTTGAAGTACTTAAGAGAAGTTGGTTAGAACTTCTAAGGGTTGTTTGGAGCGGATTGGAGCACTCGGAGGAGGAGCTAAACCTTGCTCAGGAGCGACATTAAACTCGGATAATTTTTGGGCTTATCGAGGTAAATATCTTGTCCCCCTATTGTAATTGGAAATTACATAAGTGTTGAATATATAGTTGTTGTATACTATATATAGAACTGAACTTAGTACTGTGGCAATGTCTTTTGACTTAAGCCTGAAGAATGAAGAATTGAACAGTAATCACAAAGAAGGATAATAAAAAGAAGAAGCTGACGTAATTACCTAGAAACTGTATTCTGATGAGACTTATGTAGCATTACTGTGTAGTAGAATTGTACGCGTCCGGTTAGACGTGTTAACCCCCCCCCCCCCCCCCTGGTTGGCTTGGTAGCCGACCTCGATAAAGGAGGAGATTTACGCTGTTGCGGGGAGAGTCTTGAATTTTACGTAGAAAGATGGGAACTTGTGTTTAAGATTTAATAGACGTTTGTGGCCTTTATAGGTGAAAGTACTAAGAGTAGCGTATTCTACTCGAGGAGTGGAAAGGGCTAGCAAGGTTGTAGTACTTGGAGCTTTTTGCTTATTGTCGATAATCGTCGCGAGGTATGTGAACCTCTTCCTATCTCTTCTAGCATGATATGTGTGAACTATGTAGTACGGTGACGCGTACGTGTGTTAATCGTGTTTGATTGTTTTAAAACATAAAGTGTTATAACGGCTTTATGGGAAGTTGGTTATAACGACTTTATGTAGGTGAAAAATGGGTTGTGGTTTTCAAAAGATAACTGATTTGGTTATAACTGGCTTGTTATGTGTTAATGAAGAAGTTGAAGTATTTCAAAAGATTTGTGAATCGTTTTGAAAGAAAGAGTAACACTTGGTTTTAAAGGTTTTAAAAAGAGTTATACTAGCTTTATGGGGAGTTAGGTATAATGTCTTAAGAGAGGTAAAGAAAATGGTTTACTGGTGTTAGCAGTTAAGAGACTTGATCTTATAAGATAAGAGACTTAACTTATTTGTTTTAAATGTGAATGTTTGTGTGAAACCTCATTCGTGAGTAATGAGTACTTGGTTTTATTTAAAGGGAATGATGTTTCTTGATTTGGAAATCGAGAATGTGTATCGACAAACCACTGCAGCGTTAATAAAGGAAAATGTATTGAATAATGATGTATCGTATTAAAACCAGTAGAAACCTCCATCTGCATAGAAACTAAGAGGAGACAAAATGATATTACATTTTCTAGATCATGGTCTTTGTAATAAGAATGTTGTAAACAAGAATAACCTACTCTCACGTGAGACATATATTACTCAATTGTTCTAAAAGGAATCAAGTGATTAAGTTTATGAACTATGAAACCATTTGAAAATGAGAAGCTTGAGTAATTGAAACTAGGCAAACTGGAACTTAGGAAAAGAATGTTGTTACTTGATTTTGAAAAGGAATGTGGGTTGGTCATTCTAATACTACCGGTATCGGGTGACTTTGATAAAAGTAATGGATCTCTTTTAAAGAATTTAACGTACGTAGTACTTTAGGGTTAAAACCCGGACATTGGCATAAAATGAAAGTACTTCGAGTTGTTGTGAAACTTGCCTATGCTTGTTGTTGTGAAACTTGCCTATGCTTGTTAGTGTGAATCTTGTCTATGCTTGTCGTGATAGCCTTGGTTGTGCAAGAATTGTGTTTCTATTCTCTGGCGTCTCTCGATGGAGGTCGGTTGACTTGTTGAAGCCCGACTTGGGCGTCTGGCGGTGACGGATAATTCCGCAGTGCGTTCGCATTGATAATGTTACGTTTTGTTAATCGATTTGGATATATCGACACGATCGTGGCGCGGGTATGTTTCCATTTTGATTACCGCCTTGTTGTCTTATTGTTTCCTGTGGACATCGCGACCGCGATCGTAGCGCGCGGGTATGCTTCCATTTGGAATCTGTCTTATTGTTTTCCCTTTGGACTCATCGACACGATCGTGGCGCTGCGGGTATGCGTCCATTTGGAATGTTGTCTTATTGTTCCCTTTGGACATACTGACACGATGCGTAGCGCACGGGTATGCTTCCATTTGGATTGCTGTCTTGTTGTTGATATCACATGGACATGTCTACACCGATGCAGAATTCCGGGGGCATGTGGCCATGGGGCATTGGTATTATTGTTGCATCATGGACATGTCTACACCGATGCAGAATTCCGGGGGCATGCGGCCATGATGCGAACATGATTGATGTTGTGGGCGTGAGACCCTGACTTGATATAACTGTTATGTGTATGTACTGTAGTTTGGTTATCATACATGTCTCCTGCTTTTATAGACTATTATGATTTGATTCTGATATTTCTGATTTCACATACTTGGTACTGTTATCGACCTCCCGGAGTGCGTTAAATCTGCAGGTAGAAGTACATTGGCTGTCGATCCCCGCTTTTAGGATCACCTTTTCAGCGTATTGGGAAGCTCCGTTCCGTCGGAGGCTTATCTTCTGGTATGTGTTCCCTGAGTTGTAGGTTCTTGTACATTCAGGGGTTTGGCGGGCCACTGTCGCCATAGTCGTTATACATCTTAGAGGTGCAGCCTTGTTGTGGGCAGGGTTGTAAGGATTGTAACTGTTCAAAGGTCTTTATGTATATATACTGAAGGCAACTGTTTTGGTTGGCCTGTTTATTTATCATGTTTCTTAATTCATGTTCATGTTTTTATTTTCCGCTGGTTTTCTCTGATGTTGTATCACTAGGGTGCCCGGGGTAAGGCACCAGTAACGGGCCCCGGTTTCGGGGCGTTACAAGTACACCTGAACATCAGGTCCCACTTGTGTCATAAAGAGACCGTACGGGAAATAATCATAACATGAAGCTGACACGTGGCAAGTGCGATAACCTATACCCGATCTACCTGCGTCACGTAGCTGACGGGGGCAAGTAAACAGGCTATGCACCAGATCACAACCGTAAGTCACGAAGCTTCATCCAAACACTGACTCGCGAAGCTGACACGTGGCAAGTGCAATAACCTATACCAGATCCACCTGCGTCACGTAGCTGACGGGGGCAAGTAAACAGGCTACGCACCCGATCACAACCGTAAGTCACGATACTTCGCCGCGAAGCTGACACGTGGCAAGTGCGATAACCTATACCAGATCCACCTGCGTCACGTAGCTGACGGGGGCAAGTAAACAGGCTATGCACCAGATCACAACCGTAAGTCACGATACTTCGCCATAAATAACCATAATGGTCACATGCCCACAGAATCCATCATCGGTGTAGACATGCCCATGTAACAATAATAATGGAAGCATACCCGTGGAATCTTCCGTCGCAGACGCGTCAAAGTAAGTTCTCAACAAGTCAACCGGCCCTCCATCGAGAGACGCGGTAGTATAGAAACACAATTTTTGCACAACAAAGGCTATCACAACAAGCATAGGCAAGTTACACAACAACAAGCATAGGCAAGTTATACAACAACAAGCATAGGCAAGTTATACACAACTCAAGGTGCTTTCATTTTATGTCAAAGTCCGGGTTTTAACCCTAAAGTACTACGTACGTTAAATTCCTTTTAGAGATCCATTTCTTTTACAAAGGTCACCCGAAACCAGTAGTATAAAAATAGAGTGACTAACATTGTTAAGTAAACCAAAACACTTCCCTTTGTAAAATCAAGTAACAACATTATTTTCCAAACGTTCAAGTTTGCCTAATTTCAAATGCTCAAGTTTCTCATTTTCGAAAAGGTTTCGTAGTTCATAGTTTTAATCCTTTAAAACAATTTGAGAAACATATGCCTTATAAGTGAGTAGGTTATTCTTGTTCATAACAATCTTATTAAAGCAGCAATGATCTAGGAAATGTAATATCATTTTGTCTCATCTTAGCTTCTATGCAGATGGAGGTTTCTACTGGTTTTAATAATACTTAATTAGTCAAAACATTTCCCTTTATTAACGCTGCAGTGGTTTGTCGATACTCTTTCTGATTTCCGAAATCAGTAAAACATTATTCCTTTTAACAACCAAGTACTCATTACTCACGAATGAGGTTTCACACAAACATTCAGATTAATTCATTTAAGTCAAGCCTCTTATCTTTTAAGATCAAGTTTCTTAACTTCTAAAATCGAAACCATTCTCTTTACCTCTCTTAAGACGTTATACCTAACTTCCCATAAAGCTAGTATAACTCTTATGTTTTGTAACTGTATTACTCTTCTTTCAAAAAAGTTTCTTTATTCTTTTGAAATACTTCAAGATTCTTATTATTCAGGCTTAAGTCAAAAGACATTGCCGTACAACTACGTTCAGTTAACACACGTACGTCTACCGTACTATATATATTCTTTTAAAATATCATGCTCAAGAGGATAGGAAGAATCACATACCTCGCGACGATTATCGACTATTAGCAAAACGCTCCACGGCTATAACCCGGCTAGCCTTGTCCACCTTCCAAGTAGTACATGCTACTTGCAGAACATTCAACCAATAAAGGTTATAAGTCTACTGTAAATACTGATCCTATGTAAATCTGATTTAATCTTCTACTTTAATATTCTTCTGATGTGATTTCAGTTCAAGTCTTTTCTGTAATATCCTTCTATTACAGTTCAATTCTCTTCTATGAATCTTATATTCATTTTTATACTACTACAGTATGTAATTCCCAATTACAATAGAAGGACAGTAGTATTTACCTCGATAAGCCCACAATTATCCAAGTTTAATGTCGATCCTGAGCAACGTTTAGCTCCGATTCTGAACGCTCCAATTCGCTCCAAGAAACCCTTAGAAGTTCTACACAACTTCTACTTAACACTTCAACCGACTATGAAGACTTTCCTTAGGGTTTCGTTTTCGTGACTTAAGGGAAGTATAATAGTATTTCTGGGCTTTTCGTATAGAGGTAACCTTGGGAATACTACAAGGTATTTGGGCCAAGGTATTTGGGTATAGTAACAATACTTGGAGAGTATTCTCTACCAAGAGGGGGGGTATTTTCACGAGAACAACACCACAAGGAGGGGGGGTAGGTTTCGGCTAGCACCCCTAGGAGGGGGGGTACTTTCGGCCAAGGGGGAGGGGGCTCTCGGCCAAGGGGCCTCACATAGGGGGAGGGGGAGGCTAGGATGAGAACTTCAACACAAAGGGGGGGAGAGGGCTTTCAAGACTTAGAACAATTTTTGGATGAAGAAGTTCATCAACTAAGGGGGGGTATTTATAGGCCAACCAATGGCCAACCAATGGCCAAGATGAAGCCAAGTGCCATGCAAGTGTAGGGTGAGGATTCATCCATGTGCCCTTATCCATCTACTACACAATATATCCTACCTAACCTTGACTAAAGAAAAGCCAAGAAAATCGTCCACTTTGGCCCAATGTTGCCGTCCAATGAGGGTGACAAGTGTCACCCTCCCGTTGGTCCAAAATATTTCATCTCTCGGAAAAATCTGCAAAAAATATAAATGACATAGCCGGAATTTTCCCTTCGCAAAGTTTGTAAAACGTTTCGTCGGAAAACGACTCTTTTCGGGGGTTGTGCACAAATTTCGAACCTTGCCTACCTTAAGGCTTAAACTTTCGTACGTACGTCTTCACGTACATACTCCGGAAATACGGGATATAACAGTGTTGTACGTCTACCGTACTACATACGTGCAACTAGTCATGCTCAAAAGATAGGAAAAGTTATACATAGAGTAAATCACACAACTACCTCTTAACTTCTAAGAGTAGAAGGAAACATGAAATGATACCACATGTATATTCCATACATAGAATCATGCCAAAGGAAGGAAGAGGTTCACATACCTCGCGACGATTATCGACAAGTAGCAAAATGCTCCAAAGTACTTCAACCTTGATAGCTATACCATCCTCCAAGTAGGATACTCTATACTTAGTACTTCAACCTATAATGGCCACAATACGTCCATTAATCTCTTACTTCAAACGTAGAATATTATAAGTGCCTAGTCGCTAAATTCTACGGAAAATCGGACAGCACCTCCTTTGTTTCTACTTACTTTGCCACCTTTTTCAAGGCCGAATACAATAACCAAACACGCCACTTTTAAGGCCCAAACAATGCAATTAACAATAGGGGATTACACGCCTACTAGACGTGTAAAATTCCGCCCCACAATAGATATCAAACTAATACAAACTATATGTCCAATTTGGCCACATTGAGTACCATAACACCAATTCTTATCCAATTTCCATTTCAATCCAAGTTGTTAGTATAACATGATCTCAAGTCGCAATTGATTATAACTACTATAATCTCCAAGTAATTAACATGCGACGATTCTAATAAACGATCAATTTGTAATCCAACTTCACATGGCTTACATTACATTTCGGATTCTAAGGCTACAAGCAATCCATAATACTTATAAACTTCAACATATCAACTTCATGCTAGCAACATGTAATGCTAACAACAACAATATATATATAATCTTGTAACACTATTAAGAGACAAGATTATACCTCAACGAATCTCAATCCAACTCCAAATCCGAAGTCGCTCCTTAGCAACTTAGAGACTCTTCAAGACACTTCAATCCGCTACTTGAGACCCTTAGAACAACACCAACAAATTTCCTTCAAATTTCCAAACAAAACCTAGAAAGACAACTAGGTTTTCGCTTTGCGACTAACCCGAAAACTATCTTTTTCCGAGATTTTTCTATTGAGATACACTTACAATACACTCATGAACCTTGGTTTAAAGTGTGGAGCTTATTGGACAAGAAACAATTTTTTTTTCTTTTCATTGGACATGAACCCGAGAGCACATAGAGGTGTTCATCCAATTTTCTTGAAATTTTGGCTAAGTGTGGAACTTGTCTCACTACTAGTAGTATTATATAGGGACATGGAGGGTCAAGATGCAAACAAATGGGTGGTTTGGATGAGGTCTTAGTAAATATCAAGCCTTGTGGTCCCATTGTCCAAGTCAATAATCTCAAGCTCTACTACTTGCAAGACTTGTCTTCCTAACATTTGACCCTTGTGCCCATGTATTTCGTCCAAGACATCACTAAGGGGGGGTGACACGTGTCGCCCTCCCATTCGTCACAATATTAGGTTTTCCAACAATTTCCATAATTCCGATAAATTTTTACAAGTCTCAAATCTTAACACTTGTGAGCTCTTACGCACGTTCTTAAAACATGTCCTGTAAATACGGGGTGTAACATTTTTCCCCCCTTAGAAACATTCGTCCCCGAATGTTCTTTCGGAGTCAAACTTATAATTAGCGACATAGTTTCCTTTCACAATCCCGACATACCAATAATGCCACACATGGCCCTAATACCTCGCACACGCATATCTGTCCATCATAAGCCCAAAAGAGATTATATTTTCGTACTTCCAACTCCTTCTAACATATACATAGTCTCAAAACGATTTGTTAATGAAACTTAAACATACCACAACTTTATCATGCATACAAGTTTCTAAAGGGCCAAAGACATACCTGAAATCATATAGGCGGTTCAAAGGACCGCTAAAACTGGGAACTCCCACCACGACCTCTGCCACGTCCTGTCGGTGTATGAACCTCCTGCCTAGCTATTGAAGACGAAGAACCATGGCGATCCGATGAGACGGTGTTGTCCCACCAAGACCCCCTCTATAAGGACACTCTCTTAACATATGGCCTAGACGACCACAAGAAAAACAAGCACCCGTAACGGCGCGACATACCCCAGAATGTAACCTACCACACTGGGCGCATTGAGGCACAGGTGGCCTCGACTGACTGGAACCCCCATCTCCCTGAGGCTCTGAAGCTCTAGAGACCTGACCGGCCCCTGCATTCCCGGGGTTGTAAAACCCTCCGCCGGAAAACTGTGGAGGAGCACTCGGTGCTGGCTGCAATGTAGACCTAGTCTGCTGCTGAGGCTGTCCGCCTCGAGAACTGCCCTGAGACCCTGTTGTCCTGGCCCTCTTGGGCTGGCCTGAGTCAATCTGATCCTCCCTCTCTCTATCCTCTATCCCCTGCGCATAGGCCTGCATCCTAGCAATGTCCATACCGGGCTGAAGAGCCACCCCCAAGCATGCAGTAATCATATGACGGTCTAGCCCCATCACATAACGATGAACTCTATCCGCCATGTCAGCTACAATGGTGTGCGCATGCCTGGCCAAGGAGTCAAACTCCAGGCTATACTCCCTGATAGTCCTCCCATTCTGCCTCAAGGTCAAAAATCTATCTACGCGGGCCCTCCTCATCTCAGGAGGCAAAAAGTGATCCATAAAGGCCTCTGTGAACTCCTCCCAAACAGCTGGAAGAGCATCATCCCCTCTCGTCAGCACCCATGACTCAAACCAGTTCAACGCAATATCGCGTAACCGGTAAGAGGCTAGCATAACAGACTCAGTCTCTGAAGCCCTAAGAACCTGCATAGTCCGCTGTAGCTGCCGAATGAACTCCTGCAGGTCCTCCTCAGACCTCGAACCATAAACTCGGGCGGATGACAACCCAGAAAATCTCGGATCCGCAAACTGTCAGCTCTAGGGTTAGCTGCCTGCTCCTGTCGGCGCTGCCCTGCTACTATACTGGTCAATAACCGGATCTGCTCCCCGTAGTCTCTATACTCAGCTCCTGGCTGTGGGACTGGAGGCTCTGGTGCCGGAACCTCTGGAGCTACTGCCGCTCTCGGCTCCTCTAATACTGCTGGCGTGGCTGAACTCGCCGACCCGCCTACTACCTCAGGCATAGTCCGTGCCTGAGTCCGAGTAACCCTCTGAGTACCGCTAGCAGCTCCTGCTGCTGCCTTGCCCTTCTGGGCCCTGGTCGCCTTCCGTGGAGGCATAACTGTTTCATAAGAAGGGGTCAGAGAGGATTCAACCTACTATGACAGCTCTACTGCACGATCTCGAAGAGAGAAGAATGGAAACCAATCCTAAATGTCCTGTAGCCTCCTGATTATAGATGTGGTGCACAACACACCGATAATCAAGACTCTACTAGACACGGTCTGTAGACACTTTCCGAGGACTAACTGCTCTGATACCACTTTTGTCACGACCCGACCCCGGGCCCGCGATTGGTGCCCTAACTGGGCACCCTTACAGGTATACATCAGAGATAATCAGCGGAACATACTTGAAACTTATAAAATAAAACAACAGAAGTAAAACAACAGGTTAGCCGATAAGGCCACCTTCCTGAACATATATATATATATACAACCGAAGCAGTTGCCTCGTTCCCTTTACAAACTGACCCACAATATGTGACTATAGACCTCTAAGAGTTTTAACATAACAACTGTGGCGGGACAGGACCCCTCCATACCCCTGAATATACATGAATCTACAACCTCAGGGGAAACCGTACCAAGAGATAAGCCTCCGGAGCAAATGGAGCTTTTTCCCAAAAACTGAACCGAGATCCTAAGAGCAAGGATCACCAACCTGTGCACCTAATACCTGCGGGCATGAACGCGGCCCGAAGAAGTCGATAACAGTGCGAATATGGAACAGAAATAAGGTACATTAAACAAAACATATCTGTATAAAAGCATGACAAGGGTAAGTATAAAAAGGGTAAATACATGAACCTACCATGTCATCACCATCACGTGAACTTAATCGTACCTTATTATCTTTTCCCATTTCTCAATAAAAGTTATAGTCACTCTCGCGTCTTACTTGGAAAATCATCAAGTTCACTACCATAACTTACTTACCTTACATAACCTACTCGGCCGCTTTATGGAGGACGCCTATCTCGCCCGCCCAATCTGGGACGCGATAAGGTCACATAGTCTGCCCATACAGGTATACTGCCCGGCCCATTTCTGGGACGATAATGTCATATAGTATGCCCATAAAGGTATAATGCCCGGCCCATTTCTGGGACGATAATGTCATATAGTCTGCCCGTAAAGGTATGCTGCCCGGCCCATTTCTGGGACGATAATGTCATATAGTCTGCCCATAAAGGTATACTGCTCGGCCCATTTCTGGGACGATAATGTCATATAGTCTGCCCATAAAGGTATTGTCACGACCCGTTCGGGGCGTGGAGTGCCTTATCCGCACCAGTAGTCATACATCGTAGTAATCGGAACATAAAAACAAGACATGAAACAAATGTAAAATGAGACACATTTTATCTGAGAAAAAGTCGCCTTTCGGCATATATAAATATACAAAGTTTGAACAGTTACATCCTTTACAACCCTGCCACAACAGTGCTACAGACCTCTAAGATTTTTACAGCAACCATGACGGGGCAGGGCCCCGCCATACCCCTGAATGTACAAGAACCTACAACTCGAGGAAAACATACCAAAAGATAAGCCTCCGGAGAAACGGAGCTTCCCAATCTGTTGAGCGTGATCATGGCGAGGATCAACGACTGGTGTACCTCTACCTGCGACATGAACGCAGCCCCCCGAAGGAGGTCAGTACAACAGGTACCAAGTATGTGAAACCGAAAAATACTGTAAGTGAAATCATAACAGTCTATATAAAATAGGAGACATATATGATGACCAAACTACAGTTCACAATATAATTTAGCAGACATATCAAGTTAGGGACTCACGCCCGTAAAATCATCACTCAAATATAACCCGAGAATTTAACATGGCGACGCATGCCGGCAAGATCTTACCTCGGTACAAGCATGGCCATGGAACCATCCTAATGGAAGCATACCCGTGGGCCACCCATCGTGTCAGTATGTCCAAAGGAAATAACAAGATAACAATCATAATGGAAGCATACTCGTGGGCCACCCATCGTGTCAGTATGTCCAAAGCAAATAACAAGATAACACTCCTAATGGAAGCATACCCGTGGGCCACCCATCGTGTCAGTATGTCCAAAAGGAAATAACAAAATAACAATCAAAGTGGAAGCATACTCGTGGGCCACCCATCGTGTCAGTATGTCCAAAAACAAACAACAAGATTACACTCCTAATGGAAGCATACCCGTGGGCCACCCATCGTGTCAGTATGTCCAAAAGGATCGATATAGTGGAAGAATACCCGTGGGCCACCCATCGTGTCAGTATGTCCATCAATCAATCAGACAACCGGCCCTCCAACGAGAGACGCGGTAGCACAGAAATACAACACTTGCACAACAAAGGATATCACCACAAGCATAGGCAAGTTCAACATACTCATAGACTCTTTATTTTATTACAACAAATCCGGGTTTTAACCCCAAAGTACTACATACATTAATCCTTTCAAAAAGACCTCATTTTTACGAAAAACAACTCGATACTAATATCCGTAGTACCAAATACGTTCATGATTTAAAATCAAGTACTTTACACTGTTTTAAACCAAGTGGCTTACACTTTTAGAACAGCGTCAAGTAACAACATTCTTTTCCAAAAGTTCAAGTTTGCCTAACTTCAGATACTCAAGTCTTTTAGTTTCGAAATATTTCATAGATTATAGTCTTAATCAAATAACGTACTCTCTTTTAAAACAATAAGCCTTATGTGTGAGTAGGTTATTCTTGTTTATAACAATCTTATAAAAGCAGCCATGATCTAGGAAATGTAATACAATTTTGTCTTATCTTAGCTTCTATGCAGATGAAGGTTTCTACTGGTTTTAATATAATTACTTTATTAGTCAAAACATTTCCCTTCATTAACGCTGCAGTGGTTCGTTCGATACTTATTCTGATTTCCGAAATCAGTAAAACATTATTCCTTTTAAAAAACCAAGTACTCATTACTCACGAATGAGGTTTCACACTTTTTAACAAAATTCATATTAATATAATTAAGTCAAGTCTCTTATCTTTTAAGATCAAGTCTCTTAACTTCTAAAATCAATAAACCATTCTTTTTATCACTCTTAAGTCGTTATACCTAACTTCCCATAAAGCTAGTATAATTCTTAAGCTTTCAAAACCCAGTATTACTCTTCTTTCAAAAATGATTCTTAATTCTTTTGAAATACTTCAAGATTCTTATTATTTAAAACTCAAGTCAAAAGACATCGGAGTAAAACCACGTTCAGTTAACACACGTACGTCTACCGTACTATATATATTCTTTTAAATTATCATGCTCAAGAGGATAGGAAGAATCACATACCTCGCGACGATTATCGACTATTAGCAAAACGCTCCACCGCTATAACCCGACTAGCCTTGTCCACCTTTCAAGTAGAACACGCTACTCGCAGTACTTCAACCTATACCGGTTATACAAGTCTATCAATGTCTAGACTACTCTGTAGAATAAATCTAGATACAAGATTCTACGGAAAAATTGAAGACTTCCTACCACAAACTTCACAAGTCTCAGAATACAAATTCTATGTAAGTACAATTCAATTCCCTTCTTATATACCTTCCTTGTATATAACTTAAACTTAATTCTTATACTTCAACATTATGTAAACTCTAATTACAAAAGAAGGTCAAGAGTATTTACCTCGATAAGCCCAAAATTATCCAAGATTCAATGTCGATCCTGAGCAACGTTTAGCTCCTACTCTGGGCGCTCCAACCCGCTCCAAACAACCCTTAAAAGTTCCCAAACAACTTCTACTTAGCACTTCAACCAACTATGAAGATTTTCCTTAGGGTTTCGTTTTGAGACAAAAAGGACATAAGGTAGTATTTCCGGGCTCTACGTATAGAGGTAACTTTGGAATACTACAAGGTATAAGGCTAAGGTATTTTGGGGATAGTAACAATACTTGGAGAGTATTTCTACCAAGAGGGGGGGTATGTTTGGACGAGAGCAATTTCCAAGGGAAGGGGGGTGTGTCTCGGCTAGGACACTACAAAGGGGGAGGGGGTGGTTTCGGCCAAGGCCTTCTCAAGGGGGAGGGGGAGGCTTGGGCGAGAACTACACAAAGGGAGGGAGGGATTTTTAGACTTGGAAAGTTGATTTGTGGATGAAGAATTCATCAACTCAAGGGGGGGTATTTATAGGGCTTTCAAGGGCCAAGATGAAGCCAAGTGGTAGGCAAGTGTATGGTGGAGATTTGCACAAGTGCACCCTATCCTACTCCACAAATCCCTCACAAACATTGACCCAAGTTTTAGGCCACAAAACAAGCCACAAAATCTTGCCAAGAAAACGCCCCACTTTCGGCCACCACAACCGTCCACTTGAGGGTGACAAGTGTCGCCCTCTCGTTGGTCCAAAATATTCCATCTCTCGGAAAAATCCACAAAAATACATAGCCGTAATTTTACCTTCGCAAAGTTCAGAAAACGTTTCGTCGAAAAACAATTCGTTTCGTGGGTTGTGCACAAATTTTCGTCCTATGCCTAACTTAAGGCTTAGACTTTTGTACGTACGCCCTCACGTACATACTCTGGAAATACGGGGTATAATAGGTATACTGCCCGGCCCATTTCTGGGACGATAATGTCATATAGTCTGCCCGTAAAGGTATGCTGCCCGGCCCATTTCTGGGACGATAATGTCATATAGTCTGCCCATAAAGGTATACTGCCCGGCCCATTTCTGGGACGATAATGTCATATAGTCTGCCCATAAAGGTATACTGCCCGACCCATTTCTGGGACGATAATGTCTTATAAAATCCGGGAATTTAACCCAACGTACTACGCACCTCTACTCCTTTAGAAAGACTCTTTTTCAAATAAAACTTCCCAGATACTAACAACTATAGTATCAAATCCTATCCACCTTTTAAGACAAGTCACAATACCTTTTTAGAAATACATTTAACGGCTTCTAAATCAAGTGACTTCTTTATTAAAAACCTTAAGCAATTGGTACCTTTAAAACAATTTGCCATTCTTTATTTCAAATCATTTCTTTGCTTACATTATTAGAGAAAACCATTCTCTTAACCTTCCATAAAACCGTTATAACCAACTTCCCATAAAGCCGTTATAACCCTTTATGGTTTTAGACCAACTCATTCCTTTTTATAACCAAGAGACTTCTACTTTTTGAAACCAAGTATTATATACTTTCAAATCAATTCTCTTAACTTTCAAAAATACAATTAGTCTCTTAACCTTTAGAACTCAAGTGACTCCTTTTATTATAAAACCGTAGGCAATTGATGCCTTAAAATCAAGTTGCCTTTTCACTAAAATCAAGTCATTTATATTTCCATAAAGCAAATATAACCAACTTCCCATAAAGTCGTTATATTCACTTTATACCTTAGCCAAAAATATAATTTCCTATCCAATGGACTTATACGTTTAAAACGGAACAAGTATCACATACTTTAAAAATCTTCAAGTCCCTTAACTTAATAAAACTTAAGACATCCTTTATTCTTTCAAAGAAGTGAGTTAATCTCCTAACTCACCCGACTTGACTATTCATAAAACTAGTAAAGGATATCAAGGTGTTGTATGTCTACCGTACTACATACGTGCAACTAGTCATGCTCAAAAGATAGGAAAAGTTCTACATAGAGTAAATCACACAACTACCTCTTAACTTCTAAGAGTAGAAGGAAACATGAAATGATACCACAGGTATATTCCATACATAGAATCATGCCAAAGGAAGGAAGAGGTTCACATACCTCGCGACGATTATCGACAAGTAGCAAAATGCTCCAAAGTACTTTAACCTTGATAGCTATACCATCCTTCAAGTAGGATACGCTATACTTAGTACTTCAACCTATAATGGCCACAATACGTCCATTAGTCTCTTACTTCAAACGTAAAATATTATAAGTGCCTAGTCGCTAAATTCTACGGAAAATCGGACAATACCTCCTTTGTTTCTACTTACTTTGCCACCTTTTTCAAGGCCGAATACAATAACCAAACACGCCACTTTTAAGGCCCAAACAATGCAATTAACAATAGGGGATTACACGCCTACTAGACGTGTAAAATTCCGCCCCACAATAGATATCAAACTAATACAAACTATATGTCCAATTCGGCCACATTGAGTACCATAACACCAATTCTTATCTAATTTCCATTTCAATCCAAGTTGTTAGTATAACATGATGTCAAGTCGCAATTGATTATAACTACTATAATCTCCAAGTAATTAACATGCGACGATTCTAATAAACGATCAATTTGTAATCCAACTTCACATGGCTTACATTACATTTCGGATTCTAAGGCTACAAGCAATCCATAATACTTATAAACTTCAACATATCAACTTCATGCTAGCAACATGTAATGCTAATAACAACAATATATATATAATCTTGTAACACTAATAAGAGACAAGATTATACCTCAACGAATCTCAATCCAACTCCAAATCCGAAGTCGCTGTTATATCCCGTATTTTCCAGAGTATGTACGTGAGGACGTACGTATAAAAGTTTAGGCCTTAACTTAGGCTAGGAACGAAAATATTTGTGCACAACTACCAAAAAGAATTGTTTTCCGACGAAACGTTTTCCAAACTTTGCGAAGGGAAAATTACGGTTGTAACGTTGATTATTTTTGCGGATTTTTCCGAGAGATAAAATATTTTGGACCAACGGGAGGGTGACATGTGTCACCCTCAAAGTGGACGGCATTGTGGGCTCTTGTTGGACGATTTCTAGTCAAGGGGTTGGTAGGATATTTTTTGATATTTTGGTGGTAGATGGATAAGGTACACTTGCCCAAATCCTCACCCTACACTTGCCCACCACTTGTCTTAATCTTGGCCATTGATTGGCCTATAAATACCCCCTCTTTGTTGAAGACTTATTCATCCACAACACAACTTTCTAAGTCTTGAAAAGTCCTTCCCCCTCTTGTAGAAGCTCTCGTCCAAAGAGCTCCCCCCGTCCCCCTTGAGAAGGCCTTGGCCGAAACACCCCCCTCCTAGTGGTGTTGGCCGAGACAATACCCCCCCCCCCCTTGCCTAGTTGTTCTCGTAAAATACCCCCCCTCTTGGTAGAAAATACTCTCCAAGTATTGTTACTATTCCAAAATACCTTAGCCTTATACCTTGTAGTATTCCAAAGTTACCTCTATACGTAGAGCCCGGAAATACTACCTTATGTCCTTTTAGTCTCAAAACAAAACCCTAAGGAAAATCTTCATAGTTGGTTGAAGTGCTAAGTAGAAGTTGTTTGGGAACTTCTAAGGGTTGTTTGGAGCGGGTTGGAGCGCCCAGAGTAGGAGCTAAACGTTGCTCAGGATCGACATTTAAACTTGGATAATTTTGGGCTTATCGAGGTAAATACTCTTGACCTTCTATTGTAATTAGAGTTTGCATACTGTTGAAGTATAAGAATTAAGTATAAGTTATATACAAGGAAGGTATATAAGAAGGGAATCGAACTGTACTTACATAGGACTGTATTTACAGTAGACTTGTGAAGTTTGACGGGTAGGGAAGTGCTGCCCAATTTTCCGTAGAATCTTGTATCTAGATTTATTCTACATAGTAGTCTAGACGTTGATAGACGTATATGGCCTTTATAGGTTGAAAGTTCTGCGAGTAGCGTATTCTACTCGAAGGGTGGAAAAAGGCTAGCCGGGTTATAGCGGTGGAGCATTTTGCTAATAGTCGATAATCGTCGCGAGGTATGTGATTCTTCCTATCCTCTTGAGCATGATATTTTAAAAGAATATATATAGTACGGTAGACGTACGTGTGTTAATGACGTGGTTTTACTCTGATGTCTTTTGACTTGAGTTTAAATAATAAGAATCTTGAAGTATTTCAAAAGAATTAAGAAACCTTTTTGAAAGAAGAGTAATACTTGGTTTTAAAAGCTTAAGAGTTATACTAGCTTTATGGGAAGTTAGGTATAACGACTTAAGAGAGATAAAAAGAATGGTTTACTGATTTTAGAAGTTAAGAGACTTGATCTTAAAAGATAAGAGACTTGACTTAATTAAATTAATATGAATTTTGTTAAAAAGTGTGAAACCTCATTCGTGAGTAATGAGTACTTGGTTTTTAAAAGGAATAATGTTTTACTGTTTTCGGAAATCAGAATAAGTATCGAACAAACCACTGCAGCGCTAATAAAGGGAAATGTATTGACTAATTAAGTATTATTAAAACCAGTAGAAACCTCCATCTGCATAGAAGCTAAGATGAGACAAAATGATATTACATTTCCTAGATCATGGCTGCTTTAATAAGATTGTTATAAACAAGAATAACCTACTCACACATAAGGCATATGTTTGTCGAATCGTTTTAAAGGAGAATTATATTTATCAAGTGATTAAAACTATGAACTACGAAACCTTTCGAAAATGAGAAACTTGAGCATTTAAAATTAGGCAAACTTGAACGTTTGGAAAATAATGTTGTTACTTGATTTTACAAAGGGAAGTGTTTTGGTTTACTTAAAAAGATAGTCACTCTATTTTAATCCTACGGGTATCGTGTGACTCTTGTGAAGGAAACATAATATTTTTAAAAGAGATAATGTATGAAGTACCTTGCGTGAATAACTTGACTATGTTGGTTTGTGATAACCTTGTAATACTTTCTTGTTGATTTGATAAGTAAACATGTTAGGATGCTACGTGCGTTAGTATCTTGTGATGTTTGTGTAAAAGGGTTTCCCTTGTTGTGCTTATGTTGTTTAACGATAATCTGTTATGTTAGTATTATATCACTCACCTCTTGACATGATACCGGGGGTTAAGCTGCCCTCCGATGCGGGGTATACCTCAGGCAGTCTGTGTGACTATGATTCGAGAATACCTCATGCGGGTCCAGGGGACCTATGCGGAGCTACGAGAGTTCCAGGTTAGTGTGCGGCCTTTGTAGTCATGCGGTCTATGTGGCCATGCGGACTGCGAGTCGGGGCGTTGCGGGAGTACTACCTCGATGCGAGAATACCTCATGCGGGCCTATGCGAGTGGCCTATGCGGGCTGCGGGAAGTTCGAGATTAGACGCGCACATTTGATCTGCGGCGAGTGGCGGCCGATCATGTGGCGGTCTAGACGGACCTCGTGATCTGATTTATGACCTGGTAGTGCGTAGGTTTTAGTAGTCGGCTATGCCTTCGCACTTACCGTCTGATTTTATTATGACACAGGTGGGACCTGGTGTTCATGTGTATTCCTTGGTGCTTTTATATCATAGACTGCCGGCAGTGAGGAAGGTATTCCACGGGCATGATTGATGTTATGGGCGTGAGACCCATAGTTATATTTGAGTGATGACTTTGAGGGCGTGAGTCCCTGACTTGACATGACTGTTTTTTTATTGTGAACTGTAGTTTGGTTATCATATATGTCTCCTGTTTATATAGACTACTATGATTTCATTTACAGTATTTTCAGTTTCACATACTTGGTACCTGTTGTACTGACCTCCTTCGGGGGGATGCGTTCATGCCGCAGGTAGAGGTACACCAGTGTTGATCCTCGCTCATAGGGTCACAGTTCAGCATTTGGGAAGCTCTGTTTCTCCGGAGGCTTATCAGTGGTATAGTCCCCTGTCGTTGTAGGTACTTACGTTCAGGGGTATGGCGGGGCCCTGTCCCGCCATTGTTGTTATATCATTCTTAGAGGTCTGTAGTACTGTTGTGGGCATAATTCGAAAAAAAAGGGATGTAACTGTCGGATTTAAGTTCTTATATATATATGCCGAAAGGCAACTTTTCTTCAGATAAACTGTGTCTCTTTTACATTGTTTCATGTTGTGTTTTTATATTCCGCTGATTACTCTGATGTATGTCTACTTGGGTTCCCGGGTAAGGCACCAGTCACGGGCCCGGGTTCGGGTCGTGACAAAGTGGTATCAGAGCAGTTAATCCTCGGAAAGTGTCTACAGACCGTATCTAGTAGAGTCTTGATTATCGGTGTGTTGTGCACCACACTAATAATCAGGAGGCTATAAGATATTTAGGATTGGTTTCCATACTTCTCACTCTGAGATCGTGCCTTAGAGCCGTGTTATAAGTTGGACCCCTCTAACGTATTTCTTTCCCTTACCAGTTATGCCTCCGCGTAAGGCAACCCGCGTGGCGAAGGCAAAGCGTGAGGCGTGAGTAGAGCACAGAGGGTTACGAGGGCACAGGCCCAATCATCACCTGGGGTGGTGCTTCATTCGGGGAGTTCTGCGACGTCGCCAGCCCCAACAGAGTTTAGCACAGCGGCAGCAGTTCCTACTGCGGCCATGATATATGAGCCTTCAGTTCCACGACCGGGAACAAAGAATATGGATTACAAAGGAATGGACCTGTTACTAGCTAGGATTTTAGCAACCAGAGAATGTAGAGTGCACCGATATATCACGGGTCTTGATGACTATCTAAAGAAAGGTTGTGCAAGAGTAGCTCTTCAGTCAGGCATGAGCATGGCCTGCGTACAGGCTTATGCACAGCAGGCCGAGAAACGTAGGGATCGACGGGTTAACCAAGATCGGCAAAAAAGGGCCAGAACAGCAGGGTCCTTTGGTAACTTTCGAGGCGGACCTTCTCGTGAGGTTATGCGCCTCCGCCCGATCAGAGTGGTCCTCCGCTTTCGTGACGCGTTCGGGGTATGTAGGAGTTGGTCAGAGCTCCAGGGCTGCTCGTTCGCAGAAACACGTAGGTTCCAGCCAGCCGGATTCAGTTTTTCCTCAGTGTTCACAGTGTGGCAAACGTCATCCCGGGGAATGTCGTCTTTCTGTTGGTACTTGTTTTACCTGCGGCCGTCAGGGCCATGTGTCGAAAAGATGTCCTAGTAGGAGGGATGCGAGTAGGAGGACTCAGCCTACCAGATCAGTTGCAGATTCAGTGGTTCGGAGAGGAAGGGGTGCTAGCCAGAGGAGGCCACCCCCACCTCGGTGTGGCCGTTGTGGTAAGTGTCATTATGGGGAGTGTCGTACTTCTTCGACAGCTTGTTATGCTGCGGCGGCAGGCCATTTTGCGAGAAATTGTCCGACCAGAGGTGGCGCAAATGTAGAGACTCAGCTTTCAGGATCAGTGGCTAGTTCATCACCTTCCCTAGCTATGCGCCCAACAGGGCAGGATTGATTAGAATGACAAAGAGGAGTGAAGCAGTAGATACAGGTATATCCTTAACCCTCTAGAGATTAGTATATGTGATAAGATGAGTATATCTTAAGTGTTATGTTCAAATAGCATTGTGTTAATTATGATTAGAAATCATGGTTAGTTAAAAGGGTAAGATTGGGGTTAGGGAAAGTGTGAGCCTTAGAATATTATACGTGGAGACCTTAGAGGCGAGGCCATCTTGAGTAAAAGATTTATTTTTATGTTTAACCCTTATCGGAGTGCATAGTATACGTGAGATATATTGGTGTGATAAGTCCCTGGGTAGTGTGAAATGAAAGAGGGTAGTTGAGCTAAGAAGACCACTAGGTTTTCGTGACTTGATTAGTGAGATTGTTCCGGATCGGGAACAAGAGTTTTTTGGTGCGATAGCGGGTCGGGTTGAGGACCAATCGCGGGTCAACCCGCGGCCTGTAATATGGTAGGGTCAGTTCGAGGTGGTCCCGCCAGGTGGTGGGGTCACGAGGGTGTTAGGCCCAAGTTTAGTTAACCGTGCGAGTTCGTGGATGCGTTCGACCGATGGTCGGGCGATGAGGTCAGCCCATCTTGTCGTTTAGTCAAGACCGTTTACTCGGCAGAGGGTTATGCGAGATGTTATATCGGGAAGGTTGTAAGGCTGCACGAGGTGCCTACTTTCACCTTATGTCAGGCAGTGGAGCCCAGGTTACAACTATTTTCTTTTTCTGGAAGTTTTACCAGCGAGGATAGGCAGCGGTGAGTCTCGATGTGCATTCACCCTCGGGCCAGCGTTTGGATTTCGGGGGTAGCTGTGAGGATTGTTGTCTCCTGTTGAGGAAGTGTTTTATAGCTACCATTTCAGTATTCGGATGTCGCCTTATGAAGCCTTGTAGGGGCGGAAGTGTAAGTTGCCGATTGATTGGTTCGATGTTGGCAAGGTTCAGATAGTTGGTTCATACTTGTTTCGACAGGATGTGGATAGGGTGAAGCTTATCCAGGAGAAGTTATTGTGGCTGAGTCAGCGAAGTCGTCTGAGATAATCGGCATCGACACTTGGAGTTCAGGTTGATGGTAGGATTTCTTGAAGGTACCACCCCGGAAAGGGTGTGACAAGTTTTGGAAAACAGAGGAAACTTAGCCTGAGGTACTTGGAGCGTTTTCAGATCCTTTGGAGGATAGGCCAGGTTGCCTATAAGTTGCCATTGCCATCCGACGTAGAGAGCAGTACGTCCGGTCTTTCATGTTGTTATGGTCGGAAGAGTATCAGAGATCCATCCAGAGTGTTCCCCGTTAATGATGACCTAGTTGGAGGTAGTAACCCAAAGATTTTGGAAACTGAAGCAACACCAGAAATGTGGTAAGTTATGAGAAAGAGTTCGAGTGTACGAGGAGGGTACGACGAGTAAGGGAAGAAGTGAGCATGTGTTAAGAGAATAGAAGGGATCATTTCTTTTGTAAGTGAAGGTGCGAAGGGAGTATATTTTAGACCTTGGGTGGAAGCTTTTGTGATGCTAAAGGTGATTCCTCGTAGACTTGGATTAAGTATTGGCGCGTATGTTGTTTTGTGGCCAGATGTGGCATTTGGCAACTTGTTTATGTTAAGAGGAACGTTATCGTTATCTGTCTTGAGAAGGAACATTCGGGACGAATGTTTCTAAGGAGGGGAGAATGTTATACCCCATATTTTCCAGAGTATGTACATGAGGACGTACGTACAAAAGTTTAGGCCATAAGTTAGGCTAGGAACGAAAATATTTGTGCACAACTACCAAAAAGAATTGTTTTCCGACGAAACATTTTCCAAACTTTGCGAAGGGAAAATTACGGTTGTAACGTTGATTATTTTTGCGGATTTTTCCGACAGATGAAATATTTTGGACCAACGGGAGGGTGACATGTGTCACCCTCAAAGTGGACGGCATTGTGGGCTCTTGTTGGACGATTTCTAGTCAAGGGGTTGGTAGGATATTTTGTGATATTTTGGTGGTAGATGGATAAGGTACACTTGCCCAAATCCTCACCCTACACTTGCCCACCACTTGTCTTAATCTTGACCATTGATTGGCCTATAAATACCCCCCATTTGTTGAAGACTTCTTCATCCACAACACAACTTTCTAAGTCTTGAAAAGTCCTTCCCCCTCTTGTAGAAGCTCTCGTCCAAAGAGCTCCCCCCCTCCCCCTTGAGAAGGCCTTGGCCGAAACACCCCCCCTCCTAGTGGTGTTGGCCGAGACAATACCCCCCCCCCCCCTTTCCTAGTTGTTCTCGTAAAATACCCCCCCTCTTGGTAGAAAATACTCTCCAAGTATTGTTACTATTCCAAAATACCTTAGCCTTATACCTTGTAGTATTCCAAAGTTACCTCTATACGTAGAGCCCGAAAATACTACCTTATGTCCTTTTAGTCTCAAAACAAAACCCTAAGGAAAATCTTCATAGTTGGTTGAAGTGCTAAGTAGAAGTTGTTTGGGAACTTCTAAGGGTTGTTTGGAGCGGGTTGGAGCGCCCAGAGTAGGAGCTAAACGTTGCTCAGGATCGACATTTATACTTGGATAATTTTGGGCTTATCGAGGTAAATACTCTTGACCTTCTATTGTAATTAGAGTTTGCATACTGTTGAAGTATAAGAATTAAGTATAAGTTATATACAAGGAAGGTATATAAGAAGGGAATCGAATTGTACTTACATAGGAATTTGTATTCTGATGAGACTTGTGAAGTTTGTGGTAGGGAAGTCGCCCAATTTTAGTAGAATCTTGTATCTAGATTTATTCTACATAGTAGTCTAGACGTTGATAGACGATATGGCCTTTATAGGTTGAAAGTTCTGCAGTAGCGTATTCTACTCGAAGGGTGGAAAAAGGCTAGCGGGTTATAGCGGTGGAGCATTTTGCTAATAGTCGATAATCGTCGCGGTATGCGATTCTTCCTATCCTCTTGAGCATGATATTTTAAAAGAATATATATAGTAATGCGGTGAGCGTCGTGTGTTAATCGAGCGTGGTTTTACTCCGATGTCTTTTGACTTGAGTTTAAATAATAAGAATCTTGAAGTATTTCAAAAGAATTAAGAAACCTTTTTGAAAGAAGAGTAATACTTGGTTTTAAAAGCTTAAGAGTTATACTAGCTTTATGGGAAGTTAGGTATACCGACTTAAGAGAGATAAAAAGAATGGTTTACTGATTTTAGAAGTTAAGAGACTTGATCTTAAAAGATAAGAGACTTGACTTAATTAAATTAATATGAATTTTGTTAAAAAGTGTGAAACCTCATTCGTGAGTAATGAGTACTTGGTTTTTAAAAGGAATAATGTTTACTGATTTCGGAAATCAGAATAACTATCGAACAAACCACTGCAGCGCTAATAAATGGAAATGTATTGACTAATTAAGTATTATTAAAACCAGTAGAAACCTCCATCTGCATAGAAGCTAAGATGAGACAAAATGATATTACATTTCCTAGATCATGGCTGCTTTAATAAGATTGTTATAAACAAGAATAACCTACTCACACATAAGGCATATGTTTCTCGAATCGTTTTAAAGGAGAATTATATTTATCAAGTGATTAAAACTATGAACTACGAAACCTTTCGAAAATGAGAAACTTGAGCATTTAAAATTAGGCAAACTTGAACGTTTGGAAAATAATGTTGTTACTTGATTTTACAAAGGGAAGTGTTTTGGTTTAATTAAAAAGATAGTCACTCTATTTTAATCCTACGGGTATCGTGTGACTCTTGTGAAGGAAACAGAATATTTTTAAAAGAGATAATGTATGAAGTACCTTGTGTGAATAACTTGACTATGTTGGTTTGTGATAACCTTGTAATACTTTCTTGTTGATTTGATAAGTAAACATGTTAGGATGCTACGTGTGTTAGTATATTGTGATGTTTGTGTAAAGGGGTTTCCCTTGTTGTGCTTATGTTGTTTAACGATAAGCTGTTATGTTAGTATTATATCACTCACCTCTTGACATGATCTGGGGTTAAGCGCCTCCGTCGGGGTATACCTCGCACGATGCTGTGACTATGATTCGAGAATACCTCATGCGGGTCCAGGGACCTATGCGAGCTACGAGTTCCGGTTAGTGTGCGGCCTTTGTGGTCATGCGGTCTATGTGGCGTGCGGTCGCGAGTCGGGGCGTTGCGGGAGTAGCTACCCTCGATGCGAGGAATACCTTATGCGGGCCTATGTGAGTGGCCTATGCGGAGCTGAGGGAAGTTCCAGGATTATACGCTCACATTTGATACTGCGGGCGAGTGGCCAACTTCGATAAAGTGGCGGTCTAGATGGACCTCGTGTTCTGATTTATGACCTGTTGGTGCTGTAGGTTTTAGTAGTCGGCTATGCCTTCGTACCACCGTCACGGTTTTATTATGACACAGTGGGACACGGTGTTCATGTGTAGTCCTTGGTGCTTTTATATCATAGACTGTCGGCAGTGAGGAAGGTATTCCATGGGCATGATTGATGTTATGGGCGTGAGACCCATAGTTATATTTGAGTGATGACTTTGAGGGCGTGAGTCACGACTTGACATATTTGTTTTTGTGAGCGTAGTTTGGTTATCATATATGTCTCACTTTATATAGACTACTATGATTTCATTTACTGATATTTTGATTTCACATACTTGGTACTGTTATCGACCTCCTTGAGGCTGCGTTCATACCATAGGTAGAGGTACACGATGTTGATCCTCGCTCATAGGGTCACGATTCGGCATTTGGGAAGCTCCGTTTCTCGGAGGCTTATCGGTGGTATAGTCCTGTCGTTGTAGGTACTTACGTTGGGGCCTGTCCGCCATTGTTGTTATATCATTCTTAAGTGCAGTAAATGCTTGTTGTGGGCAGAATTCGAAAAAAAAGGGATGTAACTGTTCGGATTTAAGTTCTTATACATATATGCTGAAAGACAACTTTTCTTCAGATAAACTGTGTCTCTTTTACATTGTTTCATGTTGTGTTTTTATATTCCGCTGATTACTTTGATGTATGTCTACTTGGGTGTCCGGGTAAGGCACCAGTCACGGGCCCGGGTTCGGGTCGTGACAGTCGCTCCTTAGCAACTTAGAGACTCTTCAAGACACTTCAATCCGCTACTTGAGACCCTTAGAACAACACCAACAAATTTCCTTCAAATTTCCAAACAAAACCTAGAAAGACAACTAGGTTTTCGCTTTGCGACTAACCCGAAAACTATCTTTTTCCGAGATTTTTCTATTGAGATACACTTACAATACACCTATGAACCTTGGTTTAAAGTGTGGAGCTTATTGGACAAGAAATAATTTTTTTTTTCTTTTCATTGGACATGAACCCGAGAGCACATAGAGGTGTTCATCCAATTTTCTTGAAATTTTGGCTAAGTTTGGAACTTGTCTCACTACTAGTAGTATTATATAGGGACATGGAGGGTCAAGATGCAAACAAATGGGTGGTTTGGATGAGGTCTTAGTAAATATCAAGCCTTGTGGTCCCATTGACCAAGTCAATAATCTCAAGCTCTACTACTTGCAAGACTTGTCTTCCTAACAAGGGTCAAATGACCCTTGTGCCCATGTATTTCGTCCAAGACATCACTAAGGGGGGTGACACGTGTCGCCTCCCATTAAATCCTGATATTACGTTTTCCGACAATTTCCATAATTCCGATAAATTTTTACAAGTCTCAAATATTAACACTTGTGAGCTCTTACGCACGTTCTTAAAACATGTCCTGTAAATACGGGGTGTAACACTTTGCACTTAGAATATTCTACGTTTGAAACTAGAGATTAATGAACATATTATGGCCATTATAGGTTGAAGTACTAAGTATATCGTATTCTACTTGAAGGGTGGAATAGCTATCAAGGTTGAAGTACTTTGGAGCATTTTGCTAATTGTCAATAATCGTCGCGAGGTATGTGAACCTCTTCCTTCTTTTGACATGATTCTATGTATGAAGTATACATGTGGTACTATTTCATGATTCCTTCTACTCTTAGAAGTTAAGAGGTAGGTATGTTGATTTACTCTATGTAAAATATACGTCTAAGTTATCCTAAGTCCTTACCAAGTCTTATGGGGGATGTTGGTAAGAGTCGTTAGGAAGTATTTGGAGTCAAGTTGACTTTGCTAAGTTACTGCACGAATGAGAATAAGTATCGAACAAGCCACTGCAGCGTTAATAAAAGAAAATGTATCGGCAATCAATTAAATTAAAATTAGTAGAATCTCCCATCTGCATAGAAGGTAAGATACGACAAAATTGTATTACATTTTCTAGATCATTGCTGCTTTAATAAGGTCGTTATAAATAAGTATAACCTATTCACAACGCATAAAAGTATATGTTACTTAATTTAAAAGAGTTCACGTATGAAGTTTTAAGACTATGAACCTTAAATTCTTAAAAGGTTAAGAGACTTTATTTTTCAAGTTATGGGACTTGATTCTTAAAGGAAGAAATGACTTGATTTAAAAAATATAGAATACTTGATTTGGAAAGAATTGACTTCTTGATACTCTAAGTTAAAGAGATTTGATATTCTAAGTTAAGAAACTTGTTTTCTTAAAAGTTAAGAGACTTGAAGTATTTTAAAAGCTATGTAATTTGATTTGAAAGTATAAGTCTCTTGGTTATAAAAGGAATGAATTTGTCTAAGACATAAAGAGTTATAACAGCTTTATGGGAAGTTGGTTATAACAACTTTATGGAAGATTAAAAGAATGGTTTTCTCCAGTAATGTAAGCAAAGAAATGACTTGAAGTAAAGAAGGGAAAATTGGGTTAAAGGTACCAATTGCTTAAGGTTTTAAGGAAAGAAGTCACTTGATTTAGAAGCCTATAATTGTATTTCTAAAAAGGTATTGTGACTTGTCTTGAAAAGTAGATATGACTTGATACTACGGTTATTAGTATCTTGGAGGTTTTATATGAAAAAGAGTCATTTTAAAAAGAATAGAAGTACGTAGTACTTTGGGATTAATTCCCGGATTTTATAATGACATGTTAGTGCCTTAAGTAAACTAAAATGGGGGTGTTTATAAATAAGGTTAATAAGAAGTTAGGGGATTTCTTAACTTGCTTATGTTATGTATGATAAACAGGTAGTGATTATGTTATGTATGATAAGCCGGTAGTGCTTATGTTATGTATGATAAGCCAGTAGCGCTTATGTTATGTATGATAAGCCGGTGGTGCTTATGTTATGTATGATAGCCTTTGGGGCTAGTGTTATGAGTATAAATGCGGGGTAAACCCCCAAGATGTTATACACCTCCTGAGTATAAATGCGTGGTAAACCCCCAAGACTGTTATACCCCGTATTTCCGGAGTATGTATGTGAGGACGTACGTACGAAAATACAAGCCTTAAGTAGGATAAGGATGTAGGATTTGTTTTTCCGACGGAAAATTTTCCGAACCTTGTAAAGGAATTTTACGTTTTCAAGAATTTATTTATTTTGGATTTTTCCGAGAGATGAAATATTTTGGACCAATAGGAGGGCGACATGTGTCACCCTTAGGTGGCAAAGTTGGACGGTTTTGGTTGGGCAAAGTGGCACGTTTTTTTCATGAAAAAGGCCATAAACCTTTGGTCAATGTTTGGTTAGATATTTGTGTAGTAGATAGATAAGTGGGGCCCACACACACATGGCCCAATCTTGACCACACACTTGCTTCAATCCTAGCCCTTGAATGTCCTATAAATACCCCTGAAGGGCAAGACTTATTCTTCATCCACACTTGAGAAATTCCAAGGCAAAATACTCCCCCCCTTTGAGAAAGCTCTCGTCCCACACCCCTCTCCCTCAACCAAACTTTGTCTAAAAATTCTTAAACTCTTAAGTGTTCTTCCTTAGTATATTAGGAAGATTAGTAGCCAAGATTTGTAAAAGATTTCAAACCCCTAGCCTAAAAACACCCCTTGGCGAGAGTTGCCAAAATTGTAGCCTAAGTGTTCTTCACTTTTTGGAGTTGAAGTGTTAAGAGAAGTTGTTTAGAAACCTCTAAGTGTCGCTTGGAGGCGGGTTGGGCGTCTGATTATGAGCTAAACGTTGATCAGGATCGACATATAATCTTGGATAATTTTGGGCTTTTCGAGGTAATGATATTTATCCCCCTATTATAATTGTAAATTACATGTTGTAGTAAGATATAGTTGAGTATACTATATATAGAATGAATATTGAAAAGAAGCTGACGTAACTACACTCGTATGAAGGATATTAAAGAAGAGAAGCTGAGCGTAATTACATTGGTGTATTTCTGATGAGACTTATGTAGTATTACTGTGAAGTAGGATTGAACACGTCCGGTTAGACGTGTAAACCCCAGGGAGTTGTTGCTTTGTAGCGGGCTGAGTAGGAGGAGATTTATGTGGTTGCGGGGAGGTCTTTGCCGAATTTTACGTAGAATAAGGACTCTTGTATTTAGAATATTCTACGAAGAGATCTAGAAGATGATAGACGTTTTATGGCCATTATAGGTGGAAGTACTACGAGTAGCGTATTCTACTTGAAGGGTGGAAAGGGCTAGCAAGGTTGTAGTACTTGGAGCATTTTGCTAATTGTCGATAATCATCGCGAGGTATGTGAACCTCTTCCTATCTTTTCTAGCATGATATGTTGTGAACTATGTAGTACGGTAGACGTACATATGTTAAATGAATTGGGTTGGTTTAAAACATAAAGTGTTATAACGGCTTTATAGGAAGTTTGTTATAACGACTTTATGTGGGCAAAGAAGTGGTTTGTGGTTTTTAAAAGATAAAAGACTTGATGTGAAATAATAAGGACTTGGGTTGTGTTAAAAAGTTGTGAAACCGCTTTAATGAGAAATGGGTAATTGGGTTTTAAAAAGGAATAATGTTATATTGATTTCGGAAATGAGAACAAGTATCGAACAAACCACTGCAGCGTTAATAAAGGAAAATGTATTGACAAATAATTAATTATTATTAAAACCAGTAGAAATCTCCATCTGCATAGAAGCTAAGATAAGACAAAATTGTATTACATTTCCTAGATCATGACTTCTTTAATAAGGTTGTTATAAACAAGTATAACCTACACCCACATAGGCATATGTTACTCAAATTGTTTTAAAAGAGATTACGTTGTTAAGGGATTAAGACTATGAACTATGAAATCTTTCGAAAATAATAGACCTGAGTATTTGAAATTTGGCAACTTGAACTTTTGGAAAAGAATGTTGTTACTTGACTTTAAAAAGGGAAAGTGTGTTGGTTTAAAAAGAAAGGCATGGTTTTGTCTTAAGATGGTTTAAAAAGAAGGTATGAAAATTGTTTTGGTTTACTTAAAAAGATAGTTACTCTATTTTGATACTACGGGTATCGTGTGATTTTTTGTGAAAGAAATGGATCTTTTTGAAAGAATTTAAGTACGTAGTACCTTGGGGTTAAAATCCGGTTTTGTTGTAATAAAAAGAATGTCTAAAAATATGTTGAACTTGCTTATGCTTGTGGTGATAGCCTTTGTTGTGCAAGTGTTGTATTTACGTACTCTGGCGTCTCGTTGGAGGGTTCTATCGATTGATTGATGGACATCTCGACACGATGGGTGGCCAGCGGGTATGCTTCCACTATATCGATCCTTTTGGACATCTGCGACGATGGGTGGCCGGGTATGCTTCCATTAAGTGTGATCTTGTTATTTGTTTTGGACATCACGACACGATGGGTGGCCACGAGTATGCTTCCACTTGATTGTTATTTTGTTATTTCCTTTTGGACATACTGACACGATGGGTGGCCCACGGGTATGCTTCCATTAGGAGTGCTATCTTGTTATTTGCTTTGGACATACTGACACGATGGGTGGCCCGAGTATCTTCCATTATGATTGTTATCTTGTTATTTCCTTTGGACATACTGACACGATGGGTGGCCCACGGGTATGCTTCCATTAGGATGGTTCCATGGCCATGCTTACCGAGGTAAGATGCCGGGGCATGCGGCCGTTGTGCGGGTTAAATTCCCGGGTTATATTTGAGTGATGACTTTATGGGCATGAGTTCCTGACTTGACATGACTGTTTATATATTGTGGACTGTAGTTGGTTATCATACATGTCTCCTGTTTTATATAGACTACTATGATTTCATTTACATTATTTTTTTCAGTTTCACATACTTGGTACCTGTTGTCTTGACCTCGCCCGGGGATGCGTTCATCTGCAGTAAGTACATCGGTGGTGGATCCACGCTCTTAGGATCACAGTTCAGCGTTTTGGGAAGCTCCGTTTCTCCGGAGGCTTATCTTTGGGTATAGTCCCCTATCATTGTAAGTACTTGTACATTCAGGGGTATGGCGGGGCCCTGTCCCGTCATAGTTGTTGTTACATTCTTAGAGGTCTGTAGTACTGTTGTGGGCAGGGTTTGTAAAGGATGTAACTGTTCGGGTTTTTATATATATATATTCAGAAAGGTGACCGTTTTGGTCAGCCTGTTTTATTTATCATATATCTTGTTTCATGTTTAAGTTTTTATTTTCCGCTGATTTTCTCTGATGTTGTATCACTAAGGTGCGGGGTAAGGCACGATCGCGGGCAGGTCGGTCGTGACAAAAGTGGTATCTGAGCGATTAGTCCTCGGAAAGTGTCTGAGGCAGTGTCTAGTAGAGTCTTGATTATCGGTGTGTTGTGCACCATCTATAATCGGAGGTGCGAGACATTTAAGATTAGTTTCCATTCTTCTCACTCTGAGATCGTGCCTTAGAGTTGTGTTGTAAGTTGGACTCCTCCAGCGTATTCTTTTGTCCCGATTATGCCTCCGCCAAGGCAACGGCAGAGCCGAAGGGCAAGGCGCGAAGGAGGCTGCGAGTAGAGCACGGAGGATTACCAGGGTAGAGGCCCAGTCTTCACCTGAGATAGTGCTTCAGACGGCGAGTTTTGCGACGCCGTCGGCCAGCAGTTTAGAGCGCGGCGGTGGCTCACGAGACCACGATACTGCGCCACGATCCGCACCGGAAGCGAGAGAGATGGGTTCTGAGGAGATGGCGATTACTAGCCGTGATTGTGGCGGAACGAGATAGGCTGGGCCAGCGGTTCAAAGAGCACCGTGGTTCATCCTAGACCGGATAGCTTGAGACTACGAGATTTTCAGAGTTGTAGCCCGCCAGAGTTCTACGGGTCGAGGCCTGAAGATGATCCGCAGGTTCATCCAAGCGATTCTGACGGATCATGAGTGATCAAGCTTGGAGACCGAGTCGGTGGTCTTAGGTTCGCATCGGCTGCGTGATCTGCAATGATCGGTTTGATTCGTGGGAGCTGTCGGGAGAGTATGCACTTCGGCCCGTATGGGGCGAGTTCTCGTGGCATTTCTTGCACATTTCTTGCCTCGCGGATGAGGAGAGGCTCGGTAAACAGTTTTTGGCGTTAAGCGGGCCGGCGTACGGTTCGGGAGTATAATGTGGAGTTTAACTCATTAGCTCGGTACGTCCCCGCGTTAGTAGACGACATGGAGGACAGAGTGCACCGCTATGTCACAGGGCTCGACGATTATTTGGCAGAGAGTTGCTCGGGTGTAGCTCTTCAGCCGGGCATGGACATTGCCCGCATGCAGGCTTATGCACTTGGATGTGAGAGCGGAGGCGGCGGATTGACGATACCGGCGAAGAAGGCTAGGACAGCAGGGTCGCTGGTGACTTCGAGGCGATCGCCTCAAGCGAGACTAGTTATGCGCCCGCCAGATTGGCGGTCCTCGCGATCTTGAGGCATCCAGAGTATTCAGGAGCAGGTCAGGGCTCCAAGGGTTCAGATTTTCGGGGGAGCAGGGATGTTAGCCAGATGAAGCCACCCCTACCTCGTTGTGACCGTTGTGGTAGGCTCCATGGTGGGGAGTGTCGTGCTAGTTTGGGAGTTTGTTTTACATGCGGCCAGCAGGGCCATTTTGCGAGAAATTGTCCAACCGGTTGTGGCACTGGTGGGATAGCACAGACTACGGGATCAGTTGTGGGTTCTTCACCTTTAATAGCGAGGCAGGATATTCATACACCGACAGGCCATGGCAGAGGTCGCGGTGGAAGTTCCCAGTTTTAGCGGTCCTTTGAACCGCCTATTTGATTTTCAGGTATATCCTTAACCCTCTAAAGACTAGTTTGTATTGATGTTATGATGATGTGTTAAGTGTTATGATCGGATAGATTTATGTTAAAAATGTGATTTAGAAACCTGGTTAGTGAAATGGGTAAGTCTGGGGATGAAAGAATTTTGAGCCTTAGAATTTGTAACAGTTGAGACCTTAGATGAAAGGCCGTTTTGAGTAAAAGATTTTACGGTTAGTTTTTGTCGAAATACTTGGTATGTGTGAAATGCATTGTGGGATAATTCCTAGGGTTGTGTGAGATAAAGGTGGTAGCTTTCAGGACTTGAATAGGTAAGATCGTTCCGGATCGGGGAACGAGAGTTTGACTCGATAGGTGGGTCGGGTTGAGGCATGTCGCGGGTCAACCCGCAGCCCGAAAGGAGATGTGGTCAGTTCGAGGTGGTCCCGCCAGGTGGTAGGATCACGAGGGTGCAAGGCCCAAGTTTAGGTAACCATCGTATGAGTTCGTGGATATGTTCGACCAGAATCGGACCATGAAGACCGGGAATGGCCTTGAAGGAAATCGAAGCTAGTGAGATGACCAAGTTTGGAGGTAGTGCCTCCACAAATTTTGGAAACTGAAGTGATGACTAAAGCGTGGCACGTGTACTAGAAAGCGTTCGGGTGTTCGAGAAGGGTACGACGAGTAAGGAAGGAGGCGAACATGTGTTATGAGAACGGGAATGATCATTTCTTTTGTGAAGGGGAGGTGCGAAGGGAGTATCTTTTAGACCTTGGGTGGGAGCTTTTGTGGTGTTTGAGGTGATTCCTCGTGGACTTGGATTTAAGTATTTTGCGCATATGTTATATGGCCAGGTGTGGCATGATTGGTTTCGTAAAGTATAGTAGTGAAGACTATACCGGCGCATGTATGTTTTGAGACTTAGAAGGAACATTCGGGATGAATGTTTCTAAGGGGGGAAAAATGTTATACCCCGTATTTCCGGAGTATGTATGTGAGGACGTACGTACGAAAATACAAGCCTTAAGTAGGATAAGGATGTAGGATTTGTTTTTCCGACATAAAATTTTCCGAACCTTGTAAAGGAATTTTACGTTTTCAAGAATTTATTTATTTTGGATTTTTCCGAGAGATGAAATATTTTGGACCAATAGGAGGGCGACATGTGTCACCCTTAGGTGGCAAAGTTGGACGGTTTTGGATGGGCAAAGTGGCACGTTTTTTTCATGAAAAAGGCCATAAACCTTTGGTCAATGTTTGGTTAGATATTTGTGTAGTAGATAGATAAGTGGGGCCCACACACACATGGCCCAATCTTGACCACACACTTGCTTCAATCCTAGCCCTTGAATGTCCTATAAATACCCCTTAAGGGCAAGACTTATTCTTCATCCACACTTGAGAAATTCCAAGGCAAAATACCCCCCCCCCCCTTTGAGAAAGCTCTCGTCCCACACCCCTCTCCCTCAACTAAACTTTGTCCAAAAATTCTTAAACTCTCAAGTGTTCTTCCTTAGTATATTAGGAAGATTAGTAGCCAAGAGTTGGAAAAGATTTCACACCCCTAGCCTAAATACACCCCCCTTGGCCGAGAGTTGCCAAAATTGTAGCCTAAGTGTTCTTCACTTTTTGGAGTTGAAGTGTTAAGAGAAGTTGTTTAGAAACCTCTAAGTGTCGCTTGGAGCGGGTTGGAGCGTACAGATTAGGAGCTAAACGTTGCTCAGGATCGACATATAATCTTGGATAATTTTGGGCTTATCGAGGTAATGATCTTTATCCCCCTATTATAATTGGAAATTACATGTTGTAGTAAGATATAGTTGAGTATACTATATATAGAATGAATATTGAAAAGAACTGAACTGTAACTACACTGTATAGAAGGATATTAAAGAAGAGAACTGAACTGTAATTACATTGGACTGTATTTACAGTAGACTTGTGTAGTATTACTGTGAAGTAGGATTGAACACGTCCGGTTAGACGTGTAAACCCCCAGAGTTGTTGCTTTGGTAGCGGGCACGAGTAGAGAGGAGATTTATGTGGTTGCGGGAAGAGGTGCCGAATTTTCTGTAGAATAAGGACTCTTGTATTTAGAATATTCTACGAAGAGATCTAGAAGATGATAGACGTTTTATGGCCATTATAGGTGGAAGTACTACGAGTAGCGTATTCTACTTGAAGGGTGGAAAGGGCTAGCAAGGTTGTAGTACTTGGAGCATTTTGCTAATTGTCGATAATCGTCGCGAGGTATGTGAACCTCTTCCTATCTTTTCTAGCATGATATGTTGTGAACTATGTAGTACGGTAGACGTACATGTGTTAAATGAATTGGGTTGGTTTAAAACATAAAGTGTTATAACGACTTTATAGGAAGTTTGTTATAACGACTTTATGTGGGCAAAGAAGTGGTTTGTGGTTTTTAAAAGATAAAAGACTTGATGTGAAATAATAAGGACTTGGGTTGTGTTAAAAAGTTGTGAAACCGCTTTAATGAGAAATGGGTAATTGGGTTTTAAAAAGGAATAATGTTATATTGATTTCGGAAATGAGAACAAGTATCGAACAAACCACTGCAGCGTTAATAAAGGAAATGTATTGACAAATAATTAATTATTATTAAAACCAGTAGAAATCTCCATCTGCATAGAAGCTAAGATAAGACAAAATTGTATTACATTTCCTATATCATGGCTGCTTTAATAAGGTTGTTATAAACAAGTATAACCTACACCCACATAGGCATATGTTACTCAAATTGTTTTAAAAGAGATTACGTTATTAAGGGATTAAGACTATGAACTATGAAATCTTTCGAAAATAAGAGACCTGAGTATTTGAAATTCGGCAACTTGAACTTTTGGAAAAGAATGTTGTTACTTGACTTTAAAAAGGGAAAGTGTGTTGGTTTAAAAAGAAAGGCATGGTTTTGTCTTAAGATGGTTTAAAAAGAAGGTATGGAAATTGTTTTGGTTTACTTAAAAAGATAGTTACTCATGCAGTAATCATATGACGGTCTATCCCCATCACATAATGATGAACTCTATCCGCCATGTCAGCTACAATGGTGTGCGCATGCCTGGCCAAGGAGTCAAACTCCAGGCTGTACTCCCTGATAGTCCTCCCATTCTGCCTCAAGGTCAAGAATCTATCTACACGGGCTCTCCTCATCTCAGGAGGAAAAAAGTGATCCATGAAGGCCTCCGTGAACTCCTCCCAAACAGCTGGAAGAGCATCCTCACCTCTCGACAGCTCCCATGACTCAAACCAGTTCAACGCAATATCGCGTAACCGGTAAGAGGCTAGCATAACAGACTCTGTCTCCGAAGCCCTAAGAACCTGCATAGTCCGCTGTAGCTGCCGAATGAACTCCTGCGGATCCTCCTCAGACCTCGAACCATAAAACTCGGGCGGATGACAACCCAGAAAATCCCGAATCGCAAGGCATCGGCTCACAGGGTTAGTGCACGCCCGTGTCGGCGCCTCGCTACTATCTTGGTCAATAACCGGTGCTCCCGTAGTCTCTATACTCGGCTCTTGGTGTGGGGATGGAGGCTCGTACGGAACCTCTGAAGCTCCGCCGCTCTCGGCTCCTCTAATCTTGCGTGGCTGAACTCGCCGACCAGCCTCTTACCTCGTGCATAGTGCGTGCACGAGTCCGAGTAACCTCTGAGTACCTCTAGCGCCTCCTGCTGCTGCCTTGCCCTACGGGCCTGGCCGCCCCGTGGAGGCATAACTATTTCATAAGAATAGGTCAGAGAGGATTCAACCTAATAAGACAGCTCTACTGCACGATCTCAGAGAGAGAAGAATGGAAACCAATCCTAAATGTCCTGCAGCCTCCTGATTATAGATGTGGTGCACAACACACCGATAATCAATACTCTACTAGACACGGTCTGTAGACACTTTCCGAGGACTAACTGCTCTGATACCACTTTTGTCACGACCCGACCCCGGGGCCGCGACTGGTGCCCTACCTGGGCACCCCGTTCAGGTATACATCAGAGAATAGCAGCGGAACATACACAACATACAACATGTTTAGACAATAACATCACAGGCTAGCCGATAAGGCCGCCTTCCATAAAATATGCATAATCAAAAGCAAAATTGTACAACTCGGTTTTTACAGCCCAAACCACAAAATGTGACTACAGACATCTAGGAATAACAACTGTGGCGGGACATAGCCTCGCCATACCCCTGAATGTACATAAATCTACAACATCAAGGAAATACTGTACCAAAAAGACAAGCCTCCGGAGAAATGGAGCTTCTGACGTCTGATAAGTGATCCTAAGAATGAGGATCCACCACCTGCTTACCTACTGCGGCATGACGCGGCCCAGAAGAAGGGTCGATGCACAATATGTACTAAGTATGTAAAACTGGAAAATACTGTAATTACATCATAAGTTTAAAACAAAGCCAGAGACATGTATGATAATCAAATTATAGTACACTGTGCCTTACTAACAATGAGAGTAAATAAGAGTATACTTACAACATAAAAATAGGAAGCTCACGATCAAAGCAGGATCACCCGCCCGCAGTATCATTAAGCAATCCTACTCCTGGGACTATTTCACCCGCATAGGTCGTGTGGACCAGCATGAGGTATTCCTCGCATGAGACTATTTCACCCGCATAAGCCCTTACAGACTCACATGAGGTATTCCTCGCATAGGTTGTACCCGCCCTCATGGGACTATTTCACCCGCATAAGCCCTTACGGACTCGCATGAGGTATTCCTCGCATCGTGGGTAGCAAATCCACGGAATATGCAAATGCCACAAACCCGGGGAATGACCCCGTAATGAATAATATACCACTAGCACAAACCGGCTATCATACATAACATAAGCACTCTGGAACATCATACAATAAATAAGCAAATTAAGAAATCCCCTAACTTCTTATTATTCTTGTTCATATACACTCTCATTTTAGTTTACTTAAGGCACTAACATGTCTTTTATAAAAATTCGGGAATTTAACCCAAGTACTACATACTTCCACTCTTTTAAAAATGACTCTTTTTCGTATAAAACTTCCAAGATACTAATAAACGTAGTATCAAGTCACAATTATTTTTCAAGACAAGTCACAATACTTTTAGAAATAAAATTAGGCTTCTAAATCAAGTGACTTCTTTTCTCATAAAAACCTTAGGCAATTGATGCCTTAAAACCAAATTGCCTTTCATTAAAACAAGTCATTTATCCTCATTTATCTTTCCATAAAGCTAATATAACCAACTTTCCATAAAGTCGTTATATTAACTTTATACCTTAGCCAATTACAATTTCCTATCCAAGGGACTTATACGTTTAAAACGAAACAAGTATCACATACTTTAAAACTCTTCAAGTCCCTTAATTTTAAAAACTTAAGACATCCTTAATACTTTTAAAGAAGTGAGTTAATCTCCTAACTTACCCAACTTGGCTATTCATAAAACTAGTAAAGGATATCAAGGTCTTGTACGTCTACCGTACTATATACGTGCAACTAGTCATGCTCAAAAGATAGGAAAGTTCTACATACCTCTTCGGGTCAAACCACTCGCCACGTACAATATCCCGCCCGTAGTATGTCAACCTATAATGTCCACAATACGTCTATTAACGTCTTACTTCAAACGTAGAATATTATAAGTGTAAAGTCACTAAATTCTACGGAAAATCGGACAGCACCTCCTTTGTTTCTACATACTTTGCCACCTTTTTCAAGGCCGAATTCAATAACCAAACACGCCACATTTAAGGCCCAATCAATGCAATTAACAATAGGGGATTACACGCCTACTAGACGTGTAAAATTCCGCCCCACAAAAGATATCAACTAATACAACCTACTAGGACAATTCGGCCACATTGAGATACAACAATACCAATTCTGATCCAATTTCCTTTTCAATCCAAGTTGTTAGCATAACATGATATCAAGTCGCAATCGATTATAACTACTATAATCTTCAAGTAAGTAACATGCGACGATTCTAATAAACGACCAAATTGTAATCCAACTTCACATGGCTTAAATGACATTTCAGATTTAAGGCTACAATCAATCCATAATACTTATAAAACTTCAACACATATACTTCATGCTAGCAAACATGTAAGGCTAACAACAATATATAATCTTGTAACACTTAAGAGACAAGATTATTACCTCAACGATTCTTAGTCCAACTTCAAATCCGAAGTCGCTTCTTAGAAACTTAGAGCTTCTTCTAGACACTTCAATCGGCTACTTGAGACCCTTAGAACAACACAAACAACTTTCCTTCAATCTTCCAAACAAAACCTAGAAAAGCAACTAGGTTTTCATCTTGTGACTAACACGAAAACTATCTTTTTCCGGGATTTTTCTATTGAGATACACTTAAAATACACTCATGAACCTTGGTTTAAAGTGTGGAGCTAAATGGACAACAAACAATTTTTTTTTTGTGTTGGGAGCTAGCCAAACCCGAGAGCCCGTAAATGTGTTTTTGAAATTCTTGAATTTTTTTCTAAGTGTTGAACTTAGTCTTGCTACTAGTACTACTATATAGCACAATGGAGGGTCAAGATGGGTACAAATGTGAGGCTTGGATGAGTTTCTATTAAATATCAAGACTTGTGGTCCCATTGACCAAGTCAATATTCTCAAGCTCTTCAAGTTGCAAGACTTGTCTTCCTAACAAGGGTCAAATGACCCTTTTGCCCATGCTAAATTTCGTTCAAGACAACATAAGGGGGGGGGGGGGGTGACACGTGTCGCCCTCCCATTCGTCACAATATTACGTTTTCCGACAATTCCATAATTCTGATAAATTTTTACAAGTCTCTATTCTTAACATTTCTGAGTTCTTACGTACGTTCTTAATACATGTCCTGTAACTACGGGGTGTAACATTCTTCCCCCCTTAGAAACATTCGTCCCCGAATGTTCTTTCGGAGTCAAACTTATAATTAGCGACATAGTTTCCTTTTTCAACCCCGACATACCAATAATGCCACACATGGCCACATAATAGCATTTAAGAAAAAGAAATACTTCAATTAAAACTTGACAAGTAAGGGAAAATGAATTACCTGAAGGTGTAGGGAATAAGTGAAGATACTTCCTCAACATGTCCTCCTCCGCTTCCCAAGTCATCTCCTCCCGGTTATCATTCCTCCACAAGACTTTGACGGAAGCCACATCCTTGGTCGCGATCGCTGACCGGCGATCGAGTATCGCTATGGGACTCTCCTCATACGATAACCCCTCTGTCACCTGGACCTCAATAGCACGGAAAACTCTCGCTGGATCTCCGATACACTTCCGCAACATAGAAACATGGAAGACCGGATGTACCGCCTCTAACTCTGATGGCAGATCCAACTCATAGGCAACCTTGCCTACTCGACGGACGATCTGGTAGGGCCCAATGTACCTTGGGCTGAGTTTCCCCTTCTTTCCGAATCTCATCACACCCTTCATGGGTGACACCTTCAAGAAGACCCAATCGTCTACCTGAAACTCCAAATGCCGACGCCGATTATCCGCATATGACTTCGCCGACTACGAGTCGCTGCGGTCTCTGCTGGATAAGCTTCACCTTATCCACAGCCTGCTGAACCAAGTCTGGGCCAACTAACTGCACCTCGCCCACGTCGAACCAACCAATCGGCGACCTACATTTCCGCCCATATAAAGCCTCGTATGGCGCCATCTGTATACTGGAATGGTAGCTGTTGTTATAAGCAAACTCCACAAGAGGCAAATGATCCTCCCAGCTACCCCTGAAATCAATCACGCAGGCTCGCAGCATATCCTCAAGTGTTTGGATAGTACGCTCTGCCTGCCCTTCGTACCCCTGAATATACATAGCCATGACAACTCCGGAACATTGGAGCCATCTCAAAATTCTGAACCAGGATCCTAAGCTCGCGGATCCACAACTGTGTACCTAAACCTGCGGACATGAACGCAGCCCGAAGAAGTCGATAACAACAGTGCGAATATGGAGCGAAATAAAGTCTGATAAGCAGATCATAAGCGTACAAAAGAATAGCGAGCAAGTATAAAAAGTACATACCAGATCCTGCCGTGTCATTACCACTTATGAACTTAATTGCACATCATTATCTTTTCCATTCCATTAAGAGTTATAGCCATATCTTACGTACATACTTAGGAGAAGTCATTAAGTTCATTACCATATAACTTACTTATCTTTCATAACATAATCCGACCCTTTATGGAGGGACGCATATACTACCCGGCCCAATCTGGGACGCGATCAAGTCACACAAATATCAAAGCGTGCCCGTGGAATCCCCCATCACTGCCGACAACTATAAGTGTAAAATATAACCATGTGACGCGCCCGTGGCATCCCACCTCACCGCTTGCGATACATACACAATACATATATATATCTCTGCGTGGAATCCCACATCACTACCGACAGCTGTAGGTGTAACATATACAACACACACACACACATATATATATATATATATATATATATATATATAACGCGGCCGCATGCCCCGGAATCCCTCATCGTATAAGCATGGCCATAACGTGCCATCGGCATCCCTCATCGTAGGTGCAGGTCTTCATGGGGAGCTAGCCCATGGAGTAATAATATAACATGCCCCCGGAATCCCTCATCGTGGGTACATGTCTTCATGGGGAGCTAGCCCATGAAGTAATAATCGTACATAGCATGGTCGCACGCCCCGGAATCCCTCATTGTATAAGCATGGCCATGGGTAATAAAACAAATCCGGGAATCTAACCCGCCTCCTGGTCACATGCCCCGGAATCCCACATCGTATAAGCATGTCCAAGGATCAATCATAATGGAAGCATACCCGTGGAATCCCACATCACTGTCGGTACGTTCAAGTAAACTTACAACAAGACAGCCGACCCTCCAACTGAGAGTCATGACAACGTAAACATATAATACTTGCACTCAAAACTATCACAAGAAAACATAGGCAAGTTCATTAAACCTTTAGACTTCCATTTTTATAAACTCATGGCACTTTCGTTTCACACATAAAAATCCGGGAATTTAACCCAAAGTACTACGTACTTCCATTCTTTTAAAAAGATTCCTTTTCATATAAAACCCCAAGATATTAACACCCGTAGTATCAAGGCTTGTTTACATTTCACATAAGTCACTACACTTTTAGAAATACGTTTCTCGGCTTCTAAATCAAGTGACCCTTCCTTATTTCAAGTTACTCCTTACTTACATTATTAGAGGAAACCATTCTCTTAACCTTTCATAAAGCCGTTACAACCAACTTCCCATAAAGCCGTCATAACCCTTTATGGTTTTAGACAATTTCATTCCTTTTTCAACCAAGAGACTTATACTTTTAAAACCAAGTATCATATACTTTCAAATCAATTTTCTTAACTTCCAAAATACTTCAAGTCTCTTAACTTTAGAAATCAAGTTTCTTAACTTTTAAATCTCAAGTAACTCACACCTTTTAAAACAAATTACTTCCCTTAAATCATGTCATTTCTTCCTTTAAGAATCAAGTTTCATTACTTGAAAATAAAGTCTCTCAACCTTTTAGGAGTCAAAGGTTCATAGTCTTAAAACTTCATAACGTAAATTCTTTAAGTGAAGTACATATGCCTTATGTGTGTGAGTAGATTATACTTGTTTATAACGATCTTATTAAAGCAGCCATGATCTAGAAAATGTAATACAATTTTGTCTTATCTTAGCTTCTATGCAGATGGAGAATTCTACTTGTTTTAATATAATTATCGTCATTACATTTTCCTTTATTAACGCTGCAATGACTTGTTCGATTCTTATTCTCATTTGTGCCGTAACTTAGCCAAGTCAACTTGGCTCCAAATACCTCCTAACGACTCTTACCAACATCCCCCATAAGACTTGGTAAGAACTTAGGATCACTTAGACATAACCCTTACGTAGAGTAAATCAACATACATACTTCTTAACTTCTAAGAGTAGAAGGAATCATGAAATAATACCACATGTATATTCCATACATAGAATCATGTCAAAAGAAGGAAGAGGTTCACATACCTCGCGACGATTATCGCCAATTAGCAAAATGCTCCGAAGTACTTCAACCTTGATAGCTATTCCATCCTTCAAGTAGAATACGCTATACTTAGTACTTCCACCTATAATGGCCATAATACGTCCATTAACCTCTAAACGAGCGTAGAATATTCTAAGTGCAAAGTCACTAAATTCTACGGAAAATCGGACAACACTTCCTTTGTTTCTACATACTTTGCCACCTTTTTCAAGGCCGAATACAATAACCAAACATGCCACATTTAAGGCCCAACAATTCAGCTAACCAAAGGGGATTACACGCCTTAACAGGACGTGTAAAATTCCGCCCCACAATTGATATCAAACTAGTCCCCAATACAATGCCATTTTCGGCCAAAAGGTGCAACAACTTATCAATCTTTCCAATTCCTTTTCAATCCAAGTTCTTAGGTCTAACATGTTATATTGTCATAAACAACTACAACAACTATAATTCGTTATTTATATAACATGTGGCGACTAAACTAGTAACCAAATTGAATTACAATCTTAAGGGCTAAATCATGCAACTTTTCGGATTCCATCCAAATATTCCATAACACATATCATTCTTCATAATATAATCCACATGATCATTTCTAACTACTACAACATGAAATCTTGAATTTTAATAGTAAGACGGAGATTATTACCTCCTTAAGCTCAAAATGATCCAAAACCCTAAGTCGATGTCACGACCCGTTCCGGGGCCTGTGACTGGTGCCTTACCCGGGCACCCAAGTAGGCATACATCAGAGTAATCAGCGGAATATAAAAACAAGACAAGTAACAAATGTAAAATGAGACACAGTTTATTTGAGAAAAAGTCGTCTTTAGCGTATATATAACCCAAGTCCGCGATTACATCCCAGTATGCAATAGGACTACAGACCTCTAAGGAAGTAAACAACTATGGCGGGACAGGGCCCCGCCATACCCTGAATGTACAAAACTATCTACAACAACAGGGAGATCATACCCAAAAGTCGAGCCTCGGGAGAAGATGGAGCTCCAGACACCAAAGAAAAGATCCTAAAACTGAGGATCCGCTACCTGCTTCCCTTTACCTGCGGCATGAACGCAGCCCCCCGAAGGAGGTCAGTACAACAGGTACCAAGTATGTGAAACTGTAAAGTACTTTAAAAGAAATCATACCATTTTAATAGCACTTCTACAAATATGTACGAAACAACGATGTAACGCACATAGTGCCACAGCATAACCAAAAGCAAAATAGATATAACATAACTGGTCTTTTCTAGGCCGCTAATGATCGAAGCAAGGCCAATCGCACATAGTATCATTATGCGAGCCTAATCCTAGAACTCCGCGATCGCATAGGTCACACGCGCACGCGTGAGGTATTCGCCGCGTCGGGGTAGCTAGCCCGCGGTATCCTCCGGACTCCGCGATCCGCATAGTCACATAGACGCGTAGTCACCGGACCGCATAAGGCACTCCTCGCGTCGGGATAATACACCGGAATGATCAATCCTGGAACTCCGCGACTCGCGTGGTCACGCGAACCGCATAGCCGTATAGACGCGTCAAGGGTGGCAAGCCCTCGGTATAACAAGTCGGGTATGTGATATAAGAACAAGATAACTGGGCTTAACGTTTAACAACGTAAGCACAACAAGAATATCCCCCTTACACAACATCACAAGACACTAACACGCGTAGCATCATAACATGTTTACTTATCAAACCATCTTACTACACTTTTCAGAAATCAATACAAGATTTTCATAAACAAATAAGTAAAACCATTCCTTTTATCTTTCTTAAGTCGTTATACCTAACTTCCCATAAAGCTAGTATAACTCTTAAGCTTTCTGTTTAAAAATCAAGTATTACTCTTCTTTCAAAAATGATTCATAATTCTTTTGAAATACTTCAAGGTTCTTATTATTTAGACTCAAGTCAACAGACGTCAAGTAAAACCATGTTCAGTTAACACACGTACGTCTACCGTACTATATATATACTTTAAAATATCATGCTCAAGAGGATAGGAATAATCACATACCTTCTCGGCGAAATCCACCTGCCAAGTCGAATATGTCGCGCGCAGAGTATCAACCTATAATAGTCAAATACTGTTATACCCCGTATTTCCAGAGTATGTACGGGAGGGCGTACGTATAAAAGTTTAAGCCTTAAGTTAGGCAAGGACCGAAAATTTTGTGCACAACACGCGAAAAGAATCGTTTTCCGACGAAACGTTTTCCAAACTTTGCGAAGGGAAAAATATGGCTATGTCATTAATAATTTTTGCGGATTTTTCCGAGAGATGAAATATTTTGGAGCAACGAGAGGGCGACACTTGTCACCCTCAAGTGGGTGGACGAAATGGTCTTCCATTGGCACGTTTTGCCTTTATTTTTTTGTCAAGGAGTTGGTAGGATATTTTGTGTGGTAGATGACCAAGTGGGACCCACACACACATGTCCTAATCTACACCCTCCACTTGCCCCCCCCCACTTGTCTTGATCTCGGCCATTGGTTGGCCTATAAATACCCCCCTTAGTTGATGAACTTCTTCATCCACACTTAGACATTTCTAAGTCTTAAAATCCCTTCCCCCCCTCTCTTGAGAGCTCTAGCCGAGAGCACCTCTCCCGCCCTTCCTAGTTATGCTAGCCGAAACCCCTCCCCCTTTGTGAGCCTTGGCCGAAACTACCCCCCCTTCCTAAAGTTGTTTCTCGTGAAGTACCCCCCCTTCCTAAAGTTGTTTCTCGTGAAGTACCCCCCCCCCCCCTTGGTAGAAAAGTATTCTTGAAGTATTGTTACTATTCCAAAATACCTTGGCCCAATACCTTGTAGTATTCCAAGGTTACACCTATACTAAAAGCCCAGAAATACTATTATACTTCCCTTCAGTCACAAAACGAAACCCTAAGGAAAATCTTCATAGCCGATTGAAGTTTTAAGAAGAAGTTGCGTAGAACTTCTAAGGGTTGTTTGGAGCGGGTTGGAGCACCCAGAGTAGGAGCTAAACGTTGCTCAGGATCGACATTTAAACTTGGATAATTTTGGGCTTATCGAGGTAAATACTCTTGTCCTTCTATTGTAATTGGAAATTACATACTGTAGTAGTATAGAAATGCATATAAGATACATAGAAGGATATTACAGAAGAGAATTGAACTGTAATAGAAGGATATTATAGAAGAAGATTAAACTGTACTTACATAGGACTGTATTTGCAGTAGACTTGTGTAGTTTAACGGGTAGGGAAGTGCTGCCCAATTTTTCCGTAGAATATTCTACAGAGTAGTCTAGACGTTGATAGACGTATATGGCCTTTATAGGTTGAATGTTCTGCGAGTAGCATGTTCTACTTGGAAGGTGGACAAGGCTAGTCGGGTTATAGCCGTGGAGCATTTTTCTAATAGTCGATAATCGTCGCGAGGTATGTGATTCTTCCTATCCTCTTGAGCATGATATTTTAAAAGAATATATATAGTATGCGGTGAGCGCATACGTGTTAACTAAACGTAGTTTTACGGCAATGTCTTTTGACTTAAGCCTGAATAATAAGAATCTTGAAGTATTTCAAGAGAATTAAGAAACCTTTTTTGAAAGAAGGATAATACTTGGTTTTGAAAGCATAAGAAGTTATACTAGCTTTATGGGAAGTTAGGTATAACGACTTAAGAGAGATAAAAGGAACGGTTTACTTAATTATTTATGAAAGCCTTATTGATTTCGGAAATGAGAATAAGTATCGAACAAACCACAGCAGCGCTAATAAAGGGAAATGTATTGACTAATAAAGTATTATTAAAACCAGTAGAAACCTCCATCTGTATAGAACCTAAGATGAGACAAAATGATATTACATTTCCTAGATCATGGCTGCTCTAATAAGATTGTTATGAACAAGAATAACCTACTCACACATAAGGAATATGTTTCTCAAATTGTTTTAAAGGAGAATTATATTAGTAAGTGATTAAAACTATGAACTACGAAACCTTTCGAAAATAAAAGACTCGAGTAATTGAACTTAGGCAAACTTGGACGTTTGGAAAAGAATGTTGTTACTTGATATTAAAAAGGAAAGCTGTTTGGGTTACTTAAAAAGATAGTCACTCTATTTTTGATACTACTGTATCGTGTGACTTTTGTGAAAGAAAGCGGATCTTTTAAAGAATTAATGTATGAAGTACTTTGGGGTTAAAACCCGAACTTGTTGTCATAAAATAGAAATTAACTTGGGTGAATAACTTGACTATGTTGGTTTGTGATAGCCTTGTAATACTTTCTTGATTGGTTTGATAAGTAATCATGTTATGATCTACGTGTGTTAGTGTCTTATGATGTTTGTGTAAAGGGTTTCCTTGTTGTGCTTATGTTGATTAACGATAAGCCGTTGTCTTTATTATATTATCACATACCCTCGACTTGATATACAGGGCTTGCCACCCGATGTGGTCTATACGGCATATGCGGTCTGTGTGACTATGCGAGCAGCGGTATGCTCGTGATTGATCATTCGGTGTTTTATCCCGATCACGGGGATGCCCTACGCGATGCAATGTGACTATGCGGTCTATGAGACTATGCGGACTGCGGGAGTCCAGGAGGGTACCGGGGGTTAGTTGCCCCCGATGCGAGAAATACCTCATGCGGGCCTATGTGTGGCTTTATCGCGAGCGGCGGTATGCTCAAGACTAGACGCGACATTGATCTTTGAGGCCAGCTTCGATCATGGTGCGGTCTAGAAAGACCCCGTGATATAGTTTTATAGCATTGTTGGTACTGTGGGTTTTAGTAGTCGGCTATGCCTTCGTAGTTACCCTGTACGGTTTTATTATGACACAGGTGGGACCTGGTGTTCATGTGTACTCCTTGGTGTTATTACATCATAGACTGCCGGCAGTGAGGAAGGTATTCCACGGGCATGATTGATGTGGTGGGCGTGAGACCCATTGTTGTATTTGAGTAATGACTTTGAGGGCGTGAGTCCCTGACTTGACGTGACTGCTTACATATTGTGTATCGTAAATTGGTTATCATATATGTCTTCTGTTTATATAGACTATTATGATTTCATTTACAGTATTTTCAGTTTCACATACTTGGTACCTGTTGTACTGACCTCCTTCGGGGGGCTGCGTTCATGCCGCAGGTAGAGGTACACCAGTCGTCGATCCTCGCTTTTAGGATCACAGTTCAACGTTTTGGGAAGCTCCGTTTCTCCGGAGGCTTACCTTTGATATAGTCCCCTGTTGTTGTAGGTACTTACATTCAGGGGTATGGCGGGGCCATGTCCCATCGTTGGTGTTGTAAAACTCTTAGAGGTCTGTTGTCCTGTTGTAAAGTTGGGATGTAACTGTTCATTCTTGAGATATTTATATACTTGCCGAAGGGCACTCTTTTATTTGATAAACTGTGTCTCTTTTACATTGGTTTCATGTCTTGTTTTATATTCCGCTGATTACTCTGATGTATGTCTACTTGGGTGCCCGGGGTAAGGCACCAGTCACGGGCCCGGGTTCGGGTCGTGACAAAAGTGGTATCAGAGCAGTTAATCCTCGGAAAGTGTCTACAGACTGTATCTAGTAGAGTCTTGATTATCGGTGTGTTGTGCACCACACCAATAATCAGGAGGCTATAGGATATTTAGGATTGGTTTCCATTCTTCTCACTCTGAGATCGTGCCTTAGAGCTGTGTTATAAGTTGGACCCCTCTAACGTATTTCTTTCCCTTACCGTTATGCCTCCGCGTAAGGCAACCCGGGCCCAGAAGGGCAAGGCAGCCGAGGGAGCTGCGAGTAGAGCACAGAGGGTTACTAGGGCACAGGCCCAATCATCACTTGGGGTGGTGCTTCATTCGGGGAGTTCTGCGACGTCACCAGCCCCAGCAGAGTCTAGCACAGCGGCAGAAGTTCCTACTGCGGCCATGAGATTTGAACCTTGGTTCCGACCGGCAAAGAGCGGTATAGATTGCAAAGAGACGACCCTGTTACTAGCTAGGGAGTTAGCAACCAGAGAGTATTTTAGGTATCGATTCATCACGGGTCTTAATGATTATTTAAGAGAGGGTTGTGCAAGAGTAGCTCTTCAGTCAGGCTTGAGCATGGCCTGTGTACGGGCTTATGCGCAGCAGGCCGAGAAACGTAAGGATCGACGGGTTAACCAAGATTGGTAACTTTCGAGATGAATCGCCTCAGCAGCAGATTAGATATGCGCCTCTACCAATGCAGAGTGTCCCTCCCCAGGGTTCAGGACGTTCGGAGTATGCAGGAGTTGGCCAGAACTCGTGGCTTCGGTTCCGGATATACATAGGTTCTAGCCAGCCGAGTTCAGTTTTTCCTCAGTGTTCACGATGTGACAGGCGTCATCCCGGGGAATGTCGTCTTTTTACTGGTACTTGTTATGCTTGCGGCCAGCAGGACCATTTTGCGAGAAATTGTCCGACCAAAGGTGGCGCGGACGTAGAGACTCGACGCCGAGGATGCGTGGCTAGTTCGGCACCTTCCTAGCTATGCGCCCGGTGGCGGATTGATTAGAACGACAAAGGGAGTGAAGCGGTAGATCTGAGTATATCCTTAAACCTCTGGAGATTAGTATGTGTGATAAGATGAGTATATCTTAAGTGTTATGTTCAGATAACATTGTGTTAATCATGGTTAGTTATCAGGGTAAGATTGGGGATAGGGAAAGTGTTAGCCTTAGATTTTTATACGTAGAGACCTTAGAGGCGAGACCATCTTGGGTAAAAGAGTAATGTTATCTTTGACCCTTATCTGAGTGCATTGTATCGTGAGCTATGTTTTTAGGATAAGTCCGGAGTAGTGTGAAATGAAAGAGGGTAGTTGATCTAAGAAGACCACTAGGTTTTCGTGACTTGATTGTGAGATTGTTCGGATCGGGAACAAGAGTTTCTTGCGATAGCGGGTCGGATTCTTGGACCGATTGCGGGTCAACCCGCGGCCTGTATTGTGGTGGGGTCAGTTCGAGGTGGTCCCGCCAGGTGGTGGGGTCACGAGGGTGTTAGGCCCAAGTTTAGTTAACCAGCGTACGAGTTCGTGGATGCGTTCGACCAGTAGTCGGGCCGAGGGGGTCAGTCCCTCTTGTCTTTCAGTCAAGACCGTTTACTCGGCAGAGGGTTATGCGAGATGTTATATCAGGAAGGTTGTAAGGCTGCACGAGGTGCCTACTTTCACCTTATGACAGGCAGTGGAGCCCAGGTTACGGCTATTTCTTTTTTCTGGAAGTTTTACCAGGCAAGGTTAGGAACTCAGGTGAGTCTCAGTATCGCATTCGCCCTCGGGCCAGTGTGTGGATTTCAGGGGTAGCTGTGAGGATTGTTGTCTCCTGTTGAGGGAGTGTTTTATAGCTACCATTTCAGCATTCGGGTGTCGCCTTATGAAGCCTTGTAGGGGCGGAAGTGTAAGTTGCCGGTCGATTGGTTCGATGTTGGCAAGGTTCAGATAGTTGGTTCATACGTGTTTCGGCAGGATGTGGATAGGGTGAAGCTTATCCAGAAGAGATTATTGGCAGCTCAGAGTCAACAGGAGTCGTGCGGATAATCGGCGACGACACTTAGAGCTCAGGTTGACGGTGGGTCTTCTTGAAGGTACCACCCGGAAAGGGTGTGACGAGTTTTGGAAAACAGAGGAAACTTAGCCCAAGTTACTTTGGGCCTTTGCAGATCATTTGGAAAATAGGCCAAGTTGCCTATAGGTTAGCATTGCTGTCCGACTTAGGAGGCAGTACGTCCGGTCTTTCATGTTGTTATGTTCGGAAAAGTATCGGAGATCCATCCAGAGTGTTCCCAGTTAATGATGATCAAGTTGGAGGTAGTAACCCAGAGATTTTGGAAAAAGAAGCAGAATCAGAAATGTGATAAGTTATGAGAATGAGTTCTAATGTACGAGAAGGGTACGACGAGTAAGGGAAGAAGCGAGCATGTGTTACGAGCATAGATGTGATCATTTCTTTTGTAAAGTGAAGGTGCGAAGGGAGTATATTTTAGACCTCGGGTGGGAGCTTTTGTAGTGATGGAAGTTGTCACGACCCGAACCCGGGCCCGTGACTGGTGCCTTACCCCGGGCACCCTAGTGATACAACATCAGAGAAAATCAGCGGAAATAAAAACATGAACATGAATTAAGAGACAAGATAAATAAACAGGCCAACCAAAACAGTTGCCTTCATCATATATACATAAATACCCGAACAATTATCCTTTTTACAAACCACACTTGTGATTACTCTGGACCTCTAAGATTTTTACAACTTTATGACGGGACAGGGCCCCGCCATACCCCTGAATGTATAAGAATCTACAGACTCAGGGTAACATACCAAAAGATAAGCCTCCGAAGAAATGGGGCTTCCCGACACGCTGAACTGTGGTCCTATGAGCGAGGTCCTGGCCGATGTACTTCCACTGCGGCGTAACGCGGCCCAGAAGGAGTCGATAACAGTACCAAGTATGAAGCGTAAAGGCGTAAATGAAATCATAATAGTCTATATAAAGCAGGAGACATGTATGATAACCAGATGAAATACGTGTCCCGACCCATCCCGTGGGACTCGGTGTATAATCAGATAAAATACGTGTCCCTGCCCATCTCGTGGGACTCGGTGTAAAATCAGATGGAATACGTGTCCCTGCCCATCTCGTGGGACTCGGTGTATAATCAAATGGGATACGTGTCCCTGCCCATCTCGTGGGACTCGGTGTATAATCAAATGGAATACGTGTCCCTGCCCATCTCGTGGGACTCGGTGTAGAATCAAATGGAGTACGTGTCCCTGCCCATCTCGTGGGACTCGGTGTAGAATCGTTCATAACAAATCAACCGGCCCTCTATCGAGAGACGCGGGGGTACAGAAATACAACAAAGGCTATCACAACAAACATAGGCAAGTTTCACAACAACAAGCATAGGCAAGTTATACACAACTCAAGTACTTTCATTTTATGCCAAAGTCCGGGTTTTAACCCTAAAGTACTACGTACGTTAATTTCCTTTTAAAGATCCATTTCTTTTACAAAGGTCACCCGATACCCGTAGTATAAAAATAGAGTGACTAACATTGTTAAGTAACCCAAAATGCTTTCTTTTGTAAAATCAAGTAACAACCTTATTTTCCAAACGTTCAAGTTTTCCTAATTTCGAATGCTCAAGTTTCTCATTTTAGAAAAGGTTTCGTAGTTCATAGTCTTAATCACTTAAGAATATAATTCTCTTTTAAACAATTTGAGAAACATATGTCTTATATGTGAGTAGGTTATTCTTGTTCAAAGTCAATCTTATTAAAGCAGTCATGATCTAGGAAATGTAATATCATTTTGTCTCATCTTAGCTTCTATGCAGATGGAGGTTTCTACTGGTTTTAATAATACTTAATTAGTCAAAACATTTCCCTTTGTTAACGCTGCAGTGGTTTGTCGATGCTCATTCTGATTTCCGAAATCAGTAAAACATTATTCCTTTTAAAAACCAAGTACTCATTGCTCACGAATGAGGTTTCACACTTTTTAACAAAATTCATATTAATTCAATTAAGTCAAGTCTCTTATCTTCTAAAAATCAGTAAACCATTCTTTTTATCACTCTTAAGACGTTATACCTAACTTCCCATAAAGCTAGTACAACTCTTATGTTTTCAAAGCCAAGTATTACTCTTCTTTCAAAAAGGTCTTTTTGAAACACTACACATCAAATCCGTTATAAGTCAAATCAGTTACCCTTCGAAACCACAAAGCATTTTCTTACCTACATAAAGCTGTTATAACCAACTTCCCATAAAGCCGTTATAACACTTTATGTTTCAAACAAATCAAATACATTGAACACGTACGCGTCACCGTACTACATAGTAATACACATATCATGCTCGAACAGATAGGAAGAGGTTCACATACCTCGCGACGATTATCGACTAATAGCAAAGTGCTCAGTACCTCAAACCGTCGGCTACTCCTTAAGCCAAGTAGATCACGCCATCGTAGTACTTCAACCTATAGAGGCCACAAGGCGCCTATTAACATCCTAGATCTCAATGTAGAATATTCTACGAAAATTCGTGACACTCCCACATGCAGCGTAAATCTCCTCTATCGAGTAGGCTACCAAGCCAACCGGGGTTAACACGCCTAACCGGACGTGTACACTTCCACTACACAGTAATGCTACACAAGTCTCATCTGATACCTATGTAATTACTGATTCGATTCTCTTCTTTAAATTCAGGCTTAAGTCGCAAGACATTGCAGTAAGTATTATCGAGCTTAAGTCAAAAGACATTGCCGCACAACTATGTTCAGTTCTATATATAGTATACTTAACTATATACTCCTACAACATGTAATTTCCAATTACAACAGAAGGTTAGGAATGTTTACCTCGATACGCCCAAAATTATTCGAGTTTATATGTCGATCTGAGCAAGGTTTAGCTCCTACTCAGTGCGCTCAGGCCCGCTCCAACCAACCCTTAGAAGTTCTAACCAACTTCTACTTATAACTTCAACTACGGGTGAAAATTTACTTAGGGTTTCGTTTTTGTAGTGAGGAAGTATAATAGTATTTTACGGGCTTTTGTATAAGTGTAACCTTGGGAAAACTACAAGGTATTTGGGCCAAGGTATTTGGGCATTATAACAATACTTGGAGAGTATTTCTATACCACAAAAGGGGGGTATTTATACGAGACAACTAGGCTAGGGGGGGGGGGTACCCCACGGCTAAACACCACAAAGGGGAGGGGGGTGTGGTGGACGAAAACAACAAGAGGGAGAGGGAGGGATTTTTCAAGATTTAGACAATTTTTGGATGAATAAGTTCATCAACTTAGAGGGGTATTTATAGGTCAAGAAATGGCCAACCAATGGCCAAGATCTATCCAAGTGTAAGGCAAGTGTAAGGTCAAGATGAAGCCATGTGTTTGTGGGTCCCACTTGCTCATCAACTACACAAAATATCCTACCTAACCCTTGACCACAATTTTTGCACAAAAAACGTGCCAACCTTCCCCTTTGGCCGTCCACTTCCTTCGAATGTGAGGGTGACACATGTCACCCTCCCGTTGGTCCAAAATGTTTCGTCTCTCGGAAAAATCCGCAAAAATTATTAATGACATAGCCGGAATTTTCCCTACGAAAGCTGTGGAAACGTTTCGTCGAAAACGACTCTTTTGGCACTTGTGCACAAATTTCAAACTATGCTTACTTTAAGGCTCAAATTATAATACGTGCGCCTCGTACATACTCGGAAATACGGTATAGCAGTGATTCCTCGTGGACTTGGATGTAAGTGTTTGCGCGTGTTGTATTGTGGCAGTGTGGCATGATTGTTTCGTAAGTACTGTGATGAAGACTATCTTGGCGCATGGTTGTTTTGAGACTTAGGAGGAACATTCGACGAATGTTTCTAAGGAGGAGAATGTTATACCCGTATTTCAGTATATGCGGGAGGCGTGCGTATAAAAGTTTAAGCCTTAAGTTAGGCAGGGCCAGAAAATTTTGTACAACACGCGAAAAGAATCGTTTTCCGACGAAACGTTTTCCAAACTTTGCGAAGGGAAAAATACGGCTATGTCATTAATAATTTTTGCGGATTTTTCCGAGAGATGAAATATTTTGGACCAACGAGAGGGCGACACTTGTCACCCTCAAGTGGGTGGACGAAATGGTCTTCCATTGGCACGTTTTGCCTTTATTTTTTTGTCAAGGAGTTGGTAGGATATTTTGTGTGGTAGATGACCAAGTGGGACCCATACACACATATCCTAATCTACACCCTCCACTTGCCCCCCCACTTGTCTTGATCTTGGCCATTGGTTGGCCTATAAATACCCCCCTTAGTTGATGAACTTCTTCATCCACACTTAGACATTTCTAAGTCTTAAAATCCCTTCCCCCTCTCTTGAGAGCTCTAGCCGAGAGCCCCTCTCCCCCTTCCTAGTTATGCTAGCGAAACCCCTCCTTTGTGAGCCTTGGCGAAACTACCCCTTCCTAAAGTTGTTTTTCGTGTAGTACCCCCCCTTGGTAGAAAAGTATTCTCCAAGTATTGTTACTATTCCAAAATACCTTGGCCCAATACCTTGTAGTATTCCAAGGTTACACCTATACTAAAAGCCCAGAAATACTATTATACTTCCCTTCAGTCACAAAACGAAACCCTAAGGAAAATCTTCATAGCCGGTTGAAGTTTTAAGAAGAAGTTGCGTAGAACTTCTAAGGGTTGTTTGGAGCGGGTTGGAGCACCCAGAGTAGGAGCTAAACGTTGCTCAGGATCGACATTTAAACTTGGATAATTTTGGGCTTATCGAGGTAAATACTCTTGTCCTTCTATTGTAATTGGAAATTACATACTGTAGTATAGAAATGAATATAAGATACATAGAAGGATATTACAGAAGAGAATTGAACTGTAATAGAAGGATATTACAGAAGAAGATTAAACTGTACTTCCATAGAATTTGTATTTGCGATGACTTGTATAGTTTAACGGGTAGGAAGTCTTGCCCAATTTTTCCGTAGAATATTCTCTGAGTATTCTAGACGTTGATAGACGTATATGGCCTTTATAGGTTGAATGTTCTGCGAGTAGCATGTTCTACTTGGAAGGTGGACAAGGCTAGCCGGGTTATAGCCGTGGAGCGTTTTGCTAATAGTCGAATATCGTCGAGGTATGTGATTCTTCCTATCCTCTTGAGCATGATATTTTAAAAGAATATATATAGTACGGTAGACGTACATGTGTTAACTGAACGTAGTTTTACGGCAATGTCTTTTGACTTAAGCCTGAATAATAAGAATCTTGAAGTATTTCAAGAGAATTAAGAAACCTTTTTGAAAGAAGGATAATACTTGGTTTTGAAAGCATAAGAAGTTATACTAGCTTTATGGGAAGTTAGGTATAACGGCTTAAGAGAGATAAAAGGCAGTTTACTTAATTATTTATGAAAGCCTTATTGATTTCGGAAATGAGAATAAGTATCGAACAAACCACAGCAGCGCTAATAAAGGGAAATATATTGACTAATAAAGTATTATTAAAACCAGTAGAAACCTCCATCTGCATAGAAGCTAAGATGAGACAAAATGATATTACATTTCCTAGATTATGGCTGCTCTAATAAGATTGTTATGAACAAGAATAACCTACTCACACATAAGGCATATGTTTCTCAAATTGTTTTAAAGGAGAATTATATTAGTAAGTGATTAAAACTATGAACTACGAAACCTTTCGAAAATAAAAGACTCGAGTAATTGAACTTAGGCAAACTTGGACGTTTGGAAAAGAATGTTGTTACTTGATATTAAAAAGGAAACTGTTTCGGGTTACTTAAAAAAGATAGTCACTCTATTTTTGATACTACGGGTATCGTGTGACTTTTGTGAAAGAAACGGATATTTTTAAAGAATTAATGTATGAAGTACTTTGGGGTTAAAACCCGAACTTGTTGTCATAAAATAGAAAGTACCTTGGGTGAATAACTTGACTATGTTGGTTTGTGATAGCCTTGTAATACTTTCTTGATTGGTTTGATAAGTAATCATGTTATGATGCTACGTGTGTTAGTGTCTTATGATGTTTGTGTAAATGGGTTTCCCTTGTTGTGCTTATGTTGATTAACGATAAGCCGTTGTCTTTATTATATTATCACATACCCCATTGACTTGATATCACAGGGCTTGCCACCCTTGATGCGGGTCTATCGGCTATGCGGTCTGTGTGACTATGCGAGAGCGGTATGCTCGTGATTGATCATTCCGGTGTTTTATCCGTCGCGGGGATGCCTATGCGCTCTGTGTGACTACGCGGTCTATGAGACTATGCGGACGCGGAGTCGAGGAGAGTGCAGGGGTTAGCGCCCCGTCGAGGAATACCTCATGCGGGCCTATGTGTGGCTTTATGCGGAGGCGGTATGCTCCAGACTAGACGCGCATTGATATCGAGGCGAGTGGCGGCTTCGATCATGTAGTGCGGTCTAGAAAGACCCGTGATATAGTTTTATAGCATTGTTGGTGCGTGGGTTTTAGTAGTCGGCTATGCCTTCGCACTTACCGTGACGGTTTTATTATGACACAGTGGAACACGGTGTTCATGTGTACTCCTTGGTGTTATTACATCATAGATGCCGGCGATGAGGAAGGTATTCCACGGCATGATTGATGTGGTGGCGTGAGACCCATTGTTGTATTTGAGTAATGACTTTGAGGCGCGAGTCACGACTTGGCGTATCGCTTACATATTGTGTATCGTAAATTGGTTATCATATATGTCTTCGCTTATATAGACTATTATGATTTCATTTCTGATATTTTCGATTTCACATACTTGGTACTGTTATCGACCTCGCCCGGAAGTGCGTTCATCTGCGCGGTAGAGGTACACCAGTCGTCGATCCTCGCTCTTAGGATCACATTTCAGCGTTTTGGGAAGCTTCGTTTCTCCGGAGGCTTATCTTTGGTATAGTCCCCTGTTGTTGTAGGTACTTACATTCAGGGGTATGGCGGGGCACTGTCCCGTCGTTGGTGTTGTAAAACTCTTAGAGGTCTGTAGTCCTGTTGTAAAATTGGGATGTAACATTTCATTCTTGAGATATTTATATACTTGCTGAAGGGCACTCTTTTATTTGATAAACTGTGTCTCTTTTACATTGGTTTCATGTCTTGTTTTATATTCCGCTGATTACTCTGATGTATGTCTACTTGGGTGCGGGGTAGGCACGATCACGCCCGGTTCGGTCGTGACAAATACGTCTATCAACGTCTAGACTACTCAGAGGATAATCTAAGCGAAGGTTCTCTATTCTACGGAAAATCGGGGCGACCTTCCTACCGTAAACTATACAAGTCATCAGTAAATACAATCCTATGTAAGTCTGATTCAATCTTCTTTAATTCTTACGATGTGATTACGATTCAATTCTCTTACGTAATACCCTTCTATGTAATTACATTCAATTCTCTTCTTTAATATCCTTCATGTAATTCTGATTCAATTCTCTTCTTTAATATCCTTCTATGTATTTTATACCTATTTCTATACATCTACAGTATGTATTCTTCAATTACAATAGAAGGATAGGATTATTATTTACCTCGATAAGCCCAAAATTATCCAAGATATAAGTCGATCCTGAGCAAGGTTTAGCTCCTAATCTGAACGCTCCAATCCGCTCCAAGAAACCCTTAGAAGTTTCTACACAACTTCTACTACTTCAACCAACTATGAAGTTTCTCCTAGGGTTTCTTTTAGTGACTAATGGAAGTATAGTAGTATTTACCGGGCTCTAAGTATAGAGGTGACTTGGAAATACTATAAGGGATTGGCTAAGGTATTTTGGAGTAGTAACTATACTTGAAGACAACTTTCTACCAAGGGGGTGTTTCACTAGGGCTTTCAAGAGGAGATGGTGTTTGGGCGAGAGCTCTTGGGAGAAGGGAGTTTTGAGACTTGGAAGATAATTTGTGGATGAAGAATTCTTCAACTAAGGGGGGGTATTTATAGGACCACCAATGGTCAAGATGAAGGCAAGTGGAGGGCAAATGGATGGTGGAGATTTGCACATGTGTACCCTTATCCATCTACCACACAAATATCACAAAATATCCTACCTAACCTTGACCAATGTTTAAGGCCTTTAACTTGAAAAAAACGTGCCAAGGAATGCACACCATTGCCGTCCACTTGAGGGTGACAAGTGTCGCCCTCTCGTTGGTCCAAAATATTTCATCTCTCGGAAAAATCCGCAAAAAATATAAATGTCGCAGCCGTAATTTTCCCTTCGCAAGTCTTGGAAAACGTTTCGTCGGAAAACAATTCTTTTCGTGGGTTGTGCACAAATTTTCGTCCTATGCCTAACTTTAAGGCTAAACTTTTATACGTACGCCCTCACGTACATACTCTGGAAATACGGGGTATAACATTCTTCCCTCCTTAGAAACATTCGTCCCGAATGTTCCTTCCCAAGACAGATAACGATAAGGTTCTTTATAACTTAAACAGTTTGCAAATGCCACACATGGCCACAATACAACACTTAAGCAAATATGACAATGAAAATTTACAAGTAGGAAAGTGAGTTACCTGGAGGTGTGGGGAATAGGTGAGGATACTTCTGCCTCATGTCCTCCTCAGCTTCCCACGTCATCTCCTCCCTGAGCTCGTTCCGCCACAAGACTTTGACGGAAGCCACGTCCTTGGTCCGCAGACGCCTAACCTGACGATCGATTATCGCTATGGGAATCTCCTCATACGATAACCCCTCGGTCACCTGGACATCGTCAATCGGGTGCACCCTAGATGGATCCCCGATACATCTCCTCAGCATAGAAACATGAAAAACCGGATGCACTGCCTCAAGGTCGGACGGCAGATCCAACTCATAGGCAACCTTGCCTACCCTGCGGACAATCTGATACGGCCCAATGTACCTTGGGCTGAGTTTCCCTTTCTTCCCGAATCTTATCACACCCTTCATGGGTGACACCTTCAGGAAAACCCAATCATCAACCTCGAACTCCAGATGCCGACGACGATGATCTGCATATGACTTTTATCGACTCTGAGCTGTCATTAGCCGCTCCTGGATAAGCTTCACCTTATCCATCGCCTCAGACGTGCTGGTCCTACTAATCGCACCTCGCTTACATCAAACCAGCCTATCGGCGATCGCACTTCCTCCCATACAAGGCCTCATAAGGCGCCATCTGAATACTGGAGTGGTAGCTATTATTGTACGCAAACTCAACTAGAGGCAAATGATCCTCCCGGCTACCCCTGAAGTCAATAACACAAAGCTCGCGGATATCCTCGAAGTGCGGATAGTGCGCTCTGCTGTCCGTCTGCGAGGATGGAATGCGATTCTCGTGCTCACTGCGTCCCTAATCCTTCGGAAGGACCTCCGAAGTTAGCGTAACCGGGCTCTTACATGCGATATGATAGAAATTGGGACCCGTGCGATCGACGATCTCTGATGTAAAGTGCGGCATAATCCTCGGTGAAAGGTCGTCCTGACGGGAAGAAAGTGGGCTGATTTCGTCAGCCTGTCGACGATAACCGAAATAGAATCATGTTTCCTCGGAGTGCGAGGTAACCCTGTGATAAAGTCCATGTTGATCACCTCCCACTTCTAGGTCGGGATCTCTATCGTCTGCAACAAACCACCAGGCCTCTGGTGCTCTACCTTCACCTGCTGACAACACGGGCACTGAGCCACAAACTCTGAAACGTCCCCCTTCAAGCCATCCCACCAATACACAGATCTGAGGTCGTGGTACATCTTGGTCGACCCCGGATGGATAGAGTAACGCGCACTGTGCTTCCTCGTAACTCGCGAAGTCTCAAACATCCGGAACACACAACACGGCCTCAAACCTTAGCACCCAGTGGTGCTACCTCAAAAGGACCCTTCCCCTCACGAAGAGCCGTATCACGATACCGCGTCAAAACCGGATCCTCAAACTGTTGCCTCTTCACCTCCTCGATGATGGAAGACTCGGCAACCTCTCGAAATCGAACCCCACTGCTATCAAAATCAATCAATCGGACTCCAAGGCTCGCTAACTGATGCAAATCGCGAACCATGCCCCTCCCCTCTGGCTGCACATCTGATAGGCTACTGTCACGACCCGTTCCGGGGCCCGTGACTGGTGCCTTACCCGGACACCCAAGTAGTCATACATCAGAGATATCAGCGGAATATAAAACAAGACATGAAACAATATAAATGTGACACAGTTTCTGGGGAAAAGTTGCCTTTCGGCATATATATATAAATACCCAAAATGAACAGTTACAACCCAACTTTACAACAGGACTACAGACCTCTAAGAGTTTATAACAACAATGGCGGGACAGGGCCCCGCCATACCCCTGAATGCAAATACCTACAACGACAGGGGACCATACCAAAATGCTAAGCCTCCGGAGAAACGGAGCTTTCCCAACGCTGAAACGGTGATCCTAAGAACGGGGATCAACAGTAGGAGTACCTCTACCTGCGGCATGAACGCAGCCCCCCGAAGGAGGTCAGTACAACAGGTACCAAGTATGTGAAACTGTAAAGTACTTTAAATGAAATCAAAGTATTTAAAACCATTTGCAAATACAATTAGTTCAATTTGCACATAGTGCCATATCACAAACAAGAGCAATAATAGGTAAATTGTAACAGGTCTTTCCTAGGCCGCGAATGATCGAAGCAAGGCCAATCGCCCATAGTATCATTATGCATGCCTAACCCTGGACTCCGCGATCGCATAGGTCACACATAGACCCGCATGAGGTATTCCTCGCGTGGGGTAGCTAACCCGGTACCACTCGCGGACTCCGCGATCCGCATAGTCTCAATAGATCGCGTAGTCACCGCGACCGCATAGGCATCCCCGCGTCGGGCTAAAGCACCGGAATGATCAATCCTCGAACTACCGACTCGCGATAGTCACACAGACGCATAGCCGTATAGACCGCATCAAGGGTGGCAAACCCTCGGTATAACAAGTCAAGGGGGTATGTGATATAATAACAGTACAACAGTCCTAACGTTTAACAACGTAAGCACAACAAGAATAACATCACAAGTCACTAACACACGTAGTATCATAACATGGGTACTTACCAGCAAAACATAGACAAGCTAACCACACAAGGTACTTTAATGTTTACGTTAGCAAAACCAAGTTATAACTCCAAAGTACTACATACATTAATTCTTTAAGAGATCCATTTCTTTTATAAAGGTCACCCGATACCCGTAGTAATAGAGTGACTAACATTTTTAAGTAAACCAGAACACTTTCCTTTTTAAAATCAAGAAACAACATTCTTTTCTAAACGTTCAAGTTTGCCTAATTTCAATTACTCAAGTCTTTTATTTTAGAAAGGTTTCATAACTCATAGACTTGATCATTTAAAACGTAATCTCTTTTTAAAACAAGTTGAGCAATATGCCTTAGGTGTGATTAGGTTTATTCTCGTTTATAACAATCTTATTAAAGCAGCCATGATCTAGGAAATGTAATATCATTTTGTCTCATCTTAGCTTCTATGCAGATGGAGGTTTCTACTGGTTTTAATAATACTTTATTAGTCAATACATTTCCCTTTATTAGCGCTGCTGTGGTTTGTTCGATACTTATTCTCATTTCCGAAATCAGTAAAACATTATTCCTTTTACAAACCAAGTACTCATTACTCACGAATGAGGTTTCACACAAAAACTCATATTAATTTATTTAAGTCAAGTCTCTTATCTTTTAAGATCAAGTCTCTTAACTTCTAAAATTTATAAACCATTCTTTTTATCACTCTTAAGTCGTTATACCTAACTTCCCATAAAGCTAGTATAACTTCTTAAGCTTTCAAAACCAAGTATTATCCTTCTTTCAAAAAGGTTCCTTAATTCTCTTGAACTACTTCAAGATTCTTATTTTTCAGGCTTAAGTCAAAAGACATTGCCGTAAAACTATGTTCAGTTAACACACGTACGTCTACCGTACTATATATATATTCTTTTAAAATATCATGCTCAAGAGTATAGGAAGAATCACATACCTTCTCGGCGAAATCCACCTGCCAAGTCGAATATGTCGCGCGCAGATAATCAACCTATAATAGTCAAATACGTCTATCAACGTCTAGACCATTCGTCAGATTCTAATCGGAGGGTTCTCTATTCTACGAGAAAATTGGGCAACTTCCCTACCCGCCAAGCTACTCAAGTCTCAGTAAATACGATCCCATGTAATCTGATTCAATTATTCTTCTTTTATACCCTTCTCTCGTGATAACGTTCAATTCTATTCTTTAATGCCCTTCTAAGTATCTTATACTCAAGTCTTAACTATTCCTACATGTAATATCCAATTACAATAGAAGGACAAGAGTATTTACCTCGATAAGCCCAAAATTATCCAAGTTAATGTCGATCCTGAGCAACGTTTAGCTCTACTCCGAGTGCTCAATTCGCTCAAGAAACCCTTAGAAGTTCTACCCAACTTCTACTTAATACTTCAACTACTTATGAAGATTTTTCCAAAGGGTTTGCTTTTTGGCTAAAGGAAAGTATAGTAGTATTTTTCGGGCTTTTCGTATAGAGGGTACTTGGAAATACTACAAAGGTTTTGGGCTAGAGTATTTTTGGCATTATAACAATACTTGGAGAAGTATTTCTCAACCAAAGGGGGGGGGTGTTTCACGAGAACAACACTCAAGAGAGGGGGGGTAGGTTTCGGCTAGCACCCCTAGGAGGGGGGGGGGGGGGTACTTTCGGCCAAGAGGGAGGGGGCTCTCGGCCAAGGGGCCTCACAAAGGGGGGGAGGGGTAGGCTTGGACGAGACACTACACTAAGGGGGAGAGAGCTTTCAAGACTTAGAAATTATTTTAGGATGAAGAAGTCTTCAAGTTAGGGGAGTATTTATAGGCCAACCAATGGCCAACCAATGGCCAAGATGAAGCCAAGTGCAAGGCAAGTGTAGGGTGAGGATTCACCCAGGTGCCCTTTGTTATACCCCGTATTTCCAGAGTATGTACGTAAGGACGTACGTAGAAAATTTGAACTTTTACATAGGCTTGGCCGAATTAACTTTGTTCACAACACCCGTTTAGAGTCGTTTTTCGACGAAACGTTTCCACAGCTTTCGTAGGGTAAATTACGGCTATGTCATTTTTATTTTTTGCGGATTTTTCCGAGAGACGAAACATTTTGGACCAACAAGAGGGCGACACTTGTCACCCTCTCATTGGAACACCTTGGGCGGTAATAGTGGTGGCCGAAAGTGTGGCCTTTGTGGTCACGGGTTGGTAGGATATTTTTGTGTTAGTTGGCTAGTGTGCACTTGGCAAGATCTTGGCCCTACACTTGCCTTGCACTTGGCAAGATCTTGGCCATTGGTTGGCCTTGGCTTGTCCTATAAATACCTCTCCTTTGAAGACTTCTTCATCCATAAATTTGCCTAAGTCTTGAAAGCTCTCTTTCTCCCCCTTGTGAGGCCTTAGCGAGAGCCACTCTGCCCCCTTTGGCGAGAGTCCCCTAGTGGGGTAGGCGAGGTAGACACCCTCCTCGGGGGTGCTAAAGTGGGGTACCACTAGCCTAGTAGTTTTCGTATAAATACCCCCCCTCTTGTTAGAAATACTCTCAAAAGTATTGTTATAATGCCCAAATTACCTTAGCCATATACCTTGTAGTACTCTAAGGTTATACCTTTACAAAAAGCCCAGTTATACTATTATACTTCCCGTCAGTCACAAAACCGAACCCTAAGTAAATCTTCACCCGTAGTTGAAGTTATAAGTAGAAGTTGGTTAGAACTTCTAAGGGTTGTTTGGAGCGGGTCGGAGCGCACGGAGTAGGAGCTAAACCTTGCTCAGGATCGACATTTAAACTCGGATAATTATGGGCTTATCGAGGTAATTATCTTGCCCCCCTATTGTAATTGGAAATTACATGTTGTTAGATTATATAGTTGAAGTATACTATATATAGTACTGAACGTTGTTATCGGCAATGTCTTTTGACTTAAGCCTGAATAATAAGAAACCTTTTCGAAAGAAGAGTACTGAACTGTAATTACATAGGACTGTATTACAGTAGACTTGTGTAGCTTTTCTGTGGGGTAGAATTGTGCACGTCCGGATTAGACGTATAACCCCCCCCCCTGGTTGGCTTGGTAGCCGGCCCCAATAGAGGAGGAGATTTACGCTGTTGCGGGGGGGGGAGGTGCTGCCGAATTTTCTGTAGAATGTTCTACGATTAGACCTAAATGTTAATAAGCGCCTTGTGGCCTTATAGGTTGAAGTACTACGTATGGCGCGATCTACTTGGCTTAAGGAGTAGCCGACGGTTGGAGGTACTTGGAGCGTTTTGCTATTAGTCGATACTCGTCGCGAGGTATGTGAACCTCTTCCTATCTCTTCTAGCATGATATGTGTGAACTATGTAGTACGGTGAGCGTCATGTGCTAAATGTATTTGATTGGTTTAAAACATAAAGTGTTATAACGGCTTTATGGGAAGTTGGTTATAACAGCTTTATGTTGGTAAGAAAATACTTGTGGTTTTTAAAAGGTAACTGATTTGAACTATAACTGGCTTGTTATGTGTTAATAAAGAACTTGAAGTATTTCAAAAGATTTTTGAATCATTTTGAAAGAAGAGGTAATACTTGATTTTTTAGAAAACTTAAGAGTTATACTAGCTTTATGGAAAGTTAGGTATAACGGCTTAAGAATGTTTTCTTGATTTTGGAAATCAGAATGTGTATCGACAAACCACTGCAGCGTTAATAAAAGGAAATGTTTTTAATAATTAAGTATTATTAAAACCAGTAGAAACTTCCATCTGCATAGAAGCTAAGATGAGACAAAATGATATTTCCTAGATCATGGCTGTTGTAATAAGATTGTTATAAACAAGAATATCCTACTCACATATAAGGCTTATGTTTCTCAGATTGTTTAAAGGAGAATTATATTCTTAAATGAATAAGACTATGAACTACGAAACCTTTCTAAAATGAGAAACTTGAACATTGGAAATTAGGCAAACTTGAACATTGGAAAGAATGTTGCTACTTGATTTTACAAAGAGAAGTAATTGATTTACTTTAAAAGATAATCACTCTATTGTTATATACCACGGGTATTGTGTGACTTTTGTGAAAGTAACATATCTTTAAAGAGTTATTGTATAAAGTACTTTGGGGATAAAAACCGATCTCGTTAATCATATAGTAGAAAGTACCTTATGTGTGAATAACTTGATTGTATTGGTTTGTGATAGCCTTGTAATACCTTCGTGTTGATTTGATAAGTAATCATATTAGGATGCTACGTGTGTTAGTATTACGTGATGTTTGTGTAAAGGGTTTTCCTCGATTGTGCTTATGTTGTTTAAACGATAAACCGTTATGTTGGTATTATACCACTCACCGTGTTCCGGGGTTAAGCTGCCCTCCGACGCGGGGTAGACTCGGTGATGCAGGACCATGATTCGAGAATACCTCATGCGGGTCGGGGCCTATGCGAGCTACGAGTTCGAGGTTAGTGTGCGGCCTTTATGGTTATGCGGTCATGTGGCCATGCGACTGCGAGTCCAGGCGATGTCGGGAGTAGCTACCCTCGATGCGGGTTATACCTCATGCGGGCCTATGAGATTGGCCTATGCGGAGTGCGGGAGTTCGAGGCTAGACGCGCGCATTTGATATTGCGAGCGGCGACGGCTTTGATCATGTGGTCTGCAGACAGATATCATGATCTGATTATGACCTTGTTAGTCTGCGGGTGTTAGTAGTCGGCTATGCCTTCGTACCACCTGTCTTGTTTTATTTGGACACGGTGGGACTGCTGTTCATGTGTATTTCTTGGTGCTTTTCTATCATTGGCTAGGCGGTGAGGAAGGTATTCCACGGGCATGATTGGTGTTGTGGGCGTGAGACCCATTGTTATATTGGAGTGATGACTTTGAGGCGTGAGTCCCGACTAGACATATCGCTTATTTATTGTGAATCGTAGTTTGGTTATCATACATGTCTCTGCTTGTATAGACTATTATGATTTCATTCTGATATTTGATTTCACATACTTGGTACTGTTATCGACCTCCTTGAAGTGCGTTCATGCCGCAGTTGAGGTACACGATTGTTGATCCTCGCTCTTAGGGTCACGATTCAGCGTTTGGGAAAGCTCAAACCTCGGAGGCTTATCTTGGTATAGTCCTGTTGTTGTAGGTGCTTACATTGAGGGTATGACGGGCCCCGTCCGTCGTTGTTGTCATATCATTCGTAGAGGTGCATGTAATCTTGTTGTGGGCGGGGTTTGTAAAAGGATTAAAGCTGTTCATTTGGAAAGAGTTGTTATTTATATATACGTGATGTCGTTTTTGGTTAGCTTTGTCTTCTTATTTCCTTTGTCTTACATTGATTTCATGTATGTGTTTTATGTTCGTGATTACTCGATGTTGTATCACTAGGGTGCCCGGTAAGGCACGATCCACGGGCAGGTTGGTCGTGACAAAAGTGGTATCGAGCGATTAATCCTCGGAAAGTGTCTGAGACCGTATCGATGGAGTCTTGATTATCGGTGTGTTGTGCACCACACCATAATCGAGGAGGCTATAGGATATTTAGGATTGGTTTCTATTTCTTCTCACTCGAGATCGTGCCTTAGAGCGTGTTGTAAGTTGGACCTCTAACGTATTTCTTTCCACCGCTTATGCCTCGCGTAGGGCAACCGGGCAGGAGGCAAGGCGGCCGAGGAGTTGCGAGTAAATCTGAGAGAGGTTACGTGGGCACAGGCCCAATTATCACTTTGGGTGGTGCTTCATTCGGGAGTTCTGCGACGTCACTAGCCCAGAGAGTTTAGCGGCGGCGATTCCTCTGCGGCCATGACATTTGAACCTTGATTCCACGGCCAGGAGCAGAGAATATAGATTTCAAGGCGACCACATTACTAACTATGAATTTGACTACAGAGTATACCGATGTACGCGAGTCTTGATGAATATCAACGAGAAGGTTGTGCAAGAGTAAGTTCTTGATTGAAGCTTGAGCATGGCACGTATGCGGGCTTATGCAGCGGCCGAGAAAGCGTAGAGATCGGCGGGTTAACGAGGGCGGCGAAGAGGGCGAGTAGCAAGGTCCTTGGTAACTTGCGGCGAGTCGCCTCGCCAGAGATTAGATTATGCGCATCCACGGTGCGAATGGTCCTCCACAGGGTTCGGGGCGTTGGTATGCGAGGAGTTGGTCGAGCTCGAGCTTAGGTTCCGATCCTGCGAAGGTTCGGCCATCCGGATTGATTTTCTCGGTGTTCGCGGTGTGGCGGCGCCATCTCGGGAATGTCGTCTTTTAGTTGGTACTTGTTGTACCTATGACCGTCAGGGTCTGATGTTGAAAGAGTGTCCTTGCGGGAGGACTTATCCTTCAGGATCGGTGGGTAGTTCGTCATCTTCCTTAGCTATGCGCCTGCAGGCGAGGTTTGATTAGACGACTAAGGGAGTGAAGCGGTGAATCTGAGATAGATCTTTAACCCTCAGGGTTTAGTATGTGTGATAAGGTGAGTATACCTTAAGTGTTATATTCGATAGCATTGTGTAAATGGTGATTAGAAATCTTGGTTAGTTAACCAAGTAAGATTTGGGGGATAGAGAAAGTGTGAGCCTTAGAGTTTTATACGTAGAGACCTTAGAGGTAAGGCCATCTCGAGTAAAAGACGTATGTTTATGTTTGACCCTTATAGGAGTGCATAGTGCCGCGTGAGCTATGTTCTGGGATAAGTCACGAGTAGTGTGGCATGAAGAGGGTAGTTGAGCTAAGAAGACGCTAGGTTTTATAACGTGATTAGTGAGTGTTTTCCTTCGGAGAGCTAGCGTTTAGCGCGTTGCCGGGTCGGGTTGAGGCCACGTTGCGGGTCAACCCGCGGCATGTTTGGTGGTGGGGTCAGTTTGTGGTGGTCCCGCCTTGTGGTAGGGTCACGAGGGTGTTAGGCCCGAGTTTAGTTAACCAACGTATGAATTCGTGGATGCATTCGACCAGTAGTCGGGCCGAGGAGGTCAGCCGTCTTGTCTTCTAGCAAAGACCGTTTACTCGGCAGAGGGTTATGCGAGATGATATATCAGAAAGGTTGTAAGGCTGCACGAGGTGCCTACCTTCACCTTATGGCAGACAGTGGAGCCCAGGGTACGGCTGTTTTTGGTTTCTGGAAGTTTTTACCAAGCAGGGTTAAGAACTCAGGTGAGTCTCGGAATCGCATTCGCCCTCGGGCCAGTGCGTGGATTTCAGGGGTAGTTGTGGGGATTGTTGTCTCCTGTGGAGGGAGTATTTAAGCTACCATTTCAGTGTTCGGATGTCGCCTTATAAAGCCTTGTAGGGGCGGATGTGTAAGTCGCCGGTCGATTGGTTCGATGTTGGCAAGATTCAAATAGTTGGTTCAGGCTTGTTCCAGCAGACTGTGGATAGAGTAAAGCTTGTCTAGAAGAGGTTACGGCGGCTCGGAGAAATCGTGCGGATAATCGGCGGCACGCTTAGAGTTGAGTTGACGGTCGGTCTTCATGAAGGTACCACCCCGGTTTGGGTGTGACGAGTTTTGGAAAACAGAGGGAACTTAGCCCGAGTTACTTTGGGCCCTTTGAGTTCATGTGAAGAATAAGCCAGGTTGCCTATATGTTAGCATTTGCCGTCCGACTTAGGAGGCAGTACGTCCGGTCTTTCGTATTGTTATGATCGGGAAAGTATCGGAGATCCATCCAGAGTGTTCCCAGTTAATGATGACCACGTTAGAGATAGTAACCCAGAGTTTTGGAAACTGAAGCAGTATCAGAAATGTGGTAAGAGTTCGAGTGTACGATAGCCTCAGGGATCGCATACAACCCGATACCATCTGTTGAGTCGCCAGATTGACACTAGAACCTCGCGGCAAAGTGACAAAAGTGGTATCACGACGAGTAAAGGGAGAAGCGAGCATGTATTGCGAGCAGAGATGTGACCATTTCTTTTGTTTGGAAAAAGTGTGGAGGAAGTATATTTTAGACCCCGGAGAGAGGTGTTTGTGGTGATGTTAGAGGTGATTCCTCGTGGACTTGGATGTAAGTATTTTGCGCAGTTGTTTCTATGGCCATTTGTGACAGGATTGTTCTCGTAAGCATAGTAGTGAAGACTATACCGGCGCGCGTTTGTTTTGAGACTTAGAAGGAACATTCGGGACGAATGTTTCTAAAGAGGGGAGAATGTTATACCCTGTATTTCCAGAGTATGTACGTAAGGACGTACGTAGAAAATTTGAACTTTTACATAGGCTTGGCCTAATTAACTTTGTTCACAACACCCGTTTAGAGTCGTTTTTCGACGAAACGTTTCCACAACTTTCGTAGGGTAAATTACGGCTATGTCATTTTTATTTTTTGCGGATTTTTCCGAGAGACGAAACATTTTGGACCAACAAGAGGGCGACACTTGTCACCCTCTCATTGGAACACCGGTGGTGGTAAAGTGTGGCCTTTGTGGTCAAGGTTGGTAGGATATTTTTGTGTTAGTTGGCTAGTGTGCACTTGGCAAGATCTTGGCCTACACACTTGCCTTGCACTTGGCAAGATCTTGGCCATTGGTTGGCCTTGTCATCTATAAATACCTCTCCTTTGAAGACTTCTTCATCCATAAATTTGCCTAAGTCTTGAAAGCTCTCTTTCTCCCCCTTGTGAGGCCTTGGCGAGAGCCCTCTCCCCCTTTGGCCGAGAGTCCCCACAGTGGGGTAGGCCGAGGTGAGACACCCCTCCAGGGTGCTAGTGGGTACCCCACTAGCCTAGTAGTTTCGTATAAATACCACTCTTGTTAGAAATACTCTCAAAGTATTGTTATAATGCCCAAATTACCTTAGCCGTATACCTTGTAGTATTCCAAGGTTATACCTTTACAAAAAGCCAGTTATACTATTATACTTCCCGTCAGTCACAAAACCGAACCCTAAGTAAATCTTCACCCGTAGTTGAAGTTATAGGTAGAAGTTGGTTAGAACTTCTAAGGGTTGTTTGGAGGCGGAGTCGGGCCTTGAGTAGGAGCTAAACCTTGCTCGGGATCGACATTTAAACTCGGATAATTATGGGCTTATCGAGGTAATTATCTTGCCCACTATTGTAATTGGAAATTACATGTTGTTAGATTATATAGTTGAAGTATACTATATATAGTCTTGACGTTGTTATCGGCAATGTCTTTTGACTTAAGCTGAATAATAAGAAACCTTTTGAAAGAAAATCTTGAATTGTAATTACATAGGGTGTATTCAGATGAGACTTGTGTAGCTTTTCGTAGGGTAGAATTGTGCGTCCGGATTAGGCGTATAACCCTCTGGTTGGCTTGGTAGCGGCCCCGATAGAGGAGGAGATTTCTGTTGTTGCGGGGAGAGTCTTTGCGAATTTTACGTAGAATGTTCTACGATTAGACCTAAATGTTAATAAGCGCCTTGTGGCCTTATAGGTTGAAGTACTACGTATGGCGCGATCTACTTGGCTTAGGAGTAGCCGCGATTGGAGGTACTTGGGCGTTTTGCTATTAGTCGATACTCGTCGCGAGGTATGTGAACCTCTTCCTATCTCTTCTAGCATGATATGTGTGAACTATGTAGTGCGGTGACGTCATACGTGCTAAATGTATTTGATTGATTTAAAACATAAAGTGTTATAACGGCTTTATGGGAAGTTAGTTATAACAACTTTATGTTGGTAAGAAAATACTTGTGGTTTTAAAAGGTAATCGATTTGAACTATAAGCGGCTTGTTATGTGTTAATAAAGAACTTGAAGTATTTCAAAAGATTTTGAATCATTTTGAAAGAAGAGGTAATACTTGATTTTTTAGAAAACTTAAGAGTTATACTAGCTTTATGGAAAGTTAGGTATACGGCTTAAGAATGTTTCTTGATTTTGGAAATCGAATGTGTATCGACAAACCAACTGCGGCGTTAATAAAGGAAATGTTTTAATAATTAAGTATTATTAAAACCGAGAAACTTCCATCTGCATAGAAGCTAAGATGAGACAAAATGATATTTCCTAGATCATGGCTGCTGTAATAAGATTGTTATAAACAAGAATATCCTACTCACATATAAGGCTTATGTTTCTCAGATTGTTTAAAGGAGAATTATATTCTTAAATGAATAAGACTATGAACTACGAAACCTTTCTAAAATGAGAAACTTGAACATTGGAAATTAGGCAAACTTGAACATTGGAAAAGAATGTTGCTACTTGATTTTACAAAGAGAAGTAATTGATTTACTTTAAAAAAGATAATCACTCTATTGTTATATACTACGGGTATTGTGTGACTTTTGTGAAAGTAACATATCTTTAAAGAGTTATTGTATAAAGTACTTTGGGGATAAAACCCGATCTCGTTAATCATATAGTAGAAAGTACCTTATGTGTGAATAACTTGATTGTATTGGTTTGTGATAGCCTTGTAATACCTTCGTGTTGATTTGATAAGTAATCATATTAGGATGCTACGTGTGTTAGTATACGTGATGTTTGTGTAAAGGGTTTTCCCTTGATTGTGCTTATGTTGTTTAAGCGATAAACGTTATGTTGGTATTATACCACTCACCGTGTTTCGGGGTTAAGCGCCTCCGATGCGGGGTAGACTCGGCGATGCAGGACCATGATTCGAGAATACCTCATGCGGGTCCCGGGGGCCTATGCGGAGCTACGAGAGTTCCTGGTTAGTGTGCGGCCTTTATGGTTATGCGGTCTATGTGGCGTGCGGTGCGAGTCGGGGCGATGTCGGGAGTAGCTACCCTCGATGCGGGGTTATACCTCATGCGGGCCTATGAGATTGGCCTATGCGAGTCTGCGGGGAGTTCGGGGCTAGACGCGCATTTGATATTGCGAGCGGCGACGGCTTTGATCATGTGACGGTCCAGACAGATATCATGATCTGATTATGACCTTGTTAGTCTGCGGGTGTTAGTAGTCGGCTATGCCTTCGTGACTTACCTGTCTTGTTTTATTTGGACACAGTGGGACTGCTTTGTTCATGTGTATTTCTTGGTGCTTTTCTATCATTGATCGCTGGCGGTGAGGAAGGTATTCCACGGGCATGATTGGTGTTGTGGGCGTGAGACCCATTGTTATATTGGAGTGATGACTTTGAGGCGTGAGTCACGACTAGACATATCGCTTATTTATTGTGAATCCTTAGTTTGGTTATCATACATGTCTCCTTGTATAGACTATTATGATTTCATTCTGATATTTTGATTTCACATACTTGGTACTGTTATCGACCTCCTTGGGGCTGCGTTAAATCCGCAGTTGAGGTACACGATTGTTGATCCTCGCTCTTAGGGTCATTCGGCGTTTGGGAAAGCTCCGCTTCTCGGAGGCTTATCTTGGTATAGTCCCTGTTGTTGTAGGTGCTTACATTCGGGGTATGGCGGGCCCCGTCCGTCGTTGTTGTCATATCATTCGTAGAAGTGCAGTAATCTTTGTTGTGGCGGGGTTTGTAAAAGGATTAAAGCATTCATTTGGAAAGAGTTGTTATTTATATATCTGTGATGTCGTTTTGGTTGCTTTGTCTTCTTATTTCACTGTCTTCTTACATTGATTTCATGTATGTGTTTTATGTTCCGCTGATTACTCTGATGTTGTATCACTAGGGTGCCCGGGGTAAGGCACCAGTCACGGGCCCGGGTTCGGGTCGTGACACCCTTATCCATCTACTACACACAAATATCCTACAAACTCCTTGACAAAACAAGCCACACTTTCGTCCCATTTACTGCCCAAACATCCTCCAATTAGAGGGTGACAAGTGTCGCCCTCTCGTTGGTCCAAAATGTTTCGTCTCTCGGAAAAATTCGCAAAAATAATAATTGACATAGCCGGAATTTTCCCTTCTCAAAGTTTGGAAAACGTTTCGTCGGAAAACGATTCTTTTTGGTAGTTGTGAACAAAATTTTCGGCCCTTGCCTACTTTAAGGCTTAAACTTTTATACGTACATACTCTGGAAATACGGGTTATAACATTCTCCCCTCCTTAGAAACATTCGTCCCGAATGTTCCTTCTAAGTCTCAAAACAAACATGCGCCAGTATAGTCTTCACTGCTATACTTACGAAAATAATTATGCCACACCTGGCCACACTACAACACGCGCAAGTACTTACATCCAAGTCCACGAGGAATCACTTCCACTATAAAAGCTCCATCCCAAGGGCTAAAAGATACTCCGCCCGCACCTTTTTCTTCTGAACGAAATGATCACTTCCATGTTCTCAACACATGCTCGCTTCTTCCCTTACTCGTCGTACCCTTCTCGTACACTCGAACTCTTTCTCATAACTTACCACATTTCTGTTACTGCCCCAGTTTCCAAATCTCTGGGTTACTACCTCTAACTTGTTCATCATAATGGGAACATTCTGGATAGATCTCCGATACTCTTCCGAACATAGCAACATGAAAGACCAGACGTACTGCTTCCTAAGTCGGACGGCAATGCTAACTCATAGGCAACCTGGCCTATTCTACAACAATCTAAAAGGCCCAAAGTAACTCGGGCTAAGCTTCCCCTGCTTTCCAAATCTCGTCACACCCCTCCGGGGTGGTATTTTCAAGCAGACCCACTGTCAACCTGAACTCCAAGTGTCGACGCAGATCATCCGCACGACTCCTGTTGACTCTGAGCTGTCAATAACAGCTTCACCCTATCCACATTCTGCTGAATCAAGTATGAACCCACTAGCTGAACCTTGCCAACATCGAACCAATCGATCGGCAACCTACACTTTCGCCCATACAAGGTGACATCTGAATACTGAAACGGTAGTTATTATAATACACACTCAACAAGAGGCCCTCAATCAAGAGGAGAATAGTCCTTACAGCTACCCCTGAAATCAAAACACCGGCCCGACTACTGGTCGAACACATCCACGAACTCGTACGATGGTTAACACAATTTGGACCTAACACCCTCGTGATCCTACCACCGGAGGACCACGCGTGACCCAACCTCAGCCAAGACTGCGGGTTGACCCGCAACGTGGCCTCAACCCGACCCACTTCTCGCGCCAAGCTCTTGTTCCCCGATCCGGAACAATCTTAATAACCAAGTCATGAAAACCTAGTGGTCATTCTTATCTCAACTACCCTCTTTCATATCATACCACTCAGGGACTTATCACACAAATATATCCCACGTGCACTATGCCCACTGGTAAAGGTCAAACACAAAAAATAAATCTTCCACGCAAGATGGCCTCGCCTTTAAGGTTTCTACGTAATACTCTAAGGCTCACACTTCCCCTATCCCCAATCTTACCCTTTTTCCTAACCAGGATTTCTAATCACAATTAACACAATGCTATCTGAAAATAATACTTAAGATATTCGCATCTTATCATACATACAAAACTCTAGAGGATTAAGGATATACCTGTATCTCCTGCTTCATTCTCCTTTGTCGTTCTAATCAAACCTGCCCTGTTGGGCGCATAGCTGGGGAAGGTGATGAACTAGCCACTGATCCCGAAGGCTGAGTCTCCACATCCGCACCACCCTTGGTCGGACAATTCCTCGCAAAATGGCCACTCCGCCGCAAGCATAACAATTTGTCAGTAGTACGACACTCCCGAATGATACCTACCAGCGGCTACAAAGAGGTGGGGTGGCCTCCTCCGCTAACACCCTTCCTCTCGCACTACAGAATCATGGCCCGATCCGGTAGGTGAGTCCCTTCTTGCACATTCTTTTCGTCACATGGCCACGGCGGCGCAAGTAAATCAAGCACGGTAAAAGACGACATTCCGGGATGGCGTCGCCTGCTGTGAACACCGAGGAAACGAACGGTGGCTAGAACCTACGTATAGCTGTGAACCAGAAGCCCTGGAGTTCTGACCAACTCTGGCATACCTCGAACGTCCTGAACCCTGTGGAGGAACACTGCCTTGCTGGCGGGCGCATATCTGTCTGCTGCTGAGGCGGTTCGCCTCGAACGTTACCAAAGGACTCTGCTGATCTGGCCCTCTTCTGCTGCCCTTGATTAACCTGTCGATCTCTACGTTTCTCAATCTGTTGCACATAAGCCTGAACGCAGGCCATGCTCATTCCTGACTGAAGAGCTACTTCTTCACAACCCTCTCTTAGATAGTCATCAAGACCCGTGATAAATCGGTACATAATATGTTATACCCCGTATTTCCAAAGTATGTACGTAAGGACGTACGTAGAAAATTTGAAACTTTTAATATAGGCTTGGCCGATTTAATTTTGTGCACAACACCCGGTTAGAGTCGTTTTTAGTGAAAGCGTTTTCCACGACTTCGTAGGGAATTTCCGGCTATGTCCTTTCTAATTTTTGCGGATTTTTCCGAGAGACGAAACGTGTTGGACCAACAAGAGGGCGCCACTTGGCACCCTCTCATTGGTGGACTTCAATCGTCCATTTGGACGAAATGGATAGGCAAAGGCACGTTTTTGTTGCCTTGACAAAGTCAAGGGTAGGTAGGATATTTGTGTTTGGTAAATCCTAGCCCTACACTTGCCTAACACATGGATTGATCTTGGCCATTGGTTGGCTTTCACTTGGCCTATAAATACCCACCCCTTTGATGAACTTATTCATCCACAAATTTGCCTAAGTCTTGAAAGCTCTCCTTCTCCCTCCTTTGTGTTGAGTTCGGCCAAGAGGCCTCCCTCTCTAGAGGCCTTGGTAGAGTACACCACTCTAGTTGTGTGGTGGGGGTACCCCTAGCCTAGTTGCTTTCGTATAATACCCCCCTCTTTTGGTAGAATACTCTCAAAAGTATTGTTATAATGCCCAAATTACCTTAGCCTATACCTTGTAGTATTCTAAGGTTATACTTGTACAAAAAGCCCAGAAATACTATTATACTTCCCGTCAGTCACAAAACCGAAACCCTAGGGAAATCTCCATAGTCCGTTGGAGTATTGTGTAGAAGTTGGTTAGAACTTCTAAGGGTGGTTTAGAGCGGGTTGGAGCGCTCGGAGTTGGAGCTAAACGATTGCCCAGGATCGACTTTAAGCTAGGATAATTATGGGCTTATCGAGGTAATTATCTTGTCCCTCTATTGTAATTGGAAATTACATAATTGTTAGAATATATAGTTGAAGTATACTATATATAGAACTGAACGTAGTTATTGGCAATGTCTTTTGACTTAAGCCTGAATAATACTTACGGCAATGTCTTGCGACTTAAGCCTGAATTTAAAGAAGAGTACTGAACTGTAATTACATAGGGTTGTATTACAGTAGACTTGTGTAGTAGTACCGTGGAGTAGAATTGTACCCGTTTGGGTTAGATATATAACCCCCCCTGGTTGGCTTGGTAGCCGGCCTCGATAGAGGAGGAGATTTACGCTGTTGCTGGGAGAGTCTTGCGAATTTTACGTAGAATGTTCTACGAAGAGACCTAATGTTAATAAGCGCCTTGTGGCCTTATAGGTTGAAGTACTACGTGTGGTGCGATCTACGTGGCTTAAGGAGTAGCCGACAGTTGGAAGTACTTGGAGCGTTTTGCTATTAGTCGATACTCGTCGCGAGGTATGTGAACCTCTTCCTATCTCTTCTAGCATGATATGTGTGAACTATGTAGTACGGTGAGCGATACGTGTGCTAAATGTATTTGATTGGTGTAAACATAAAGTGTTATAACGGCTTTATGGGAAGTTGGTTATAACGACTTTATGTGGGTTAGAAAATACATGTGGTTTTAAAAGGTAAGATTTGAACTATAAGCGGCTTGTTATGTGTTAATAAAGAACTTGAAGTATTTCAAAAGATTTTGAATCATTTTGAAAGAAGAAGTAATACTTGGTTTTGAAAAACTTAAGAGTTATACTAGCTTTATGGGAAGTTAGGTATAACGGCTTAAGAATGTTTCTTGATTTGAATCGAGAATGTGTATCGACAAACCAACTGCAGCGTTAATAAAGGAATGTTTTGACTAATTAAGTATTATTAAAACCAGAGAAACTTCCATGCATAGAAGCTAAGATGAGACAAAATGATATTTCCTAGATCATGGCTGCTGTAATAAGATTGTTATAAACAAGAATATCCTACTCACATATAAGACTTATGTTTCTCAGATAGTTTTAAGGAGAATTATATTCTCAAATGAATAAGACTATGAACTACGACAACTTACTAAAATGAGAAACTTGAACATTGGAAATTAGGCAAACTTGATCATTGGAAAAGAATGTTGCTACTTGATTTTACAAAGAGAAGTAATTGATTTACTTTAAAAGGATAGTCACTCTATTTTATACTACGGGTATTGTGTGACATTGTGAAAGTAACGTATCTTTTAAAGAATTGATGTATGAAGTACTTTGGGGATAAAAACCCGATTTTGTTAATCATATAGTAGAAGGTACCTTGTGTGAACAACTTGATTGTATTGGGTTGTGATAGCCTTGTAATACTTTCTTGATTGCGTTGATAAGTAAACGTGTTGGGATGCTACGTGTGTTAGTATCTTGTGATGTTTGTGTGAAGGGGTTTCCCTTGATTGTGCTTATTAACTATCAGTCGTTATGATAGTATTGTGGCATTCATCTCTTGAGATGATTCCGGGGGTTAAGCTGCCCTCCGATGCGGGGTAGACTCAGGCGGTCTGGGACCATGATTCGAGAATACCTCATGCAGTCCCGGCCTATGCGGAACTACGAGTTCCGTGTTAGTGTTCGTCCTTTATGGGCATGCGGTCCTTGTGGCCATGCGGACTGCGAAGTCCAGGACGATGCCGGGGAGTAGCTACCCTCGATGCGGGGAATGCCTCATGCGGGCCGATGAGATTGGCCTATGCGGAGCTGCGGGAGTTCCAGGGTTAGACGCGTACATTGATACTGCGGGCAAGTGGCAGCTTTGATCATGTGACGGTCTAAACAGATCTTATGATCTGATTCATGACCTTGTTGGTGCGTGGGTTTTTAGTAGTCGGCTATGCCTTCGTACTTACCGTCTGATTTTATTATGACACAGTGGGACTGGTGTTGAGTGTGTTCCTTGGTGCTTTTATATCATAGGCTGGCGGTGAGAAGGTATCCACGGCATGATTGATGTTGTGGGCACGAGACCCGTTGTTATACTTGAGTGATGACTTGAGGCGTGAGTCACGACTTGACATGGCCGCTTTGTTGTAAGCGTAGTTTGGTTATCATACATGTCTCTGCTTTATATGATTGCTATGATTTCATTTCTGATATGTATTTTGATTTCACATACTCGGTACTGTTGTCTTGACCTCGCCCGAAGTGCGTTCATGCGCGAGTTGAGGTACACCGATCGTTGATCCTAGCTCTCGGTCCGCGATTTGACGTTTGGGAAGCTCCGTTTCTCGGAGGCTTATCGGTGGTATAGTCCCATGTCGTCGTAAGTGTTTACATTCGGGGTTTGGCGGGGCCACTGTCCGCCATTATTGTCGTATCATTCTTAGAAGTGCATGTAAATCTTGTTGTGGCGGGGTTTGTAAAAGGATTAAACTGCATTCATGTTGAAAAAGTTGCTATTTATACATATCTTGAAGGTAACGTTTTTAGTTGCTTTGTCTTCTTATTTCACCTGTCTTATTTCCTTTGGTTTCATGTATTGTCTTTATGTTCCGTGATTACTCGATGTATGTCTACTTGGGTGCGGGGTAAGGCACGATCCACGGGCAGGTTGGTCGTGACAAAAGTGGTATCGAGCGATTAATCCTCGGAAAGTGTCTCTGAACCGTATCGATGAAGTCTTGATTATCGGTGTGTTGTGCACCACACCAATAATCGAGGAGGCTATAGGATATTTAGGAGTGGTTTCTATTCTTCTCACTCTGAGATCGTGCCTTAGAGGCATGTTGTAAGTTGGACCCTCGACGAAATTCTTTCCACCGCTATGCCTCGCGTAGAGCAGGGCCGGGAGGCAAAGCGGCAGGAGGCTGAGTAGAGTTCAGAGGGTGGCGAGAGCCCCGGCCCAATCATTACCTAGGGTAGTGCTTCATTCGGGGAGTTCTGCGACATCACTATCCCCAGCAGAGTTTAGCACGCAGCGTGGCGGTTCCAGCTGCGGCCATGATATTTGAACGCCGGTTCACGGCCAGAGCAGAATTTAGATTGCAAAAGCGACCACATTACTAGCTATAGATTTGGCTACGAGAGTATACCGATGTCCGCGAATCTTGAGGACTATCTAAAGAGGTTGTGCGAGTAATTCTTGATTGGGCTTGAGCATGGCACGTATGCGGGCTTATGCGTGGCCAGAAAACATAGAGATCGACGGGTTAACGAAGGACAACAGAAGAGGGCCAGAGCAGCAAGGTCCTTTAGTAACTTTCGAGGCGAGTCGCCTCACGGCCGGTGATATGCACCTCCGCGATCTGAGTGGTCTTCCACGGGGTTCAGGACGTTCGGAGTATGCAGGAGTTGGTCAGAACTCCAGGGCTTCCGGTTCACAGTGTGACAGACGTCATCCCGGGGAATGTCGTCTTTTAGTTGGTACTTGTTGTACCTACGACCGTCAGGGTCTGATGTCGATAGAGTGTCCTTGTAGGAGGACTTAGCCTTCAGGATCGGTGGGTAGTTCGTCATCTTCCCTAGCTATGCGCCCTACGGGGCAGGTTTGATTAGAACGACTAAGGGGAGTGAAGCAGTGGGTATAGATATATCTTTAACCCTCTAGAGATCAGTATGTGTGATAAGGTGAGTATACCTTAGGTGCTATGTTCCGATAGCGGTGTGTTAGTTGTGTTTAGAGATCATGGTTGTTTAACCGAGTAAGATTTTGGGGGATAGATAAGGTGTGAGCCTTAGAGCTTTATACGTAGAGACCTTAGAGGTGAGGCCATCTCGAGAAAAAGGTGTAGTGTTATGTTTGACCCTTATCGGAGTGCATAGTGCACGTGAGTTATGTTGGGACAGGTCCCTAGTAGTGTGGAATGAAAGAGGGTAGTTGAGCTAAGAAGACCGCTAGGTTTTAATGCGTGATTAGTGAGATTGTTAGGTTCGGGAGCTAGTATGATGCGGCGTTGCGGGTCGGGTTGAGTCCACGTTGCGGGTCAACCGCGGCATGTTTGGTGGTGTCGGTTTGTGGTGGTCGCCTTGTGGTAGGTCACGAGGTGTTAGGCCCAGTTTAGTTAACCACGTCTGAACTTCGTGGATGCGTTCGACCGATGTTCGGACCGAGGAGGTCGGCCGTCTTGTCTTAGCAAAGATCGTTTATTCGGCGGTATTATTTTATCGAGAAAGGTTGTAAGGCTGCACGGGTGCCTACCTTCACCTTATGTCGCATGATGAAGCCCGGGTTGTGGCTATTTTTCGTCTTCTAAAGTTTACGAGCGGGGTTAAGAACTCGGTGAGTCTCGAATCGCATTCGCCTCGGGCGGTGTTTGGATTTCGAGGATAGTTGTGGGGATTGTTGTCTCTGTGGAGGTAGTGTTTGAGCTACCATTTGGTGTTCGGATATCGCTTTGTGAAGCCTTGTAGGCGGAAGTGTAAATTGCCCGGTCGATTGGTTCGATGTTGGCAAGGTTGATTAGTTGGTTGAGCTTGTTCCGGCAATTGTGGATAGTCGAAGCTTGTCTAGAAGAAGTTCGCGGCTCGGAGGAATTGTGCGGATAATCCGCGACGACGCTTAGAGTTCAGCTTGACGGTCGGTCTTCTTGAAGTACCACCGGGTTGGGTGTGACGAGTTTGGAATCTGAGAGGAACTTAGCCCGAGTTACTTTGGGCCGCTTGAGTTCATGTGAAGAATAGGCGGGTTGCCTATATGTTAGCTTTTGCCGTCCGACTTAGGAGGCTGTACGTCCGGTCTTTCGTATTGTTATGATCGGGAAAAGTATCGGAGATCCATCCAGAGTGTTCCCACTTAATGATGACCACGTTAGAGATAGTAGCCCCGAGTTTTGGAAACTGAAGCCGTATCAGAATGTGGTGAGAGTTCGAGTGTACGACATCCTCCGGGATCGCAAGCAGCCCGGTACCATTTGTTGGGTCGTCGGAGCAAGGCTCGCGACAAAGTGACAAAGTGGTATCTACGACGAGTAAGGAGAGAAGTGAGCATGTATGGCGAGCATTGATGTGATCATTTCTTTTGTAAAGAGAAGGTGCGAAGGAAGTATATTTTAGACCCCGGTGAGAAGTGTTTGTGGTGATGTTAGAGGTGTTTCCTCGTGGACTTGGATGTAAGCTTTTTGCGCTAATTGTTTCTGTGGCCATGTGTGGCAAGGATTGTTCTCGTAAGTATAGTAGTGAAGACTATACTGGCGCATGTTTGTTTTGAGACTTAGAAGGAACATTCGGGACGAATGTTTCTAAGGAGGGGAGAATGTTATACCCCGTATTTCCAAAGTATATGCGTGGGGCGTGCGTAGAAAATTTGAAACTTTTAATATAGGCTTGGCCGATTTAATTTTGTGCACAACACCCGGTTAGAGTCGTTTTTCGGCGAAACGTTTTCACAGCTTTCGTAGGGGAATTTCCGGCTATGTCCTTTCTAATTTTTTCGGATTTTTCCGAGAGACGAAACCTGTTGGACCAACAAGATGGCGCCACTTGGCACCCTCTCATTGGTGGACTTCAATCGTCCATTTGGACGAAATGGATAGGCAAAGGCACGTTTTTGTTGCCTTGACAAAGTCAAGGGTAGGTAGGATATTTGTGTTTGGTAAATCCTAGCCCTACACTTGCCTAACACATGGATTGATCTTGGCCATTGGTTGGCTTTCACTTGGCCTATAAATACCCACCCCTTTGATGAACTTATTCATCCACAAATTTGCCTAAGTCTTGAAAGCTCTCCTTCTCCCTCCCCTTTGTGTTGAGTTCGGCCAAGAGGCCTCCCCCTCTCCTAGAGGCCGTGGTAGGTACACCCTCTCTAGTTGTGTGACCGTGGGTACCCACTAGCCTAGTTGCTTTCGTATAATACCCCCCTCTTTTGGTAGAATACTCTCAAAAGTATTGTTATAATGCCCAAATTACCTTAGCCTATACCTTGTAGTATTCTAAGGTTATACTTGTACAAAAAGCCCAGAAATACTATTATACTTCCGTCGATCATAAAACCGAAACCCTAGGAAATCTCCATAGTCAGTTGGAGTATTGTGTAGAAGTTGGTTAGAACTTCTAAGGGTGGTTGAGAGCGGGTTGGAGCGCTCGGAGGTGGAGCGAAACGCTTGCCTAGGATCGACTTGAACCGGGGATAAATCTGGGCTTATCGAGGGAAGTATCTTGTCCCTCTAGTGTAATTGGACATTACATAATTGTTAGAATATATAGTTGAAGTATACTATATATAGAACGAACGTAGTTATTGGCAATGTCTTTTGACTTAAGCTGAATAATACTTACGGCAATGTCTTGCGACTTAAGCACGAATTTAAAGAAAATCTTGATGTAATTACATAGGGTTGTATTCTGAGACTTGTGTAGTAGTAGCAGTGGAGTAGAATTGTACCGTTTGGGTTAGATATATAACCCCTGGTTAGCTTGGTAGTCGGCCTCGATAGAGAGGAGATTTCTGTTGTTGCGGGGAAGTCTTTGCGAATTTTACGTAGAATGTTCTCTGAAGAGACCTAATGTTAATAAGCGCCTTGTGGCCTTATAGGTTGAAGTACTACGTGTGGTGCGATCTACGTGGCTTAAGGAGTAGTGGCGGTTGGAAGTACTTGGGCGTTTTGCTATTAGTCGATACTCGTCGAGGTATGTGAACCTCTTCCTATCTCTTCTAGCATGATATGTGTGAACTATGTAGTGCGGTGAGCGTACATGTGCTAAATGTATTTGATTGGTGTAAACATAAAGTGTTATAACGGCTTTATGGGAAGTTGGTTATAACGACTTTATGTGGGTTAGAAAATACATGTGGTTTTAAAAGGTAACGATTTGAACTATAAGCGGCTTGTTATGTGTTAATAAAGAACTTGAAGTATTTCAAAAGATTTTTGAATCATTTTGAAAGAAGAAGTAATACTTGGTTTTGAAAAACTTAAGAGTTATACTAGCTTTATGGGAAGTTAGGTATAACGGCTTAAGAATGTTTCTTGATTTGAAATCGAATGTGTATCGACAAACCAACTGCAGCGTTAATAAAGGAATGTTTTGACTAATTAAGTATTATTAAAACCAGAGAAACTTCCATCTGCATAGAAGCTAAGATGAGACAAAATGATATTTCCTAGATCATGGTCTTTGTAATAAGATTGTTATAAACAAGAATATCCTACTCACATATAAGACTTATGTTTCTCGAGATAGTTTTAAGGAGAATTATATTCTCAAATGAATAAGACTATGAACTACGAAAACTTTCTAAAATGAGAAACTTGAACATGGGAAATTAGGCAAACTTGATCATTGGTAAAGAATGTTGCTACTTGATTTTACAAAGAGAAGTAATTGATTTACTTTAAAAGGATAGTCACTCTATTTTATACTACGGGTATTGTGTGACATTGTGAAAGTAACGTATCTTTTAAAGAATTGATGTATGAAGTACTTTGGGGATAAAACCGATTTTGTTAATCATATAGTAGAAGGTACCTTGTGTGAACAACTTGATTGTATTGGTTTGTGATAGCCTTGTAATACTTTCTTGATTGCGTTGATAAGTAAGCGTGTTGGGATCTTACGTGTGTTAGTATCTTGTGATGTTTGTGTGAAGGGTTCCCTTGATTGTGCTTATTAACTATCGATCGTTATGATAGTATTGTGGCATTCATCTCTTGAGATGATTCCGGGTTAAGCCGCCCTCCGTCGCGGGGTAGACTTCGAGGGTCGATGGACCTATGATTCGAGAATACCTCATGCAGTCGGGGCTATGCGGAACTACGAGTTCCGTGTTAGTGTCGTCCTTTATGGGCATGCGGTCCTTGTGGCTATGCGGACTGCGAAGTCGGGGCGATGCCGGGAGTAGCTACCCTCGACGCGGGAATGCCTCATGCGGGCGATGAGATTGGCCTACGCGAGTGCGGGAGTTCGAGGTTAGGCAGCGTACATTGATCTGCGGGCAAGTGGCGGCTTTGATCATGTGACGGTCAGACAGATCTTATGATCTGATTCACGACCTTGTTGGTGCGTGGGTTTTAGTAGTCGGCTATGCCTTCGTACTTACCGTCTGATTTTATTATGACAGTGGGACACGGTGTTGGTGTGTTCCTTGGTGCTTTTATATCATAGGCATGGCGGTGAGGAAGGTATCACGGGCATGATTGATGTTGTGGGCACGAGACCCATTGTTATACTTGAGTGATGACTTGAGGCGTGAGTCCACGACTTGACATGATTGCTTTGTTGTAAGCGTAGTTTGGTTATCATACATGTCTCCCGCTTTATATGATGCTATGATTTCATTTCTGATATGTATTTTGATTTCACATACTCGGTACTGTTATGCGACCTCCTTGAAGTGCGTTCATGCCGCAGTTGAGTACACGATCGTTGATCCTAGCTCTCGGTCACGATTTGGCGTTTGGGAAGCTCCGTTTCTCGGAGGCTTATCGATGGTATAGTCCCCGTCGTCGTAAGTGTTTACATTCGTGGGTTTGGCGGGGCCCCTGTCCGCCATTATTGTCGTATCATTCTTAAGTGCAGAAATCTTGTTGTGGGCGGGGTTTGTAAAAGGATTAAACTGTTCATGTTGAAAAAGTTGCTATTTATACATATCTTGAAGGTAACCGTTTTAGTTGCTTTGTCTTCTTATTTCACCGTCTTATTTCAGGTTTCATGTATTGTCTTTATGTTCGTGATTACTCGATGTATGTCTACTTGGGTGCCCGGTAAGGCACGATCCACGGGCGAGGTTGGTCGTGACAAAAGTGGTATCGAGCGATTAATCCTCGGAAAGTGTCTCTGCACCGTATCGATGAAGTCTTGATTATCGGTGTGTTGTGCACCACACCAATAATCGTGAGGCTATAGGATATTTAGGAGTGGTTTCTATTCTTCTCACTCGAGATCGTGCCTTAGAGTTGTGTTGTAAGTTGGACCCTCGACGAAATTCTTTCCACCGCTATGCCTCGCGTGGGCAACCGGGCCTGGGAGGGCAAAGCGGCGAGGAGGCGAGTAGAGTTCAGAGGGTGGCGAGGGCCCAGGCCCAATCATTACCTAGGGTAGTGCTTCATTCGGGGAGTTCTGCGACATCACTAGCCCAGCAGAGTTTAGCAGCGTGGCGATTCCCAGCTGCGGCCATGATATTTGAACCTTCGCCCACGGCCGGAGAGAATTTAGATTGCAAAGGCGACCACATTACTAGCTATAGATTTGGCTACTGCAGAGTATACCGATGTACCGCGAATCTTGAGGACTATCTAAAGAGGTTGTGCGAGTAATTCTTGATTGGGCTTGAGCATGGCCTGTGTACGGGCTTATGCGCAGCAGGCCGAGAAAACATAGAGATCGACGGGTTAACGAAGGACAACAGAAGAGGGCCAGAGCAGCAAGGTCCTTTAGTAACTTTCGAGGCGAGTCGCCTCACCAGCAGATTTGATATGCACCTCCGCCAGTGCAGAGTGGTCTTCCACGGGGTTCAGGACGTTCGGAGTATGCAGGAGTTGGTCGAACTCGTGGCTTCGGTTCGCGATGTGTGACGCCATCGGGAATGTCGTCTTTTAGTTGGTACTTGTTGTACCTACGACCGTCAGGGTCTGATGTCGATAGAGTGTCCTTGTAGGAGGACTTAGCCTTCAGGATCGGTGGGTAGTTCGTCATCTTCCTAGCTATCGCCCTACAGGCGAGTTTGATTAGAACGACTAAGGGGAGTGAAGCAGTGGGTATAGATATATCTTTAACCCTCTAGAGATCAGTATGTGTGATAAGGTGAGTATACCTTAGGTGCTATGTTCCGATAGCGGTGTGTTAGTTGTGTTTAGAGATCATGGTTGTTTAACCGAGTAAGATTTTGGGGGATAGATAAGGTGTGAGCCTTAGAGCTTTATACGTAGAGACCTTAGAGGTGAGGCCATCTCGAGAAAAAGGTGTAGTGTTATGTTTGACCCTTATCGGAGTGCATAGTGCACGTGAGTTATGTTGGGACAGGTCCCTAGTAGTGTGGAATGAAAGAGGGTAGTTGAGCTAAGAAGACCGCTAGGTTTTCGTAACGTGATTAGTGAGATTGTTCCGGTTCGGGGAGCTAGTATGATGCGCGTTGCCGGGTCGGGTTGAGTCCACGTTGCGGGTCAACCCGCGGCATGTTTGGTGGTGGGGTCAGTTTGTGGTGGTCCCGCCTTGTGGTAGGGTCACGAGGGTGTTAGGCCCAAGTTTAGTTAACCAACAGTCTGAACTCGTGGACGATTCGACGATGGTCGGACCGAGGAGGTCAGCCGTCTTGTCTTCTAGCAAAGATCGTTTATTCGGCAGTATTATTTTATCAGAAAGGTTGTAAGGCTGCACGGGGTGCCTACCTTCACCTTATGTCAGACAGTGAAGCCCAGGTTGTGGCTATTTTTCGTCTTCTAAAAGTTTACTGTGCGGGGTTAAGAACTCAGGTGAGTCTCAGAATCGCATTCGCCCTCGGGCCAGTGTTTGGATTTCAGGGATAGTTGTGGGGATTGTTGTCTCCTGTGGAGGTAGTGTTTGAGCTACCATTTCAGTGTTCGGATATCGCTTTGTGAAGCCTTGTAGGGGCGGAAGTGTAAATTGCCGGTCGATTGGTTCGATGTTGGCAAGGTTGATTAGTTGGTTGAGCTTGTTCCGCAGATCGTGGATAGTCGAAGCTTGTCTAGAAGAAGTTAGCGGCTCGGAGGAATTGTGCGGATAATCGGCGACGCAGAGTTGAGTTGGCGGTCGGTCTTCTTGAAGGTACCACCCGGGTTGGGTGACGAGTTTGGAATCTGAGAGGAACTTAGCCCGAGTTACTTTGGGCCCTTTGAGTTCATGTGAAGAATAGGCGGGTTGCCTATATGTTAGCTTTCTTGCCGTCCGACTTAGGAGGTCAGACGTCGGTCTTTCGTATTGTTATGATCGGGAAAAGTATCGGAGATCCATCCAGAGTGTTCCCACTTAATGATGACCACGTTAGAGATAGTAGCCCCGAGTTTTGGAAACTGAAGCCGTATCAGAATGTGGTGAGAGTTCGAGTGTACGACATCCTCCGGGATCGCAAGCAGCCCGGTACCATTTGTTGGGTCGTCGGAGCAAGGCTCGCGACAAAGTGACAAAGTGGTATCTACGACGAGTAAGGAGAGAAGTGAGCATGTATGGCGAGCATTGATGTGATCATTTCTTTTGTAAAGAGAAGGTGCGAAGGAAGTATATTTTAGACCCCGGTGAGAAGTGTTTGTGGTGATGTTAGAGGTGTTTCCTCGTGGACTTGGATGTAAGCTTTGCGCTAATTGTTTCGTGGCCATGTGTGGCAAGGATTGTTCTCGTAAGTATAGTAGGGAAGACTATACTGGCGCATGTTTGTTTTGAGACTTAGAAGGAACATTCGGGACGAATGTTTCTAAGGAGGGGAGAATGTTATACCCCGTATTTCCAAAGTATGTACGTAAGGACGTACGTAGAAAATTTGAAACTTTTAATATAGGCTTGGCCGATTTAATTTTGTGCACAACACCCGGTTAGAGTCGTTTTTCGGCGAAACGTTTTCACAGCTTTCGTAGGGGAATTTCCGGCTATGTCCTTTCTAATTTTTGCGGATTTTTCAGAGGCGAAGCGTGTTGGACCAACAAGAGGCGCCACTTGGCACCCTCTCATTAGTGGACTTCAATCGTCCATTTGGACGAAATGGATAGCAAAGGCACGTTTTGTTGCCTTGACAAAGTCAAGTAGGTAGGATATTTGTGTTTGGTAAATCCTAGCTACACTTGCCTAACACATGGATTGATCTTGGCCATTGGTTGGCTTTCACTTGGCCTATAAATACCCACTTTGATGAACTTATTCATCCACAAATTTGCCTAAGTCTTGAAAGCTCTCCTTCTCCCTCCCTTTGTGTTGAGTTCGGCCAAGAGGCCTCCTCTCTAGAGGCCTTGGCGAAGGGTACACCCCTCCTAGTTGTGTGACCGTGGGGTACCCACAGCCTAGTTGCTTTAGTATAATACCCTCTTTTGGTAGAATACTCTCAAAAGTATTGTTATAATGCCCAAATTACCTTAGCCTATACCTTGTAGTATTCTAAGGTTATACTTGTACAAAAACCCAGAAATACTATTATACTTCCCGTCAGTCAAAACCGAAACCCTAGGGAAATCTCCATAGTCCGTTGGAGTATTGTGTAGAAGTTGGTTAGAACTTCTAAGGGTGGTTTAGAGCGGGTTGAGCGCTCGGAGTTGAGCTAAACGATTGCCGGGATCGACTTTAAGCTAGGATAATTATGGGCTTATCGAGGTAATTATCTTGTCCTCTATTGTAATTGGAAATTACATAATTGTTAGAATATATAGTTGAAGTATACTATATATAGAACTGAACGTAGTTATTGGCAATGTCTTTTGACTTAAGCACGAATAATACTTACGGCAATGTCTTGCGACTTAAGCTGAATTTAAAGAAAATCTTGTCAGTAATTACATAGGGTTGTATTACGATAGACTTGTGTAGTAGTCTGGAGTAGAATTGTACCGTTTGGGTTAGATATATAACCCCTGGTTGGCTTGGTAGCGGCCTCGATAGAGAGGAGATTTCTGTTGTTGCGGGGAGGTCTTGCGAATTTTACGTAGAATGTTCTACGAAGAGACCTAATGTTAATAAGCGCCTTGTGGCCTTATAGGTTGAAGTACTACGTGTGGTGCGATCACGTGGCTTAAGGAGTAGCCGGCGGTTGGAAGTACTTGGAGCGTTTTGCTATTAGTCGATACTCGTCGCGAGGTATGTGAACCTCTTCCTATCTCTTCTAGCATGATATGTGTGAACTATGTAGTACGGTAGACGTCACGTGTGCTAAATGTATTTGATTGGTGTAAACATAAAGTGTTATAACGGCTTTATGGGAAGTTGGTTATAATGACTTTATGTGGGTTAGAAAATACATGTGGTTTTAAAAGGTAAATCGATTTGAACTATAAGCGGCTTGTTATGTGTTAATAAAGAACTTGAAGTATTTCAAAAGATTTTGAATCATTTTGAAAGAAGAAGTAATACTTGGTTTTGAAAAACTTAAGAGTTATACTAGCTTTATGGGAAGTTAGGTATAACGGCTTAAGAATGTTTCTTGATTTGAAATCGAATGTGTATCGACAAACCACCTGCGGCGTTAATAAAGGGAATGTTTTGACTAATTAAGTATTATTAAAACCCGAGAAACTTCCATCCGCATAGAAGCTAAGATGAGACAAAATGATATTTCCTAGATCATGGTCTTTGTAATAAGATTGTTATAAACAAGAATATCCTACTCATATAAGACTTATGTTTCTCGAGATAGTTTTAAGGAGAATTATATTCTCAAATGAATAAGACTATGAACTACGAAAACTTTCTAAAATGAGAAACTTGAACATTGGAAATTAGGCAAACTTGATCATTGGAAAAGAATGTTGCTACTTGATTTTACAAAGAGAAGTAATTGATTTACTTTAAAAGGATAGTCACTCTATTTTATACTACGGGTATTGTGTGACATTGTGAAAGTAACGTATCTTTTAAAGAATTGATGTATGAAGTACTTTGGGGATAAAACCCGATTTTGTTAATCATATAGTAGAAGGTACCTTGTGTGAACAACTTGATTGTATTGGTTTGTGATAGCCTTGTAATACTTTCTTGATTGCGTTGATAAGTAAACGTGTTGGGATGCTACGTGTGTTAGTATCTTGTGATGTTTGTGTGAAGGGGTTCCTTGATTGTGCTTATTAACTATCGTCGTTATGATAGTATTGTGGCATTCATCTCTTGAGATGATTAGGGTTAAGCGCCCTCCGACGCGGGGTAGACTTCAGCGGGTCGATGGAACTATGATTCGAGAATACCTCACGCAGTCCGGGGCTATGCGAACTACGAGTTCCGGTTAGTGTACGTCCTTTATGGGCATGCGGTCCTTGTGGCCATGCGGACTGCGAAGTCCAGGACGATGCCGGGGAGTAGCTACCCTCGATGCGGGGAATGCCTCATGCGGGCCGATGAGATTGGCCTATGCGGAGCTGCGGGAGTTCCAGGGTTAGACGCGTACATTGATACTGCGGGCAAGTGGCCAGCTTTGATCATGTGACGGTCTAGACAGATCTTATGATCTGATTCGCGACCTTGTTGGTACTGTGGGTTTTTAGTAGTCGGCTATGCCTTCGTACTTACCCCGTACAGTTTTATTATGACACAGGTGGGACCTGGTGTTCAGGTGTGTTCCTTGGTGCTTTTATATCATAGACTGCCGGCAGTGAGGAAGGTATCCCACGGGCATGATTGATGTTGTGGGCCTGAGACCCATTGTTATACTTGAGTGATGACTTGAGGGCGTGAGTCCCTGACTTGACATGACTGCTTTGTTGTAAACTGTAGTTTGGTTATCATACATGTCTCCTGCTTTATATGACTGCTATGATTTCATTTACAGTATGTATTTCAGTTTCACATACTCGGTACCTGTTATCGACCTCGCCGAGGCTGCGTTCATGCCGCGAGTTGAGGTACACGATCGTTGATCCTAGCTCTCGGTCACGATTTACGTTTGGGAAGCTCCGTTTCTCCGGAGGCTTATCAGTGGTATAGTCCCCTGTCGTCGTAAGTGTTTACATTCAGGGGTTTGGCGGGGCCCTGTCCCGCCATTATTGTCGTATCATTCTTAAGTGCAGTAAATCTTGTTGTGGGCGTGGTTTGTAAAAGGATTAAACTGTTCATGTTGAAAAAGTTGCTATTTATACATATCTTTGAAGGTAATGCAGTTTTGGTTAGCTTTGCCTTCTTATTTCACTGTCTTATTTCACTGGTTTCATGTATTGTCTTTATGTTCCGCTGATTACTCTGATGTATGTCTACTTGGGTGCCCGGGGTAAGGCACCAGTCACGGGCCCGGGTTCGGGTCGTGACATAATATGTTCTCTGGTTGCTATATACATAGCTCGTAACAGGGTCGTCTCTTTGCAATCCATACTCCCTGTTCCCTGTCGTGGAACTGAAGGCTCATACATCATGACCGCTTGAGAAAGCTTCTTCTTGTGTTAAACTCTCTGAATTTGGTGGCGTCGCAGAACTCCCCAACTGAAGCACCACCCCAGGTGATGATTGGGCCTGTGCCCTAGTAACCCTCTGTGCTCTATTCGCAGCCTCCTCGGCCATTTGCCTTGCCGCCGGGCGGGTTGCCGCTTGCGGAGGCATAATCGGTAAAGAAAGGAATACGTTAGAGGGGTCCAATTTATAACACAGCTCTAAAGCACGATCTCAGAGTGAGATGAATGGAAACCAATCCTAAATATCCTATAGCCTCCTGATTATTGGTATGGTGCACAACATACCGATAATCAAACTTACTAGATACGGTTCATAGACACTTTCCGAGGATTAATCGCTCGATACCACTTTGTCACGACCCGTTCGGGCCCGTGATCGTGCCTTACCCGACACCCAAGTAGTCATACATCGAGATATCGTGGAATATAAAACAAGACATGAAACAATATAAATGAGACACGCTTTACGGGAAAAGTTGCCTTTCGGCATATATATATAAATACCCAAAATGAACAGTTACATCCCAACTTTACAATAGGACTACAGACCTCTAAGAGTTTATAACAACAATGGCGGGACAGGTCCCCGCCATACCCCTGAATGCAAATACCTACAACGACAGGGGACCATACCAAAATGCTAAGCCTCCGGAGAAACGGAGCTTTCCCAACGTCAAACGGTGATCCTAAGAACGGGATCAACGGTAGGAGTACCTACTGCGGCATGACGCCCCGAAGGAGGTCGATAACAGTACCAAGTATGTGAAACTGTAAAGTACTTTAAATGAAATCAAAGTATTTAAAACCATTTGCAAATACAATTAGTTCAATTTGCACATAGTGCCATATCACAAACAAGAGCAATAATAGGTAAATTATGTGTCTTTCCTAGGCGCGAATGATCGAAGCAAGGCCAATCGCCCATAGTATCATTATGCATGCCTAACCTCGACTCCCGCGATCCGCATAGGTCACACATAGACCCGCATGAGGTATTCTCGTGACGGGGGTAGCTAACCGTGCACTCCGGACTCGCATCGCATAGTCTCAATAGATCGCATAGTCACACCGCATAGGGCATCCCGCGTCGGGCTAAAGCACCGGAATGATCAATCCACGGAACTACCGCGACTCGCATAGTCACACAGGCCGTATAGACCCGCATCAAGGGTGGCAAACCCTCGGTATAACAAGTCAAGGGGGTATGTGATATAATAACAGTACAACAGTCCTAACGTTTAACAACGTAAGCACAACAAGAATAACATCACAAGTCACTAACACACGTAGTATCATAACATGGGTACTTACCAGCAAAACATAGACAAGCTAACCACACAAGGTACTTTAATGTTTACGTTAGCAAAACCAAGTTATAACTCCAAAGTACTACATACATTAATTCTTTAAGAGATCCATTTCTTTTATAAAGGTCACCCGATACCCGTAGTAATAGAGTGACTAACATTTTTAAGTAAACCAGAACACTTTCCTTTTTAAAATCAAGAAACAACATTCTTTTCTAAACGTTCAAGTTTGCCTAATTTCAATTACTCAAGTCTTTTATTTTAGAAAGGTTTCATAACTCATAGACTTGATCATTTAAAACGTAATCTCTTTTTAAAACAAGTTGAGCAATATGCCTTAGGTGTGATTAGGTTTATTCTCGTTTATAACAATCTTATTAAAGCAGCCATGATCTAGGAAATGTAATATCATTTTGTCTCATCTTAGCTTCTATGCAGATGGAGGTTTCTCCGGTTTTAATAATACTTTATTAGTCAATACATTTCCCTTTATTAGCGCTGCTGTGGTTTGTTCGATACTTATTCTCATTTCCGAAATCAGTAAAACATTATTCCTTTTACAAACCAAGTACTCATTACTCACGAATGAGGTTTCACACAAAAACTCATATTAATTTATTTAAGTCAAGTCTCTTATCTTTTAAGATCAAGTCTCTTAACTTCTAAAATTTATAAACCATTCTTTTTATCACTCTTAAGTCGTTATACCTAACTTCCCATAAAGCTAGTATAACTTCTTAAGCTTTCAAAACCAAGTATTATCCTTCTTTCAAAAAGGTTCCTTAATTCTCTTGAACTACTTCAAGATTCTTATTTTTCAGGCTTAAGTCAAAAGACATTGCCGTAAAACTATGTTCAGTTAACACACGTACGTCTACCGTACTATATATATATTCTTTTAAAATATCATGCTCAAGAGTATAGGAAGAATCACATACCTTCTCGGCGAAATCCACCTGCCAAGTCGAATATGTCGCGCAGATAATCAACCTATAATAGTCAAATACGCCTATCAACGTCTAGACCATTACGTAATTCTAATCGGAGGGTTCTCTATTCTACGAAAATTGGGCAGACTTCCCTACCCGCCAAGCTACTCAAGTCATCAGTAAATACGATCTATGTAAGTCTGATTCAATTATTCTTCTTTTATACCCTTCTCGTGATAAGTTCAATTCTATTCTTTAATACCCTTCTAAGTATCTTATACTCAAGTCTTAACTATTCCTACATGTAATATCCAATTACAATAGAAGGACAAGAGTATTTACCTCGATAAGCCCAAAAGTATCCTAGTTAATGTCGATCCTGAGCAACGTTTAGCTCTACTCGAGTGCTCCAATTCGCTCCAAGAAACCCTTAGAAGTTCTACCCAACTTCTACTTAATACTTCAACTACTTATGAAGATTTTTCCAAAGGGTTTCGTTTTTTGGCTAAAGGAAAGTATAGTAGTATTTTAAGGCTTTTCAGATAGAGTGTACTTGGAAATACTACAAAGGTTTTGGGCTAGAGTATTTTTGGCATTATAACAATACTTGAGAAGTATTTCTCAACCATGGGGGGGGGGTGTTTCACGAGAACAACACTCATGAGAGAGGGGTAGGTTTCGGCTAGCACCCCAAGACGGAGGGGGTACTTTCGGCCAAGGGGAGGGCTCTCAAAGGGGCCTCACAGGGGAGGGTAGGCTTGGACGAGACACTACACTAAGGGGGAGAGAGCTTTCAAGACTTAGAAATTATTTTAGGATGAAGAAGTCTTCAAGTTAGGGGAGTATTTATAGGCCAACCAATGGCCAACCAATGGCCAAGATGAAGCCAAGTGCAAGGCAATTGTAGGGTGAGGATTCACCCAAGTGCCCTTATCCATCTACTACACACAAATATCCTACCAACTCCTTGACAAAACAAGCCACACTTTCGTCCCTTTCACCGCCCAAACATCCTCCAATTAGAGGGTGACAAGTGTCGCCCTCTCGTTGGTCCAAAATGTTTCATCTCTCGGAATAATTCGCAAAAATAATAATTGACATAGCCGGAATTTTCCGTTCGCAAAGTTTGGAAAACGTTTCGTCGGAAAATGATTCTTTTTGGTAGTTGTGAACAAAATTTTCGGCCCTTGCCTACTTTAAGGCTTAAACTTTTATACGTACGCCCTCACGTACATACTCTGGAAATACGGGGTATAACAACTACCCATTGACCTACGACTAAGGGCATCTGCCACAACATTGGCCTTCCCCGGGTGGTACAGGATATCAATATCATAATCCTTGAGTAACTCTAACCACCGTCTCTATCGTAAGTTCAGCTCCCTCTGGCTGAAGATATACTGGAGGCTCTTGTGGTCTGTATAAATATCCACATGAACCCCATACAAATAGTGCCTCCAGATCGTCAAGGCGTGAATCACCGCTGCCAACTCCAAATCATGGGTGTGGTAGTTCCTCTCATGCTTCTTAAGCTGTCGGGATGCGTACGCTATAACCTTACCCAGCTACATCAACACACATCCGAGCCCGACGCCTGACGCATCACAATACACAACATAACCGTCTGGACCTTCTGGAAGAGTAAGAACGGGGGCGGTCGTCAGTCTCTCCTTCAGTAACTGGAAACCCTGCTCACAAGCATCAGTCCACTGAAACTTAGCTGCCTTCTGAGTCAGCCTAGTCAATGGTGCAGAGATAGAAGCAAACTTCTCCACGAACCGCCGATAATAACCTGCGAGGCCCAGAAAGCTGCGCACCTCTGTCGGAGTAGTAGGTCTAGGCCAAGTCCTGACTGCCTCGATCTTGGCCGTATCCACCTGAATACCATCCGCCCCTACAATATGCCCAAGAAATGCCACCGAAGCCAACCAAAACTCACATTTGGAAAACTTGGCGTATAACTGCTGGTCCTGGAGAACTCTCAAGATCGCCTCAAATGCTCGCATGCTCGCCTCTGGCGGAATAAACCAAGATGTCATCAATGAACACTATCACAAACGTGTCCAAAAATGGCTTGAACACTCGGTTCATCAAATCCATGAATACCGCCGGAGCATTGGTCAAACCGAAGGACATAACCCTGAACTCATAGTGCCCGTACCGGGTCCGGAATGCAGTCCTAGGGATATCCGCCTCTCTAACTCGCACCTGATGATAGCCCGATCGCAGATCAATCTTGGAGAAACATCTCGCACCCTGCAACTGGTCGAACAAATCATCAATCCTGGGAAGGGGGTATCTGTTCTTAATGGTCACCTTGTTCAGCTGCCTGTAATCAACACACATGCGCAGCGTCCCGTCTTTCTTCTTCACGAACAATACCGGCGCTCCCCAGGGAGAAACACTAGGCCTGATGAAGCCCTTCTCCAGCAAATCTCTCAGCTGGTCCTTCAACTCTCTCAACTCGGCAGGTGTCATTCTGTATGGCGGAATGGAATTAGGCCGAGTGTCCGCAAGACATCGATACAAAACTCTATCTCCTCTCGGGAGGATACGGGAGGTCGTCTGGAAACACATCTGGGAACTCTATGACTACTGCAATTGACTGAAAATCTGGTACCGCAGCCTCAGTATCAAACACCCGAATGAGATGGTAGATATACCCCTTCTGCACCATCTTCCTGGCCTTGAGGTAGGAAATAAACCTACCCTTCGGCGACACAGTGTTCCCCTCCCACTCAATAACCGGCTCCCCAGGAAACTGGAACCGTACCACTCTCTCCCTGCAGTCTACACTGGCGTAGCAAGAAACTAACCAATCCATGCCCATGATCACATCGAAATCAGTCATGTCTAACTCTATCAAGTCGGCTAGGGTCTGACGACTGCATGAAGTCACTGGGCAAGCTCTATATACCCACCGAGCTACCACCGAATCACCGACTGGCGTAGCTACCTCGAAAGGGTCTATGGACTCAGGCTCTATCCCTATCCTACTAGCAACAAGGGGAGATATATAGGACAGAGTAGAACCCGGATCTATCAAGGCATACACGTCACAACATGAAACTGATAAAGTACCTGTGACGACATCAGGTGAGGCCTCCTGGTCCTGCCGGGTGGACAAGGCGTAGATGCGGTTCTGAGGACCGCTAGAACTGGGACCCGCGCCACGACCTCTGCCGCGACCTGCTGGTCCATGAGTACCCTGCCCTCCGGGGCGAGTAACTGTAGGGGATGAAGACCCGACAACAGACCCTGTAGGCTGACCCCTCCCATTAGCGCTGCCCCTGGTCGGACATGCTCTCGCATAGTGACCCTGCTGGCCACAAGTATAGCAAACTCCCGAAGTAGTACCACAACTCCCTGAATGGAATCTACCGCATCGGATATACTGAGCGGACCTCGATCGGTTAGCACTCTTGCTACCCTGGAAGTCCAAGCCACAGGGCCCGACGCCCACGAATACTGGCGTCCTGAAGACGGTGTAGGAGTGCTCTTAGCTGGCTGGGGTGCAAATCTAGACTGCTGCTGAGGCCGCCCACCCCGAGAGCTACCAAAAGATCCTGCCGTCCTGGCCTTCTTCTGCTGCTGATATCTGTCGACCCGTCGGCCTCTACGATCCTCGCATCCAAGTGTATGAGCCTGTACGCGGGCAATGTCCATGCCCGGCTGAAGAGCCACACCTGAGCAAGACTCTGCCAGATAATCATCTAACCCGGTAACGTAGCGGTGCACCCGGTCCTCCATATCTGCTACTAGCGCAGGGACATATCGAGCCAACGAATCGAACTCAACGTTGTACTCCCTAACGGTGCGCCCTCTCTGTCTCAGCATCAAAAACTTTTCGGCCCGTGCCCTCCTCATCTGCGGAGGCAAGAAGTGAGTAAGAAAAGCCTCCAAGAACTCGTCCCAAATAGCTGGAGGTGCGTGCTCTCCCCGGGATAGCTCCCACGAATCAAACCAGTCGACTGCGGTATCACGCAGCCGATGCGAACCGAAGATCACGGACTCGGTCTCCGAAGCCTTGATCACTCGCATGATCCTCTGTAACTGACGGATGAACTCCTGCGGATCATCCTCAGGCCTCGACCCGTAGAACTCTGGCGGGCTACAACTCAGAAAATCCCGTAGTCTCAAGCTGTCCGATCTAGGATGTACCACGGGTGCTCGAGGCTGCTGATCCGGCTATCCTCGTATGCGCCACGATCCCGGCGATGGCGGGCCATCTCTCTGTAACCCATCTCATCTGCTCCAGGCTGTGGGACTGGAGGTGCAGGTATTGTGGTCTCATCAGCCACTGCTGCGGCCCTAAACCCTGCTGGGGCCGGCGGCGTCGTGGAACTCGCCGTCTCGGGTATAGACTGGGCCTGAGCCCTCGTGACTCTCGGTGTCCTACTAGCAGCTCCTGCTGCGCCTTGCCGCCGGGCGGGTTGCCTTACGTGGAGGCATAACTGTTAAAGAAAGGGAAATACGTTAGAGGGGTCCAACTTATAACACAACTCTAAGGCACGATCTCAGAGTGAGAAGAATGGAAACCAATCCTAAATATCCTATAGCCTCCTGATTATGGGTGTGGTGCACAACACACCGATAATCAAGACTCTACTAGATACGGTCTGTAGACACTTTCCGAGGATTAACTGCTCTGATACCACTTTTGTCACGACCCGTTCCGGGGCCCGTGACTGGTGCCTTACCCGGGCACCCAAGTAGGCATACATCAGAGTAATCAGCGGAATATAAAAACAAGACAAGTAACAAATGTAAAATGAGACACAGTTTATTTGAGAAAAAGTCGCCTTTCGGCATGTATATATAACCCAAGTCTGGCAGTTACATCCCAACTGTACAATAGGACTACAGACCTCTAAGGAAGTAAACAACTATGGCGGGACAGGGCCCCACCATACCCTGAATGTACAAAACTATCTACAACAACAGGGAGATCATACCCAAAAGTCGAGCCTCCGGAGAAGATGGAGCTCCTGACACCAAAGAAAAGATCCTAAAACTGAGGATCCGCTACCTGCTTCCCTTTACCTGCGGCATGAACGCAGCCCCCCGAAGGAGGTCAGTACAACAGGTACCAAGTATGTGAAACTGTAAAGTACTTTAAAAGAAATCATACCATTTTAAAAGCAATTCTACAAATATGTACGAAACAACCAATGTAACCACACATAGTGCCACAGCATAACCAAAAGCAAAATAGATATAACATAACTGGTCTTTTCTAGGCCGCTAATGATCGAAGCAAGGCCAATCGCCCATAGTATCATTATGCGAGCCTAATCCTGGAACTCCCGCATCGCGCATAGTCACACATGCACCCGCATGAGGTATTCCTCGCATCGGGGGTAGCTAGCCCGCGGTATCCTTCTGGACTCCCGCAGTACGCATAGTCACATAGACCGCATAGTCACACAGACCGCATAAGGCACTCCTCGCATCGGGATAATACACCCGGAATGATCAATCCTGGAACTCCCGCAGCTCCGCATGGTCACACAGACCGCATAGGCCGTATAGACCCGCATCAAGGGTGGCAAGCCCTCGGTATAACAAGTCAAGGGGGTATGTGATATAAGAACAGTACAACGGGCTTAACGTTTAACAACGTAAGCACAACAAGAATATCCCCCTTACACAACATCACAAGACACTAACACGCGTAGCATCATAACATGTTTACTTATCAAACCATCTTACTACACTTTTCAGAAATCAATACAAGATTTTCATAAACAAATAAGTAAAACCATTCCTTTTATCTTTCTTAAGTCGTTATACCTAACTTCCCATAAAGCTAGTATAACTCTTAAGCTTTCTGTTTAAAAATCAAGTATTACTCTTCTTTCAAAAATGATTCATAATTCTTTTGAAATACTTCAAGGTTCTTATTATTTAGACTCAAGTCAACAGACGTCCAGTAAAACCATGTTCAGTTAACACACGTACGTCTACCGTACTATATATATACTTTAAAATATCATGCTCAAGAGGATAGGAAGAATCACATACCTTCTCGGCGAAATCCACCTGCCAAGTCGAATATGTCGCGCGCAGAGTATCAACCTATAATAGTCAAATACGTCTATCAACGTCTAGACTACTCTGTAGGATAATCTAAGCAGAGGGTTCTCTATTCTACGGAAAATCGGGCAGCACTTCCCTACCGTAAACTATACAAGTCTCAGAAATCTGATCTATGTAAATGCGATTCAATCTTCTTTAATTCTTCTGATGTGATTACAGTTCAATTCTCTTCTGTAATACCCTTCTATGTAATTACAGTTCAATTCTCTTCTTTAATATCCTTCTATGTAATTACAGTTCAATTCTCTTCTTTAATATCCTTCTATGTATTTTATACCTATTTCTATACATCTACAGTATGTATTCTTCAATTACAATAGAAGGATAGGATTATTATTTACCTCGATAAGCCCAAAATTATCCAAGATATAAGTCGATCCTGAGCAAGGTTTAGCTCCTAATCTGAACGCTCCAATCCGCTCCAAGAAACCCTTAGAAGTTTGTACACAACTTCTACTACTTCAACCAACTATGAAGTTTCTCCTAGGGTTTCTTTTAGTGACTAATGGAAGTATAGTAGTATTTTCCGGGCTCTAAGTATAGAGGTGACTTGTAAATACTATTAGGGATTGGCTAAGGTATTTTGGAGTAGTAACTATACTTGAAGACAACTTTCTACCAAGGGGGTGTTTGGCTAGGGCTTTCAAGAGGGGAGATGGTGTTTGGACGAGAGCTCTTAAGGGAGAAGGAGTTTTGAGACTTGGAAGATAATTTGTGGATGAAGAATTCTTCAACTAAGGGGTATTTATAGGACCACCAATGGTCAAGATGAAGGCAAGTGGAGGGCAAGTGGATGGTGGAGATTTGCACATGTGTACCCTTATCCATCTACCACACAAATATCACAAAATATCCTACCTAACCTTGACCAATGTTTAAGGCCTTTAACTTGAAAAAAATGTGCCAAGGAATGCACACCATTGCCGTCCACTTGAGGGTGACAAGTGTCGCCCTCTCGTTGGTCCAAAATATTTCATCTCTCGGAAAAATCCGCAAAAAAAATAAATGTCGCAGCCGTAATTTTCCCTTCGCAAGTCTTGGAAAACGTTTCGTCGAAAAACAATTCTTTTCGTGGGTTGTGCACAAATATTCGTCCTATGCCTAACTTTAAGGCTAAACTTTTGTACGTACGCCCTCACGTACATACTCTAGAAATATGGGGTATAACAGTCGATCCTTAGCAACTCCAACTCCTTTTCTTGACGTTTCAATCCGCTATTTGCAACCCTTAGAAGCTTGTGAAAAACTCCTCTTCTATTTCCATCTTCAAAATTGAAGAACACCTTGGGATTTCGCCTTGCGACTAACGTAAAAATGTGTTTTTTCCCGAAATCTTTCTATTGAGATATCCTTACAATACCCTCATGAACCTTGGTTTAAAGTGTGGAGCTTAAATAACAACAAACAATTTTTTTTTCTTTTTAAAACCATGAACCCGAGAGCAATACCTTGCTCATCCAACTTTTCTTGAAAATTTTCTAAGTATAGAACTCTTGTCTTGCTACTAGTATGTATATAAAGCATAATGGAGGTCCAAGATTAGAACAAATGGGTGGTTTGGATGCAAAAATCTAGCCAAGTGGCCCTTTTGACTTAGTCAACATTATCAAGCTCTACTTGCAAGACTTAGTCTTCTATCATGGTCAATGAACATACTACCCTTGCATAATTCGTCCAAGACCAATGTGGGGGGTGCCACGTGTCGCCCTCTCATTCGTCCATAAAATTTCGTAACCCTCGTGGGTCCCACAAAATGTAAAATCCCTCGGGTGGGCCCCACGTGACCAAATCCGTAAAAAATAATTTCCATAATGTTAATAAGTTCCATACTCTTAAAATAATGCATTTTGAGAATCTAATTCTCACCAACGAACATTTCTCCTTCCCGACGTTCGGAAGATTTTCCGTCGGAAAAACAATTCTTCCTTTCGTACCAGTTTCAAGTCTTGAGTTCCTTACATACATTCTCTTAAACATGTCCTGGAGTTACAGGGTGTAACACCTTCAATATTCCAAACAAAACCTAGAAAAGCAACTAGATTTTCATCTTGCGACTAACACGAAAACTATCTTTTTCCGGGATTTTTCTATTGAGATACACTTACAATACACTCATGAACCTTGGTTTAAAGTGTGGAGCTAAATGGACAACAAAAAAATTATTTTTGTGTTGGGAGCTAGCCAAACCCGAGAGCCCCTAAATGTGTTCTTGAAATTCTTGAAAAATTTTCTAAGTGTTGAACTTAGTCTTGCTACTAGTACTACTATATAGCACAATGGAGGGTCAAGATGGGTACAAATGTGAGGCTTGGATGAGTTTCTATTAAATATCAAGACTTGTGGTCCCATTGACCAAGTCAATATTCTCAAGCTCTTCAAGTTGCAAGACTTGTCTTCCTAACAAGGGTCAAATGACCCTTTTGCCCATGCTAAATTTTGTCCAAGACAATATAGGGGGGGGGTGACACGTGTCGCCCTCCCATTCGTCATAATATTACGTTTTCCGACAATTTCGATAAATTTTTACAAGTCTCTATTCTTAACATTTCTGAGTTCTTACGTACGTTCTTAATACATGTCCTGTAACTACAGGGTGTAACACAACAACTCTGCTACGTCCCTCTTCAGGCCATCTTACCAATACAAACATCTGAGGTCACGACACAACTTAGTCGATCCCGAACAATTAGAGCAATAAGCACTGCGTGCCTCCCCTAAAACCTGCTGACTAGACCTGCAGCACCGGGTACACACAATCTATCCTCATATCATAGCACCCCATCCGGTGCTACTCAAACAGGTTCTTCCCTTCTCGGAGAGCCGTATCTCGATATCGTATCATAACTGGATCCTCATACTGTCGCCTTTTTACCTCCTCGATGAAGGAAGACTCGACAACCTCTCGGATCCAAAATTCATTCACCTCGGAAACAAATAATTGAACCCCTCAGCTCGGTAGCTGATGAATCTCACGGACCACGTCCTGTCTATCTGGCTGCCCATCCGACAGACTACCCATAGATCCACGACTAAGAGCATATGTAACTGTCTTGGCTTTTCCCGGATGGTATAGGATATCAATATCACAATCCTTGAGTAACTCTAACCACCGTCTCTGTAGCAAACTCAACTGCCTCTATCTGAAGATATACCAGAGGCTCTTGTGGTCTGCACAAATATCTCCATGAAGTCCATATAAGGGATGCCTCTAAATCTTCAAGATATGATTAACTGCCGCCGACTCTAAATCGTGAGTAGCGTAATTCCCTTCATGCTTCCCTAACCGCCGGGAAAACATAGGCTTTAACCTTATCGTGTTGCGTCAGCACACAACCTAGCCCAACACCCAATGTGTTACAATAATAACCTAACCCTCTAGTCTCTCAGGAGGGGTTAGAACTATAGTCGAGTCAACTTATCTTCCAATAACTGGAAGCCTTTATCATGCTTGCAAAATATTCGGAATCCTTAATCTCAATTATGGTTCCTTTTTCCTTTTCTCTGTCGCAACCAAACTTGGTCACTAACTTAGATTTGATTCCTTTGCTTGCCTCATGGCTAAGACTTACTGTCAATCACAATTTAGGGGGGAAAGGTTTCCTTGATCTCGTCAAGTAATAATCCTATTATTCTCCCCCAGCTCGTAGAGCTTATAGTCAGGTGTTCAACCTCAATTCACGGTATTACATAATCCAATGACTTGTCAAGATTTCTTATCGTTCGAGTGTCTACTCGTCTTTCCTTTATAAGTTGTTTCAAGTTGTCCTGGGGTCCCTTACCCCGCCGTATTTTCTTACTATCTTTCTCGTCAGTACAGGTGTTACCACATTTCCTCAAGGTGTTCTTACTGCCCATTATTTACTAATGGTCTTTACAATAGTCTGGGGTAATCATATCTCATGCAACTTACATAACCATAGTTGTATTCTCTTTCATCATTCTGGTCATAACCCTTCCTTATGCTTATTATTAGCAAAAGTATTTCTATCTTGATTCATAATCGTACAGTTTCATACATGCGTACTACCTGCATTTGTTCTTACGACACTTCCTCGACCATTTCGTAACGTCGTTCCCAGTTACCCCAACACAAAACTTTTCCCACAGTTAACTAAAACTGTAACCTAAGGCATGACGATACTGAAGACCTTACCCATTTCCTATCCTTCGTATAACGACATGGGTACACGTAACCCCATAATACGTAAAACTATCCTTTACGTGGGGGAGATAACTTGTTACACCCCGTATTTACAGGATATATTTTAAGAACGTACGTAAGAACTCACATTGTTAAGATTTGAGACTTGTAAAAAATTTATCGGAAATTTGAAATTGTCGGAAAACGAATTATTGTGACGAATGGGAGGGCGACATGTGTCACTCCCCCTTAGAAAGGCCTTGGACGAAATTGCAAGGGCTTAAGGGTCATTGGACCTTTGTTGGCAAGACAAGTCTTGCAACTTGGAGCTTGAGTTTCTTGACCAAGTCAATGGACCCACAAAGGCTTGATATTTGCTTAGACCTCATCCTAGCCACCCAATTGTACACATCTTGACCCTCCATGTCCTTATATAATACTACTAGTAGTGAGACAAGCTTCCATACTTAGCAAAATTTCAAGAAAATTGGATGAACTCTTCCAAGAGCTTTCGGGTTCACCTAGAAAGGAAAAGAAAAATTTTCGTTTCTTGTTCTTTAAGCTCCACACTTTAAACCAAGGTTCATGAGTGTATTGTAACTGTATCTCAATAGAAAAATCTCGGAAAAAGATAGTTTTCGGGTTAGTCGCAAAGTGAAAACCTAGTGGCTTTTCTAGGTTTTGTTTGGAAGTTTGAAGGAAAATTGTTGGTGTTGTTCTAAGGGTCTCAACTAGCGGATTGAAGTGTCTTGAAGAGTCTCTAAGTTTCTAAGGAGCGACTTTGGATTTGAAGATTGGATTAAGATTCGTTGAGGTATAATCTTGTTCTCTTTAAGTGTTACAAGATTATGTATTGTTGCTAGCCTTACATTTTACTAGCATGTAGTATATGTGTTGAAGTTTATAAGTATTATGGATTACTTGTAGCTTAAATCCGAAATGTTATATAAGCCATTTGAAGTTGGATTTCAAGTTGGTCGTAGTTAGAATAGTCGCATGTTAATTACTTGGAGATTGTAGTAGTTATAATCGCTTGCGACTTGATATCATGTTAGGCTAATAGCTTGGATTGAAATGGAAATTGGATAAGAATTGATGTTGTAGTACTTCAAGTTAGCCGAAATGGGCCTAGTAAGTTGTATTAATTTGATATCGTTTGTGGGGCGGAATTTTACACGTCTAGTAGGCGTGTAATCCCCTATTGTTGATTGCATTGATTGGGCCTTGAATGTGGCATGTTTGGTTATTGTATTCGGCCTTGAAAAAGGTGGCAAAGTAAGTAGAAACAAATGAGGTGCTGTCCGATCTTCCGTAAAATTTAGTGACTTAGCACCTAGGATATTCTACGTTTGAAATAAGAGGTTAATGGACGTATGGTGACCATTATAGGTTGAAGTACTTTGGAGCATTTTGCTACTTGTCGACAATCGTCGCGAGGTATGTGAACCTCTTCCTTCCTTTGGCATGATTCTATGTATGGAATATACCTGTGGTATCATTTCATGTTTCCTGTTACTCTTAGAAGTTAAGAGGTAGTTGTGTGATCTACTCTATGTAGAACTTTTCCTATCTTTGAGCATGACTAGTTGCACGTATGTAGTACGGTAGACGTACAACACCTTGATATCCTTTACTAGTTTGTGAATAGCCAAGTCGGGTGAGTTGGGAGATTTACTCACTTCTTTGAAAGTATAAAGGATGTCTTAAGTTTTATTAAGGTTAAGGGACTTGAAGAGTTTTAAAGTATGTGATACTTGTTCCGTTTTAAACGTATAAGTCCCTTGGATAGGAAATTGTTTTTGGCTAAGGTATAAAGTGAATATAACGGCTTTATGGGAAGTTAGTTATATTTGCTTTATGGAAAGATAAATGACTTGATTTTAGTGAAAAGGCAACTTGTTTTTAAGGCATAAATTGCCTAAGGTTTTATAATAAAAGGAGTCACTTGTTTTCTAAAGGTTAAGAGACTAATTGTATTTTTGAAAGTTATGAGAATTGATTTGAAAGTATATAATACTTGGTTTCAAAAAGTAGAAGTCTCTTGGTTATAAAAGGAACGTGTTGGTCTAAACCATAAAGGGTTATAACGGCTTTATGGGAAGTTGGTTATAACGTCTTTATGGAAGGTTAAGAGAATGGTTTTCTCTAATAAAGTAATCAAAGAAATAACTTGTATTAAGGAAGGGCAAATTGTTTTAAAGGTACCAATTGCTTAAGGTTTTTAATAAAAAAGTCACTTGATTTAGAAGCCGGTAATTGTATTTGTAAATAGGTATTGTGAATTGTCTTGAAAGGTTGATAGGAATTGATACTAAGTTTGTTAGTATCGGGGAAGTTTTATTTGGAAATGATTCTTTTGAAAAGAATGTACTTAAGTAGTACTTTTGCTTGTTAAATTAGAATTATTCTATGTGTGCCTTGATAAGTACTTTGGCTTGTTAAATGAGAATTATTCTATGTGTGCCTTGATAAGTACTTTGGCTTGTTAAATAAGAATTATTCTATGTGTGCCTTGATAAGTACTTTGGCTTGTTAAATGAGAATTATTCTATGTGTGCCTTGATAAGTACTTTGGCTTGTTAAATGAGAATTATTCTATGTGTGCCTTGATAAGTACTTTGGCTAGTTAAATGAGAATTATTCTATTTGTGCCCTGATAAGTACTTTGGCTTGTTAAATGAGAATTATTCTATTTGTGCCCTGATAAGTACTTTGGCTTGTTAAATGAGAATTATTCTATATGTGCCTTGATAAGTACTTTGGCTTGTTAAATGAGAATTATTCTATTTGTGCCCTGATAAGTACTTTGGCTTGTTAAATGAGAATTATTCTATGTGTGCCTTGATAAGTACTTTGGCTTGGTTAATTGAGAATTAGCCTATATGTGCTGGTGATAGCCTTTGAGTGCAAGTATTATGTTTTATTACGTTGTCGCGACTCTCGGTTGGAGGGCCAGCCGTCTTGTTGTAATTTACTTGGACGTACTGACAGTGATGTGGGATTCCACGGGTATGCTTCCGTTATTTGGAGTACTTGGGTTAAATTCCCGGTTTTTATAAAGGACATGGTAGTGCTTATGTATCGTTAGATGGCCGGTCGAGATAGGGTAAGCGTATAAATGAGGGGTAAACCCCCAAGACGTTATACCACCTTCTCCAGGGTAAGAGTATCAGTGAAGGGTAAACCCCCAAGACGCTATACCACCTGCTTTACCACCTTCTCCAGGGTAAGAGTATCAGTGAGGGGTAAACCCCCAAGACGCTATACCATCTGCTCCAAGGTAAGAGTATAAATGAGGGGTAACCCCCAAGACGTTATACCACCTGCTTGATTGATGTTATGGGCATGATACCCATGTTTATATTTTACACTTATAGCTGTCGACAGTGATGTGGGATTCCACGGGCAGGAGATATATATATGTATGGTGTATGTGTACGCCGACAGTGATGTGGGATTCCACGGGCAGGAGATATATATATGTATGGTGTATGTGTACGCCGACAGTGAGGTGGGATGCCACGGGCGCGTCACATGGTTATATTTTACACTTATAGTTGTCGGCATTGATGGGGGATTCCACGGCCACACTTTGCTATTTTGTGTGACTTGATCGCGTCCTGGATTGGGCCGGGTAGTATATGCGTCCCTCCATAAAAGGGTCGGATTGTGTTATGAAAGATAAGTAAGTTTTATGGTAATGAACTTAATGATTTCCCTAATCATGTACATAAGAGTGTGACTATAACTTTTATTGAAAATGGGAAAAGATAATAAGGTACGATTAAGTTCATAAGTGGTAATGACACAGGATCCGTATGTACTTTTATACTTGTCCATGTCATTCTTTTGTCTGATTATGATTTGTTTCTTGACGATATATTCATTACATATTAAATTTGTTATGTAATCCCCTTTGGGGTGCGTTCATGCCCGCAGTTTTAGGTACCAGGTTGGTGATCCTTGCTCTCGTGATCTCGGTTGATTTTGAAAGCTCCATTTGCTCGGAGGCTTAGCTCTTGTACGGTTTTCCCGAGGTAGTTGATTCATGTATATTCGTGGTATGGCGGGGCCCCGTCATACGATTGTTATGTTAAAACTCTTAGAGGTCCGTAGTCACGTGTTGTGGGTCGATTTGTAAAGGAAAGGAGGCATTGCCGGTTGTTTATATTTATGTCCAAGAAGGTAGCCTATCGGCTAACTGTTATTTTACATTTGTTCATTTTAAAGTTTCATGTATGTTCGTGATTATCTCGATGTATACTGTAAGGGTGCCTGTGTAGGGCACGATCGCGAGCCCGGGTCGGTCGTGACAAAAGTGGTATCGAGCGATTAGTCTCGGAAAGTGTCTACAGACCGTGTCTAGTAGAGTCTTGATTATCGGTGTGTTGTGCACCACATCTATAATCAGGAGGCTGCAGGACATTTAGGATTGGTTTCCATTCTTTTCACTCGAGATCGTGCGATGAAATTTGTGTTGTTAAATTCGTCCCTCCTAACGAGTTATGTTGATTACATTTACGAGAAAGCGTGATGACCGGGAATGACTATGTGGATTGCGTATCTAGGTTGGTAATGATTATAGTATAGTTGGTATTGTGACATACATCTATACAGAGTTATGTATGAGGGTCCGACGCGTGTTGCCTAGAATGATTTTAGATTTCCTGGAATTGGTAAAGACTAACTAGATACCTTGAAGGTATGGAATAGTTAATGAATTTTCGCCATGGTTTTGTGTTTTATTTCGAGATAATTGGGAAAGGATGAGCTGTCTGATAGGTAGTGAACCCTTAAGAAGCCATGTTAAGGAACCTAACGGAATGTCATGTTAATAGATTAAGCTGCGTAGTAGGCTTAAGAGAATTGTATGGATGAGGTCCGTATAGAGTAAGTAATGGTTGTTGTGATCGAGACAACATGGTTTTGGTTTTATGAGAAGTTTTTGTACCCGTTTACTGGGGGACTGGTAAGGTAGGCTTGGAGCATGGAAATTGCGAGCCTAAGAATATTGATTACTGCCGAGACCTTAGGTATATAAGGCTTTCTCTGGCAATAAGATTTTAAGTCAGACCAAGGATAAGAGTTAAGTGCGACGCTGAGTCGGGTTGAGGACCTGTTACGGGTCTCCCCATGGCCTGGAATGGAGTGGGATCAGTTGGTAGTAGTTCCGCTACGTGACAGGGTCACGAGGGTGCAAGGCCCAAGTCTAGTTAATTGTTTTACGGGTTCGTGGACGCGTTCCACCGGAACCAGGTCGTGAAAGCCGGAAATGGTCGTATATTGTCTTATAGAGTGACTCCAAAGATTAGAGGCCAGAATTTGTATGTATGTATGTATGTTAGAAGGAGTTGGAAGTACGAAAAGGTAACCTCTTTTGGGCTTATGATGGACGGGTATGCGTGTGCGAGGTATTAGGGCCATGTGTGGCATTATTGGTATGTCGGGGTTGTGAAAGGAAACTATGTCGCAAATTATAAAGATTGACTCCGAAAGAACATTCGGGGACGAATGTTTCTAAGGGGGGAAGAATGTTACACCCCGTATTTACAGGATATTTTTTAAGAACGTACGTAAGAACTCACATTGTTAAGATTTGAGACTTGTAAAAAATTTATCGGAAATTTGAAATTGTCGGAAAACGAATTATTGTGACGAATGGGAGGGCGACACGTGTCACCCCCCCTTAGAAAGGCCTTGGACGAAATTGCAAGGGCTTAAGGGTCATTGGACCTTTGTTGGCAAGACAAGTCTTGCAACTTGGAGCTTGAGTTTCTTGACCAAGTCAATGGACCCACAAAGGCTTGATATTTGCTTAGACCTCATCCTAGCTACCCAATTGTACACATCTTGACCCTCCATGTCCCTATATAATACTACTAGTAGTGAGACAAGCTTCCATACTTAGCAAAATTTCAAGAAAATTGGATGAACTCTTCCAAGAGCTTTCGGGTTCACCTAGAAAGGAAAAGAAAAATTTTCGTTTCTTGTTCTTTAAGCTCCACACTTTAAACCAAGGTTCATGAGTGTATTGTAAGTGTATCTCAATAGAAAAATCACGGAAAAAGATAGTTTTCGGGTTAGTCGCAAAGTGAAAACCTAGTGGCTTTTCTAGGTTTTGTTTGGAAGTTTGAAGGAAAATTGTTGGTGTTGTTCTAAGGGTCTCAACTAGCGGATTGAAGTGTCTTGAAGAGTCTCTAAGTTGCTAAGGAGCGACTCTGGATTTGAAGATTGGATTAAGATTCGTTGAGGTATAATCTTGTTCTCTTTAAGTGTTACAAGATTATGTATTGTTGCTAGCCTTAAATTTTACTAGCATGTAGTATATGTGTTGAAGTTTATAAGTATTATGGATTACTTGTAGCTTAAATCCGAAATGTTATATAAGCCATTTGAAGTTGGATTTCAAGTTGGTCGTAGTTAGAATAGTCGCATGTTAATTACTTGGAGATTGTAGTAGTTATAATCGCTTGCGACTTGATATCATGTTAGGCTAATAGCTTGGATTGAAATGGAAATTGGATAAGAATTGATGTTGTAGTACTTCAAGTTAGCCGAAATGGGCCTAGTAAGTTGTATTAATTTGATATCGTTTGTGGGGCGGAATTTTACACGTCTAGTAGGCGTGTAATCCCCTATTGTTGATTGCATTGATTGGGCCTTAAATGTGGCGTGTTTGGTTATTGTATTCGGCCTTGAAAAAGGTGGCAAAGTAAGTAGAAACAAAGGAGGTGCTGTCCGATTTTCCGTAAAATTTAGTGACTTAGCACCTAGGATATTCTACGTTTGAAATAAGAGGTTAATGGACGTATGGTGACCATTATAGGTTGAAGTACTTTGGAGCATTTTGCTACTTGTCGACAATCGTCGCGAGGTATGTGGACCTCTTCCTTCCTCTGGCATGATTCTATGTATGGAATATACATGTGGTATCATTTCATGTTTCCTGTTACTCTTAGAAGTTAAGAGGTAGTTGTGTGATCTACTCTATGTAGAACTTTTCCTATCTTTGAGCATGACTAGTTGCACGTATGTGTAGTACGGTGAGCGTCGACAACACCTTGATATCCTTTACTAGTTTGTGAATAGCCAAGTCGGGTGAGTTGGGAGATTTACTCACTTCTTTGAAAGTATAAAGGATGTCTTAAGTTTTATTAAGGTTAAGGGACTTGAAGAGTTTTAAAGTATGTGATACTTGTTCCGTTTTAAACGTATAAGTCCCTTGGATAGGAAATTGTTTTTGGCTAAGGTATAAAGTGAATATAACGGCTTTATGGGAAGTTAGTTATATTTGCTTTATGGAAAGATAAATGACTTGATTTTAGTGAAAAGGCAACTTGTTTTTAAGGCATAAATTGCCTAAGGTTTTATAATAAAAGGAGTCACTTGTTTTCTAAAGGTTAAGAGACTAATTGTATTTTTGAAAGTTATGAGAATTGATTTGAAAGTATATAATACTTGGTTTCAAAAAGTAGAAGTCTCTTGGTTATAAAAGGAACGTGTTGGTCTAAACCATAAAGGGTTATAACGGCTTTATGGGAAGTTGGTTATAACGGCTTTATGGAAGGTTAAGAGATTGGTTTTCTCTAATAAAGTAATCAAAGAAATAACTTGTATTAAGGAAGGGCAAATTGTTTTAAAGGTACCAATTGCTTAAGGTTTTTAATAAAGAAGTCACTTGATTTAGAAGCCGGTAATTGTATTTCTAAAAAGGTATTGTGACTTGTCTTGAAAGGTGGATAGGACTTGATACTACGGTTGTTAGTATCGGGGAAGTTTTATTTGGAAATGAGTCTTTTGAAAAGAATGTACGTACGTAGTACTTTGGCTTGTTAAATGAGAATTATTCTATGTGTGCCTTGATAAGTACTTTGGCTTGTTAAATGAGAATTATTCTATGTGTGCCTTGATAAGTACTTTGGCTTGTTAAATGAGAATTATTCTATGTGTGCCTTGATAAGTACTTTGGCTTGTTAAATGAGAATTATTCTATGTGTGCCTTGATAAGTACTTTGGCTTGTTAAATGAGAATTATTCTATGTGTGCCTTGATAAGTACTTTGGCTTGTTAAATGAGAATTATTCTATTTGTGCCCTGATAAGTACTTTGGCTTGTTAAATGAGAATTATTCTATTTGTGCCCTGATAAGTACTTTGGCTTGTTAAATGAGAATTATTCTATGTGTGCCTTGATAAGTACTTTGGCTTGTTAAATGAGAATTATTCTATTTGTGCCCTGATAAGTACTTTGTCTTGTTAAATGAGAATTATTCTATGTGTGCCTTGATAAGTACTTTGTTAGGTTAATTGAGAATTAGCCTATATGTGCTGGTGATAGCCTTTGAGTGCAAGTATTATGTTTTATTACGTTGTCGCGACTCTCGGTTGGAGGGCCGGCCGTCTTGTTGTAAGTTACTTGGACGTACCGACAGTGATGTGGGATTCCACGGGTATGCTTCCGTTATTTGGAGTACTTGGGTTAAATTCCCGGATTTTTTATAAAGGACATGGTAGTGCTTATGTATCGTTAGATGGTCGGTCGAGATAGGGTAAGAGTATAAATGAGGGGTAAACCCCCAAGACGTTATACCACCTTCTCCAGGGTAAGAGTAGCAGTGAGGGGTAAACCCCCAAGACGCTATACCACCTGCTTTACCACCTTCTCCAGGGTAAGAGTATCAGTGAGGGGTAAACCCCCAAGACGCTATACCACCTGCTCCAGGGTAAGAGTATAAATGAGGGGTAACCCCCAAGACGTTATACCACCTGCTTGATTGATGTTATGGGCATGAGACCCATGTTTATATTTTACACTTATAGCTGTCGACAGTGATGTGAGATTCCACGGGCAGGAGATATATATATGTATGGTGTATGTGTACGCCGACAGTGATTTGGGATTCCACGGGCAGGAGATATATATATGTATGGTGTATGTGTACGCCGACAGTGAGGTGGGATGCCACGGGCGCGTCACATGGTTATATTTTACACTTATAGCTGTCGGCAGTGATGGGGGATTCCACGGCCACACTTTGCTATTTTGTGTGACTTGATCGCGTCCTGGATTGGGCCGGGTAGTATATGCGTCCCTCCATAAAAGGGTCGGATTGTGTTATGAAAGATAAGTAAGTTTTATGGTAATGAACTTAATGATTTCCCTAATCATGTACATAAGAGTGTGACTATAAATTTTATTGAAAATGGGAAAAGATAATAAGGTACGATTAAGTTCATAAGTGGTAATGACACGGCAGGATCTGGTATGTACTTTTTATACTTGTCCCTGTCATTCTTTTATCTGATTATGATTTGTTTATCAGACGATATATTACATTCCATATTAAATTTTGTTATCGACCTCTTCGGGGCTGCGTTCATGCCCGCAGGTTTTATGTACCCAGGTTGGTGATCCTTGCTCTTAGGATCTCGGTTCAGTTTTTGAGAGAAAGCTCCATTTGCTCCGGAGGCTTAGCTCTTGGTACGGTTTTCCCTGAGGTAGTTGATTCATGTATATTCAGGGGTATGGCGGGGCCCTGTCCCGCCACAGTTGTTATGTTAAAACTCTTAGAGGTCTGTAGTCACATGTTGTGGGTCAGTTTGTAAAGGAAAGGAGGCAACTGCTTCGGTTGTTTATATTTATGTCCAAGAAGGTAGCCCTATCGGCTAACCTGTTATTTTACTTCTGTTGTTCATTTTTAAAGTTTCATGTATGTTCCACTGATTATCTCTGATGTATACCTGGGCACCAGTCGCGGGCCCGGGGTCGGGTCGTGACATAACTTATCTTCCTTACAAAATCTAAATCATCAAGCGCCACCTTATAATAATATAGATTTCCAAAACCTACCAACGATGTCTTCTGTTTTCCGCGGGCAATACTCATACTTATCTTATTCTTGCTTTGTACATTTTCCTGAAATTATCCGGAAGATTGTGGCCCTTACCGCCACACCAAACCAACTCCAAGTACCTCCAAGGGCACTCAACATAAACTCCTTCAAATTCGAGTATTACTTACTTTCTGCCTCAATTCACCTCAAATGAACAAGTCACACAGACTTATTAAAAACAATGATGTCAAAGAAGGAAGGATAATTCACTGGTTACCACAACTTCTATCCCTTTCCACTCGATAATCGGCTTACCGGGAAACCGGAATCGAGCCAAACTCTCTCTGCAGTCAACGTTGGCATAACAAGAGGCCAACTAGCCCGTACTCCTAATGACCTCAATGTCTGTCATAACAGCTCTGCTAGTCCTGCTAGGGTCCAACGATTGTATCGTTACTGACAATTATTGTCTACCCGCTCAGCTACCACCCAACACTCACAGGTGTAGTCACCTCGAAAGGTTCTCATGGATTCAGGCTCTATTTCTTTACACTTGGTGGCTCTCTTTTTCACTGGTCGTACGCTTTCCGTACTTCCAAACTTATACTAACATACGTATATAACTTCCATACTAAATCTGGCCTCCAATCTTTGGAGTTACTAAATTAAACAATACAAGGCCATTTCCGGCTCTCACAACCTGGTTCCGGTGGAATGCGTCCACGAACCCGTAACACGATTAACTAGACTTGGGCCTTGCACCCTCGTGACCCTGTCACGTAGCGGGACTACTACCAACTGATCCCATTCCATTACAGGCTATGGGGCGACCCTTAGTAGGTCCTCAACCCGACTCGGCGTCGTACTTAACTCTTATCCTTGGTCTGACTTAACTTTTTACTACCCGAGGAGGCCTTACATACCTAAGGTCTCGGCGGTTATCAACATTCTTAGGCTCGCAATTTCCATGCTCCAAGCCTACCTTATCAGTTCCCTCATAAACCGGGTAGAATAACTTCTCATAATACCATAATCGTGTTGTCTTGATCACAACAACCATACTTACTCCATATGGATTTTATCCGTACCATTTCTTAATTATACTACGTAGCTCAATCTATTAACATAATCTTCCATTAAGTCCCTTAATTATAACTTCTTAAGTGTCCATTACCTTCTCAGACAACCCATCATCTCCTAATTATCTCAAATTAGTACGTAAAACCTTGATGAGAGTTCATTAAACTGTTTCATACCTTCCCGGTATCTAATTAGTCCTTACCAATTCCTGGTAATCTAAAATCATTCTAGGCAACACATAGGTGACCCTCATACATAAATCTGTATAACTATATGTCATAATACCAACTATACTACAATTATTACCAACCTGGATACGCAATCCACATAATCTTTCCTGGGTCACTGCTGCCTTTCTCTTAGCTGCAATCAACATAACTTGTTAGGGAGAGACGACCCTAACCACACAGCTCTATCGCACGATCTCAGAGTGAGAAGAATGGAAACCAATCCTAAATGTCCTGCAGCCTCCTGATTATAGATGTGGTGCACAACACACCGATAATCAAGACTCTACTAGACACGGTCTGTAGACACATTCCGAGGACTAACTGCTCTGATACCACTTTTGTCATGACCCAACCCCGCGCCCGCGACTGGTGCCCTACCTGGGCACCCATTACCAGTATACATCATAGAATAGCAGCGGAACATATAGAACTCATAAATGCTAAAATAGTAAATATCAACAGGTTAGCCGATAAGGCCACCTTCCGCAAAAATATACATGATCCAAAATAAAATAAACCAGTGCATTTCTGTTCTTAAAAACCCAATCCACAATGTGACTACAGACCTCTAAGAATAACAACTGTGACGGGACAGGGCCCCGCCATACCCCTGAATATACAACAACCGACCATACTAGGGATCTGAACCAGGGATAAGCCTCCGGAGTAAAGGAGTTTCCTAACAGCTGAACATTGATCCTAAGAGTGAGGATCAGCAACCTGTATACTCTACCTGCGGCATGAACGCAGCCCCCCGAAGGAGGTCAGTACAACATGTACCAAATATGTGGCCAGAAATCAGAATGAACTCATAAGTCTAAAATAAAGCTGAAGACATGTATGATAACTCAATTAACAGTACACTGTGCCTTACTAATCAATGAGAGTAAACAAGAGTATACTTTACTGCATAAAAATAGGAGGCTCATGATCAAAGTAGGGCCACCCGCCCGTAGGTCATTAAGCAATCCTACTCCTGGGACTATTTCACCCGCATAGGTCCTATGGACCCTCAATGAGGTAACTTCCTCGCATAGGCTGTATCCGCCCGCATTGGTCGTGTGGACCCGCATGAGGTATTCCTCGCATAGGACTATTTCACCCTCACAGGACTATTTCACCCGCTTGGGCACGGTGGACCCGCAATGAGTACAAATGCCGCACTCACATCATGGGTAGAAAATCCATGGAATTAGTAGTAACCCGGGGCTTTACCCCGTAAGAATAACATAAACTAGCACACCCGACTATCATACATAACATAAGCACTACCGGCTTATCATACATAACATAAGCGCTACCGGCTTATCCTAACATAACATAAGCGCTACCGGCTTATCATACATAACATAAGCAAGTTAAGAAATCCCCCTAACTTCTTATTAGTCTTATTCATATACACTCTCATTTTAGTTTACTTAAGGCACTAACATGTCATTATAACAATCCGGGAATTTAACCCAAAGTACTACATACTTCTACTCTTTTAAAAATGTCTTTTTTTCATATAAAACTTCCAAGATACTAATAACCGTAGTATCAAGTCACATCTATTTTTCAAGACAAGTCACAATACCTTTTAGAAATACATTTAGGCTTCTAAATCAAGTGACTTCTTTCTTTTAAAAACCTTAAGCAATTGATGCCTTCAAATCAATTTGCCTTTCATTATTTCAAGTCATTTATCATACTTATATAACTTAGAGTAAACCACTCTTTTTAAATTTCCCATAAAGCTATTATAACCAACTTCCCATAAAGCCGTTATACTAGTTTTACGCTTTAGACAATTTCATTCTTACTTATATCCAAGGGACTTATGCTTTTAAAACGAAACAAGTATCATATACTTTTAAAATACTTCAAGTCCCTTAACTTTTAGAAACCAAGATATCCTTAATATTTTTAAACAAGTGAGTTAATTCCCTAACTCAACCAACTTGGACATTCTTAAAATAAGCCAAGGATATCAAATGGACTAGATTGTCAAAATCTCGTACGTCTACCGTACTATATGTTTACAACTATTCATGCTCAAGAGATAACAAAGTTCCACATACCTCTTCGGTTCAATCCACTTGCTAAGTCCAATATGCCGCACGTAGTATATCAACCTATAATGACCATAATACGATTATTAACTTCTAGTTTCAACGTAGAATATTCTAAGTGCAAAGTCACTAAATTCTACGGAAAATCGGACAGCACTTCCTTTGTTTCTACATACTTTTCCACCTTTTTCAATGCTTGAATTCAATAACCAAACATGCCACATTTAAGGCTCAACAATGTAGTTATCAATAGGGGATTACACGCCTACAAGACGTGTAAAATTCCGCCCCACAAATTAATATCAAACTAGTCCAACATACAAAGTCATTCTCGGCTAAAGGTGTAACAACATATCAACCTTTCCAATTCCTTTTCAATTCAAGTTGTTTAGTATAACATGTTATCAAGCCGCAATCGATTATAACTACTACAATCTTCAAGTAGGTAACATGCGACGATTCTAATTAACGACCAAATTGTATTTCAATTTCAAATGTCAATTCGGATTTAGGCTACTACAATCCATATCACTTATAAATCTTCAATACATATACTTCATGCTAGTTAGAATGTAAGGCTACAACAATATGAAATCTTGTAACACTTAAGAAAACAAGATTGTTACCTTAGCGAGCCTTAATCCATTTCAAGATCCAAAGTAGCTCCCTAGCAACCTAGAGCCTCTCCTTGACACTCCAATCCGCCACTTGAAGCCCTTAGAAGATCACAAACAACTTCCCTTAAGTTCCCAATCCAAAACCTAGGAAAGTGACTAGGTTTTCACCTTGCGACTAATACGAAAACGCCACTTTTCTGGGATCTTTCTATTGAGATACACTTACAATACCCTTAGGTACCTTGGTTTGAAGTGTGGAACTTATTGGACAACAAACAAAAAAATTTCTCTCCAAATGGATGCCTAACCCGAGAGCAAGCTTATGAGGTCTTCAAGTTTCTTGAAATTTTTCCAAGTATGGAAGCCTTGTCTTGCTACTAGTATGTATATATAACACTATGGAGGGTTAAGATTAGAACAAATGGGTGGCCTAGATGAGTTTCACAAGGATTCTAGCCAAGTGGCCCTTGGACTTAGTCAACAATGTCAAGCTCTAGCCCTTAGCAAGACTTGGTCATCTCTTTAATGGTCAAATGACCATTTTGGCCATGTCCAAATCGTCTAAGACCACTGGGGGGGGTGACACGTGTCGCCCTCCTGTTAGTCGCAATATTTCGTTTCCCGACATTTCCATAATTCCGATAAATTTTTACTCGTCTAAAATCTTAACATTTTTGAGTTCTTACGTACGTTATTATAAACATATCCTGGAATTCCGGGGTGTAACATTCTTCCCCCCTTAGAAACATTCATCCCCGAATGTTCTTTTGGGAGTCAAACTTAAAGATAGCGACATAGTCTCCTTACAACCCCTACATACCAATAATGCAACACGTGGCCACATAACAATACTCATACTAAAATGTCAAGCTGAACCCCATGTGTCAACGTCGGTTATCTGCATAAAGCTTATGCTGACTCTGAGCTTACTAATAATCTTTTCTGGATAAGCTTCGCCTTATCCACAGCCCGCTGAAACAAGTCTGGACCAAATAACTGAACCTCGTATAAGTCAAACCAACCAACCGACGATCTACACTTTCTTACATACAAGGCCTCATACCGGGCCATCCGAATACTGAAAGGGTATCTGTTATCGTACGTAACTCAATAAGAGGCAAATAATTCTTCCAGCTAACTCTGAAATCAAATAACATCGGCCCGCAACCTATCCTCAAGTGCCTGGATAGTACTCTCTGCCTGCCCGTCCGTCTGAGGGTGTAATGCAATACTGAGACTCACCTGTGTCCCTAATACCTTCTGAAAAACCTTCAGAAGTTATCCGTAACCTAGCTCATCTGTCTGACATCATAAATGTAGGAACCCCGTGCAGTCTCATAATCTCCCTGCTATATAAGCTAGCATAAACCTCAGCCGAGTAAGTGGTCCTAACCGGAAGAACACGACTGGTTTCACCAGCCTATTTGCTATGACCCCCAGGGAGTAGCACTTCCTCTGAGTACGATGCCACCCTGTAACAAGATCCACATTAATCACCTCCCATATCTAAGTCGGGATCTAAATCGCCTGTAATAGCCCACTGGGCTTCTGGTGTTCAACCTTGGCCTGCTACTAATTCGGACATTAAGCAACAACTCTGCTACGTTCCTCTTCAGACCATCTTACCAATACAAATGTTACACCCCGGAATCCCATGATATGTTTATAAGAATGTACGTAAGAACTCAAAAGTGTTAAAATTTGAGACTAGTAAAATTTATCGGAATTATGGAATTGTCGGAAATCGAAATATTGCGATGAATGAGAGGACGACACGTGTCACCCCCCTTATTGGTAGTGGACGAATTGAACCATGGGCAAAGGGTCATTTGACCATTAAATAGATGAGTAAGTCTTGCTAAAGTCTTGAAGCTTGACAATGTTGACTAAGTCAAAGGCCACTTGGACTTGATCCATGTGAAACTCATCCAAGCCACACAATTGTACTAATATTGACCCTCCATCATGTTATATATGTATACTAGTGCAAGACAAGCTCCACACTTAGCTAAAATTTCAAAAAAAATCTTGAAGAGCTCTAAGTAGCTCTCGGCTTTGAGAGGTTTCCAAGAAGAATTTTTTTCAATTTTTGTCCAATAATCCCCATACTTTAAACCAAGGTTCCTAAGAGTATTGTAAGGGTATCTCAATAGAAAGATTCTGGAAAAATGGCGTTTTCGTATTAGTCGCAAGGCGGAAAGTTAAGGAGTTCTTCAACTTTGAAGTTGGAACTTGAAGATAAGTTCTTCATAAGCTTCTAAGGGTTGTTTGGAGTGGATTGGAACGTCGAAAAGAGGAGCTAAAGTTGCTAAGGATGGACTTGTGATCTTGGATCATATTTGGGCTAAATGAGGTATAACCTTCATCTTACTTTTGTAATTAAAGATTTCATGTTATGATAAGTTATAAGTGATCATGTGATATGTGTTATGAAGATTGATAAGTGTTATGGAAGTTTAGAAGCTCAAATCCGAAAATGACATGTTGAGTCATTTGAAATTGAATTACATTTTGGTCGTTAATTAGAATCGTCGCATATTACTGTTACATCCCGTAAGCCCAGGACATGTATAAGAGAATGTACGTAAGGAATCAAGACTTGGAAATTCGTACGAAAGGAAGAATTGTTTTTCCGACGGAAAATCTTCCGAACGTCGGAAAGGAAAAATGTTCGTTGTTGAGAATTGGATTCTCAAAGTGCATTATTTGAAGATTATGGAACTCTTAACCTTATGGAAATTTATTTTTTTACGGATTTGGTCACGTGGGGCCCACCCGAGGAATTTTACGTTTTGCGGGGCCCACGAGGGTTACGGAATTTTATGGACGAATGAGAGTGTCACGACCCGAAACTGGGCCCGTGACTGGTGCCTTACCCCGGGCACCCTAGTGACACAACATCAGAGTAATCAGCGGAACATAAAACGATACAAGACATATTATGAAATATGAAACAATAATATGAGAAGAACTTGCCTTTCGGCATATGTATAAATGACAACTTTTAACATGAACAGTTTAATCCTTTTTACAAACCACGCTTACAAAGATTACCAGGACCTCTAAGAATGATACGACAACCATGGCGGGGCGGGGCCGCCAAACCCCGAATGTAAACACTTACTACGACAGGACTATACGTGATAAGCCTCGGAGAAACGGAGCTTCCCAAACGCTATCGTGACCACGAGAGCTAGGATCAACGGCGGTGTACCTCAACTGCGGCATGAACGCAGCCCGAAGGAGGTCGATCTAACAGTGCCGAGTATGTGAAAATAAATCGTAAATGAAATCATAGTAGTCTATACAAAGCAGAGACATGTATGATAACCAGCTACGCTTTACAATAACTAGCGATCATATCAAGTCGTGGACTCACACCTCAAGTCATCACAAAGAACATAACAATGGGTCTCACGCCCACAACATCAATCGTGCGTGGGACACATTCTCACCGCCGGCGGTTTATGATATAAAAGCACCAAGGAACACACATGAACACGTGTCCCACTGCCATAATAACACCGACGGGGTAATGCGAAGGCATAGCCGACTACTAACACCACGTACCAACAAGGTCATGAATCGTATCATAAGATCTGTCTGCACCGTCACATGATCAAAGCCGCCACTTGCTCGCGGTATCTAATGCGCGCGTCTAGTCCCCGAACTTCCGCGACTCGCGATAGGCCAATCTCTTGGCCGCATGAGGCATTCCCGCATCGAGGGTAGCTACTCCCGGCATCGCCCCGACTTCCGAGTCCGCATGGCCAAGGACCGCATGCCCATAAAGGACGACACTAACTCGGAACTCGTAGCTCGCATAGGCCCGGGACTGCGTGAGGTATTCTCGAATCATAGGTCCATCGACCACTGAGTCTACCCGCATCGGAGGCGGCTTAACCGGAATCATCTCAAGAGATGAATGCCATAATACTATCATAACGACCGATAGTTAATAAGCACAATCAAGGAAACCCTTTACACAAACATCACAAGATACTAACACACGTAGCATCCTAACACGTTTACTTATCAAAGCAACAAGAAAGTATTATAAGGCTATCACAAACCAATACAATCAAGTTGTTCACACAAGGTACTTCCTACTATATGATTAACAAGATCGGGGTTTTATCCCCAAAGTACTTCATACATTAACTCTTTAAAAGATACGTTACTTTCACAAAAGTCACACAATACCCGTAGTATATGAAAATAGAGTGATTATTTTCTTAAGTAAATCAATTACTCCTCTTTGTAAAATCAAGTAGCAACATTCTTTTCCAATGTTCAAGTTTGCCTAATTTCCAATGTTCAAGTTTCTCATTTTAGAAAGGTTTAGTAGTTCATAGTCTTATTCATTTAAGAATATAATTCTCCTTTAAACAATCTGAGAAACCTAAGCCTTATATGTGAGTAGGATATTCTTGTTTATTACAATCTTATTACAGCAGCCATGATCTAGGAAATATCATTTTGTCTCATCTTAGCTTCTATGCAGATGGAGGTTTCTACTGGTTTTAATAATACTTAATTATTCAAAACATTTCCTTTTATTAACTGCGATGGTTTGTCGATACATTCGATTTCGAAATCAGTAAAACATTCTTAAGCCGTTATACCTAACTTCCCATCAAGCTAGTATAACTCTTAAGTTTTCAAAACCAAGTATTACTTCTTCTTTCAAAATGATTCAAAATCTTTAGAAATACGTCAAGTTCTTTATTAACACATAACAAGCCGCTTATAGTTCAAATCGACCTTTTAAAAACCACATGTATTTTCTTACCCATAATAAAGTCGTTATAATCAACTTCCGTAAAGTCGTTATAACACTTTATGTTTTAAACCAATCACATACATTTAGCACGTACGCGTCACCGCACTACCTAGTTCACACATATCATGCTAGAAGAGATAGGAAGAGGTTCACATACCTCGCGACGATTATCGACTAATAGCAAAACGCTCCAAGTACCTCAAACCGCCGGCGACTCCCTAAGCCAAGTAGATCGCGCCACGCATAGTACTTCCACCTATAAGGCCACAAGGCGCTTATTAACATAAGGTCTCTTCGTAGAACATTCTACAGAAAATTCGGCAGCACCTTCCCCCCCCCCCGCAACAGCGTAAATCTCCTCCTCTATCGAGGCCGGCTACCAAGCCAACCGGGGAGGCTCTCGCCACAAGGGCCTATCTAGGAGGGCTCTTGGACGAGAGTCAAACAAGAGGGGAGGGGGAGGATTTCTAAGACTTAGAACATTTTAGGATGAATAAGTCTTCCAAAGGGGTGGATATTTATAGGCCTAGCAAAGGCCAACCAATGGCCAAGATCTTGCCAAGTGCAAGGCAAGTGTAGGGCCAAGATCTTGCCAAGTTCACCTTATCCATCTACCACAAAATATCCTACCAACCCCTTGACCAACAATGGCCAATTCGTCCCCTCTTTTACCGCCCAACGTGCTCGATGGGAGGGTGACAAGTGTCGCCCTCTCGTTGGCCAAAAATGTTTTCTCTCGGAAAAATCCGCAAAAATTAAAAATGACATAGCGGAAATTCCCTACGAAAGGTGAAAACGTTTCAAAAAAACGACTCTAACCGGGTGTTATGCACAAATAAAATTCGCCAAGCACTTTAAGGCACAAACTTTTCTACGTCGTCCGCGTACATACTGCGGAAATACGGTATAACATTCTCCCCTCGCGAAACATTCGTCCCGAATGTTCCTTCTAAGTCTCAAACAAGCGCGCCCAAGATAGTCTTCACTACTATACTTACGAGAACAATCTCGCCACACCGCCACGTAAAACACCCGCGCACACTTCTATCTAAGTCCACGAGAAAACACCTCTAATCATCACCACAAAACACTTCTCAGGGGTCTAAAATATACTTCCTTCGCACCTTCTCTTTACAAAAGAAAATGATCACATCAATGCTCGCCATACATGCTCGCTTCTCTCTTTTACTCGTCGTAGATACCACTTTGTCACTTTGCTCGAGGCATTAACCTTCTCAGCGACCCAACAAATGGTACCACTTTTGTCACTTTGTCGCGAGCCTTGCTCGACGACCTAACAAATGGTGCCGGGCTGCATGCGATCCACGAGGATGTCGTATACTCGAACTCTTTCCACATTTACATCTGCTTGATTTCCAAAATTGGGGCTACTATCTCTAACGTGGTCATCATTAAGTGGGATCACTCGATGGATCTCGATACTTTTCCCGATCATAACAATACGAAAGACCGGACGTACAGCCTCCTAATTCGGACGACAAAAGCTAACATATAGGCAACCTGGCCTATTCTTCACATGAACTCAAAAGGGCCCAAAGTAACTCGGGCTAAGTTCCCTCTGTATTCCAAACTCGTCACACCCAACCCGGGGTGGTACCTTCAAGAAGACCGACCGTCACCCTGAACTCTAAGCGTCGCCGATTATCCGCACAATTCCCGAGTGCGGAACTTCTTCTAGACAAGCTTCGCACTATCCACAGTCTGCTGGAACAAGCCTGAACCAACTAACTGAACCTTGCCAACATCGAACCAATCGACCGGCAATTTACACTTCCGCCCCTACAAGGCTTTAAAAAGGCGACATTCGAACGAAGCGGTAGCTTAAACACTACCTCCACGAGACAACAATCCCCACAACCATCCCCGAAATCAAACACCGCCCGAGGCGAATGCGGTCTGAGACTCACGAGTTCTTAACACATGCTTGGCAAAACTTCGAAACAAAAATAGTTCCTGGGCTCCACTGTCTGTCATAAGGTGAAGGTAGGCACCTCGTGCAGCCTTACAACTTTTCTGATATATCATCTCGCATAACCCTCTGCCGAGTAAACGGTCTTTGCTAGAAGTCAACACGGCTGACCTCCTCGGCCCAACTACTGGTCGAATGCATTCATGAAATCGTACGTTGGTTAACTAAACTCGGGCCTAACACCCTCGTGACCCTATCACAAGGCGGGACCACCACAAACTGACCCCACCACCAAACATGCCGCGGGTTGACCCGCAACGTGGCCTCAACCCGACCCGACAACGCGCGAAACGCTAGCTCCCTGAAGGAAAACTCTCACTAATCACGTTACGAAAACCTAGCGGTCTTTTTAGCTCAACTATCCTCTTTCATGCCACACTACTCAGGGACTTATCCCGTAACATAGCTCACGTGCACTATGCACTCCTATAAGGGTAAAACATAACACTACACCTTTACGAGATGGCCTTACCTCTAAGGTCTTTACGTAAAACATTCTAAGGCTCACACCTTCTCTATCCCCAAAATCTTACTCGGTTAACTAACCAAGATTTCTAATCACAACTAACACCTGCTATCGAACATAGCACTTAAGGTATACTCACCTTATCACATAAACAAAACTACAGGGTTAAAGATATATCTATATCTCTGCTTCACTCCCTTAGTCGTTCTAATCAAACGCTCGTAGTGCGATAGCTAAGGAGGTGACAAACTACCCACCGATCACGAAGGCTAAGTCCTCCCGCGAGGACACTCTTTCGACAACGGACCACGGCGGTCATGGTACAACCGCGTACCAACTAAAAGACGACATTCCTGGATGGCGCCCGCCACGCGTGTGAACACCGAAAAATCGAATCGGATGGTTGGAACTCGTGTAGGCGTGAGCGGAAGCTCTGGAGCTCTGACCAACTCCCGCATACCCCGAACGTCCTGAAATTCGTGGAGGACCTCGCTGGTGGATGTGCATAATCTAATCTGCTGGTGAGGCGACTCGCCTCAAAAGTTACTAAAGGACCTTGCTGCTCTGGCCCTCTTCTGGTGTCCTTCGTTAACCTGTCGATCTCTACACGTCTCGGCCTGCTGCGCATAAGCCCGTACACAGGCCATGCTCAAGCCTAACTGAAGAATTACTCTTGCACAACCCTCTTTTAGATAGTCCTCAAGACTCGCGGTACATCGGTATACTCTCTGGTAGCCAAATCTATAGCTAGTAACAGGGTCGCCTCTTTGCAATCTAAATTCTCTGTTCGATCGTGGGCGAAGGTTCATATATCATGGCGCATGAGGGCTGCCGCTGCCGTGCAAACTCTGCTTGGGGCTAGTGACGCCGCGAAATTCGAATGAAGCACTACCCTAGGTAAAGATTGGGCCTGTGCCCTCGCAACCCTCTGAACTCTACTCGCAGCTCCCTCGGCTGCCTTGCCCTCCTGGGCCCGGGTTGCCCTACGCGGAGGCATAACGGTAAGGGAAAGAAATACGTTAGAGGGTCCAACTTACAACACAGCTCTAAGGCACGATCTCAGAGTGAGAAGAATAGAAACCAATCCTAAAATATCCTATAGCCTCCTGATTATTGGTGTGGTGCACAACACCAATAATCGAGACTCTTACCGGATACGGTTCAGACACTTTCCGAGGATTAATCGCTCGATACCACTTTGTCACGACCGGCGGGCGTGGCGGTGCCTTACCCCGGGCACCCTAGTGACACAACATCAGAGTAATCAGCGGAACATAAAACGATACAAGACATATTATGAAATATGAAACAATAATATGAGAAGAACTTGCCTTTCGGCATATGTATAAATGACAACTTTTAACATGAACAGTTTAATCCTTTTTACAAACCCTGCCCACAACAGTACTACAGACCTCTAAGAATGATACGACAACCATGGCGGGACAGGGCCCCGCCAAACCCCTGAATGTAAACACTTACTACGACAGGGGACTATACCACTGATAAGCCTCCGGAGAAACGGAGCTTCCCAAACGCTGAAACTGTGACCCTGAGAGCTAGGATCAACGACTGGTGTACCTCAACCTGCGGCATGAACGCGGCCCGAAGAGGTCGATAACAGTGCGAGTATGTGGCGAAAATAAATCGTAAATGAAATCATAGTAGTCTATTCTAAGCTTGAGACATGTATGATAACCAGCTCTGCTTTTACAATAACTAAGCGATCATATCAAGTCGTGGACTCACGCCTCAAGTCATCACAAAGAACATAACGATGGGTCTCACGCCCAACATCAATCGTGCGTGGGACACATTCCTCATCTTGGCGGTTTATGATATAAAAGCACCAAGGAACACACATGAACACGGGTCCCACTGTGCCATAATAACACCGCACGGTAAATCACGAAGGCATAGCCGACTACTAACACCAGCGGTACCAACAAGGTCATGAATCGTATCATAAGATGCATCTGCAGGCCGTCACATGATCAAAGGCGGCCACTTGCCCGCAGATCTAATGTCGCGCGTCTAGTCCTGGAACTCCGCGACTCGCATAGGCCAATCTCTTGGCCGCATGAGGCATTCCCGCATCGAGGGTAGCTACTCCCGGCATCGCCCCGGACTTCCGAGTCCGCATGGCCACAAGACCGCATGCCCATAAAGGACGATACTAACTCGGAACTCGTAGCTCGCATAGGCCGGGACTGCGTGAGGTATTCTCGAATCATAGGTCCATCGACCGCTGAGTCTACCCCGCGTCGGAGGACTTAACCCGGAATCATCTCAAGAGATGAATGCCATAATACTATCATAACGACGATAGTTAATAAGCACAATCAAGAAACCCCTTTACACAAACATCACAAGATACTAACACACGTAGCATCCTAACACGTTTACTTATCAAAGCAACAAGAAAGTATTATAAGGCTATCACAAACCAATACAATCAAGTTGTTCACACAAGGTACTTCCTACTATATGATTAACAAGATCGGGTTTTTATCCCCAAAGTACTTCATACATTAACTCTTTAAAAGATACGTTACTTTCACAAAGTCACACAATACGTAGTATATGAAAATAGAGTGATTATTTTCTTAAGTAAATCAATTACTCCTCTTTGTAAAATCAAGTAGCAACATTCTTTTCCAATGTTCAAGTTTGCCTAATTTCCAATGTTCAAGTTTCTCATTTTAGAAAGGTTTCGTAGTTCATAGTCTTATTCATTTAAGAATATAATTCTCCTTTAAACAATGAGAAACCTAAGACTTATATGTGAGTAGGATATTCTTGTTTATTACAATCTTATTACAATGACCATGATCTAGGAAATATCATTTTGTCTCATCTTAGCTTCTATGCAGATGGAGGTTTCTATTGGTTTTAATAATACTTAATTATTCAAAACATTTCCTTTTATTAACGCTGCAGTGGTTTGTCGATACACATTCGATTTCGAAATCAAGAAAACATTCTTAAGCCGTTATACCTAACTTCCCATAAAGCTAGTATAACTCTTAAGTTTTCAAAACCAAGTATTACTTCTTCTTTCAAAATGATTCAAAAATCTTTAGAAATACGTCAAGTTCTTTATTAACACATAACAAGCCGTTATAGTTCAAATCGTACCTTTTAAAAACCACATGTATTTTTCTTACCCACATAAAGTTATAATCAACTTCAGTAAAGTCGTTATAACACTTTATGTTTTAAACCAATCACATACATTTAGCACGTATGCGTCTACCGTACTACATAGTTCACACATATCATGCTAGAAGAGATAGGAAGAGGTTCACATACCTCGCGACGATTATCGACTAATAGCAAACGCTCAAGTACCTCAAACCGCCGCTACTCCTAAGCCAAGTAGATCGCGCCACGCATAGTATTTCCACCTATAAGGCCACAAGGCGCTTATTAACATAAGGTCTCTTCGTAGAACATTCTACAGAAATTGGCGGCACCTCCCCGCACATGTGGCGTAAATCTCCTCTCTATCGAGGCTGCCACCAAGCCAACCGGGAGGCTCTCGGCCACAAGGGCCTATCTAGGGAGGGCTCTTGGGCGAGTCAAACAAGAGGAGGAGGATTTCTAAGACTTAGAACATTTTAGGATGAATAAGTCTTCCAAAGGGGTGGGTATTTATAGGCCTAGCAAAGGCCAACCAATGGCCAAGATCTTGCCAAGTGCAAGGCAAGTGTAGGGCCAAGATCTTGCCAAGTGCACCTTATCCATCTACCACAAAATATCCTACCAACCCCTTGACCAACAATGGCCAATTCGTCCACCTCTTTTACCGCCCAACGTGCTCCAATGGGAGGGCGACACTTGTCACCCTCGCGTTGGCCAAAAATGTTCGTCTCTCGGAAAAATCCGCAAAAATTAAAACCGACATAGCGGAAATTCCCCTACGAAAGTCGTGAAAGCGTTTCTAAAAACGACTCTAACCGGGTGTTATGCACAAATAAAATTCGGCCAAGCACTTTAAGGCACAAACTTTTCTACGTACGTCCCCGCGTACATACTCTGGAAATACGGGGTATAACAGAGAGGGCGACACGTGGCACCCCCACACTTGGTATTGGTCGAAATGTGTAAGGGTAAAATGGTCATTTACCATGGTGGAAGATAAGTCTTGCTAAGCTTGATATTGTTGACCAAGTCAACTTGCCACTTGTGCTTAATCCTTGTGATCTTCATCTTAGCCACCCATTTGTTTAAGTCTAAGCCATCCAATGTGTTATATAAGCATGCTACTAGTGCAAGACTAGTTTTCAACACTTAGAAAAAATTAGAGAACTCTTGTCCTCTTTAAGTTGCTCTCGGCTTAGTGCCTATTCCCACTAGAAAATTTTGTAGTTTTGATCCTTTGTTCACAAGACTTTAACCCAATGTCCCTAAGGGTATTGTAAGGATATCTCAATAGAAAGATTTCAGAAAAACGGTGTTTTCGTATTAGTCGCAAGGCGGAAACTTAAGGAGTTCTTCAACTTTGAAGTTGTAACTTGAAGATAGGTTCTTCATAGGCTTCTAAGGAGTGCTTGGAGCGGATTGGAACATAAGGAAAGGAGCTAAGAATTGCTAAGGCGCGACTTTGAATCTTGGAATTTTTAAGGGCTTATAAAGGTATAATTTTGTCGTTTTAGTAATTAAGGTTACTTATTGTTGTAGCTATGGATAATCATAAGCATGAGTTATTTATTATGAAGTTGGATAAGTGTTTTTGCTATTGGAACCCTAATCCGAAACTAGCATGTTAGCCTTAAGACTACAATTCAAGTTGATTATTCGTTTAAGTCGTCGCATGTTGTGTAAGAAGGAAATTGTAGTTGTTGAAGTTGTTTAAAACTATATAACATGTTAGACCTTAGAACTTGGAATTGGAAAAGAATTTGGAAAGGACTTGTGTTGATGTTTAAGTTGGCCGAGAAGGGCTTGATTATGGTCTTAGTAGGTATTAAATTGTGGGGCGGAATTTTACACGTATTGTAAGGTGTGTAATCCCCTTTGTTTGGTTGTTGTTTGGAGCCTTAAATGTGGCGTGTTGGTTATTGTATTCGACCTTGAAAAAGGTGGCAAAGTGAGTAGAAACAAAGGAAGTGCTGCCCGATTTTTCCATAGAATTAGAGACCGTATACATAGTATTATTCAACGTTAGAAACTAGAAATTGATAGTCATGTTGTGACCATTATAGGTTGACAATTCTACGTACGGCCTATTCGGCTTAGCTTGTGGATTTAGCCGAAAAGGTATGTGAACTATCTCCTCTTCTAGCATGATTCCTTAAGATAAAGAAAGTATGTCCTACTCCTTAAATGATCCATTCCTTGGTTGTATTTGGATTGCCTAAAATAGAATTTGTTCTATGTACTTCCTTGATTGTACTTTGATGTTTAAATTGTAAGTTCTATAATCCATTTCCTTAGGGAAGTTTGGATTCTTAAAAGTGAAAGTATTTTACTTAAAGTACATAGAGTCTTGAAAAGGAAGTGGTTTCCAAATCTTTTGGCTAGTGCCTTAGTTCCAAAACCTAAGGGTCGTTTTAATGACTTTAGGGGAGTCAAAGGAGTGATTTACTTAATTGTTTTAAGAGAGGAGAAATGACATGATTTAAGAGAAGAAACTTGTTTTCTAAATATTAAGATACTTGAAGTATTTTGGAAAGTTAAGAACTTGATTTGTAAGTATGTGATACTTGGTTTTAAGTATAAGTCTCTTGGTTATAAAAAGGAATGAATATGTCTAAACCATAAAGGGTTATAACGGCTTTATGGGAAGTTGGTTATAACGGCTTTATGGAAGGTTAAGAAAGTTGTCTATTTTGATTATTAGGCCTAAGTTGCCTAGTTTGTGAAAATTGGAAGTTACTTGATTTCAAGCTTTGAAATGAGTTTTCTAAAAGTGTAGTAACTTACTTGAAAAATAGACACACCTTGATACTACGGGTGTTAGTATCTTGGGGTATTACATAAAAATGAGTCTTTTGAAAAGAATGTACGTACGTAGTACTTTGGCTTGATTAATTGAGAATTAGTCTAAGTGTGCCTTGATAAGTACTTTGGCTTGATTAATTGAGAATTAGTCTAAGTGTGCCTTGATAAGTACTTTGGCTTGATTTATTGAGAATTAGTCTAAGTGTGCCTTGATAAGTACTTTGGCTTGATTAATTGAGAATTATTCTATGTGTGCCTTGATAAGTACTTTGGCTTGATTAATTGAGAATTATTCTATGTGTGCCTTGATAAGTACTTTGGCTTGATTAATTGAGAATTATTCTATGTGTGCCTTGATAAGTACTTTGGCTTGATTAATTGAGAATTGCCTATATGTGCTGGTGATAGCCTTTGAGTGCAAGTATTATGTTTTATTACGTTGCCGCGACTCTCGGTTGGAGGTCATTGCCTTGTTGTAAGTTTACTTGGACGTACCGACAGTGAGGTGGGATTCCACGGGTATGCTTCCATTATTTGTGTTACCCTACGGTCATGCTTATACGATGTGGGATGCCGGGGCATGCGACCGCGAGGGATACCCTATGGTCATGCTTATACGATGTGGGATGCCGGGGCATGCGACCACGAGGGATACTCCTTGGACATGCTTATACGATGTGGGATTCCGGGGCATGTGACCAGGAGTCGGGTTAGATTCCCGGATTTGTTTGTGTTACCCTACGGTCATGCTTATACGATGTGGGATGCCGGGGCATGCGACGCGAGGATACCTATGGTCATGCTTATACGATGTGGGATGCCGGGGCATGCGACCACGAGGGATACTCCTTGGACATGCTTATACGATGTGGGATTCCGGGGCATGTGACCAGGAGTCGGGTTAGATTCCCGGATTTGTTTGTGTTACCCTACGGTCATGCTTATACGATGTGGGATGCCGGGGCATGCGACCGCGAGGGATACCCTATGGTCATGCTTATACGATGTGGGATGCCGGGGCATGCGACCACGAGGGATACTCCTTGGACATGCTTATACGATGTGGGATTCCGGGGCATGTGACCAGGAGCGGGTTTGATTCCCGGAGTTTTGTATACCCGTGGTCATGCTTATACGATGTGGGATTCCGGGGCATGCGACCACGAGGATCTTTTCACGACCGACCAGGGGAGGCGGTGCCCTACACAGGCACCCTTACAGGTAAACATCAGAGATAATCAGCGGAACATACATGAAACTTATAAATAAAACAACGGAAGTAAAACAACAGGTCAGCCGATAGGGCTACCTTCCTGGACGTACATACATAAACGAAGCAGTTGCCTCCTTTCTTTTACAAACAGACCCACAATATGTGACTACAGACCTCTAAGAGTTTTAATATTACAACAGTGGCGGGACAAGGCCCCGCCGTACCCCTGAATATACATAAACGTGACAACTCCGGAACACTGGAGCCATCTAAACTTTCTGAACCGGGATCCTAAGCTCGCGGATCCACAACTGTGTACCTAAACCTGCGGGCATGAGCGGCCCGAAGAAGTCGATCAACAGTGCGAATATGGAGCGAAATAACGTGCAAGAATCAAATCATAACTGTACAAAAGAATGCCATTTTTAACTCCTGAAATCACTCGTATATTAACCGTTCCATTCCTTCTTTCCATAAGATTTAACATCATATTCTTACATACATACTTAAGAGGTTAATCAAGTTTTTCCACATAACTTACTTATCTTACATAACATAATTCGGCCCATTTGCGGGACACGGTGTACTGATGAATCATGTGACATAATCCGGCCCGCCTGTGGGGCTCGGTGTACTGTGGAATCATGTAGCATAATCCCGCTGTGGAGCTCGGTGTCTTTGTGGAATCATGTAGCATAATCCGCCGCTGTGGAGCTCGGTGTACTGTGGAATCATGTAGCATAATCCGGCCCTCCTGTGGAGCTCGGTGTACTGTGACGTAACCCGACCTATGTGTAGGCTCGGGGTAATATGGCGTAATCCGGCCTATGTGTAGGCTCGGTGTATCTCATAACGTAATCCGGCCTATTTGTAGGCTCGGTGTATCTCATAACGTAATCCGGCCTATTTGTAGGCTCGGTGTATTTCATAACGTAATCCGGCCTATTTGTAGGCTCGGTGTATTTCATAACGTAATCCGGCCTATTTGTAGGCTCGGTGTATTTCATAACGTAATCCGGCCAATTCGTAGGCTCGGTGTATTTTCCTTACATAACATTTTTAAACCATCTTTTCATTTCTTCTTAAGTCGTCATAACAACTTCCCATAAAGCTATTATAACAACCTTTCTTTTTAAAGCTCAAGTCACATACTCTTTTGGAAACCATCTTCTTAACTTTCGAAATAAATTAAGAAGCCATACTTTTTAAAAATTAGTCCTTTCCACTTATAATCAAGGCTTATGGTCTTAACACCTCGTAGCATACACTCTTTAAAATCATGTCGCTTATACTTATAAAATCATGTCATCAATACTTTAGAAATCAAGTTCCATAACTTGAAAAATAAAGTTTCAAAATCCTTCAAAGACAACCAAAGTTCATAGTCTTAAAACTTCATAACATACATTCTTTAAAGTCCATTTACTTATACTTATAAAAAAATATAAAGTTCCATACACTTCCAAAACCAAGTAACTTATTCTCTTAAAATCATATAACTTCCACTTTTAAAATCAATCCCTTTTCACATATAAATTCAAGTCATTTTGAACATAAAATCCACTTACTTACTTTAACCAAATCAAGACACATAGCCTTTAAATCAAATCTCATAACTTCCTAACCATTCTTACCAACGTCTCCCATAAGACCTAGTAAGGACTTAGGACAATTTAAACATACTCTTAACTTAGATTCAACAATGCAAATACTTCTTAACTTCTAAGAGTAGAAGAAATCTTGAAATACTATCACATGGAGATTTCATACGTAGGATCATGCCAAAGAAAGAAGAGGTTCACATACCTCGACGATTGTCGACAAGTAGCAAAATGCTCCAAAGTACCTCAACCTTGATAGCTATTCCACTCTCCAAGTAGGATACGCTATACTTAGTACTTCAACCTATAATGGTTACAATACGTCCATTAACCTCTTACTTCAAACGTAGAATATTCTAAGTGCTAAGTCGCCAAATTCTATAGAAAATCGGACAGCACCTCCTTTGTTTTTACTTACTTTGCCACCTTTTTCAAGGCCGAAATACAATAGCCAAACAGCCCCAATTGGCTCACAACAATATAGAAGGCAGTCCAATACAAATAATTAACTATACAGCCCCAATTGGCTCACCACAATATAGAAGGTAGTTCAATACAATTAATTAACAAACTATTACAAACCACAAGTACAAATTCGCCACCTTGAGTTCAACAATACCAATTCTTATTCAATTTCCATTTCAATCCAACTTGGTAGCATAACATGATATCTAGTCGCAACCAAATATAACTACTACAATCTTCAAGTTAATAACATGCGACGATTCTAATCAACGACCAAATTGTAATCCAACTAAACATGGCTTACATTACTTTTCGGATTTTCAAGGCTACAATCAATCTATAATCCTTATAAACTTCAATACATATACTTCATGCTAGCAACAAGTAAGGCTAACAACAATATAAATAATCTTGTAACACTTCAAAGAACAAGATTATACCTCAACGAATCTCAATCCAATCTTCAAACAAGCCGTTCTTAGCAACTTAGAGACTCTCCAAGATACTTCAATCCGCTACTTGAGACCCTTAGAACCATACCAACAATTTTCCTTCAAACTTCCAACCAAAACCTAGAAAAGCCATTAGGTTTTCACCTTGCGACTAATACGAAAACTCTATTTTTCCGGGATTTTTCTATTGAGATATACTCACAATACACTTAGGAACCTTGGTTTAAAGTGGGGAGATTATTGGACAACAAACAAATTTTTTTCCCTCTTATGGATGCCCAACCCGTGAGCCTCCCTCTCTTGTTCTACAATTTTTTGTGAATTTTAACTAAGTGTGGAACTCTTGTCTTGCTACTAGTATTATATAGGGACATGGAGGGTCAAGGTGTGCACAAATGGTTGGCTAGGATGAGGTCTTAACAAATATCAAGACTAATTGTCCCCTTGACTAAGTCAAACATGTCAAGCTTTCAAGTTGCAAGACTTGTCTTGCTAACAAAGGTCCAATGACCCTTTAGCCCTTGCAAAAAATCGTCCAAGGCATCATCTAAGGGGGGTGACACGTGTCACCCTCCCATTCGTCATAATAATATATTTTCCGACAATTTCATAATTCCGCTAAATTTTTACAAGTCTCAATTTTCAACACTTGCGAGTTCTTACGTACGTTCTTAAAACACGTCCTGTACACACGGGGTGTAACAGATACTCCTTGGATATGCTTATTGGTGTTATATTGTTATATCATGGACTGCCGACAGTGAGAAAGGATTCCACGGGCATGGTTGATATTATGGGCGTGAGACCCATAGTTATATTTGAGTAGTGACTTTGAGGGAATGCGTCCCTGACTTGATATGACTGCTTATGTATTGTGTACTGTAGGTTGGCTATTATACATGTCTCCTGTTTTGTTTAGACTGTTATGATTTCATTCTGATTTCATCGCTTCACATACTTGGTACATTCTTCGTACTGACCTCCTTCGGGGGGGTGCGTTCATGTCGCAGGTTTAGGTACGCTGTTTGGTGATCGGCAGGTGTAGGACCCTGCTCAGAGTTTTTGGATAGCTCCCCCTGTTCAGGAGTTTATCTTTTTGGTATAGTTCCTTGATCAGAGCTTTTGTACGGTTATGGGTACGGCGGGGCCTTGTCCCGTCATAGTTCAGTATAACTCTTAGAGGTCTGTATTCATATGTGGGATTGGACTCATGTACAGTGTAGTGTCTTTTGAGTATGTATATTATGGCAGCCTTGTCGGTTTTGCCCTTGCACGTATGTTGGTTTTAAAAAAAAAAGGGGTGTTATTTAATTTCCGCAGTTTACTTAGTTGTTAAGGTAGAAGGGTGCCCAGGTAGGGAACTAGTCACGGGCCCGGGGTTCGGGGCGTGACAATTACCTACTTGAAGATTGTAGTAGTTATACTCAATTGCGGCTTGATAACATGTTATACTAAACAACTTGGATTGAATATGAATTGGAAAAGACATTGTATTGTTGTCCCTAATTGTCGAATGGACATTGTATTTTTGGACTAGTTTGATGTAAATTGTGGGGCGGAATTTCACACGTCTAGTAGGCGTGTAATCCCCTATTGTTAATTACATTGTTTGGCCTTAAATGTGGCGTGTTTGGTTATTGAATTCGGCCTTGAAAAAGATGGCAAAGTATGTAGAAACAAAGGAAGTGCTGTCCGATTTTCCGTAGAATTTAGTGACTTTGCACTTGGAATATTCTACGTTTGAAGTAAGAAGTTAATAGACGTACTATGGTCATTATAGGTTGACATACTACGTACGGCGTATTGGACTTAGCAAGTGGATTAAACCGAAGAGGTATGTGGAACTTTCTTATCTCTTGAGCATGAATAAGTTGAAAATGTATAGTACGGTAGACGTACAAGATTTTGACAATCTAGTCCATTTGATATCCTTGGCTTATTTTAAGAATGTTCAAGTTGGTTAAGTTAGGGAATTAACTCACTTGTGTAAATATTAAGGATATCTTGGTTTTCAAAAGTTAAGAGACTTTAAGTATGTTGAAAGTATTTTTGATACTTGCTTTGTTGGAATGTTTAAGTCTCTTGGTTATAAAGAAGTATGTAAGTTTCTAAAGTATAAAGTTAGTATAACGACTTTATGGGAAGTTGACTATAATAGTTTTATGGAAGGTTAAAAAGAGTGATTTACTCTAAGTAATTTAAGTATGATAAATGACTTGAAATAATGAAAGACAAATTGATTTAAAGACATCAATTGCTTAATGTTTTAAAAGAAAGAAGTCACTTGATTTAGAAGCCTATAATTGTATTTCTAAAAGGTAATGTGACTTGTCTTGAAAAGTAGTTATGACTTGATACTATGGTTATTAGTATCTTGGAAGTTTTATATAAAAAAGAGTCATTTTAAAAGAATAGGAGTACGTAGTACTTTGGGTTAAATTTCCGGATTTTTATGATGACATGTTAGTGCCTTAAGTAAACTAAAAATGAGAGCGTACATGTATAAGACTAATAAGAAGTTAGGGGATTTCTTAACTTGCTTATATATGGTATGATAAGCCGGTAGTGCTTATGTTATGTATGATAAGTCGGTAGTGCTTATGTTATGTGTGATAGCCGGTTTGTGCTAGTGGTATGTTATTCATTACGGGGTCATTCCCCGGGTTTTTGGCATTTGCATATTCCGTGGATTTTTTACCCACGATGTGAGGAATACCTCATGCGAGTCCGTAAGGGCTTATGCGGGTGAAATAGTCCCATGCGGGCGGATACAACCTATGCGAGGAATACCTCATGCGGGTCTACACGACCTATGCGGGCGGATACAGCCTATGCGAGGAATACCTCATGCGGGTCCACACGACCTATGCGGGTGAAATAGTCCTAGGAGTAGGATTGCTTAATGATACTGCGGGCGGGTGGTCCTGCTTTGATCGTGAGCTTCCTCATTTTATGATGTAAGTATACTCTTGATTACTCTCATTGTTAGTAAGACAAAGTGTATTGTTAATTGAGTCATCATACCTGTCTCCAGTTTTATTATAGACTTATGATTTCATTACAGTACTTTCCGTTTCACATATTTGGTACATGTTGTACTGACCTTCTTCGGGGGGCTGCGTTCATGCCGCAGGTAGAGTATACATGTCACGACCTGATCCGGGGTCCGTGACTGGTGCCTTACCCGGGAACCCAAGTAGTCATTCATCAGAGAAAATCAGCGAAACATAAAACATAAATATGAAACAAGAGACATGATAAACAAACAGGCCAACCAAAACAGTTGCCTTCTGTACATATATATAAAAACCCGAACAGTTTAATCCTTTTTACAACCCTGCCCACAACAGTACTACAGACCTCTAAGAATGAAATGACAACTATGGCGGGACAGGGCCCCGCCATACCCCTGAATGTACAAGAACTTACAGACTCAGGGTAACATACCAAAAGATAAGCCTCCGAAGAAACGGGGCTTCCCAACACGCTGCACTTTGATCCTATGAGCGAGGATCTACAACCGATGTACTTCTACCTGCGGCATGAACGCAGCCCCCCGAAGGAGGTCAGTACAACAGGTACCAAGTATGTGAAACTGTAAAATACTGTAAATGAAATCATAATAGTCTATATAAAGCAGGAGACATGTATGATAACCAAACTACAGTTCACAACATAAAAGCAGTCATGTCAAGCCAGGGACTCACGCCCTCAAGTCATCCCTCATGCCCGTGGAACTCCTTCCTCACCGCGATCTAGGTATAAATCGTGTGGAATACGTGTCCCGGCCCATCCCGTGGGACTCGGTAAAGAATCATGTGGAGTACGTGTCCCGACCCATCCCATGAGACTCGGTAAAGAATCAGATGAAATACGTGTCCCGGCCCATCTCGTGGGACTCGGTGAATAATCAGATGAAATACGTGTCCCGGCCCATCTCGTGGGACTCGGTGAATAATCAGATGAAATACGTGTCCCGGCCCATCTCGTGGGGCTCGGTGAAGAATCGTTCATAACAAATCAGTCGGCCCTCCATCGAGAGACGCGGTGGTATGGAAATACAGTATTTGCACAACAAGGCTATCAAACACAAACATAGGCAAGTTACACACAACTCAAGTTTATTTTAGGCCAAAGTCCGTTCGACCCCAGTATTACATACGTTAGATTCTTTTAAAAGATCCATTTCTTTTATAAAGGTCACCCGATACCCGTAGTATAAAAATAGGGTGCCTCACATTTTTAGGTAAACCCAAACACTTTCCTTTTCAACATCAAGTAACAACATTCTTTTCCCTAAGTTCAAGTTTGCCTAATTTCAAGTGCTTAAGTCTCTTATTTTAGAAAGGTTTCATAGTTCATAGTTTTATTCACTTAAGAATATAATTCTCTTTTAAAACAATCTGAGAAACATACGCTTTATATGTGAGTAGGTTATTCTTGTTCATAATAAATCTTATTAAGCAGCCATGATCTAGGAAATGTAATATCATTTTGTCTTATCTTAGCTTCTATGCAGATGGAGGTTTCTACTGGTTTTAATAATACTTCATTAATCAGTACATTTCCTTTTATTAGCGCTGCAGTGGTTTGTCGATACTCATTCTGATTTCCGAAATCAGTAAAATATTATTCCTTTTAAAAACCACGTACTCATTACTCACGAATGAGGTTTCACACAAAATTTATTTTAATTCATTTAAGTCAAGTCTCTTATCTTTTAAGATCAAGTATCTTAACTTATAAAATCAGTAAGTCATTCTCTTTACCTCTCTTAAGACGTTATACCTAACTTCCCATAAAGCTAGTATAACTCTTATGTTTTCAAAACCAAGTGTTACTCTTCTTTCAAAAAGGTTTCTTAACTCTTTTAAAACACTCAAGTTTCTTATTATTCAGGCTTAAGTCAAAAGACATTGCCGTACAACTACGTTCAGTTAACACACGTACGTCTACCGTACTATATATATACTTTTGAAACACTTCAAGATTCTTATTATTCAGGCTTAAGTCAAAAGACATTGCCACACGTACGTCTACCGTACCATATATATATTCCTTTAAAATACTTCATGCTCAAGAGTATAGGAAGAATCACATACCTCGCGACGATTATCGACTATAAGCAAAACGCTCCACGGCTATAACCCGGCTAGCCTTGTCCACCTTCCAAGTAGTTCATGCTACTCGCAGAACATTCAACCAATAAGGTTATAAGTCTACTGTAAATACAGTCCTATGTAAGTACAGTTTAAACTTCTACATATATTCTTCTGATGTGATTTCAGTTCAAGTCTTTACTGTAATATCCTTCTATTACAGTTCAAATCTCTTCTATGAATTTAAATTCATTTCCATACTACTACAGTATGTAATTTCCAATTACACTAGAAGGACAGTAGTATTTACCTCGATGAGCCCAAAATTATCCAAGTTTAATGTCGATCCTGAGCAACGTTTAGCTCCTACTCCGAGCGCTCCAACCCGCTCCAAACAACCCTTAGAAGTTCTAACCAACTTCTACTTAAATACTCCAACTATCAATGAAGATTTCCTTAGGGTTTCGTTTGTGACTGAGGGGAAGTATAATAGTATTTCTGGGCTTTTCGTATAGAGGTAACCTTGGGAATACTACAAGGTATTTGGGCTAGAGTACTTAGGGCATTATAACAATACTTGGAGAGTATTTCTATACCACAAAAGGGGGGTATTTATACGAGACAACTAGGCAAGGGGGTACCTCTCGCCAAGCCTCGCTCGAGGGGTTGGGCGAACTCAACTCACAACAGGGGGAGGGATTTCAAGACTTGGAAAATGATTTTAGGATGAAGAAGTTCATCAACTTAGAGGGTATTTATAGGTCAAGAAATGGCCAACCAATGGCCAAGATCCATCCAAGTGTTAGGCAAGTGTAAGGCTAAGATTAAGCCATGTGCACCTTATCCATCTACTACACCAACTTGCACAAAATATCCTACCAACTACAAGCCCCCTTGTCGTCCACTTTGCGCTCAACACGTCCATGTGAGGGTGACACATGTCACCCTCCCATTGGTCCAAAATGTTTCGTCTCTCGGAAAAATCCGCAAAAATTATAAATGACATAGCCGAATTTTCCGCGCAAGTCTTGTAAAGCGTTTAGTCGAAAACGACTCTTTTCGGCACTTGTGTACAATTTTGAAACTTGCCAAATCTTTAAGGCTCAAATTTTTATACGCACGCCACGCATATACTCAGTAAATACGGGTATAACAATACAGTGGTGATCCTCACTTTTAGGATCACCGATTCACCGTTGAAGCTCCATTACTCGAGGCTTATCCTGGTATGGTCGGTTGTTGTACATTCAGGGTATGGCGGGGCCCCGTCCGTCACGATTGTTATTCTTAAGTGCGTAGTCACATTTGTGGATTGGGTTGTAAAGAAAAAAATGTACTGTTTTATTTGTATAGTTTACGGAAGGTGGCCTTATCGGCTAGCCTGTTGTTACATTATGTTTAAGCATTTTATCAGTTGTGTTATACCCCGTATTTCCAGGGTATGTACGTGAGGACGTACGTACGAAAGTCTAGCCTTAAAGTTTAGGCACTAGACGTTTTTTTTTTGGCACAACTCACTAAAAGAATGGTTTTCCGATGAAACATTTAACAAGACTCGCGTAGGATAAATTCCGGCTATGTAATTTCTAATTTTTGCGGATTTTTCCGGGAGACGAAACACTTTGGACCAACGAGAGGGCGACACTTGTCACCCTCTCATTGGTGGACGTGAGGCGGAAGTGAGCCGAAATGGATTGGCTATTTTGTCAAGTAGTTGGTAGGATATTTTGTGTGCAAGTTGGCTAGGTACACTTGCCCTAATCTTGACCTTACACTTGCCTAGCACTTGGCTAAATCTTGGCCATTGGTTGGCCATGTCTTGACCTATAAATACCCCCCTTTAGATGAAGAGTTCTTCATCCACAAAAACTTTCCAAGTCTAAAATCCTCCCCTCTCCCTTGTTAGCCCTTTTCGTCCAAACACCTTCCCCCCCCCTTTGGTGAAGCTTAGCCGAAATCTACCCCCCTCCCTTGGTAGAAAAGTTGCCTTCTAGTATTGTTATAATGCCCAAAATACCCTAGCCCAAATCCCTTAGTACTTAGTTGAAGTTGTGAAGAACTTCTAAGGGTTCTTGGAGCTATCGGAGAGTACAACTTAGGAGCTAAACCTTGCTCAGGATCGACGTATTTATCTAGGATATTATTGGGCTTACCGAGGTAAATAAACTTGTCCTTATTTTGTAATTAGAGAATACATACTGTAGAAGTATAGAAATAAGTATTAAATACTTAGAAGGATATCACATAATAGAATTGAACTGTTATCACAGTAGAAGGGTTTAAAAGAAGAATAATTGAACTATACTTACTTAGGACTGTTTTCACAGTAGACTTGAGTAGCTAACCGGGTAGGGAAGTGCTACCCGATTTTCCGTAGAATAAAGGACCCTCTGCTTAGAACTGTTTACAGAGTAGTCTAGACGTTGATAGACGTGTCTGACTATTATAGGTTGATTCTCTGTGCGCGACATATTCAACTTGGCAGGTGGTTTTCGCCGAGAAGGTATGTGATTCTTCCTAAGCATGATATTTTAAAATATATATATATGCGGTGAGCGTACATGTGTTAACTGAATAATAATTACGGCAATGTCTTTTGACTTAAGCCTGAATAATACTTACGGCAATGTCTTTTGACTTAAGCCTGAATAATAAGAATCTTGATGCATTTCAAAAGAATACTGAATCATTTTTATGTAAGAGAACTAATTGGTTTTTAAGCGAAGCTTAAGAGTTATACTAGCTTTATGGGAAGTTAGGTATAACAACTTAAGAATGATAAAAGGCAGTTTACTTATGTGTTTATAACGGACTTACATTGATCTATGGAAAGAATAATAAAATGGTTTGATAAGTAGACATGATATGATGTTATGTGTGTTAGTGTCTTGTAACGTTTGTATAAAAAGGTATTCTTGTTGTGCTTATGTGTTTAACGATAAGCTGTTATGTTAGTATTATATCACTCACCTCTTGACATAAATACAGGGGTTGTCGCCTCCGATGCGGGGTATACCTCGAGCGATGCATTGTGACTATGATGCGAGGACACCTCATGCGGGTGCATGTGACCTATGCGAGCTACGAGAGTTCGGGTTAGTGTGCGGGGTTATACCTCATGCGGTCTATGTGGCCATGCAGGACTACGAGTCGGGGCGATGCAGGAGTAGCTACCCTCGATGCGGGGTTATGCCCCATGCAGCCTATATGAGTGGCCTATGCGGACTACGAGTCGTGATTAGGCTTGCTTAATGATACTATGGGCAATTGGCCCGCTCGATCATTCGCGACCTAGAAAAGACACATTACAGTTTACCCATTGTTGCTCTTGTTTATGATGTGGCACTATGTGCGGGTACCTTGGCTGTTTCATACATAGATGTAAACCGATTTTAAAATGATATGTTTTCATTTAAGTACTTTCTGATTTCGCATACTTAGTACTGTTGCTTGACCTCCTTGGGCTGCGTTCATCGCGGTAAGGGCAAGCAGTGCTAGATCCACATCCGTCGGATCTTTGCGTTTGTGTCGGGAGATACATCTTCTCCGGAGTCTATACTTTTGGTTATGATCTCCTGTATTGTAGATAGTTTTGTACATTCGGGGTATGGCGAGCCTGTCCCGCCATAGTTGTTTACTTCCTTAAGTGCGTAGTCCTATTATGCGGTTGGGATGTAGCGCAAAACTATGTTTATGTATATATCGAAGGCGACATTTTCTCATATAAAGCGTGTCTCTTTTTACAATGTTTCATGTCTTGTTTTATATTCCGATTACTCGATGTATGACTACTTGGGTGCGGGTAAGGCACGATCCACGGGCCGAGGCGGTCGTGACAAAAGTGGTATCGAAGCGATTAATCCTCGGAAAGTGTCTACGCACCGTATCTAATAAGTCTTGATTATCGGTGTGTTGTGCACCACACCAATAATCGTGAGGCTATAAGATATTTAGGATTGGTTTACATTCTTCTCACTCGAGATCATGCTTTAGAGTCGTGTTAAAGTTGGACCTCTAACGTATTCCTTTTACATGCTGATTATGCCTCCACGTAAGGCAACCCGGGCCCAAAAGGGCAAGCCAGCCGAGGGAGCTGCTAGTAGGACACCGAGAGTTACGAGGGCTCAGGCCCAGTCTATACCTCAGACGGCGAGTTCCATGACGCCGGCCCAAAGAGACCACGCACCCACACCTCTTGTCCCACGGCTGGGGAGGAGTTAGGAGTACAAGGAGACGGCCCACTATTGGCGAGATCGTGGCGGAACATGAGGCAGTGGATCTGGCGATTCGATTCCATCCCCAGTCGTACCCGTGGTTCACCCGAGGGCCGAGAGTTTGAGGCTACGAGATTTCCTGAGTTGTAGCCCGCCAGAGTTTTATGGGTCGAGGTCGGAGGGTGATCCGCAGGAGTTCATCCGTCAGCTACAGAGGATTATGAGAGTGATCAGGGCGTCGGAGACCGAGTCCGTGATCTTCGGTTCACATAGGCTGCGTGATACCGCAGTCGATTGGTTTGATTCATGAGAGTTATCCCGGGGAGAGCACGCGTCCCCAGCTACTTGGGATGAGTTCTCAGAGGCTTTCCTCACTCACTTCTTGCCTCGCGGATGAGAGGCGCGGCCGACAGATTTTTATCTTTGAGGCGAGGACGCACAGTTAGGGAGTACAATGTCGAGTTTGATTCATTGGCTCGATATGTCCCAGCGTTGGTAGCAGATATGGAGGATAGGGTGCACCGCTACGTCATCGGGCTAGATGATTATATGGCCGAGTCTTGTGCGGGTGTTTCTCTTCAGCCGGGTATGGACATTACCGCGTGCGAGCTCATGCACTTGGATGCGAGGCGTAGGGACCGACGAGTTGGCCGACAGCGAAGAGGACGGGGCGGCAGGTCCTTTGGTAGTTATCGAGGTGGGCGGCCTCAGCGGCGGTCTAGATTCGCACCACGGCTCGAGCACTCTGCCGTCCTCGGCCTGACCAGAGTATTCGAGGCGTGACAGGGCCCGAGACTTGAACTTTCAGTGGCAGAGGCGGCCGGTCGGGACCACCCGCCGGTGTGGCCGTCGGTAGATCCCATTTCGAATTGTGGTACTCCTCCGAAGTTTGTTCTGATTGGGCGATCGGGTCATTTGCGAGGACTGTTGTCACGACCGAACCGGGCCCGTGATCGTGCCTTACCGGGCACCCTAGTGATACAACATCGAGAAAATCAGCGGAAATAAAAACATGAACATGAATTAAGAGAAAAGATAAATAAACAAAGCAACCAAAACAGTTGCCTTCATCATATATACATAAATACCGACAGTTATCCTTTTTACAAACCACCGCCAGCAATGCTCAGACCTCTAAGATTTTACAACGGCTATGACGGACAGGCCGCCATACCCCGAATGTATAAGCATCTGGACTGTGGGTAACATACCAAAAGATAAGCCTCAAGGAACGGAGCTTTCAATCTGAAAGGTGATCCTAAAGCGGGGATCGACACCGATGTACCTTTTACTGCGGCGATGACGCGGCCCGAAGGAGGTCGATAACAGTACCAAGTATGTGAAATCAGAAAATCGTAAATGAAATCATAATAGTCTATATAAAGCAGAGACATGTATGATAACCAAACTACGATTCACAACATAGAAGCGATCATGTCAAGTCGTGGACTCACGCCTAAAAGTCATCCTCATGCGTGGAACTCCTTCCTCACCGCCGGCGATCTAGGTACAAATCATGTGATACGTATAATGGTCTCGGCCCATCTTATGGACCCAATATAGAAAAGGGTGGAATACATTCCTGTTCATCCCATGAACCCAGGTCGTAAATGTGGAATACATTCCCGGATGAACCGGTAGTCAAGTGAAATACATTCCCGGATGAACCGGTCCTCAAGTGAAATACATTCCCGGATGAACCGGTAATCGAGTGAAATACATTCCCGGATGAACCGTAGTCGAGTGAAATACATTCCGGATGAACCGGTCAAGTGATATACATTCGGATGACCGGTAGTCAAGTGATATACATTCGGATGAACCGTAGTCGAGTAGAACACGATACTTACACAACAAGGCTATCACACGTAACATGGTCAAGTTTCATAACAACAAGTATAAGCGATTACACGACTCAAGGTACTTTCATTTTATATCAAAGTCCGGATTTTAACCTTAAAGTACTACGTCCGTTAAATTCCTTTTAAGATCCATTTCTTTTACAAAGGTCACCGATACCGTAGTATAAAATTTGAGTGACTAACATTGTTAAGTAAACCAAAATGCTTTCCCTTGTAAAATCAAGTGACAACCTTATTTTCCAAACGTTCAAGTTTGCCTAATTTCGAATGCTCAAGTTTCTCATTTTAGAAAAAGGTTTCGTAGTTCATAGTTTTAAATCCTTTAAAACATAATTCTCCTTTAAACGTTTTGAGAAACCTATGTCTTATAAGTGAGTAGGTTATTCTTGTTTATAATCAATCTTATTAAGCGACCATGATCTAGGAAATGTAATATCATTTTGTCTCATCTTAGCTTCATGCGGATGGAGGTTTCTCTTGGTTTTAATAATACTTCTTTAGTCAATACATTTTCCTTTTATTAATCTGCGGTGGTTTGTCGATACACATTCGATTTCCAAATCAAGAAACATTCTTAAGCGTTATACCTAACTTCCCGTAAAGCTAGTATAACTCTTAAGCTTTCAAAACCAAGTAATACTCATTCTTTCAAAACGATTCATAGATCTTTTGAAATGCTTCAAGTTCTTTATTAACACATATCAAGCGTTATTATTCAAATCGATTACCTTTTAAAAACCACAAAGTATGTGCTTATCCACATAAAGTCATTATAACCAACTTCCCATAAAGTCGTTATAACACTTTATGTTTTAAATCAATCAAATACATTTAGCACATGTACGTACCGCGTACTACATAGTTCACACATATCATCCTAGAAGAGATAGGAAGAGGTCCACATACCTCGCGACGATTATCGACTAATAGCAAAACGCTCCAAGTACCTCAAACCGGCGACACTCTCGATCAGCGGATCACTCACACGCAAAGATTACAACAACCTATAGAGGCCACAAAGCGCCTATTAATACCTTTAGATCCCGACGTAGAATATTCTACAGAAAATTCGGCAGCACCTCCCCCCCCCCGCAACAGCGTAAATCTCCTCCTCTATCGAGGCCGGCTACCAAGCCAACCGGGGGGGGTTAACACGTCTGACCGGACGTGTACAATTCTACTACACAGCAATGCTACACAAGTCTCATGTCTGATACCCTATGCAATTCTGATTCGCTTCTCTTATTTAAATTCAGGCTTAAGTCGCAAGACATTGCCGTAAGTATTATTCAGGCTTAAGTCAAAAGACATTGCCGCACAATTATAATGTTCAGTTCTATATATAGTATACTTCAACTATATATTCCTACAACATGTAATTTCCAATTACAACAGAAGGTCAAGAATGTTTACCTCGATAAGCCCAAAATTATCCGAGTTTATATGTCGTTCCTGAACAAGGTTTAGCTCCTACTCCGTGCGCTCCAAAACGCTCCAAGAAGCCCTTAGAAGTGTCTACACAACTTCTACTTAATACTTCAACTACGGGTGAAGATTTTTCCTTAGGGTTTCGTTTAGTGGCTAAAGGAAAGTATAATAGTATTTTTCGGGCTTCGCATAAAGGGTACTTTGGAAAGTACTACAAGGTATTTGGCTAAAGTATTTTGGGCATTATAACGATACTTGTAGAATACATTTCTACCAATGGGGGTAGTATTTTGACTAGCACAACTAGGCTAGGGGGGGGGGGGTTTCTCTCGGCTAGAGCCACTAGGCAAGGGGGCTCGTGAGGGCCTGAGGGGAGAGGGGTGGTGTTTGGACGAGAACAAGGTTGAGGAGAGGGAGGGATTTTCAAGACTTAGACAATTTTTGGATGAAGAAGTTCATCAACTAAGGGGGGTATTTATAGGTCAAGTGAAGGCCAACCAATGGCCAAGATGAAGACAAGTGTGGTGCAAGTGTAGGGCTAGATTTAAGCCAAGTGCACCTTATCCATCTACCACAACAACTTGCACAAAATATCCTACCTAACCCCACTCACCAATTCGTCCAAATTGCCGTCCCACTCCATCCAATGTGAGGGTGACACTTGAAACCATCCCTTTGGTCAAAAATTTTTGGTCTCTCGGAAAAATCCGAAAAAATTATAAACGACATAGCCGTAATTTCCCCTACGAAAGCTGTGAAAACGTTTCGTCGAAAAACGACTCTAACCGGGTGTTGTGCACAAAAGGAATTCGCCAAGCCTAAAGAAGTTCGAAAATTTCTACGTCCCACGTACATACTGCGGAAATACTGGTATAACATTCTCCTCCTTAGAAACATTCGCTCCGAATGTTCCTTCTCAAGACGGATAACGATAAAGTTCTTCTAATAAGTTGCCAACGCCACAATCGCCACGAAACAACATATGCACGCAAATACTTATATCCAAGTCCACGAAAACACCTCTAACATCACAAACTTTTGTCACTTTGCGCGAGGTTCTAGTGTCACTCGGCGACCCAACAAATGGTGCGGATGCATGCGATTCCCGAGGTCTAAAATATACATCCTTCGACCTTCTCCCTTTACAAGAAATGATCAGATCTATGCTCGCAATACATGCTCGCCTCTACCCTTACTCGTCGTACTCTTCTCGAACTCTTGAACTCTTTTAGCATACGCACCACACTTTAGTTTCCAAACTTGAGTCACTACCTCCCAACTTGGTCATCCTATTAGCCTCGATCTTCCTTAAGGCTATTCCGGCCTTCACGATCTACTTCGGTCGAACGTATCCACGAACTCATACGATGGTCATCAAAACTTGGGCCTAGCACTCGGTGACCCTACCACTGGCGGGACCACCCGAGCTGACCCCACCTCATTCGCCACTGGGTTGACACGCACGCTCAACCCGACCTCCGTCACGCCAACTCTCTTGTTTCTCGATCCGAACAACCTTGCTAAATCACATCATGAAAGATACCACTTTCATTTACCCAACCAGAGACTTATCACACAATATTTTCTAGGCATAAAATGCACTCGACAAGGATCACTCGCAAAATCTTGTACTCAAGCGGCACTACATCTAAGGTCTCAACTGTAATATTCTAAGGTTCATCATTTTCTCACCCTGTGCTTACCCTTTTTCCCCAACCAGTTCCTAAATCACATTTTAGCACAAAGCTATCCAACATAACACTTAACACATTAACATAACATCAAAACATACAAGCCTCTAGATGGTTAAGGATATACCGAAGCTACCGCCCACTCTAATCATAAGTCCGCCGCAGGCGCATGCGTATGAAAGGCGATGAACTCGCCATCGATCCGGTGGGCTGCGCCAGCTGCCGGTACCACTCCTATAAGCACGCTCGTCACATGGCCCCGACGGCGCAGTGAAACAAGCACCGCGATAAAGACGACATTCCCGATGATGTTTGCCATCGCGCACACCGGCGGGACATGAATCCCGCCGCTAGCACTCACGTATACCGTGAACTGAAGCCGAGCTCGACCAGCTCCCGAATACCTGAACGTCCCCAAGGGCGAGGGGACCACTGCATCTTGGTGAGGTACATAACTAGATCGGCTGGCGCGGTCCGCCTCGAAAGTTACCAAAGGACCCCGCATTGCGCCTCTTCGCCGATCTCGCCATTCCGTCGACCTCTCCGTGCCTCACATTCTAGTGCATGAGCTTGCATGCGGGCAATGTCCATGCGGTGAAGAGCTACACCGCATGCCTCGCCAAGTAATCGCCCACCGGTGGCGTAGCGGTGTACTCGCCCTCCATATTGTTATACCGTATTTCCAGTATGTGCGTGGGGACGTGAGAAAATTTGAGCCTTAAGGTAGGCATTGGATTCGAAATTTGGGCACAAGTGCGATTAAGTCGTTTCGACGAACGTTTCCCACTTTCGTAGAAAATTCCGCTATGTCATTTATAATTTTTGCATTTTTCCGGTGACGAAACATTTTGGACCAACGGGAGGGTGACATGTGTCACCCTCACATTGGAAGCAAATGGATTGGCTTGGACGATTTGGGCGTCCAAGAGCCTTGGTTGGCCTTGGCCGATTGGCTCCCTCTTTTGTGCCTTGTTTTGTGGCTTGTTTTGTGGAGTGTTTTGTGGAGTGTTTTGTGGGTGCACTTGGCTTGATCTTGGCCTTACACTTGCCTTGCACATGGCTTGATCTTGGCCATTGGTTGGCTTTTGGTTTTGCTATAAATACCCCCTCTCTTTGAAGACTTCTTCATCCACTCTTCACTTGCCTAAGTCTTGAGAAACCCCTCCCCGCCCGCTTGTTGACTCTCGTCCAAGAGCCCCTCTCCCCCCTTGAAATTGGCCTTTGGCCGAAACCCTCCCCCTTTGAGAGCCTTAAGCCGAGAACCCCCCCCTCCCTTAGGGTGTTGTTCTCGTGTGGTACCCCCCTTTGTGGTATTGAAATACTCCTCCAAGTATTGTTATAATGCCCAAAATACCTTAGCCTTATACCTTGTAGTTTTCCAAAGATACCTCTATACGTAGAGTCCGGAAATACTACCTTTTGTCCTTTTAGTCTCAAACCGAAACCCTAAGGAAATCTTCATTGTTAGTTGAAGGATTTGAGTAGAAGTTGGTTAGAACTTCTAAGGGTTGTTTGGAGCGGATTGGAGCACTCGGAGTAGGAGCTAAACCTTGCTCAGGATCGACTTTTATCTCGGATAATTTTGGGCTTATCGAGGTAAATAATCTTGTCCCCCTATTGTAATCGAGTTTACATTGTTGATTATATAGTTGCAGTATGCTAGATATAGAACTAAACATTGGATTGTGGCAATGTCTGTTGACTTAAGCTCAAGAATCGAATCAGATTTACATAGGATGTCTGATGAGACTTGTGTAGCATTATTGTGTGGTAGAATTGTACTCGTCCGGTTAGATGTGTTAACCCCCCCCTGGTTGGCTTGATGGCAGGCCTCGATAGAGGAGGAGATTTACTGTTGTTGCGTGAGGAGTCGCGAATTTTCGTAGAAAGATAGAAACTTGTGTTTTGGGGTTAATAGACGTTTGTGACCTTTATAGGTGAAAGTACTAAGAGTAGCGTATTCTACTCGAGGAGTGGAAAGGGCTAGCAAGGTTGTAGTACTTGGAGCATTTTGCTTATTGTCGTTAAATCGTCGCGAGGTATGTGAACCTCTTCCTATCTCTTCTAGCATGATATGTGTGAACTATGTAGTGCAGAGCGTACATGTGTTAATTGTATTTGATTGTTGTAAAACATAAAGTGTTATAACGGCTTTATGGGAAGTTGGTTATAACAGCTTTATGTAGGTAAAGAAAATGGTTTACTGATGTTAGAAGTTAAGAGACTTGATCTTATGAGATAAGAGACTTAACTTATTTGTTTTAATGTGAATGTTTGTGTGAAACCTCATTCGTGAGCAATGAGTACTTGGTTTTATTTAAAGGGATAATGTTTTACTGATTTTGGAAATCAGAATGTGTATCGACAGACCACTGCAGCGTTAATAAAGGAAAATGTATTGAATAATGATGTATCGTATTAAAACCAGTAGAAACCTCCATCTGCATAGAAACTAAGATGAGACAAAATGATATTACATTTTCTAGATCATGGCTGCTGTAATAAGAATGTTGTAAACAAGAATAACCTACTCTCACGTGAGACATATATTACTCAATTGTTCTAAAAAGGAATCAAGTGATTAAGTTTGGGAACTATGAAACCATTTGAAAATGAGAAGCTTGAGTAATTGAAACTAGGCAAACTGGAACTTAGGAAAAGAATGTTGTTACTTGATTTTGAAAAGGAATGTGGGTTGGTCATTCTAATACTACGGGTATCGGGTGACGTTTATAAAAGTAATAGATCTCTTTTAAAAGAACTTAACGTATGTAGTATTTTGGGGTTGAAAACCCGGACTTTGGCATAAAATGAAAGTACTATGAGTTGTGTGAAACTTGCCTATGCTTGTTGTTGTGAAACTTGCCTATGCTTGTTGTTGTGAAACTTGCCTATGCTTGTTGTTGTGAAACTTGCCTATGCTTGTTGTTGTGAAACTTGCCTATGCTTGTGATGATAGCCTTGGTTGTGCAAGTGTGGTATTTCTGTGTTACCGCGTCTCTCGATAGAGGGCCGGTTGACTTGTTGAGAACTTACTTGGACGTGCTGGCAGTGATGGAGAATTCCACGGGTATGTTTCCATTTTGATTACTGTCTTATTGTTGATGTCACATGGACATGTCTACACCGTCGCGATTCCGGGCATGCGGCCGTGCGGCCGTTGATTACCGATATATGGTTATTACGCAACATGGACGTGTCTACACCGACGAGATTCCGGGGCATGTGGTACGCGCGTGGTTGACCACCCAAGATATATTATTGAGGTTACATGGGCATGTCTACACCGATGCTGTATTCCGGGGGCATGTGGCCATGCGGCCTTGTTATTATTGTTGCATCATGGACATGTCTACACCGATGCTGTATTCCGGGGGCATGTGGCCATGATGCGAACATGATGGATGTGGTGGGCGTGAGACCCATAGTTATATTTGAGTGGTGACTTTGAGGGCGTGAGTCCCTGACTTGACTGCTTTTATGTTGCATCTTGTATTTTGGTTATCATACATGTCTCCCGCTTTATATGATCGTTATGATTTAACCGCAGATATTCTGATTTCACATACTTGGTACTGTTATGCCGACCTCCTTGGGCCGCGTTCATGCCGCAGTAAATACATTGGTGTCGATCCGCTTGTAGGATCACGTTTGCGTTTTGGGAAGCTCAGTTCCTTCGAGGCTTATCTTTGGTAGGTTTCCGAGTTGTAGGTTCTTGTACATTCAGGGTATGGCGGGCCTGTCCGTCATAGGTTGTTATTCTCTCTAAGTGCAGCCTTGTTGTGGGCGTGGTTTGTAAAAGGATAACTGTTCGGGTTTTTATGTATACGCAGGCAACTGTTTTGGTTGGCGGTTTATTTATATTATCTCTTATTTCATGTTCATGTTGTATGTTCCGCTGATTTTCTCGATGTTGTATCACTAGGGTGCGGGGTAAGGCACGATCCACGGGCGGTTTCGGGTGTGACATATCCGCTACTCTGGCGGAACATACCGAGCTAATGAGTCGAACTCCGCATTGTACTCTCTCTAACCGTCGCCGTCCCGCTCAACGTCAAAAATTTGTCGGCCGAGCCCTCTCATACGTGGCGGCAAGAAATGTGCAAGAAATGCCTCGAGAACTCGTCCCAAATCGCTGGAAGTGCATGCTCTTCCCGGACGACTCACGAATCAAACGATCCAATCGCAGATCACGCGGTGATGCGAACCAATACCACCGACTCGCCTCGAGGCTCGATCACTCATGATCCGTTGTAGGCGTCGGATAAACTCGAGGTCGTCCTCGGCTCGATCCATAGAACACTGGAGGGCTACAACTCATGAAGTCCCATAGCCTCAAACTGTCTGCTCTGGGGTGAACTACGGGTGCTGCTGGGGCTGGACCTGCTGCATCCAGCCTATCCTCATATATGGCCACGACCTCGGCGAATCGGGCCATCTCCTTGTACCCCGTCTCATCGGCTCCGGTGTGGGGTGGAGGCTCAGTCTGTAGTCTCAGCAACAGCTGCTGCGGCTCTAAACTCTTTGTGGCTTGGCGTCGCGAAACCCGTCGGAAATCTTGTCTCAGTCTTGGCCGCTCGCGCTCGTACTCCTCTGTATCTCACTGCCTCCTCATTCGCCTTGCCCATGGGCTCAGGTTGCCTTACGGAGGAATAATCGGTAAAGGAAAGGAATACGTCGGAGGGTCGATTTATCACACGACTCTAAGGCACGATCTCGTAATGAGAAGGATGGAAACCAATCCTAAATGTCCTGCAGCCTCACGATTATAGATGTGGTGCACAACACACCGATAATCAAGAATCTACTAGACACGATGCAGCAGACACTTTCCGAGGACTAATCGCTCGATACCACTTTTGTCACGACCGAACGGGCGTGGATCGTGCCTACCGGGCACCCTAGTGATACAACATCAGAGAAAATCAGCGGAAATAAAAACATGAACATGAATTTAGAGAAAAAAATAAAAATAAACAGGCCAACCAAAACGGTTGCCTTCATCATATATACATAAATACCCGAACAGTTATCCTTTTACAAACCCTGCCCAAAGCGATTACTGCACTTAAGATTTTACAACGGCTATGACGGGGCGGGGCCCGCCATACCCACGAATGTATAAGCATCTACACTCGTGGTAACATACCAAAAGATAAGCCTCGAAGGAGCTTTCAATACGCTGAAAGGTGATCCTAAGCGAGGATCGACAATGATGTACCTTTTACTCATGCGATGAACGCAGCCGAAGGAGGTCGATCTGTACAGTATGTGAAAGCGTAAATCAGTAAATGAAATCATAATAGTCTATATAAAGCGGGAGACATGTATGATAACCAAACTACGATTCCTGACATAGAAGCGATCATGTCAAGTCGAGGACTCACGCCTAAAAGTCATCCTCATGCCCGTGGAACTCCTTCCTCACCGCCGGATCTAGGTACAAATCATGTGATACGTATAATGTCTCGGCCCATCTTATGGACCCAATATAGAAAAGGTGGAATACATTCGGTTCATCCCGTGAACCGTAGTCGTGTGGAATACATTCGGATGAACCGTAGTCAAGTGAAATACATTCCCGGATGAACCGGTAATCAAGTGAAACACATTCCCGGATGAACCGGTAATCAAGTGAAATACATTCCCGGATGAACCGGTAGTCGAGTGAAATACATTCCCGGATGAACCGGTAATCAAGTGATATACATTCCCGGATGACCCGGTAGTCAAGTGATATACATTCCCGGATGAACCGGTAGTCGAGTAGAACACAGTACTTACACAACAAGGCTATCACACGTAACATGGTCAAGTTTCATAACAACAAGTATAAGCGATTACACGACTCAAGGTACTTTCATTTTATATCAAAGTCCGGATTTTAACCTTAAAGTACTACGTCCGTTAAATTCCTTTTAAGATCCATTTCTTTTACAAAGGTCACCCGATACCCGTAGTATAAAATTTGAGTGACTAACATTGTTAAGTAAACCAAAATGCTTTCCTTTGTAAAATCAAGTGACAACCTTATTTTCCAAACGTTCAAGTTTGCCTAATTTCGAATGCTCAAGTTTCTCATTTTAGAAAAAGGTTTCGTAGTTCATAGTTTTAAATCCTTTAAAACATAATTCTCCTTTAAACGTTTTGAGAAACCTATGTCTTATAAGTGAGTAGGTTATTCTTGTTTATAATCAATCTTATTAAGCAGCCATGATCTAGGAAATGTAATATCATTTTGTCTCATCTTAGCTTCTATGCGGATGGAGGTTTCTCCGGTTTTAATAATACTTCTTTAGTCAATACATTTTCCTTTATTAATCTGCGATGGTTTGTCGATACACATTCTGATTTCCGAAATCAGTAAAACATTCTTAAGCCGTTATACCTAACTTCCCATAAAGCTAGTATAACTCTTAAGCTTTCAAAACCCAAGTAATACTCATTCTTTCAAAACGATTCATAGATCTTTTGAAATGCTTCAAGTTCTTTATTAACACATATCAAGCCAGTTATTATTCAAATCAGTTACCTTTTAAAAACCACAAAGTATGTGCTTATCCACATAAAGTCGTTATAACCAACTTCCCATAAAGCCGTTATAACACTTTATGTTTTAAATCAATCAAATACATTTAGCACATGTACGTCTACCGTACTACATAGTTCACACATATCATGCTAGAAGAGATAGGAAGAGGTCCACATACCTCGCGACGATTATCGACTAATAGCAAAACGCTCAAGTACCTCAAACCGTCGCGACACTCTCGATCAGCGGATCACTCCACACGCGATTACAACCTATAGAGGCCACAAGCGCCTATTAATACCTTTAGATCCCGACGTAGAATATTCTACAGAAAAATTCAAGACACCCGCAACAGCGTAAATCTCCTCTATCGAGGCTACCAAGCCAACCGAGGGGTTAACACGTCGACCGGAAGTGTAAAATTCTACTACACAGAATGCTACACAAGTCTCATGTCTGATACACCTATGCAATTACTGATTCAGTTCTCTTATTTAAATTCAGCTTAAGTCGCAAGACATTGCCGTAAGTATTATTCAGCTTAAGTCAAAAGACATTGCGCACAATTATAATGTTCAGTTCTATATATAGTATACTTCAACTATATATTCCTACAACATGTAATTTCCAATTACAAATGTAAGGTCAAGAATGTTCACCTCGATAAGCCCAAAATTATCCGAGTTTATATGTCGTTCCTGAACAAGGTTTAGCTCCTACTCCGTGCGCTCCAAAACGCTCCAAGAAACCCTTAGAAGTGTCTACACAACTTCTACTTAATACTTCAACTACGGGTGAAGATTTCCTTAGGGTTTCGTTTAGTGGCTAAAGGAAAGTATAATAGTATTTTCCGGGCTTCGTATAAAGGGTACTTTGGAAAGTACTACAAGGTATTTGGCTAAAGTATTTTGGGCATTATAACGATACTTGTAGAATACATTTCTACCAAGGGGGGGTAGTATTTTGACTAGCACAACTAGGCTAGGGGGGGGGGGTTGCTCTCGGCTAGAGCCACTAGGCAAGGGGAGCTCGTAGAGGGCCTTCAAGAGGGGAGAGGGGTGGTGTTTGGGCGAGAACAAGGTTGAGGGAGAGGAGGGATTTTCAAGACTTAGACAATTTTTGGATGAAGAAGTTCATCAACTAAGGGGGTATTTATAGGTCAAGTGAAGGCCAACCAATGGCCAAGATGAAGACAAGTGTGGTGCAAGTGTAGGGCTAGATTTAAGCCAAGTGCACCTTATCCATCTACCACAACAACTTGCACAAAATATCCTACCTAACCCCACTCACCAATTCGTCCAAATTGCCGTCCCACTCCATCCAATGTGAGGGTGACACTTGTCACCCTCCCGTTGGTCCAAAATGTTTCGTCTCTCGGAAAAATCCGAAAAAATTATAAACGACATAGCCGTAAATTCCCCTACGAAAGCTGTTAAAACGTTTCGTCTAAAAACGACTCTAACCGGGTGTTGTGCACAAAAAGAATTCGGCCAAGCCTAAAGAAGTTCGAAAATTTCTCGTCGTCCCCACGCACATACCGGAAATACGAGGTATAACACTGTCCGACCGGAGCGTGTGGTGGTAGGGCTCACTACTGAGTGCATTGCGGTTCATCATCTCATACATTACTCGCCCGGAAGCGGGGTAATCATGGACCAGCAGTCGCGGCGGTCGTGGCTCGGGTCGATTCTAGCGGTCCTCGAATCGCATTTATGCCTTGTCCGTGGCAGATCGGAGGCCTCACCTGATGTCGCCACGGTACCTTATCGATCTCGATTATGATGTGTATGCCTTGATAGATTCGGGTTCTACTACGTCTATATATCTCCCTTGTTGCTAGTAGGATAGGGATAGAGCACGAGTCCATAGACCCTTTCGAGGTAGCTACGCCATGGGTGATTCGGTGGTAGCTCGGCGGGTATATAGGGCTTGTCCGATGACCATTCTGATCGTCGGACCTGCCGACTTGATAGAGTTGGATATGATTGATTTCGACGTGATCATGGGTATGGATTGGCTAGCTTCTTGCTACGCCAATGTAGACCTGAGAGAGTAGTACGGTTCGGTTTCTGAGGCCGGTTGTTGAGTGGGAGGAACACTGTATCGTAGAGGTAGGTTTATTTCCTACCTCAAGGCTAGGAAGATGGTGCAGAAGGGTACATCTGTTATACCGTATTTCCAGTATGTACGTGGCGCGTCGTATTATAATTTGAGCCTTAAAGTTGGCTAGTTTGAAATTTGTACACAACACCCGATTAGAGTCATTTTTCTTAAAGCGTTTCCCACGACTTTTCGTAGGAAAATTACGGCTATGTCATTAATAATTTTTGCGGATTTTTAGAGAGGCGAAACATTTTGGACCAACGAGAGGCGACACTTGTCACCTAATTGGTGGAAAGTGGACGGACGAAAAGCGGCAAGTTGGCACGTTTTTGTGCATTGTTTTTGGTCGAGGAGTTGGTAGGATATTTTGGGTAGATGGATAAGGTTGCACATGGCTTAATCTTGGCCCTACACTTGCATGGCACTTGGCTTGATCTTGGCCATTGGTTGGCCTTTGGTTAGCCTATAAATACTCCCTTACTTGAAGACTTTCTTCATCCAAAACTTGAGCAATCTTTCTAAGTCTCAAATACTCCTCCTCTTGTTTGATCTCGTCCAAAGCCCCTCCCCTTTGAGAAGGCCCTTTGGCCGAGAGCTTCCTCCTCATGTGGTGTCTAGCCGTGGGGTACCTCCCCCCTATCCTAGTTGTTATCGTATAATACCCCTTGTTGTGGTATAGAAATACTCTCCTAGTATTGTTATAATGCCCAAAATACTTTAGCCCAATACCTTGTAGTACTTTCCAAAGTACCCTTTTTACAAAAAACCCAGAACATACCATTATACTTTCCTCGATCACTAAAATGAAACCCTAAGTAAATCTTCACCGTAGTTGAAGTTATAAGTAGAAGTTGGTTAGAACTTCTAAGGGTTGGTTAGGCGGGTCGGGCGCTTGGAGTAGGAGCTAAACCTTGCTCGGGATCGACATATAAACTCGGATAATTTTGGGCTTATCGAGGTAAACATTCTTGACCTACATTGTAATTGGAAATTACATGTTGTAGGAGTATATAGTTAAGTATACTATATATAGAACCGAACATAGTTGTGCGGCAATGTCTTTTGACTTAAGCTGAATAATACTTACGGAATGTCTTGCGACTTAAGCTGAATTTTAAGAAGTGGAATTGTAATTACATAGTGTATTCTGATAGACTTGTGTAGCATTACTGTGTAGTAGAATTGTACACGTCCGGTTAGACGTGTTAACCCCCCCCTGGTTGGCTTGGTAGCCGGCCTCGATAGAGGAGGAGATTTACGCTGTTGCGGGGGGGGAGGTGCTGCCGAATTTTCTGTAAGATATTCTACATTGGGATCTAAGATGTTAATAGGCGCCTTGTGGCCTCTATAGGTTGAAATACTACGTGTGGCGCGGTCTACTTGGCTTAAGGTGTAGCCATTGAGCGCTTTGCTATTAGTCGATGTCGTCGCGAGGTATGTGAACCTCTTCCTATCTGTTCTAGCATGATATGTGTATAACTATGTAGTGCGGTAGACGTACATGTGTTTAATGTATTTGATTGGTTTGAAACATAAAGTGTTATAACGGCTTTATGGGAAGTCGGTTATAACAGCTTTATGTAGGTAAGAAAATGCTTTGTGGTTTCAAAGGGTAACTGATTTGACTTATAACGGATTTGATGGGTAGTAATAAAGAACTTGAAGTGTTTCAAAAAGACCTGTTGAAAGAAGAGTAATACTTGGCTTTGAAAACATAAGAGTTGTACTAGCTTTATGGGAAGTTAGGTATAACGTCTTAAGAATGATAAAGAAGAATGGTTTACTGATTTTTAGAAGATAAGAGACTTGACTTAATGGTATTGATATGAATTTTGTTAAAAGTGTGAAACCTCATTCGTGAGTAATGAGTACTTGGTTTTAAAAGGAATAATGTTTCTTGATTTTGGAAATCAGAATGAGCATCGACAAACCACTGCAGCGTTAATAAAGGAAATGTATTGAATAATGAAGTATGGTATTAACACCAGTAGAAACCTCCATCTGCATAGAAGCTAAGATGAGACAAAATGATATTACATTTCCTAGATCATGGTGCTTAATAAGATTGATTATAAACAAGAATAACCTACTCATATAAGACATATGTTTCTCAAAGCGTTTAAAGGAGAATTATGTTAAAACTATGAACTACGAAACCTTTTCTAAAATGAGAAACTTGAGCATTTGAAATTAGGCAAACTTGAACGTTTGGAAAATAAGGTTGTTACTTGATTTTACAAAGGAAAGCATTTTGGTTTACTTAACAATGTTAGTCACTCTAATTTTATACTACTGGTATCGGGTGACCTTTGTAAAAGAAATGGATCATAAAGGAATTTAACGTCGTAGTACTTTAGGAGTTAAACTCAGGACTTTGACATAAAATGAAAGTACCTTGAGTTGTGTATAACTTGCCTATGCTTTTGTTATGAAACTTGACCATGTTACGTGTGATAGCCTTGTTGTGCAAGTATTGTGTTCTACTCGACTACTAGGTTCATCAGGAATGTATTTCACTTGACTCTGGGTTCATCAGAATGTATTTCACTTGACTACGGTTCATCCGGAATGTATTTCACTTGACTACCGGTTCATCAGAATGTATTTCACTTGACTACCGGTTCATCCGGAATGTATTTCACTTGACTCTGGGGTTCATCCGGAATGTATTTCACTTGACTCTGGTTCATCAGAATGTATTCCACACGTTTCTATATTGGGTCATGAGATGGGCGAGACACATTATACGTATCACATGATTTGTACCTAGACCACGCGGTGAGGAAGGAGTTCCACGGGCGTGAGGATGACTTTGAGGCGTGAGTCACGACTTGACATATTTGCTTTTATGTTGTGAGCGTAGTTTGGTTATCATACATGTCTCTGCTTTATATAGACTATTATGATTTCATTTACTGATATTTCTGATTTCACATACTTGGTACTGTTATCTTGACCTCCTTCGGCTGCGTTCATGCCACGAGTAAAGGTACATCATTATCGATCCGCTTATAGGATCACATTTCAGCGTGTTGGGAAGCTCAGTTCCTTGGAGGCTTATCTTTGGTATGTTACCACGAGTGCAGTAGGTTCTTGTACATTCGAGGTATGGCGGGGCCTGTCGTCATAGTTGTTGTCCCTTCTTAGAAGTGCATGTAGTCTTGTTGTGGCGAGTGCGTAAAAGGACAAGCGTTCGGGTAATTATGTATATATACCAAGGCAATCGCTTTTTGGTTGCTTTGTTTACTTATCATGTCTCTTAATTCATGTTCATGTTTTTATTTCCGTGATTTTCTCGATGTTGTATCACTAGGGTGCAGGTAAGGCACGATCCACGGGCAGGTTGGTCGTGACAAAAGTGGTATCGAGCGATTAGTCCTCGGAAAGTGTCTACGAACCGTGTCTAGTAGAGTCTTGATTATCGGTGTGTTGTGCACCATCTATAATCAAGAGTTTGCGAGACATTTAGGATTGGTTTCCATTCTTCTCATTACGAGATCGTGCCTTAGAGTGTGTGATAAATTGGACCCCTCAGCGTATTCCTTTCCTTTACCGATTATGCCTCGCGTAAGGCAACCCAGCCCAGATGGGCAAGGCGATCGAGGCTGTTAGTGAGATCTGAGAAGTGCAGCGCGAGCGGTCGATACGAGGCAGTGCTTGACGGCGGGTTTCGCGACGCCCAAAGACCAGCAGAGTTTAGAGCGCGGCGGTGGCTGCTGAGACTCTGATACTGAGCCTCGATCCACGGCTGGAAGCAGATGAGATAAGTACAAGGAGATGGCGATTCTGGCGAAGTCGTGGCAGATATGAGGATAGGCTAGATCGTGATTCCGCCCCGATAGCACCCGTAGTTCACCCCGGCGAGCGGTTTGAGGCTACGTGACTTTACGAGTTGTAGCCCGCCGATGTTCTATGTCGAGGCGAGGCGACCCTCGGGAGTTTATCCAAGCAACTACGGATCATGAGGTGATCGAGTCTCGAGCGAGTCGGTGGTATTGAGTTCGCATCACCGCGTGATCTGCGATTGGTAGTTTGATTCGTGGGAGCTGTCGGGAAGAGCATGCACTTCCAGCGATTTGGGACGAGTTCTCGAGGCATTTCTTGCACATTTCTTGCCTCGCGGATGAAGAGGGCTCGGGTAGCAGATTTTTGACGTTGAGGCGGGGCGGGCGGGCGGTTAGAGAGTACAATGTGAGTTCGACTCATTAGCTCGGTATGTTCCATTGTGGTAGGCGATATGGAGGGCGAGTACACCGCTACGTCACCGGTGGATGATTACTTGGCGAGGCTTATGCGGGTGTAGCTCTTGGCCGGGCATGGACATTGCCCGCGTGCAGCTCATGCACTAGGATGTGAGGCACGGAGAGGTCGGCGGAATGGCCAGAGATCGGCAGAAGAGGCGAGCAGCATGGTCATTTGGTAACTTTGGCGGACGCCTCGTGGCGATCTAGTTATGTACCTCGCCCGATGCAGTGGTCCTCGCCGATCTTCGGGGCGTTCGAGGTATTCGGAGGCTGGTCGAGCTCGAGGGCTTAGTTCCGCGGTATACGTGAGTGCTAGCGGCGGGATTCATGTCCCCCTCGGTGTGCGCGATGTGGCAAACATCATCGGGAATGTCGTCTTTCTTCGGTGCTTGTTTCACTGCGGCCGTCGAGGCCATGTGAAGGCGTGCTTATAGGAGAATGCGGCGGCTTAGCGCGGCCTGCGGATCGATGGCGGAGTTATCGCGCCCCTACGATTATGCGCCTGCGAGCGGACATATGATTAGAGTGGAAGCGGTAGCCAGTATATCCTTAACCCTCAGAGGCTTGTATGTTTTGATGTTATGTAAATGTGTTGAGTGTTATGTTCGGATAGCTTTGTGCTAAAATGTGATTTAGGAACACAGTTGGGGAAAAAGGGTAAGCACAGGGTGAGAAAATGATGAACCTTAGAATATTACAGTGAGACCTTAGATGTAAGGCCGTCTTGAGTACAAGATTTTGCGAGTGATCCTTGTCAGAGTGCATTTTATGCCTAGAATGTATTGTGTGATAAGTCCCTGGGTTGGGTAAATGAAAGTGGTATCTTTCATGATGTGATTTAGCAAGATTGTTCCGTGTCGAGGAGCAAGAGTTGGCGCGACAGTGGGTCGGGTTGGGGCCATGATTGCGGGCCAACCCGCAGCCGGTTTCGAGGTGGGGTCAGCTCTGGGTGGTCCCGCTAGGTGGTAGGGTCACGAGGGTGCTAGGCCCAAGTTTAGTTGACCATCGTATGAGTTCGTGGGTGTGTTCGACGAGCGGTCGTGAAGGCGGGAATGGCCTTAAGGAAGATTGAGGCTAGTAAGATAACCAAGTTGGAGGTGGTGACTCGAGTGGAAAAGCGAAGCGTTGACGGAAGTGTGGTACGGATACTAGAAAAAGTTCGAGTGTTCGAGAAGGGTACAACGAGATAGGGGAGAAGTGAACGTGTGTGATCATTGCTTGTAAAGGGAGAAGGTGCGAAGGATGTATATTTTTTTTTGACCTCAGGGATCGCATGCAGTCCAGTACCATATGTTGGGTCGCCGGAGTGACACTAGAACCTCGCGGCAAAGTGACAAAAGTTTGTGATGTTAAAGGTGTTTCCTCGTGGACTTGGATATAAGTATTGCGTGCATGTGTTGTTTCGTGGCCAGTTGTGGCGTTGGCAACTTATTAGAAGAACTATATCGTTATCCGTCTTGAGAAGGAACATTCGGGACGAATGTTTCTAAGGAGGGGAGAATGTTATACCCCGTATTTCCAGTATATGCGTGAGCGTCGTATTATAATTTGAGCCTTAAAGTTGGCTAGTTTGAAATTTGTACACAACACCCGATTAGAGTCGTTTTTTAAACGCGTTTCCACGACTTTCGTAGGAAAATTACGGCTATGTCATTAATAATTTTTGCGGATTTTTCCGAGAGAAGAAACATTTTGGACCAACGAGAGGGCGACACTTGTCACCCTCTAATTGGAAGGAGTGGACGGACGAAAAGGGGCAAGTTGGCACGTTTTTTGTGCATTGTTTTTGGTCAAGGAGTTGGTAGGATATTTTGGGTAGATGGATAAGGTTACACATGGCTTAATCTTGGCCCTACACTTGCATGGCACTTGGCTTGATCTTGGCCATTGGTTGGCCTTTGGTTAGCCTATAAATACTCCCCTTACTTGAAGACTTTCTTCATCCAAAACTTGAGCAATCTTTCTAAGTCTCAAATACTCCCTCCCTCTTGTTTGATCTCGTCCAAAAGCCCCCCTCCCCCTTTGAGAAGGCCCTTTGGCCGAGAGCTTCCCCCTCCCCCCCTTGTGGTGTCTAGCCGTGGGGTACCTCCCCCCTAGCCTAGTTGTTTTCGTATAATACCCCTTATTGTGGTATAGAAATACTCTCCTAGTATTGTTATAATGCCCAAAATACTTTAGCCCAATACCTTGTAGTACTTTCCAAAGTACCCTTTTTACAAAAAGCCCAGAAAATACCATTATACTTTCCCTCAGTCACTAAAATGAAACCCTAAGTAAATCTTCACCCGTAGTTGAAGTTATAAGTAGAAGTTGGTTAGAACTTCTAAGGGTTGGTTAGAGCGGGTCGGAGCGCACGGAGTAGGAGCTAAACCTTGCTCAGGATCGACATATAAACTCGGATAATTTTGGGCTTATCGAGGTAAATATTCTTGACCTTCTGTTGTAATTGGAAATTACATGTTGTAGGAGTATATAGTTAAGTATACTATATATAGAACTGAACATAGTTGTGCGGCAATGTCTTTTGACTTAAGCCTGAATAATACTTACGGCAATGTCTTGCGACTTAAGCCTGAATTTTAAGAAGTGGAATCGTAATTACATGGGTGTATTCTGATGAACTTGTGTAGCATTCTTGTGTAGTAGAATTGTACACGTCGGTTAGGCGTGTTAACCCCACTGGTTGGCTTGGTAGCGGCCTCGATAGAGAGGAGATTTCTGTTGTTGCGGGAGAGAGTCTTCGAATTTTACGTAAGATATTCTACATTGGGATCTAAGATGTTAATAGGCGCCTTGTGGCCTCTATAGGTTGAAATACTACGTGTGGCGCGATCTACTTGGCTTAAGGTGTAGCCAAGCGGTTTGAGGTACTTGGGCGCTTTGCTATTAGTCGTGTCGTCGCGGTATGAGAACCTCTTCCTATCTGTTCTAGCATGATATGTGTATAACTATGTAGTGCGGTAGACGTACATGTGTTTAATGTATTTGATTGGTTTGAAACATAAAGTGTTATAACGGCTTTATGAGAAGTCGGTTATAACAGCTTTATGTAGGTAAGAAAATGCTTTGTGGTTTCAAAGGGTAATGGCGGTTGACTTATAACGGATTTGATGGGTAGTAATAAAGAACTTGAAGTGTTTCAAAAAGACCTGTTGAAAGAAGAGTAATACTTGGCTTTGAAAACATAAGAGTTGTACTAGCTTTATGGGAAGTTAGGTATAACGTCTTAAGAATGATAAAGAAGAATGGTTTACTAATTTTTAGAAGATAAGAGACTTGACTTAATGGTATTGATATGAATTTTGTTAAAAGTGTGAAACCTCATTCGTGAGTAATGAGTACTTGGTTTTAAAAGGAATAATGTTTCTTGATTTTGGAAATCGAATGAGCATCGACAAACCACCTGCGGCGTTAATAAAGGAAATGTATTGAATAATGAAGTATGGTATTAACACGGTAGAAACCTCCATGCATAGAAGCTAAGATGAGACAAAATGATATTACATTTCCTAGATCATGGCTGCTTAATAAGATTGATTATAAACAAGAATAACCTACTCACATATAAGACATATGTTTCTCAAAACGTTTAAAGGAGAGTTATGTTAAAACTATGAACTACGAAACCTTTTCTAAAATGAGAAACTTGAGCATTTGAAATTAGGCAAACTTGAACGTTTGGAAAATAAGGTTGTTACTTGATTTTACAAAGGAAAGCATTTTGGTTTACTTAACAATGTTAGTCACTCTAATTTTATACTACGGGTATCGGGTGACCTTTGTAAAAGAAATGGATCATAAAAGGAATTTAACGTACGTAGTAGTTTAGGGTTAAACTCCGGACTTTGACATAAAATGAAAGTACCTTGAGTTGTGTATAACTTGCCTATGCTTTTGTTATGAAACTTGACCATGTTACGTGTGATAGCCTTGTTGTGCAAGTATTGTGTTCTACTCGACTCACCGGTTCATCAGGAATGTATTTCACTTGACTACCGGTTCATCCGGAATGTATTTCACTTGACTACGGTTCATCCAGGAATATATTTCACTTGACTCTAGGTTCATCCGAATGTATTTCACTTGACTCCGGTTCATCAGGAATGTATTTCACTTGACTCTGGTTCATCCGGAATGTATTTCACTTGACTCTGGTTCATCCGGGAATGTATTCCACACGTTTCTATATTGGGTCCATGAGATGGGCGAGACACATTATCGTATCACATGATTTGTACCTAGACCAAGCGGTGAGGAAGGAGTTCCACGGGCATGAGGATGACTTTGAGGCGTGAGTCACGACTTGACATATTGCTTTTATGTTGTGAATCGTAGTTTGGTTATCATACATGTCTCTGCTTTATATAGACTATTATGATTTCATTTCTGATATTTCTGATTTCACATACTTGGTACTGTTATCTTGACCTCGCTTGGGCTGCGTTCATCTGCGAGTAAAGGTACATCGTCGATCCCTTATAGGATCACATTTCAGCGTGTTGGGAAGCTCCGTTCCTTGAGGCTTATCTTTGGTATGTTACCACAGTGCAGTAGGTTCTTGTACATTCGGGGTATGGCGGGCCTGTCCGTCATAGTTGTTATCCCTTCTTAGAAGTGCATGTAATCTTGTTGTGGCGAGTGCGTAAAGGACAAGCTGTTCGTAATTATGTATATATACCTTGAAAAGCTGTTTTGGTTGGCTTGTTTACTTATCATGTCTCTTAATTCATGTTCATGTTTTTATTTCGCTGATTTTCTCGATGTTGTATCACTAGGGTGCGGGGTAAGGCACGATCACGCGGGTTGGTTCGGTCGTGACAACATCTACCATCGTTCGGGTGTTTGATCACGAGGTGCGGTGCGATTTCCGGTCGATTCGGTAGTCGAGAGTTCCCGGGCGTGTTTCCAGACGACCTCCCGGGTATTCCTCCAGAGAGGGAGATAGAGTTTTGTATTGATGTGATGCCAGACACTCGGCCTATTTCCATTCCGCCATACAGAATGGCACCTGCCGAGTTGAGAGAGTTGAAGGACCAGCTGAGAGATTTCTTTGGAGAAGCGGCTTCATCGGGCCTAGTGTTTCCCGCAGGAAGCGCCGGTATTGTTCGTGAAGAAGAAGGGCGGGGCGCTGCGCGTGTGTTGATTACAAACGGTGAACAAGGTGACCATTAAGAACGAATACCCTTCCGGGATTGATGATTTGTTCGACGATTTGCGAGCGCGAGATGTTTCTCAAGATTGATCTGCGATCGGGCTATCATAAAGTACGAGTCGAGGCGGATATCCCAGGATGCATTCGGACGTGCAGGCATTATGAGTTCGTGGTCATGTCTTTTGGATTGACCAATGCTCGTGCAGTATTCATGAATTTGATGAACCGAGTGTTCAAACCATTTTTGAACACGTTTGTGATAAGCGTTCATTGATGATATCTTGGTTTATTCTCGCTCAGGCGAGCGAGCATGCGAGCATCTTGTGATTCTCGGAGACCAGCAGCTATACGCCAAGTTTTCCAAATGTGAGTTTTGGTTAACCGGTGGCTTTTCTTGGGCATATTGTGGGCTGATGGCATTCGAGTGGATCGGCCAAGATCGGCGATCGAGACTTGGCCTAGACCTACTACTCGGCGCAGTTCGCGATTTCGGGCCTTGCGAGTTATTATCGGCGTTCGTAGAAGTTTGCTTCTATCTCGCACCATTGACTAGGTGACTCGTAAAGCGGCTAAGTTTGATGGTGATGCTTGTGGCGGGGTTTCGATTCTTTGAAGGAGATCGACGACCGCCGTTCTTACTCTTCCGGAGGTCCAGACGGTTATGTCGTATATTGTGATCGTCGGGCATCGGGTTGGGATGTGTGTTGATGCGAGGCAAGGTTATAGCGTATGCATCCCGGTGAAGAAACACGAGAGGAACTACCCCCATGATTTGGAGTTGGCGGCGGTGATTCACGCCTTGAAGATCCGGAGGCACTATTTGTATGGGGTTCACGTGGATATTTATACAGACCACAAGAGCCTCCAAGTATATCTTGACCAAAGGAGTGAACTTACGGAGAGGCGGTGGTTAGAGTTGCTTAAGGATTACGATGTTGATATCCTATACCACGGGAAGGCGATGTCGTGGAAGATGCTCTTAGTCGTAGGTCGATGGGAGCCTATCGGATGTGCGGCTAGAGAGGAGGACATGGTTCGTGATTTGCATCGATTAGCGAGCCTTGGTGTCCGTTTGATTGATTACGATAGCGGTGGGGTTCGAGTTCGTGAGGTTGCCGAGTCTTCCATCGTCGAGGAGGTGAAGAGGCAACGATTCGAGATCCGATTTTGACACGTTATCGTGATACTGACTCTTCGTGAGGAAGGGTCCTGAGGTAGCACTGATGGGGTGCTAAGGTTTGGCGAGTTGTGTGTTCCGGATGTTTGAGGACTTGGCGGAGTTCTTGGGGAAGCACGTAGCGGCGTTACTATCCATCCGTGGTCGAACAAGATGTACCACGACCTTAGATCCGTATTGGTGGGATGGCTTGAAGAGGCGTTGCGAGTTCGTAGCTCGGTGCGTGTTGTCGCAGTGAAGGTAGAGCACGGAGGCCTGGTGGTTTGTTACAGACGATAGAGATCCCGACCTGGAAGTGGGAGGTGATCAACATGGACTTCAATACAGGATTACCTCGCACTCAGAGGAGACATCATTCTATATGGGTTATCGTCGACGGTGTGAAATCAGCCCACTTTCTTCCGTTAGGACGACTTTTTGAGGATTATGCCAGACTTTACATCCGAGAGATCGTCAGACTGCATGGAGTCCCTATTTCGATCATATCAGACAGAGGAGCCCAGTTTACGGCTAACTTCTGGAGGTCTTTCCAGAAGGGTTTAGGGACGCAGGTGAGCCTGAGTACTGCATTCCATCCACAGACAGACGGACAGGCAGAGCGCACTATCCAGACTATTGAGGATATGCTGCGAGCCTGTGTTATTGACTTCAGGGGTAGCTGGGAGGATCATTTGCCTCTAGTTGAGTTTGCATACAATAATAGCTACCACTCCAGTATTCAGATGACGCCTTATGAGGACTTGTATGGGAGGAAGTGCAGATCGCCTATAGGCTGGTTCGATGTGGGCGAGGTGCAGTTAGTGGGACCAGATTTGGTGCAGCAGGCAGTGGATAAGGTGAAACTTATCCAGGAGAGGTTGCTGACAGCTCAGAGTCGACAAAAGTCATATGCAGATCATCGTCGTCGGCATCTGGAGTTCGAGGTTCATGATTGGGTTTTCCTAAAGGTGTCACCCATGAAGGGTGTGATGAGATTCGGGAAGAAGGGGAAACTCAGCCCAAGGTACATTGGGTCGTTTGATTGTCGCGAGGTAGGCAAGGTTGCATATGAGTTGGATCTGCCGTCCGATCTGGAGGCAGTGCATCCGGTGTTTCATGTTTCTATGCTGAGGAGATGTATCGGGGATCCATCTAGGGTACACCCGATTGACGATGTCCAGGTGACCGAGAGGTTATCGTATGAGGAGATTCCCATAGCGATAGTCGATCGTCAGGTTAGGCGTCTGCGGACCAAGGACGTGGCTTCCGTCAAAGTCTTGTGGCAGAACGAGCTCATGGAGGAGATGACGTGGGAAGCTGAGGAGGACATGAGGCAGAAGTATCCTCACCTATTCCCCACACCTCCAGGTAATTCACTTTCCTACTTGTAAATCTTCATTATCGTTTATGCCTAAGTGTTGTTTTGTGGTCGTGTGTGGCATTTGCAAAACAATTAAGTTATGAAGAACCTTATTGTTATCTGTCTTGGGAAGGAACATTCGGGACGAATGTTTCTAAGGAGGGGAGAATGTTATACCCCGTATTTCCACGGTATGTACGTGAGGACGTACGTACGAAAGTCTAGCCTTAAAGTTTAGGCACAAGACATTTTTTTTTTGGCACAACTCACTAAAAGAATGGTTTTCCGACGAAACGTTTAACAAGACTCGCGTAGGATAAATTCCGGCTATGTCATTTCTAATTTTTGCGGATTTTTCCGGGAGACGAAACACTTTGGACCAACGAGAGGGCGACACTTGTCACCCTCTCATTGGTGGACGTGAGACGGAAGTGAGCCGAAATGGATTGGCTATTTTGTCAAGTAGTTGGTAGGATATTTTGTGTGCAAGTTGGCTAGGTACACTTGCCCTAATCTTGACCTTACACTTGCCTAGCACTTGGCTAAATCTTGGCCATTGGTTGGCCATGTCTTGACCTATAAATACCCCCCTTTAGATGAAGAGTTCTTCATCCACAAAAACTTTCCAAGTCTAAAATCCTCCCCTCTCCCTTGTTAGCCCTTTTCGTCCAAACACCTTCCCCTTTGGTGAAGCTTAGCGAAATCTACCCCTCCTTGGTAGAAAAGTTGTCTTCTAGTATTGTTATAATGCCCAAAATACCCTAGCCCAAATCCCTTAGTACTTAGTTGAAGTTGTGAAGAACTTCTAAGGGTTCTTGGAGCTATCGGAGCGTACAACTTAGGAGCTAAACCTTGCTCAGGATCGACGTATTTATCTAGGATATTATTGGGCTTACCGAGGTACATAAACTTGTCCTTCTTTTGTAATTAGAGAATACATACTGTAGAAGTATAGAAATAAGTATTAAATACTTAGAAGGATATCACAGAATAGAATTGAACTGTTATCACAGTAGAAGGGTTTAAAAGAAGAATAATTGAACTATACTTACTTAGAACTGTTTTCACGTAGACTTGAGTAGCTCACGGGTAGGAAGTGCTACCCGATTTTCCGTAGAATAAAGGACCCTCTGCTTAGAATTGTTTCTGAGTAGTCTAGGCGTTGATAGGCGTGTCGACTATTATAGGTTGATTCTCTGCGACATATTCAACTTGGCGGTGGTTTCGCCGAGAAGGTATGTGATTCTTCCTAAGCATGATATTTTAAAATATATATATAGTGCGGTGAGCGTACATGTGTTAAGCGAATAATAATTACGGCAATGTCTTTTGACTTAAGCTGAATAATACTTACGGCAATGTCTTTTGACTTAAGCTGAATAATAAGAATCTTGATGCATTTCAAAGAATCTTGAGTCATTTTTAATGTAAGAGAACTAATTGGTTTTAAGCGAAAGCTTAAGAGTTATACTAGCTTTATGGGAAGTTAGGTATAACAACTTAAGAATGATAAAAGGCAGTTTACTTATGTGTTTATAACAGACTTACATTGATCTATGGAAAGAATAATAAAATGGTTTGATAAGTAGACATGATATGATGTTATGTGTGTTAGTGTCTTGTAACGTTTGTATAAAAAGGTATTCTTGTTGTGCTTATGTGTTTAACGATAAGCTGTTATGTTAGTATTATATCACTCACCTCTTGACATAAATACCGGGGGTTAAGCTGCCCTCCGATGCGGGGTATACCTCAGGCAGTCTGTGTGACTATGATGCGAGGACACCTCATGCGGAGTGCATGTGACCTATGCGAGCTACGAGAGTTCGAGTTAGTGTGCGGGGTTATACCTCATGCGGTCTATGTGGCCATGCAGACTACGAGTCCAGGATGATGCCGAGGAGTAGCTACCCTCGATGCGGGGTTATGCCCTATGCAGGCCTATATGAATGGCCTATGCGGACTCTGAGTCGAGATTAGGCTTGCTTAATGATACTATGGGCAATTGGCCTGCTTGATCATTCGCGGCCTAGAAAAGACACATTCTGATTTACCTATTGTTGCTCTTGTTTATGATGTGTCACTATGTGCGGTTACCTTGGTTGTTTCATACATATATGTAAACAGATTTTAAAATGATATTTTTTCATTTAAGTACTTTCTGATTTAGCATACTTAGTACTGTTATCGACCTCCTTGGGGCTGCGTTCATGCCGCGGTAAGGGCAGGTGCTAGATCCACATCCTTAGGATCTTTGCGTTGGTGTCAGGAGCTCCATCTTCTCCGGAGGCTCTACTTTTGGGTATGATCTCCCTGTTGTAGTTAGTTTTGTACAGTCAGGGTATGGCGGGGCCCTGTCCCGCCATAGTTGTTTACTTTCTTAGAGGTGCAGTAGTCTATTATGCAGTTGGGATGTAGCGCAAAACTATGTTTATGTATATATGCGAAAGCGACATTTTCTCACATAAAGCGTGTCTCTTTTTACAAGCTGTTTCATGTCTTGTTTTTATATTCCGTGATTACTCGATGTATGACTACTTGGGTGCGGGTAAGGCACGATCCAGGCGGGTCGTGACAAGTTGTGTATGTTCATTGCTATTCTCTCGATGTATCACGAAAGGGTGCGGGTAGGGCACGATCGCGAGCTTGGGTCGGGTCGTGACAAAAGTGGTATCAGAGCAGTTGGTCCTCGGAAAGTGTCTACAAACCGTGTCTAGTAGAGTCTTGATTATCGATGTGTTGTGCACCACATCTATAACCAGGAGGCTGCAGGACATTTAGGATTGGTTGCCATTCTTCTCACTCTGAGATCGTGCGATAGAGCTGTGTAGTTAGGGTCGTCTCTCCCTAACAAGTTATGTTGTTTGCAGCCTGAGAAAGCGTGATGACCGGAAAGATTATGTGGATTGCGTATCCAGGTTGGTAATGTTTGTATTATAGTTGGTATTGTGACATACATCTATACGTATTTATGTATGAGGGTCGGACGCGTGTTGCCTATAATGGTTTTAGGTTACCAGGATTTGGTAAGGACTAAATAAATACCGGGAAGGTATGAAACAGTTTAATGAATTCTCATCAAGGTTTTACGTGCTAATTTGAGATAATTAGGAGATGATGAGTTGTCTGAGAAAGAAATGAACCCTTAAGAAGTTATTATTAATGGAAGACTATGTTAAAAGATTGAGCTACGTAGTATGATTAAGAAAATGGTACGGATGAGATCCGTATGGAGTAAGCATGGTTGTTGTGGTCAAGACAACACGATTATGGTATTACGAGAAGTTTTGTACCCATTTACGGGGGGACTGATAAGGTAGGCATGGAGCATGGGAATTGCGAGCCTAAGAATGTGATAACCACCGAGACCTTAGGTATATAAGGCCTTCTCGGGTAGTAAAAAGTTAAGTCAGACCAAGGGTAAGAGTTAAATACGATGCCGAGTCGGGTTGAGGACCTATTAAGGGTCGCCCCATAGCTTGAAATGGAATGGGATCCGTTGGTAGTAGTCCCGCTACGTGAAAGGGTCACGAGGGTGCAAGGCCCAAGTTTAGTTAATCATTTTACGGGTTCGTGGACGCGTTCCACCGGAACCAGGTTGAGAGAGCCGGAAATGGCCTTAAGTTGTTTAGAATAGTAACTCCAAAGATTGGAGGCCCAAATCAGTATGAAGGCTATGTACGTACGCTATAATAAGTTTGGAAGTACGGGAAGAGTACGACCAGTAAGAAAGAGAGCAACCAAGTGTAAAGAAATGGAGCCTGAATCCATGAGGACCTTTCTAGGTGACTACAACCGTGAGTGTTGGGTGGTAGCTGAGTGGGTAGATAATAGTTGCCGGTAACGATACAGTCGTTGGACCCTAGCAAACCTAGCAGAGCTGTTATGACAGACATTGAGGTCATTATGAGTACGGGCTAGTTGTCCTCTTGTTTTGCCAACATGGACTACATAGAGAGATTGATTCGGTACCAGTTTCCCGGTAAGCCGGTTATCGAGTGAAAAGGAAGAGAAGTGGTGGTAACTAGTGAATTATCCTTCCTTCTTTGGCATCATTGTTTTTAATAAGTCTGTGTGACTTGTTCATTTGAGGAAAATTGACGCAGAAAGTAAGTAATAATTGAATTTGAAGGAATTTATGTTAAGTGCCCTTGGAGGTACTTGGAGTTGGTTTGGTGTGGCGGTCAGGGCCACGACCTTTCGGATAATTTCAGGAAAATGTGCAAGGCAAGAATAAAATAAGTACGAGTGCTGCCGGCAGAAAGTTGAGGGCATCTTTGGTAGGTTTTGAAAATCTACATCACTTTAAGGTGGTGCGTGATGATTAGATATTTATTGGACCGCAAGAGGACCCTGTGATTAGGGTTGTGACTCCAAGGAAAGTTTATAAGAGGGAGATAAGTTCTCTCCCCCACGTAAAAGGACAGTTTTACGTATTATGGGGTTGCGTGTACCCATGTTGTTAGACAAAGGATATGAGACTGGTAAGGTCTTCGGTATCGTCATGCCATATGTTACAGTTATGGATAACCGTGGGAAAAGTGTTGTGTTGGGGTAATTAAGAACGACGTACGAATTGGTCGAGGAAGTATCGTAAAGATATAAATGCAGGTTGTACGCTTGTATGAAACTGTACGATTATGAATCAAGATAGAAATACTTTGGCTAATAATAAGCATAAGGTAAGGTTATGACCAGAATAATAAAAAAGAATACAACTGTGGTTATGTAAGTTGCACGAGATATGATTACCCCAGACCAGTGTAAAGACCGTTAGTAAATGATGGGTAGTAAGAACACCTCGAGGTAATGTGGTACCATCTGTACCGACGAGAAAGATAGTAAGGAGATACGGGGAGGTAAGGGACCCCAGGATAACTTGAAATGAATTATAATGGAAAGACGAGTAGACACTCGAACGATAAAAAATCTTGACAAGTCATTGGAGTAGGTAATACCGTGAATTGAGGTTGAACACCTGACTATAATCTCTACAAACTGGGAGAGAATGATCGGGTTACTACTTGACGAGGACAAGAAAATATCTCCCCCCTAAATTGTGATTGACAGGAAGTCTTAGCCATGGGGCAAGCAAAGGAATCAAATCTAAGTTAGTAACCAAGTTTGGTTGCAACAGAGAAAGGGAAACAGGAACCATGATTGAGATTAAGGATACCCGAATATTTCACAGTTATGAGAAAGACTTCCAGTTATTGGAAGATAAGTTGACCACGACTACAGTTCTAACCTCTCCTGAGAGACTAGAGGGTTAGGTTATTATGATAACACGTTGGGTGTTGGGCTAGGTTGTGTGCTGACGCAACCCGATAAGGATATAGCCTATGTTTTCCCGGTAATTAGGGAAGCAGGAAAGGAAATTACGCCACTCACGATTTAGAGCTGGCGGCAGTTAAATCATGCCTTGAAGATTTAGGGGCATGACGTATATATAGACTTCATGTGGATATTTGTGCAGACCACAAGAGCTTCCGATATATCTTCAGACAGAGGCAGTTGAATTTGCGACAGAGACGGTGGTTAGAGTTACCCAAGGATTGTGATATTTATATCCTATACCATCTGGGGAAAGCCAAGACAGTCACAAATACTCTTAGTCGTGGATATATGGGTAGTCTGTCAGATGGGCAGCCAGATAAACAAGACTTGGTCCATGAGATTCATCAGCTACCGAGCCGAGGGGGTTTGATTATTTGTTTCCAAGGTAAATGAAGGTTGGATCCGAGAGGTTGACGAGTCTTCCGTCGTTGAGGAGGTAAAGAGGCGACAGTATGAGGATCCATTTATGATACAGTATCGAGATACGACTCTCCGAGAAGAGAAGAGCATGTTTGAGTAGCACCGGATGGGGTTCTGTGATATGAGGATAGATTGTGTGTACCCGGTGATGCAGGACTAGTCAGCAGGTTTTAGGGGAGGCACGCAGTGCTTATTGCTCTAATTATCCAGGGCCGACTAAGTCGTGTCGGGACCTCAGATGTATGTATGGGTAAGATGACCGAAAAAGGGACATAGCGGAGTTTACTGCTTAGTGTCCGAATTAGTAGCAGGTCAAGGTTGAACACCAGAGGCCCAGTGGGCTATTACAGGCGATTTAGATCCCGACTTAGATATGGGAGGTGATTAATGTGGATCTTGTTACAGGGTGGCATCGTACTCAGGGAAAGTGCGACCCCCTGGGGGTCATGGTAAACATGCTGACGAAACCAACCGTGTTCTTCCGGTTAGGACCACTTGTTCGGCTGAGTTTTATGCCAGCTTTTATAGCAGGGAGATTGTGAGATTGCACGGGGTTCCTACGTTTATGATGTCAGACAGATGAGCTCGGTTACGGATATCTTCTGGAGGTTTTTCAGAAAGGATTAGGGACACAGGTGAGTCTCAGTGTTGCATTACACCCTCGAGGCCAAGCGGATAGGCGGGCGTACTATCCGCACACGCGAGGATAGGTGGCGGGCTGTGTTATTGATTTGAGTTAGTGAAAGAATTATTTGCCTCTTGTTGAGTTCGTCGATAACGAATACCCTTCCGATATTGGATGGCCTGTATGAGGCCTTGTATGTAAGAAAGTGTAGATCGCCGGTTGGTTGGTTCGACGTATTCGAGGTTCAATTATTTGGGCCAGACTTGATTCAGCGGGCTGTGGATAAGGCGAAACTTATCCAGGAAAGATTATTAGTAAGCTCAGGGTCAGCAGAATCTTTATGCAGATAATCGACGTTGACACATGGGGTTCAGGTTGATATTTAGTATGAGTATTGTTATGTGGCCACGTGTGGCATTATTGGTATGTAGGGGTTGTAAGGAGACTATGTCGCTATCTTTCAGTTTGACTCCCAAAAGAACATTCGGGGACGAATGTTTCTAAGGGGGGAAGAATGTTACACCCCGGAATTCCATGATATGTTTATAAGAATGTACGTAAGAACTCAAAAGTGTTAAAATTTGAGACTAGTAAAATTTATCGGAATTATGGAATTGTCGGAAATCGAAATATTACGACGAATGGGAGGGCGACACGTGTCACCCCCCTTATTGGTAGTGGACGAATTGAACCATGGGCAAAGGGTCATTTGACCATTAAATAGATGAGTAAGTCTTGCTAAAGTCTTGAAGCTTGACAATGTTGACTAAGTCAAAGGCCACTTGTACTTGATCCATGTGAAACTCATCCAAGCCACACAATTGTACTAATCTTGACCCTCCATCATGTTATATATGTATACTAGTGCAAGACAAGCTCCACACTTAGCTAAAATTTCAAAAAAAATCTTGAAGAGCTCTAAGTAGCTCTCGGCTTTGAGAGGTTTCCAAGAAGAATTTTTTTCAATTTTTGTCCAATAATCCCCATACTTTAAACCAAGGTTCCTAAGAGTATTGTAAGGGTATCTCAATAGAAAGATTCCGGAAAAATGGCGTTTTCGTATTAGTCGCAAGGCGGAAAGTTAAGGAGTTCTTCAACTTTGAAGTTGGAACTTGAAGATAAGTTCTTCATAAGTTTCTAAGGGTTGCTTGGAGTGGATTGGAACGTCGAAAAGAGGAGCTAAAGTTGCTAAGGATCGACTTGTGATCTTGGATCATATTTGGGCTAAATGAGGTATAACCTTCATCTTACTTTTGTAATTGAAGATTTCATGTTATGATAAGTTATAAGTGATCATGCGATATGTGTTATGAAGATTGATAAGTGTTATGGAAGTTTAGAAGCTCAAATCCGAAAATGACATGTTCAGTCATTTGAAATTGAATTACATTTTGGTCGTTAATTAGAATCGTCGCATATTACCTACTTGAAGATTGTAGTAGTTATACTCAATTGCGGCTTGATAACATGTTATACTAAACAACTTGGATTGAATAGGAATTGGAAAAGACATTGTATTGTTGTCCCTAATTGCCGAATGGACATTGTATTTTTGGACTAGTTTGATGTAAATTGTGGGGCGGAATTTTACACGTCTAGTAGGCGTGTAATCCCCTATTGTTAATTACATTATTGGGCCTTAAATGTGGCGTGTTTGGTTATTGAATTCGGCCTTGAAAAAGGTGGCAAAGTATGTAGAAACAAAGGAAGTGCTGTCCGATTTTCCGTATAATTTAGTGACTTTGCACTTGGAATATTCTACGTTTGAAGTAAGAAGTTAATAGACGTACTATGGTCATTATAGGTTGACATACTACGTACGGCGTATTGGACTTAGCAAGTGGATTAAACCGAAGAGGTATGTGGAACTTTCTTATCTCTTGAGCATGAATAAGTTGTAAATGTATAGTACGGTAGACGTACAAGATTTTGACAATCTAGTCCATTTGATATCCTTAGCTTATTTTAAGAATGTTCAAGTTGGTTAAGTTAGGGAATTAACTCACTTGTGTAAATATTAAGGATATCTTGGTTTTCAAAAGTTAAGAGACTTTAAGTATGTTGAAAGTATTTTTGATACTTGTTTTGTTGGAAAGTTTAAGTCTCTTGGTTATAAAGAAGAATGTAAGTTTCTAAGGTATAAAACTAGTATAACGACTTTATGAGAAGTTGGCTATAATAGCTTTATGGAAGGTTAAAAAGAGTGATTTACTCTAAGTAATTTAAGTATGATAAATGACTTGAAATAATGAAAGGTAAATTGATTTAAAGGCATCAATTGCTTAAAGTTTTAAAAGAAAGAAGTCACTTGATTTAGAAGCCTATAATTGTATTTCTAAAAGGTATTGTGACTTGTCTTGAAAAGTAGTTATGACTTGATACTATGGTTATTAGTATCTTGGAAGTTTTATATGAAAAATAGTCATTTTAAAAGAATAGGAGTACGTATTACTTTGGGTTAAATTCCCGGATTTTTATAATGACATGTTAGTGCCTTAAGTAAACTAAAAATGAGAGCGTACATGTATAAGACTAATAAGAAGTTGGGGGATTTCTTAACTTGCTTATATATGGTATGATAAGCCGGTAGTGCTTATGTTATGTATGATAAGCCGGTAGTGCTTATGTTATGTGTGATAGCCGGTTTGTGCTAGTGGTATGTTATTTATTACGGGGTCATTCCCCGGGTTTGTGGCATTTGCATATTCAGTGAATTTGGTACCCACGATGCGAGGAATACCTCATGCGAGTCCGTAAGGGCTTATGCGGGTAAAATAGTCCCATGCGGGCGGATACAGCCTATGCGAGGAATACCTCATGCGGGTCTACACGACCTATGCGGGCGGATACAGCCTATGCGAGAAATACCTCATGCGTGTCCACACGACCTATGCGGGTGAAATAGTCCCAGGAGTAGGATTGCATAATGATACTGCGGGCAGGTGGTCCTGCTTTGATCGTGAGCTTCCTATTTTTATGATGTAAGTATACTCTTGATTACTCTCATTGTTAGTAAGGCACAGTGTACTGTTAATTGAGTTATCATACCTGTCTCCAGTTTTATTATAGACTTATGATTTCATTACAGTACTTTCAGTTCACATATTTGGTACATGTTGTACTGACCTCCTTCGGGGGGCTGCGTTCATACCGCATGTAGAGTATACAGGTAGATGATCCTCACTTTTAGGATCACTGATTCAGCTGTTGAGAAGCTCCATTACTCCGGAGGCTTATCCCTGGTATGATCGGTTGTTGTACATTCAGGGGTATGGCGGGGCCCTGTCCCGTCACAGTTGTTATTCTTAGAGGTCTGTAGTCACATTTGTGGATTGGGTTGTAAAGAAAAAAATGTACTGTTTTATTTGTATAGTTTACGGAAGGTGGCCTTATCGGCTAGCCTGTTGTTACATTATGTTTAAGCATTTTATCTGTTGTGTATTTTCTCGCCGCTATTCTGCGATGTATCTGAAGGGGTGCGGGTAGGGCACGATCGCGGGGTCGGGTCGTGACAACAAACATCTGAGGTAACGACACAACTTAGTCGACCCCGAACAATTAGATCAATAAGCACTGCGTGCCTCCCCTAAAACTTGCTGACTAGACCTGCAGCACCGGGTACACACAATCTATCCTCATATCATAGCACCCCATCCGGTGCTACTCAAACATGCTCTTCCCTTCTCGGAGAGCCGTATCTCGATATCGTATCATAACTGAATCCTCATACTGTCGCCTCTTTACCTTCTCGACGAAGGAAGACTCGGCAACCTCTCGGATCCAAACTTCATTCACCTCGGAAACAAATAATCAAACCCCTCGGCTCGGTAGCTGATGAATCTCACGGACCACGTCCTGTCTATCTGGCTGCCCATCCGACAGACTACTCATATATCCACGACTAAGAGCATCTGTAACTGTCTTGGCTTTCCCCGGATGGTATAGGATATCAATATCACAATCCTTGAGTAACTCTAACCACCGTCTCTGTAGCAAACTCAACTGCCTCTATCTGAAGATATACCGGAGGCTCTTGTGGTCTGCACAAATATCTCCATGAAGTCCATTTAAGGGATGCCTCTAAATCTTCAAGATATGATTAACTGCCGCCGACTCTAAATAGTGAGTAGTGTAATTCCCTTCATGCTTCCCTAACCGCCGGGAAAACATAGGCTCTAACCTTATCGTGTTGCGTCAGCACACAACCTAGCCCAACACCCAATGAGTTACAATAATAACCTAACCCTCTAGTCTCTCAGGAGGGGTTAGAACTGTAGTCGAGTCAACTTATCTTCCAATAACTGAAAGCCTTTCTCATGCTTACGAAATATTCGGCATCCTTAATCTCAATTATGGTTCCTGTTTCCCTTTCTCTGTCGCAACCAAACTTGGCCACTAACTTAGATTTGATTCCTTTGCTTGCCTCATGGCTAAGACTTACTGTCAATCACAATTTAGGGGGGAGAGGTTTCCTTGATCTCGTCAAGTAATAATCCTATTATTCTCCCCCAACTCGTAGATCTTATAGTCAGGTGTTCAACCTCAATTCACGGTATTACATAATCCAATGACTTGTCAAGATTTCTTATCGTTCGAGTGTCTACTCGTCTTTCCTTTATAAGTTGTTTCAAGTTGTCCTGGGGTCCCTTACCCATCCGTATTTTCTTACTATCTTTCTCGTCAGTACAGGTGTTACCACCTTTCCTCGAGGTGTTCTTACTACCCATTATTTACTAATGGTCTTTACACTAGTCTGGGGTAATCATATCTCATGCAACTTACATAACCATAGTTGTATTCTCTTTCATCATTCTGGTCATAACCCTTCCTTATGCTTATTATTAGCAAAAGTATTTCTATCTTGATTCATAATCGTACAGTTTCATACATGCGTACTACCTGCATTTGTTCTTACGACACTTCCTCAACCATTTCGTAACGTCGTTCCCAGTTACCCCAACACAAAACTTTTCCCACGGTTAACTAAAACTGTATCCTAAGGCATGACAATATTGAAGACCTTACCCATCTCCTATCATTCGTCTAACGACATGGGTACACGTAACCCCATAATACGTAAAACTATCCTTTACGTGGGGGAGATAACTTATCTTCCTTACAAAATCTAAATCATCAAGCGCCACCTTATAATAGTATAGATTTCCAAAACCTACCAACGATGTCTTCTGTTTTCCGCGGGCAGTACTCGTACTTATCTTATTCTTGCTTTGTACATTTTCCTTAAATTATCCGGAAGGTCGTGGCCCTTACCGCCACACCAAACCAACTCCAAGTACCTCCAAGGGCACTCAACATAAACTCCTTCAAATTTGAGTATTACTTACTTTATGCCTCAATTCACCTCAAATGAACAAGTCACACAGACTTATTAAAAACAATGATGTCAAAAAAGGAAGGATAATTCACTGGTTACCACCACTTCTCTCCCTTTCCACTCGATAATCGGCTTACCGGGAAACCGGAATCGAGCCAAACTCTCTGCAGTCAACGTTGGCATAACAAGATGCCAACTAGCCCGTACTCCTAATGACCTCAATGTCTGTCATAACAGCTCTGCTAGTCCTGCTAGGGTCAAACGACTGTATCGTTACCGACAATTATTGTCTACCCGCTCAGCTACCACCCAACACTCACAGGTGTAGTCACCTCGAAAGGTTCTCATGGATTCAGGCTCTATTTCTTTTCACTTGGTGGATCTCTTTTTCACTGGTCGTACGCTTTCCGTACTTCCAAACTTATACTAACATACGTATATAACTTCCATACTAAATCTGGCCTCCAATCTTTTGAGTAACTAAATTAAACAATACAAGGCCATTTCCGGCTCTCACAACCTGGTTCCGGTGGAATGCTTCCACGAACCCGTAACACGATTAACTAGACTTGGGCCTTGCACCCTCGTGACCCTGTCACGTAGAGGGACTACTACCAACTAATCCCATTCCATTACAGGCTATGAGGCGACCCTTAGTAGGTCCTTAACCCGACTCGGCGTCGTACTTAACTCTTATCCTTGGTATGACTTAACTTTTTACTACCCGAGAAAGCCTTATATACCTAAGGTCTCGGCGGTTATCAACATTCTTAGGCTCGCAATTTCCATGCTCCAAGCCTACCTTATCAGTTCCCTCATAACCGGGTAGAATAACTTCTCATAATACCATAATCGTGTTGTCTTGATCACAACAACCATACTTACTCCATACAGATTTTATCCGTACCATTTCTTAATCATACTACGTAGCTCAATCTATTAACATAATCTTCCATTAAGTCCCTTAATTATAACTTCTTAAGGGTCCATTACCTTCTCAGACAACTCATCATCTCCTAATTATCTCAAATTAGTACATAAAACCTTGATGAAAGTTCATTAAATTGTTTCATACCTTCCCGGTATCTAATTAGTCCTTACCAATTCCTGGTAATCTAAAATCATTCTAGGCAACACATAGGTGACCCTCATACATAAATCTGTATAGCTGTATGTCATAATACCAACTATACTACAATTATTACCAACCTGGATACGCAATCTACATAATCTTTCATGGGTCATCTTGCTTTCTTACCGCAATCAACATAACTTGTTAGGGAGAGACGACCCTAACCACACAGCTCTATCCCACGATCTCAGAGTGAGAAGAATGGAAACCAATCCTAAATGTCCTGCAGCCTCCGGATTATAGATGTGGTGCACAACACACCGATAATCAAGACTCTACTAGACACGGTCTGTAGACACTCTCCGAGGACTAACTGCTCTGATACCACTTTTGTCACGACCCAAACCCGGGCCCGCGACTGGTGCCCTACCTGGGCACCCCTTACATGTATACATCAGAGAATAGCAGCGGAGCATATAGAACTCATAATTACTAAAACAGTAAATATCAACAGGTTAGCCGATAAGGCCACCTTCCGCAAAAATATACATGATCCAAAATAAAATAAACCAGTACATTTCTGTTCTTAAAAACCCAATCCACAATGTGACTACAGACCTCTAAGAATAGCAACTGTGACGGGACAGGGCCCCGCCATACCCCTGAATATACAACAACCGACCATACTAGGGATCTGAACCAGGGATAAGCCTCCGGAGTAAAGGAGTTTCCCAACAGCTGAACAGTGATCCTAAGAGTGAGGATCAACAACCTGTATACTCTACCTGCGGCATGAACGCAGCCTCAAGGAGGTCGATAACATGTACCAAATATGTGAAATCAGCATCAGAATGAACTCATAAGTCTAAAATAAAGCTAGAGACATGTATGATAACTCAATTAACAGTACACTGTGCCTTACTAATCAATGAGAGTAAACAAGAGTATACTTTACTGCATAAAAATAGGAGGCTCATGATCAAAGTAGGGCCACCTGCCCGTAGGTCATTAAGCAATCCTACTCCTGGGACTATTTCACCCGCATAGGTCCTATGGACCCGCAATGAGGTAACTTCCTCGCATAGGTTGTATCCGCCCGCATAGGTCGTGTGGACACGCATGAGGTATTCCTCGCACAGGACTATTTCACCCGCACAGGACTATTTCACCTGGTTGGGCCCGGTGGACCCGCAATGAGTACAAACGCCGCACTCGCATCATGGGTAGCAAATCCATGGAATTAGTAGTAACCCGGGGCTTTACCCCGTAAGAATAACATAAACTAGCACAACCGGCTATCATACATAACATAAGCACTACCGGCTTATCATACATAACATAAGCGATACCGGCTTATCCTAACATAACATAAGCGCTACTGGCTTATCATACATAACATAAGCAAGTTAAGAAATCCCCATAACCTCTAATTAGTCTTATTCATATACACTCTCATTTTAGTTTACTTAAGGCACTAACATGTCATTATAACAATCCGGGAATTTAACCCAAAGTACTACATACTTCTACTCTTTTAAAAATGACTCTTTTTCATATAAAACTTCCAAGATACTAATAACCGTAGTATCAAGTCACATCTATTTTTCAAGACAAGTCACAATACCTTTTAGAAATACATTTAGGCTTCTTAATCAAATGACTTCTTTCTTTTAAAAACCTTAAGCAATTGATGCCTTCAAATCAATTTGCCTTTCATTATTTCAAGTCATTTATCATACTTACATTACTTAGAGTAAACCACTCTTTTTAAATTTCCCATAAAGCTATTATAACCAACTTCCCATAAAGCCGTTATACTAGTTTTATGCTTTAGACAATTTCATTCTTCCTTATATCCAAGGGACTTATACTTTTAAAACGAAACAAGTATCATATACTTTTAAAATACTTCAAGTCCCTTAACTTTTAGAAACCAAGATATCCTTAATATTTTTAAACAAGTGAGTTAATTCCCTAACTCAACCAACTTGGACATTCCTAAAATAAGCCAAGGATATCAAATGGACTAGATTGTCAAAATCTCGTACGTCTACCGTACTATATGTTTACAACTATTCATGCTCAAGAGATAAGAAAGTTCCACATACCTCTTCGGTTCAATCCACTTGCTAAGTCCAATATGCCGCACGTAGTATGTCAACCTGTAATGACCATAATACGTTTATTAACTTCTAGTTTCAACGTAGAATATTCTAAGTGCAAAGTCACTAAATTCTACGGAAATCGGACTACACTTCCTTTGTTTCTACATATTTTTCCACCTTTTTCACGGCCCGAATTCAATAACCAAACACGCCACATTTAAGGCTCAACAATGTAGTTATCAATAGGGGAAAACACGCCTACAAGACGTGTAAAATTCCGCCCCACAAATTAATATCAAACTAGTCCAACATACAAAGTCATTCTCGGCCAAAGGTGTAACAACATATCAACCTTTCCAATTCCTTTTCAATTCAAGTTGTTTAGTATAACATGTTATCAAGCCGCAATCGATTATAACTACTACAATATTCAAGTAGGTAACATGCGACGATTCTAATTAACGACCAAATTGTATTTCAATTTCAAATGGCTCAAATGTCAATTCGGATTTAGGATACCACAATCCATATCACTTATCAATCTTCAATACATATACTTCATGCTAGTTAGAATGTAAGGCTACAACAATATGAAATCTTGTAACACTTAAGAAAACAAGATTGTTACCTTAGCGAGCCTTAATCCACTTCAAGATCCGAAGTCGCTCCATGGCAACCTAGAGCCTCTCCTTGACACTCCAATCCGCCACTTGAATCCCTTAGAAGATCACAAACAACTTCCCTTAAGTTCCCAATCCAAAACCTAGGAAAGTGACTAGGTTTTCACCTTGCGACTAATACGAAAAAGCCACTTTTTCGGGATCTTTCTATTGAGATACACTTACAATACCCTTAGGTACCTTGGTTTGAAGTGTGGAGCTTATTGGACAACAAACAAAAAAATTTCTCTCCAAATGGATGCCTAACCCGAGAGCAAGCTTATGAGGTCTTCAAGTTTCTTGAATTTTTTTCTAAGTATGGAAGTCTTGTCTTGCTACTAGTATGTATATATAACACTATGGAGGGTTAATATTAGAACAAATGGGTGGCCTAGATGAGTTTCACAAGGATTCTAGCCAAGTGGCCCTTGGACTTAGTCAACAATGTCAAGCTCTAGCCCTTAACAAGACTTGGTCATCTCTTTAATGGTCAAATGACCATTTTGGCCAAGTCCAAATCGTCCAAGACCACTAAGGGGGCGGGGGGGGGGGGGGGTGTGACATGTGTTGCCCTCCCGTTCGTCGCAATATTTCGTTTCCCGACATTTCCATAATTCCGATAAATTTTTACTCGTCTAAAATCTTAACATTTTTGAGTTCTTACGTACGTTCTTATAAACATATCCTGGAATTCCGGGGTGTAACATTATTCCCCCCTTAGAAACATTCGTCCCCGAATGTTCTTTTGGGAGTCAAACTTAAAGATAGCGACATAGTCTCCTTACAACCCCTACATACCAATAATGCCACACGTGGCCACATAACAATACTCATACTAAAATGTCAAGTTGAGCCCCATGTGTCAACGTCGGTTATCTGCATAAATCTTATGTTGACTCTGAGCTTACTAATAATCTTTCCTGGATAAGCTTCGCCTTATCCACAGCCCGCTGAAACAAGTCTGGACCAAATAACTGAACCTCGTATAAGTCGAACCAACCAACTGGCGATCTACACTTTCTTACATACAAGGCCTCATACTGGGCCATCCGAATACTGGAAGGGTATCTGTTATCGTACGTAACTCAATAAGAGGCAAATAATTCTTCCAGCTAACTCTGAAATCAAATAACATCGGCCCGCAACCTATCCTCAAGTGCCTGGATAGTACGCTCTGCCTGCCCGTCCGTCTGAGGGTGTAATGCAATAATGAGACTCACCTGTGTCCCTAATCCCTTCTGAAAAACCTCTAGAAGTTATCCGTAACCGAGCTCATCTGTCTGACATCATAAATGTAGGAACCCCGTGCAGTATCACAATCTCCCTGCTATATAAGCTAGCATAAACCTCAGCCGAGTAAGTGGTCCTAACCGGAAGAACACGACTGGTTTCACCAGCCTATTTGCTATGACCCCCAGGGAGTCGCACTTCCTCTGAGTACGATGCCACCCTGTAACAAATCCAGATTAATCACCTCCCATATCTAAGTCGGGATCTAAATCGCCTGTAATAGCCCACTGGGCTTCTGGTGTTCAACCTTGGCCTGCTACTAATTCCGACATTAAGCAACAACTCTGCTACGTCCCTCTTCAGGCCATCTTACCAATACACACATCTGAGGTCACGACACAACTTAGTCGACCCCGAACAATTAGAGCAATAGCACCGCAGGTGCCTCCCTAAAACTTCCGACTAGACTCGCAACACCGGTACACACAATCTATCCTCATATCATAGCACCCCATCCTGCTACTCAAATGTGCTCTTCCTTCTCGGAGAGCCGTATCTCGATATCGTATCATAACTGAATCCTCATACTGTCGCCTCTTTACCTCCTCGACGAAGGAAGACTCGGCAACCTCTCGGATCCAAACATCATTCACCTCAGAAACAAATAATCGAACCCCTCGGCTCGGTAGCTGATGAATCTCACGGACCACGTCCTGTCTATCTGGCTTCCCATCCGACAGACTACTCATATATCCACGACTAAGAGCATCTGTAACTGTCTTGGCTTTCCCCGGATGGTATAGGATATCAATATCACAATCCTTGAGTAACTCTAACCACCGTCTCTGTAGCAAACTCAACTGCCTCTATCTGAAGATATACCGGAGGCTCTTGTGGTCTGCACAAATATCTCCATGAAGTCCATATAAGGGATTCCTCTAAATCTTCAAGATATGATTAACTGCCGCTGACTCTAAATAGTGAGTAGCGTAATTCCCTTCATGCTTCCCTAACCGCCGGGAAAACATAGGCTCTAACCTTATCGTGTTGCGTCAGCACACAACCTAGCCCAACACCCAATGAGTTACAATAATAACCTAACCCTCTAGTCTCTCAGGAGGGGTTAGAACTGTAGTCGAGTCAACTTATCTTCCAATAACTGGAAGCCTTTCTAATGCTTGCGAAATATTCGGCATCCTTAATCTCAATTATGGTTCCTGTTTCCCTTTCTCTGTCGCAACCAAACTTGGTCCCTAACTTAGATTTGATTCCTTTGCTTGCCTCATGGCTAAGACTTACTGTCAATCACAATTTAGGGGGGAGAGGTTTCCTTGATCTCGTCAAGTAATAATCCTATTATTCTCTCCCAGCTCGTAGAGCTTATAGTCAGGTGTTCATCCTCAATTCATGGTATTACATAATCTAATGACTTGTCAAGATTTCTTATCGTTCGAGTGTCTATTCGTCTTTCCTTTATAAGTTGTTTCAAGTTGTCCTAGGGTCCCTTACCCCGCCATATTTTCTTACTGTCTTTCTCGTCAGTACAGGTGTTACCACCTTTCCTCGAGGTGTTCTTACTGCCCATTATTTACTAATGGTCTTTACACTAGTCTGGGGTAATCATATCTCATACAACTTACATAACCATAGTTGTATTCTCTTTCATCATTCTGGTCATAACCCTTCCTTATGCTTATTATTAGCAAAAGTATTTCTATCTTGATTCATAATCGTACAATTTCATACATGCGTACTACCTGCATTTGTCCTTACGACACTTCCTCGACCATTTCGTAACGTCGTTCCCAGTTACCCCAACACAAAACTTTTCCCACGGTTAACTAAAACTGTAACATAAGGCATGACAATACTAAAGACCTTACCCGTCTCCTATCCTTCATCTAACGACATGGGTACACGTAACCCCATAATACGTAAAACTATCCTTTACGTGGGGGAGATAACTTATCTTTCTTACAAATCTAAATCATCAAGCGCCACGTTATAATAATATAGATTTCCAAAACCTACCAACGATGTCTTCTGTTTTCCGCGGGCAATACTCGTACTTATCTTATTCTTGCTTTGTACATTTTCCTGAAATTATCCGGAAGGTCGTGGCCCTTACCGCCACACCAAACCAACTCCAAGTACCTCCAAGGGCACTCAACATAAACTCCTTCAAATTCGAGTATTACTTACTTTCTGCCTCAATTCACCTCAAATGAACAAGTCACACAGACTTATTAAAAACAATGATGTCAAAGAAGGAAGGATTATTCACTGGTTACCACCACTTCTCTCCCTTTCCACTCGATAATCGGCTTACCGGGAAACCGGAATCGAGCCAAACTCTCTCTGGAGACAACGTTGGCATAACAAGAGGCCAACTAGCCCGTACTCCTAATGACCTCAATGTCATAATACCGCTAGTCTCGCTAGGGTCCAACGATCAGACGTTACCGACAATTATTGTCTACCCGCTCAGCTACCACCCAACACTCACAGGTGTAGTCACATCAAAAGGTTCTCATGGATTCAGGCTCTATTTCTTTACACTTGGTGGCTCTCTTTTTCACTAGTCGTATGCTTTCCGTACTTCCAAACTTATACTAACATACGTATATAACTTCCATACTAAATCTGGCCTCCAATATTTGGAGTTACTAAATTAAACAATACAAGGCCATTTCCGGCTCTCACAACCAGGTTCCGGTGGAATGCGTCCACGAACCCGTAACATGATTAACTAGACTTGGGCCTTGCACCCTCGTGACCCTGTCACGTAGCGGGACTACTACCAACTGATCCCATTACATTACAGGCTATGGGGCGACCCTTAGTAGGTCCTCAACCCGACTCGACGTCGTATTTAACTCTTATCCTTGGTCTGACTTAACATTTTACTACCCGAGGAGGCCTTATATACCTAAGGTCTCGGCAGTTATCAACATTCTTAGGCTCGCAATTTCCATGCTCCAAGCCTACCTTATCAGTTCCCTCATAACCGGGTAGAATAACTTCTCATAATACCATAATCGTGTTGTCTTGATCACAACAACCATACTTACTCCATACGGATTTTATCCGTACCATTTCTTAATCATACTACGTAGCTCAATCTATTAACATAATCTTCTATTAAGTCCCTTAATTATAACTTCTTAAGGGTCCATTACCTTCTCAGACAACTCATCATCTCCTAATTATCTCAAATTAGTACATAAAACCTTGATGAGAGTTCATTAAACTGTTTCATACCTTCCCGGTATCTAATTAATCCTTACCAATTCCTGGTAATCTAAAATCATTCTAGGCAACACATAGGTGACCCTCATACATAAATCTTTATAGATGTATGTCATAATACCAACTATACTACAATTATTACCAACCTGGATACGCAATCGACATAATCTTTCCTGGGTCACTGCTGCCTTTCTCTTAGCTGCAATCAACATAACTTGTTAGGGAGAGACGACCCTAACCACACAGCTCTATCGCACGATCTCAGAGTGAGAAGAATGGAAACCAATCCTAAATGTCCTGCAGCCTCCTGATTATAGATGTGGTGCACAACACACCGATAATAAAGACTCTACTAGACATGGTCTGTAGACACTTTCCGAGGACTAACTGCTCTGATACCACTTTTGTCACGACCCAACCGGGCCTGGATCGGTGCCCTACAGGGCACCCCTTACATGTATAAATCAGAGAATAGCAGCGGAACATATATAACTCATAAATACTAAAACAGTAAATATCAACAGGTTAGCCGATAAGGCCACCTTCCGCAAAAATATACATGATCCAAAATAAAATAAACCAGTACATTTATGTTCTTAAAAACCCAATCCACAATGTGACTAAAGACCTCTAAGAATAACAACAGTGACGGGACAGGGCCCCGCCATACCCCTGAATATACAACAACCGACCATACTAGGGATCTGAAACAGGGATAAGCCTCCGGAGTAAAGGAGTTTCCCAACAGATGAACAGTGATCCTAAGAATGAGGATCAGCAACCTGTATAATCTACCTGCGACATGAACGCAGCCCCCCGAAGGAGGTCAGTACAACATGTACCAAATATGTGAAACTAAAAGTACTGTAATGAACTCATAAGTCTAAAATAAAGCTGGAGACATGTATGATAACTCAATTAACAGTACACTGTGCCTTACTAATCAATGAGAGTAAAAAAGAGTATACTTTACTGCATAAAAATAGGAGGCTCATGATCAAAGTAGGGCCACCCGCTCGTAGGTCATTAAGCAATCCTACTCCTGGGACTATTTCACCCGCATAGGTCCTGTGGACCCGCAATGAGGTAACTTCCTCGCATAGGCTGTATCCGCCCGCATAGGTCGTGTGGACACGGATGAGGTATTCCTCGCATAGGACTATTTCACCCGCACAGGACTATTTCACCCGCTTGGGCCCGGTGGACCCGCAATGAGTACAAACGCCGCACTCGCATCATGGGTAGCAAATCCATGGAATTAGTAGTAACTCGGGGCTTTACCCCGTAAGAATAACATAAACTAGCACAACCGGCTATAATACATAACATAAGCACTACCGGCTTATCATACATAACATAAGCGCCACCGGCTTATCCTAACATAACATAAGCGCTACCGGCTTATCATACATAACATAAGCAAGTTTAGAAATCCCCCTAACTTCTAATTAGTCTTATTCATATACACTCTCATTTTAGTTTACTTAAGGCACTAACATGTCATTATAACAATCCGGGAATTTAACCCAAAGTAATACATACTTCTACTCTTTTAAAAATGACTCTTTTTCATATAAAACTTCCAAGATACTAATAACCGTAGTATCAAGTCACTTCTATTTTTCAAGACAAGTCACAATATCTTTTAGAAATACATTTAGGCTTCTAAATCAAGTGACTTCTTTCTTTTAAAAACCTTAAGCAATTGATGCCTTCAAATCAATTTGTCTTTCATTATTTCAAGTCATTTATCATACTTACATTACTTAGAGTAAACCACTTTTTTTAAATTTCCCATAAAGCTATTATAACCAACTTCCCATAAAGCCGTTATACTAGTTTTATGCTTTAGACAATTTCATTCTTCCTTATATCCACGGGACTTATACTTTTAAAACCAAACAAGTATCATATACTTTTAAAATACTTCAAGTCCCTTAACTTTTAGAAACCAAGATATCCTTAATATTTTTAAACAAGTGAGTTAATTCCCTTACTCAACCAACTTGGACATTCTTAAAATAAGCCAAGGATATCAGATGGAATAGATTGTCAAAATCTCGTACGTCTACCGTACTATATGTTTACAACTATTCATGCTCAAGAGATAAGAAAGTTCCACATACCTCTTCGGTTCAATCCACTTGCTAAGTCCAATATGCCGCATGTAGTATGTCAACCTATAATGACCATAATACGTTTATTAACTTCTAGTTTTAACGTAGAATATTCTAAGTGCAAAGTCACTAAATTCTACGGAAAATCGGACAGCACTTCCTTTGTTTCTACATACTTTTCCACCTTTTTCAAGGCCCGAATTCAATAACCAAACACGCCACATTTAAGGCTCAATAATGTAGTTATCAATAGTGGATTACACGCCTACAAGATGTGTAAAATTCCGCCCCACAAATTAATATCAAACTAGTCCAACATACAATCTTGTCATCTTAGTGATTAAAGATTACATGTTGTTGTGGTTATATACATAAACAAGCATGAGATTTATATAATGAAGATTGATAAGTGTTATGGAATATTTGGAAGCAAAAATCCGAAAGTGGCATGTTAGCCATAAGATTGTAATTCAATTTTGTTGTTAGTTTTAGTCGTCGCATGTTATATAAAGAAGGGATTATAGTTGTTAAAAATTGGTTGCGACTATATAACATGTAATAACGACAATATGGATTGAAATGGAATTGGAAAGGATTATATGTGGTTGTACATTGTAGCCGAGAATGACATTTAATATTGGACTGTTTTATATAAATTGTGGGGCAGAATTTTACACGTCCTGTTAGGCGTGTAATCCCCTTTGATTAGTTGATGTGTTGAGCCTTAAATGTGGCATATTGGTTATTGATTTCGGGCCTTGAAAAAGGTGGAAAAGTATGTAGAAATAAAGGAAGTGTTGCCCAATTTTCCGTAGAATTGGAAGCTTTACACTTAGAATATTCTACATTAAAATCTAGAAGTTTATAGCCGTATTATGGTCATTAGTGGTTGACATTCTACGTGCGGCATATTCAAGTTAGCAAGTGGCTTAAGCCTAAGAGGTATGTGGAACTTTCCTTATCTCTTGAGCATGAGTAGTTATAAAGGTATAGTATGGTAGACGTACGAGATTTAAATGAATTCAGTTTCATTTTGATATCCTTGACTTGTTTTAAGAATGTCCAAGTTAATTGAGTTAGAGAATTAACTCACTTGTTTTAAAAAGGATAAAAATGCCTTAGTTTCTAAAGCATAAAGTTATTATAATGACTTTATGGGAAGTTGGTTATAACAACTTTATGGGAAGTTAAAAGAATGGTTTACTTGATCGATTTCAAAAGAGGATCAAAGACTTGATTTAAAGAAGGGTAACTTGTTTAAAGGTATAAGTTACTTAAGTTACGAAAATAGAAGAATTGATTTCAAAACCTTGAAATGATTTCTAAAGGCGTAGTGACTTGATATGGAAAGTATATATGCCTTGATACTACGGGTGTTAGTATCTTAGGGTTTGTATATGAAAAAGAGTCATTGTAAAAGGATAGAAGTACGTAGTACTTTGGGGTTAAATTCCAGGATTTTTCATGATATGTTAGTGCCTTAAATAAAATAAAATGAGAGTGCATGCTAATTAAGTCTAATAAGAATTTGAGGGATTTCTTAACTTACTTATGTTATTTATGGTAGTCGGTTGTGCTTGTGTTATATTATTCTTCACGGGGTCATTCCCCGGGCATGTTACATTTTGCATATTTCGTGGATTTGCTCCTCACGATGCGAGGAAATTACCTCATGCGGGTGAAATAGTCCCATGCAGGGCGGACCAGTCATATGCGAGGATGTTACCTCATGCGAGTCCGTAGGGCTCATGCGGGTGAAATAGTCCCATGCAGGGCGGACCAGTCCTATGCGAGGAAATTACCTCATGCGGGTCCACACGGCCTATGCGGGTGTAATAGTCCCATGAGTAGGATTGCGTGATAATACTACGGGCGGATGGTCCTAGGTTAATCACAGGCTTCCTATTTTAAGAACCGAAAATGTTTATTCTTGTTACTCTCATTGTTAGTAAGGCACATTATACTGTTAATTTGGTTATCATACATGTCTCCAGCTTTATTTTAGACTTATGATGTAAATTACAGTATTTCCAGTTTTACATAATTGGTACATATTTTGTACTGACCCCCTTTCCTCGGCATGCCGCAGGTAGGGGTAAGCAGGTTGCAGATCCTCGTTCCTAGGATCACTGATCAGTTCTTGGAAAGCTCTTTTTCTCCTGAGGCTTATCTTTTGGTACAGTTTCCTTGATGTTGTAGATTTATGTACATTCAGGGGTATGGCGGGGCCCTGTCCCGTCACAGTTGTTATGTCAAAATTCTTAGAGGTCTGTAGTCATATCTTGTGGGTCAGTTTGTAAAAGATGGGATGTAACTGCTTTTGGATATGTACTTGTATATATATGTCCAGGGAGGTAGCCTTATCGGCTAGCCTGTTATTTATATATGTTGTTACACGTTATGTGGTTATGTATGTTCCGCTGATTTTCTCTGATGTATACCTGTAAGGGTTCCCAGGTAGGGCACCAATCGCGGGCCCGGGGTCAGGTCGTGACAGGCGATGCGAGGGAGAAAGTCTGAAATCGAAAATCTGATGTTGGAGACATTTGGGCTGCCCTCAATGGAATTCATTCTAGCATTATCAACTATTACTTGGCTGATAAATGGATGTCATTACTTGAGTAGTTCATTGTCATTACATGGATTCGAAGAGATAAAATTTTACACTATAAATTGAGGTCTTTGCCTCAATTGTTAAAGACTTGAAACACTTGAAAGACTTGCAACACTTGCATTTTTCGCAAAATCTTCTTCCTCTCTAGCATATTTCAATACTCAAAGTTCTTCAAGAGAAACACTTGAGTTTCCTTTGCTCAAGTGTTTAGTAGTTATTTTATCTTGGAAGACAATTGCCTATCAACGTAAAAAGATATATACGGGGCAATCTTATCTTAAAGACAGAGTGTCATCACTTGACTCAACACAATTGTAACACTTCCAGATTTAGTATCTCTTGATTTCAGGTTATCAAGATTCAAAGAGATCTCCGCAATTGGTACAAAGATTCAAGAACTCAAAAGTTTGTTGTTGTCACAATTCTTGTTTGCTACAAGTTTGTTGATTTTCTAATCTTTATTGTTGTCACGACCCGACCCCGGGCCGCGACTGGTGCCTCACCTGGGCACCCCTTTCAGGTATACATCAGAGAATAACAGCGGAACATACACAACACATAAACATGTTTAGACAATAAACATCACAGGCTAGCCGATAAGGCCGCCTTCCATAAAATATACATAACCAAAAGTAAAATAAAGATAACTCGTTTACACCCAAACCACAAATGTGACTACTGCACTTAGAATAACAATCGTATGGACGGGCCCCGCCATACCCCTGAATGTACATAATATCTACAACATCAGGGAAAACTGTACCAAAAAGACAAGCCTCCGGAGAAATGGAGTTTCTGACACCTGATCAGTGATCCTAAGAATGAGGATCCACCACCTGCTTACCCCTACCTGCGACATGAACGCAGCCACCGAGGAAGGGGGTCAGTATATAATATGTATCAAGTATGTAAAACTGTAAAATACTGTAATTATATCATAAGTCTAAATAAAGCTGGAGACATGGATGATAATCAAATTACAGTGCACTGTGCCTTACTAACAATGAGAGTAACAAGTAACTTTACTGCATAAAAATAGGAGGCTCATGATCAAAGTAGGGTCACCCGCCCGTAGTATCATTAATCAATCCTACTCCTGAGACTATTTCACCCGCATAGGTCCTACGGACCCGCAATGGAGCGATGCGCTCCGCACATGACTATTTCACCCGCTTGGGCCCGGTGGGCCCGCAATGAGCACAAACGCCGCACTGGCATCATGGGTAGCAAATCCATGGAATTAGTAGTAACCCGGGGCTTTCCCCAGTAAGAATAACATGAACTAGCATGTTATACCCCGTATTTCCAGAGTATGTACGTAAGGACGTACGTAGAAAATTTGAAACTTGTACTAAGGCTTGGCCGAATTAATTTTGTTCACAACACCCGTTTAGAGTCGTTTTTCGACGAAACGTTTTCACAGCTTTCGTAGGGGAATTTCCGGCTATGTCATTTCTAATTTTTGCGGATTTTTCCGAGAGACGAAACATTTTGGACCAACGGGAGGGCGACACTTGGCACCCTCCAATTGGTGGACTTGAACGTCCATTTGGACGATTTGGACAAAGTGGAGCACGTTTTTGGTGCCTTGGAAAAGTCAAGGAGTTGGTAGGATATTTGTGTTGGTAAATCCTAGCCCTACACTTGCCTAACACATGGATTGATCTTGGCCTTTGGTTGGCCATCCCTTGACCTATAAATACCCCTTAAGGTTGAAGACTTCTTCATCCAAAAATGCCTAAGTCTTGTGAGCTCTTCCTCCTCCCTTCACCTTGTTCTCGCCCTTTCCCCTTGCCGAGAGCCCTCCTCGAAGTTGGCCTTGTGGCGAGACTTCACCCTCCTTGTGGTGTTGTTCTCGTATTATGTACCCCCTTTGTGGTGTAGAAATACTCTCAAAAGTATTGTTATAATGCCCAAATTACCTTAGCCATATACCTTGTTGTATTCTAAGGTTATACCTATCTAAAAGCCAGTAAAATACTATTATACTTCCGTCACCACAAAACCAAAACCCTAGGAAAATCTCCATAGTCCGTTTGAGGTTGTGTAGAAGTTGGGTAGAACTTCTAAGGGTGGTTTAGAGCGGGTTGAGCGCTGAGTCGAGCTAAACGATTGCCCAGATCGACTTTAAGCTAGGATAATTATGGGCTTATCGAGGTAATTATCTTGTCCTCTATTGTAATTGGAAATTACATGATTGCTTGAATATATAGTTGAAGTATACTATATAATAGAACTGAACGTAGTTATCGGCAATGTCTTTTGACTTAAGCCCGATAATACTTACGAATGTCTTGCGACTTAAGCCCGAATTTAAAGAAGAGTACCGAATCAGAATTACATAGGGGTCAGACATGAGACTTGTGTAGTAGTACCATGGAGTAGAGTTGTACCCGTTAGGTTAGATGTATAACCCCCGGTTGGCTTGCAGCCTACCCGATAGAGAGAGATTTACGCCGCTATGGGGAGGTGCCGAATTTTCTCAGAGAATGTTCTACGATGGGATCTAAATGTTAATAAGCGCCTTGTGGCCTTATAGGTTGAAGTACTACGTGTGGCGCGATCTACTTGGCAAGGAGTAGCGGCGGTTGGATGTACTGAGCGCTTTTGCTATTAGTCGATACTGTCGCGAGGTATGTGAACCTCTTCCTATCTCTTCTAGCATGATATGTGTGAAATATGTAGTACTGAGACGTACATGCTGAACGTATTTGATTGGTGTAAAACATAAAGTGTTATAACGCTTTATGGGAAGTTGGTTATAACGACTTTATGTTGGTAAGAAAATACATGTGGTTTTTAAAAGGTAATCGATTTGAACTATAATCGCTTGTTATGTGTTAATAAAGAACTTGAAGTATTTCAAAAGATTTTTGAATCATTTTGAAAGAAGAAGTAATATTTGGTTTTTGAAAACTTAAGAGTTATACTAGCTTTATGGGAAGTTAGGTATAACGGCTTAAGAATGTTTTCTTGATTTGAAATCGAATGTGTAACGACAAACCAACTGAGCGTTAATAAAAGGAAATGTTTTGAATAATTAAGTATTATTAAAACCAGTAGAAACTTCCATCTGCATAGAAACTAAGATGAGACAAAATGATATTTCCTAGATCATGGCTGCTGTAATAAGATTGTTATAAACAAGAATATCCTACTCACATGTAAGGCTTAGGTTTCTCAGATTGTTTAAAGGAGAATTATATTCTTAAATGAATAAGATTATGAACTACGAAACCGTTCTAAAATGAGAAACTCGAACATTGGAAATTAGGCAAACTTAAACATTGGAAAAGAATGTTGCTACTTGATTTTACAAAGAGAAGTAATTGATTTACTTTAAAAAGATAATCACTCTATGTTCATATACTACTGGTATTGTGTGGTTTTTGTGAAGTAACGTATCTTGTAAAGATTTAATGTATGAAGTGCTTTGGGGATAGGTACCCGAACTTGTTAGTAGAAAGTACCTTGTGTGAACAACTTGATTGTATTGGTTTGTGATAGCCTTGTAATACTTTCCTGATTGCTTTGATAAGTAAACATGTTAGGATGCTACGGGTGTTAGTATCTTGTGATGTTTGTGTAAAGGGGTTTCCCTTGATTGTGCTTATTAACTATCAGTCGTTATGATAGTATTGTGGCATTCATCTCTTGAGATGATTCCGGGGGTTAAGCCCTCCACGCGGGTAGACTCAGCGGGTCGATGGACCTATGATTCGAGAATACCTACGCAGTCCCGGCCTATGCGGAACTACGAGTTCCGGTTAGTGTACGCCTTTATGGGCACGCGGTCCTTGTGGCCATGCGATCGAAGTCGGGGCGATGCCGGGAGTAGCTACCCTCGATGCGGGAATGCCTCATGCGGGCGATGAGGTTGGCCTATGCGGAGTCTGCGGGAGTTCCAGGTTAGACGCGCACATCGATATCTGCGGGCAAGTGGCGGCTTTGATCATGTGACGGCTTCAGACAGATCTTATGATACGATTCATGACCTTGTTGGCACTGTGGGTTTTTAGTAGGCTATGCCTTCGCATTTACCCCGCATGCTTTATTATGACACAGCGTGGGACACGGTGTTCAGTGTGTTCCTTGGTGCTTTTATATCATGCATCGCCAGTGGCGAAGGTATCCCACGCATGATTGATGTTGTGGGCACGAGACCCATTGTTATACTTGAGTGATGACTTGAGGCGTGAGTCACGACTTGACATGATCGCTTGTTGTAAATCGTAGTTTGGTTATCATACATGCCTCGCTTTATATGATCGCTATGATTTCATTTACAAGACGTATTTTCGATTTCACATACTTGCACTGCAGATCGACCTCGGGGCCGCGTCACGCCGCAGTTGAGGTACACCGCCGTTGATCCTAGCTCGTGGTCACGCCATTTGGGAAGCTCCGCTTTCCGAGGCTTATCGGTGGTATAGTCCCCGTCGTAGTAAGTGTTTACATTCGGGTTTGGCGGGGCCTCCCGCCATAGTTGTCGTATCATTTCTTGAGGTGCAGAGTAATCGTTGTAAGTGTGGTTTGTAAAAAGGATTAAGCTGTTCATTTGTAAAAGAGTTGATGGTTATATATGCCGAAAGGCAAGTTTTCACAGATTATTGTTTTATATTTCTGTTATCTCATGTTGTTGTTTTATGTTCCGCTGATTACTCTGATGTTGTGTCACTAGGGTGCCCGGGGTAAGGCACCAGTCACGGGCCCAGTTTCGGGTCGTGACAAAAGTGGTATCAGAGCAGTTAATCCTCGGAAAGTGTCTACGGGCCGTATCCAGTAGAGTCTTGATTATCGGTGTGCGCACCACACCAATAATCATGAGGCTATTGGATATTTATGATTGGTTTCTATTCTTCTCACTCGAGATCGTGCCTTAGCCGCGGTCGTAAGTTGGACCCTCCGACGAAATTCTTTCCACTTATCGTTATGCCTCCGCCAGGCAACCCGCCCGGGAGGGCAAGGCGCCGGAGCCGCGAGCAGAGCAGAGGGTTACGTGGGCACAGGCCCAATCATTACCTAGGTAATGCTTCATTCGGGATTTCTGCGACGTCACTAGCCCAAAGAAAGTTTAGCACGGCGCGGCGCTTCCTCGCGCCATGACATTTGAACCTTTAGTTCCACGATCGGAACAGTGAAATTAGATTGCAAGAAGGCGACCACATTAGCTATGGATTTGGCTACCGCAGAGTATACCGATGTATCGCGAGTCTTGATGACTACCTAAGAGGCGTGTGCAAGAGTAATCCTTCGATTAGGCTTGAGCATGGCACGTATGCGGGCTTATGCGCGCAGCAGCCGAGAAGCGTAGAGATCGACGGGTTAACCGGGCGAAGCAGGTAAGAGGCGAGCAAGGTCCTTTGGTAACTTTCGAGGCGAGTCGCCTCACCAGCAGATTAGATTATGCACCTCCACCAGTGCAGAGTGGTCTTCCACGATTTCAGGACGTTCGGAGTATGCAGGAGTTGGTCGAACTCCGTGGCTTCCGCTCACAAGATGCATGCACGCCATCCCGGGGAATGTCGTCTTTTAGTTGGTACTTGTTGTACCTGCGGCCGTCAGGGCCATGTGTCGAGAGAGTGGCCTAGTAGGAGGACTTTGCCTTCAGTACCGGTGGGTAGTTCGTCACCTTCCTTAAGCTATGCGCCCTACGGGGCAGGTTTGATTAGAACGACTAAGGGGAATGAAACAGTAGTTACAGATAGATCTTTAACCCTCTAGAGTTCAGTATGTGTGATAAGATGGGTATATCATAAGTGCTATGTTTTGATAGCAGAGTGTTAATGTTGTGATTAGAAATCTTGGTTAGCTAACCAAGTAAGATTTGGGGGATAGAAAAGTGTGAACCTTAGAGTTTTATACGTAGAGATCTTAGAGGTAAGGCCATCTCGATGTAAAGGTGTAGTGTTGTGTTTGATCCTTATTGGAGTGCATAGTGCACGTGAGCTACGTTGGGATAGGTCCTGGCAAGTAGTGTGAAATGAAAGTGGGGTAGTTGAGCTAAGAAGACCGCTAGGTTTTCGTAACGTGTTTAGTGAGATTGTTCGGATCGGAGCTAGTATTTTGCGTGTCGCCGGGTTGGGGCCCGTTGCATGGTCAACCCGTAGAGGTTTGGGGTGGGGTCAGTTTGTGTGGTCCCGCCTTGTTGTAGGTTACGAGGGTGTTAGGCCCAAGTTTAGTTAACCAGCACGAGTTCGTGGATGCGTTCGACCGCTGGTCGGGCCGATGGGGGCAGCCCATCGTGTTCTTCGGTCGGGACCGTTCACTCGGCAGTGTTGATTTATCAGAAGAGGTTGTAAGGTTGCACGGGGTGCCTACCTTTACCTTATGGCAGACAGTTGGTGCAGGCTTGTTCCAGCAGACTGTGGATAGTGAGAAGCTTGGCTAGGAGAGGTTCTGGCAGCTCAGAGATATCGTGCGGATAAGCGGCGACGACGCTTAGAGTTCAGTCGACGGTCGGTCTTCAAGGTACCACCCGGATTGTGTGACGAGTTTTGGGAAGCAGAGGAACTTAGCTCGAGTTACTTTGGGCCTTTGTGAGTTCATGTGAAGAATAGGCGGTTGCCTATATGTTAGCATTTGTCGTCCGACTTAGAGGCGGGACGTCCGCCTTTCGCTTTGTTATATTCGGAAAGTATCGAAGATCCATCCAGTGTTCCCGATTAATGATGACCACGTTAGAGATAGTAACCCGAGTTTTGATACCGGGCGACGTAAATATGGTAAGAGTTCGAGTGTACGACAGCCTCAGGGATCGCAGGCAGCCCGGTACCATTGTTGGGTCGTCGGAGCAAGGCTCGCGACAAAGTGACAAAGTGGTGTCATTTGGTGATGTTAGAGGTGTTTCCTCGTGGACTTGGATGTAAGTTTTTATGTGCGCGGTGTTTCTGTGGCCAGATGTGGCAGGATTGTGCTCGTAAGTATAGTAGTGATAGCGCGTTTGTTTTGAGACTTAGAAGGAACATTCGGGACGAATGTTTCTAAGGAGGGGAGAATGTTATACCCCGTATTTCCAGAGTATGTACGTAAGGACGTACGTAGAAAATTTGAAACTTGTACTAAGGCTTGGCCGAATTAATTTTGTTCACAACACCCGTTTAGAGTCGTTTTTCGACGAAACGTTTTCACAGCTTTCGTAGGGGAATTTCCGGCTATGTCATTTCTAATTTTTGCGGATTTTTCCGAGAGACGAAACATTTTGGACCAACGAGGGCGACACTTGGCACCCTCCAATTGGTGGACTTGAACGTCCATTTGGACGATTTGGACAAAGTGGAGCACGTTTTTGGTGCCTTGGAAAAGTCAAGGAGTTGGTAGGATATTTGTGTTGGTAAATCCTAGCCCTACACTTGCCTAACACATGGATTGATCTTGGCCTTTGGTTGGCCATCCCTTGACCTATAAATACCCCTTAAGGTTGAAGACTTCTTCATCCAAAAATGCCTAAGTCTTGTGAGCTCTTCCTCCCTCCCTTCACCTTGTTCTCGTCCTTTCCCCCCTTGGCCGAGAGCCCCTCCCCCTTGAGTTGGCCTTGTGGCCGAGACTTCACCCCCCTCCTTGTGGTGTTGTTCTCGTATTAGCACCACAAGCGCTAACGGCTTATCATTACATAAGTAAGTTAAGAAATCCCCTAACTTCTTATTAACATTATTAATATATTCTCTCATTTTAGTTTACTTAAGGCACTAACATGTCATTTAAAGGAAAATCCGGGGATTCAACCCAAAGTACTACGTACTTCTACCCTTTTTAAAAATGACTCTTTTTCATATAAAACTTCCAAGATACTAATAACCGTAGTATCAAGTCACAACTACTTTTCAAGACAAGTCACATTACTTTTTAGAAATATAATAGGCTTCTAAATCAAGTGACTTCTTTTCTTTTAAAACCTTAGGCAATTGATGCCTTAAAATCAATTTGCCTTTCATTAATTCAAGTCATTTATCCTTACTTATATTACTTAGAGTAAATCTCTCTTTTTAACTTTCCATAAGGCTAATATAACCAACTTCCCATAAAGTCGTTATATTAACTTTATACATTAGCAAATTACATTTTCCTATATCCAAGGGACTTATATGCTTAAAACGAAACAAGTATCATATACTTTAAAACACTTCAAGTCCCTTAACTTTGAAAACTAAGACATCCTTACTACTTTTAAACAAGTGAGTTAATCTCCTAACTCAACCGACTTGGACATTCTTAAAACAAGTAAAGGATATCAAAGTCTTCAGACGCTCACCGTACTATATAGGTACAACTATTCATGCTCAAGAGATAGGAAAGTTCCACATACCTCTTCGGGTCAATCCACTCGCTAAGTCCAATATACCGCACGTAGTATGTCAACCTATAATGACCATAATACGCCTATTAACCTCTTACTTCAAACGTAGAATATAATAAGTGCAAAGTCACTAAATTCTACGGAAAATCGGACAACACTTCCTTTGTTTCTACATACTTTACCACCTTTTTCAAGGCCCGAATTCAATAACCAAACACGCCACATTTAAGGCCCAACAATGTAGTTAACAATAGGGTATTACATGCCTATAAGACGTGTAAACTTCCGCCCCACAATTGATATCAAACTAGTACAAACTACAAGGTCAATTCGGCAACTTGAGATACAACAACACCAATTCTTATCCAATTCCTTTTCAATCCAAGTTGTTTAGTATAACATGATATCAAGTCGCAATCGAATACTACAATCTTCAAGTAAGTAACATGCGACAATTCTAATTAACGACCAAAATGTAATCCAACTTCAAATGGCTAAAATGTCATTTCGGATTCTAGGCTTCAACTATCCATAACACTTATAAATATTCAACACAATATACTTCGTTCTAGTAAAAAGTAAGGCTAACAACAATATATAAGCTTGTAACACTTTAAGAGAACAAGATTGTTACCTCAACGAGCCTTAATCCAACTTCAAATCCGAAGTCGCTCCCTAGCAACTTAGAGCCTCTTCTTGACACTTCAATCCGCCACTTGAGACCCTTAGAACATCACAAACAACTTTCCTTTAATCTTCCAATCAATACCTAGGAAAGCAACTAGGTTTTCACCTTGCGACTAATACGAAAACGCTATTTTTTCGGGATCTTTTTATTGAGATACCCTTACAATACCCTCATGAACCTTGGTTTAAAGTGTGGAGCTTATTGGACAACAAACAAATTTTTTTCTCTTTTGGAATTGTTGAACCCGAGAGCTCCCTAAGAGTTCATCCAAATTTCTTGAAATTTTTTCTAAGTATGGAAGCTTGTCTCACTACTAGTACTACTATATAGTAACATGGAGGGTCAAGATTTGCACAAATGTGTGGCTTGGATGAAATTCTTTTAAATATCTAGTCAAGTGGCCCCATTGACTAAGTCAATTATATCAAGCTCTACTACTTGCAAGACTTTGTCATCTTAATAATGGTCAAATGACCCTTTTAGCCATGTTATTTTCGTCCAAGACCACTTAAGGGGGGGGGGTGACACGTGTCGCCCTCCCATTCGTCATAATATTTTGTTTTCCGACAATTTCATAATTCCGATAAATTTTTACTAGTCTCAAATCTTAACATTTGGGATTCTTACGTACGTTCTTAAAACACGTCCTGTACTTACGGGGTGTAACATTTTCCCCCCCCTAGAAACATTCATCCCCGAATGTTCTTTCAGAGTCAAACTTATAATTAGCGACATAGTTTCCTTTCACAACCCCGACATACCAATAATGCCACACATGGCCACATAATAGTATTTAAGCAAAAAATACTTCAATTAAAACTTGACAAGTAAGGGAAAATGAATTAGCTGAAGGTGTAGGGAATAAGTAAGGATACTTCCTCAACATGTCCTCCTCTGCTTCCCACGTCATCTCCTCCCTGTTATCATTCATCCATAAGACTTTGACGGAAGCCACATCCTTGGTCTGCAGTCGCCTGACCTGGCGATCGAGTATCGCTATGGGACTCTCCTCATACGATAACCCCTCTGTCACCTGGACCTCACTAGTTAATCGTTGTACGAGTTCGTGGATGCGTTCCACCGAAACTAGGTCGTAAGGACCGAGAAGAGCCTTAACGGGAATGTAAGTAACTATATGGCCAAGTTTGGATAGTAACTCCAAGGATTGGAGAAGAGAAACAAAATTTGAGATTTTGTACGTGTACTAGATGAGTTTGAAAGTACGAGAAAGTATGACAAGAAAGGAAAGAAAAGAACCTCTAAGGATCCCGTGTTTGGGAAGACAGTAACCTTCGAGTATGGTGAGAAGGGGCCACGGACGGAAGGTCCATTATTATGTTCACGTATGTTGTGGTATCCATGTGTGGCATCGTTTGTCTTGTGCAATTTTGATTGATAGGCATAGTATAGAGTTTATGCCGGAGTTTGTATAGCTTGATAACCGACTAAGAACATTCGGGGACGAATGTTTCTAAGGGGGGAAGAATGTTACACCCCGTAAGTTCAGGACATGTATAAGTGAAGGTACGTAAGGAACACAAGACTTGGAAATTAGTACGAAAGGAAGAATTGTTTTTCCGACGGAAAATCTTACGGACGTCGGAAAGGAAAAATGCTCGTTGTTGAGAATTGGATTCTCAAAATATATTATTTGAAGAGTATGGAACTTATATTCATATGGAAATTCATTTTTTTTACGGATTTGGTCACATGGGGCCCACCCGAGGAATTTTACATTTTGCGGGGCCCACGAGGGTTACGGAATTTTATGGACGAATGAGAGGGTGACACGTGGCACCCCCCTCATGTGGTCTTGGTCGATATGTCCCTGCGTTAGTAGCAGATATGGAGGACCGAGTGCACCGCTACATTACGGGACTAGATGACTACTTGGCAGAGTCTTGCTCAGGTGTGGCTCTTCAGCCGGGCATGGACATTGCCCGCATGCAGGATCATGCACTTGGATGCGAGGAGCGTAGAGGCCGACGGGTCGATGACATATCGAAGAAGGCCGGACGGCAGGATCTTTTGGTAGCTTCGGTGGGCGGCCTCACAGCTAGCCTAGATTTGCACCACACCTCACCAGAGCACTCCTACACCGTCTTCAGGACAGCCAGGGTATTCGGGGGCAGATCAAGGCCCCAGCTCTTCGGACTTCCAGGGTAGCAAGGGTGCTAACCGATCGAGGTCCGCTCAGTGTGTCCGATGTGGTAGATTCCATTCAGGGAGTTGTGGTACTACTTCGGGAGTTTGCTATACTCAGGCGGCAGGTCACTACGCGAGAGCCCGTCCGACTGTGGGCGCACGATGGTAGGGGTCAGCCTACAGGGTCTTTTGCTGCCTTCGCCCCTACGCTTACTCGCCCGAGGCGTGGTACTCATGGACCAGCAGGTCGCGGCAGAGGTCGTGGCGCGGGTCCAGCCTAGCGGCCTCGTAATCGCATTTATGCCTTGTCCCACGGCAGACCGTGAGGCGTCACTGATGTCGCCACTGTACTTTATCGTTTCATGTTGTGACGTGTATGCCTTGATAGATCCGGTTCTACTGGCCCTATATATCTCCCCTTATTGCTAGTAGGATAGGGATAGAGCCTGAGTCCATAGACCCTTTCGAGGTAGCTACGCCAGTGGGTGATTCGGTGGTAGCTCGGCGGGTATATAGGGCTTGCCCAGTGACTTTATGCAGTTGTCAGACCCTAGCCGACTTGATAGAGTTGGATATGACCGATTTCGATGTGATCATGGGTATGGATTGGCTAGCTTCTTGCTACGCCAATGTAGACTGCAGGGAGAGAGTGGTACGGTTCTAGTTTCCTGGGGAGCCGGTTATTGAGTGGAAGGGGAACACTGTATCGCCGAGGGGTAGGTTTTGTCACGACCCGAACCCGGGCCCGTGACTGGTGCCTTACCCCGGGCATCCAAGTAGACATACATCAGAGTAATCAGCGTAACATAAAACAAGACATGGAATAACAAGAAGTGTAAAACAGTAATCTGAGAAAACTTGCCCTACGGCATATATATAAATCAACTTAAAACCGAACAGTTACATCCCATTACAACTCGCCACAACAAGATTTGCATGCACTTAAGAATGATATGACAACAATGGCGGAACAGGGCCCCGCCATACCCCTGAATGTAAATACCTACAACGACAGGGGACAATACCACTGATAAGCCTCTGGAGAAACGGAGCTTCCCAAAACGCTGAACTGCGATCCTAAGAGCGAGGATCAACACTGGTGTACCTCTACCTGCGGCATGAATGCAGCCCCCCGAAGGAGGTCAGTACAACAGGTACCAAGTATGTGAAACTGAAAAATACTGTAAATGAAATCATAGTAGTCTATATAAAGCAGGAGACATGTATGATAACCAAACTACAGTTTACAATAAATAAGCAAATATGTCAAGTCGTGACTCACGCCCTCAAAGTCATCACTCAAATATCACTATGGGTCTCACGCCCATAACATCAATCATGCCCGTGGAATACCTTCCTCACTGCCGGCAGTCTATGATATCAAAGCACCAAGGAATACATATGAACACCAGGTCCCACCTGTGTCATAATAAAACCGTACGGGGTAAGTACGAAGGCATAGCCGACTACTAACACCCACAGTACTAACAAGGTCATAAACTGTATCATGAGATCTGTCTAGACCGCCACATGATCGAAGCTGGCCACACGCCCGCAGTATCAAATGTGCGCGTCTAGCCCTGGAACTTCCCGCAGCTCCGCATAGGCCAACCTCATAGGCCCGCATGAGGTATTCCCCTCATCGAGGGTAGCTACTCCCCGGCATCCGCCTGGACTCGCAGTCCGCATGGCTACATAGACCGCATGACCATAAAGACCGCACACTAACTCGAACTCGTAGCTCGCATAGGTCCGGGACCCGCATGAGGTATTCTCGAATCATAGTCACACGCATCGCACGAGTATTACCCCGCATCGGAGGCGCCTTAACCTCCGGATCAAGTCAAGCGAGTGGTACAATACCAACATAACGGCTGATCGTTAAACAACTTAAGCGCAATCGAGGGAAACCCCTTTACACAATCATCACAAGATACTAACACACGTAACATCCTAGCATGATTACTTATCAAATCAACAAGAAAGTATTACAAGACTATCACAAACCAACACAATCAAGTTATTCACACAAGGTACTTTCTACTATATGATTAACAAGATCGGGTTTTTATCCCCAAAGTACTTCATACATTAACTCTTTTAAAAGATCCGTTTCTTTCACAAAAGTCACACAATACCCGTAGTATAAAAATAGAGTGACTATCTTTTTAAGTAAACCCAAACACTTCCTTTTGTAAAATCAAGTAACCACATTATTTTCCAAACGTTCAAGTTTGCCTAATTTCAAATGCTCAAGTTTCTCATTTTCGAAAGGTTTCGTAGTTCACAATTTTAATCACTTAATGATGTAATTCTCCTTTAAAACAATTTGAGAAACATATACCTTATATGTGAGTAGGTTATTCTTGTTTATAACAATCTTATAACAGCAGCCATGATCTAGGAAATGTAATATCATTTTGTCTCATCTTAGCTTCTATGCAGATGGAGGTTTCTACTGGTTTTAATAATACTTGATTAGTCAATACATTTCCCTTTATTAGCGCTGCTGTGGTCTGTTCGATACTTATTCGATTTCCAAATCAAGAAACATTATTCCTTTTAAAAACCAAGTACTCATTACTCACGAATGAGGTTTCACACTTTTTAACAAAATTCAATTAAGTCAAGTCTCTTATCTTTTAAGATCAAGTCTCTTAACTTCTTAAATCAATAAATAATTCTTTTTATCTCTCTTAAGCCGTTATACCTAACTTTCCATAAAGCTAGTATAACTCTTAAGCTTTTAAAACCAAGTATTACTCTTCTGTTAAAAATGATTCAGTATTCTTTCGAAATACTTCAAGATTATTCAGGCTTAAGTCAAAAGATATTGCCGTAATTATTATTCAGTTAACACACGTACGTCTACCGTACTATATATATTTTAAAATATCATGCTCAAGAGTATAGGAAGAATCACATACCTCGCGACGATTATCGACTATTAGCAAAACGCTCCACGGCTATAACCCGGCTAGCCTTGTCCACCTTTCAAGTAGAACATGCTACTTGCAGAACTTTCAACCTATAAAGGTTATACAAGTCTATCAACGTCTAGACTACTCGGTAGAATAAATCTAGATACAAGTTTCTACGGAAAATTGGGCAGCACTTCCCTACCCGTCAAACTTCACCAGTCTACTGTAAATACAGTCCTTTGTAAGTACAGTTCACTACCCTTCTTATATACCTTCCTTGTATACAACTTATACTTATTCTTATACTTCAATAGCATGTAAACTCAATTACAATAGGGAGACAAGATATTTACCTCGATAAGCCCATAATTATCCAAGTTTAAATGTCGATCCTGAGCAACGTTTAGCTCCTACTCTGGGCGCTCCAACCCGCTCCAAACAACCCTTAGAAGTTCTACGCAACTTCTACTTAACACTTCAACCGACTATGAAGGTTTTCCTTAGGGTTTCGTTTTGAGACTAAAAGGACAAAAGGTAGTATTTTCGGGCTCTACGTATAGAGGTAACTTTGGAATACTACAAGGTATAAGGCTAAGGTATTTTGGTATAGTAACAATACTTTGGAGAGTATTTTCTACCAAGAGGGGGGGTGTATTTTAGGAGAACAACTCAAGGTAGGGGGTGTACCCCTCGGCCAAGGCTACTAGGAAGGGGGGGTGTGTCTCGGCCACACCACAAGGAGGGGGGGATATCTCTCGGCCAAGGGGGCCTCACGAAATGAGGGAGGGGCTTTCAAGACTTGAAGACTTGTGGAATGGATGAAGAAGTCTTCAAAGGGGGGGGGGGGGGTGGGGTATTTATAGGGAAACCAATGGCCATGATCTTGCCAAGTGGGGGGCAAGTGGAGGGCCAAGATTTTCCCAAGTGCCCCCTAGTCCCTACTCCACAATTCCCTCACAAATCCTACCAACTATTGACCCCCAAATCGTGCAAGGGACGCCATATTGCCGTCCACTTTGAGGGTGACAAGTGTCACCCTCCCGTTGGTCCAAAACATTTCGTCTCTCGGAAAAATCCGCAAAAAATATAAATGACATTGCCGGAATTTTCCCTTCGTAAGTTTTGTAAAACGTTTCGTCGAAAAACGATTCTAATCGGGGGTTGTGAACAAAATTTCGGTCCTATGCCTAACTTAAGGCTCAACTTTGACGCACGCCCCACGTAGATACTCTGGAAATACGGGGTATAACATTCTCCCCTCCTTAGAAACATTCGTCCCGAATGTTCCTTCCAAGTCTCGAAACACACATGCGCCAGTATAGTCTTCACTGCTATACTTTCGAAAACAATTATGCCACACCTGGCCACAATACAACACGCGCAAATACTTACATCCAAGTCCACGAGGAATCACCTCCATCATCTACAAAAACTCCTACCCAAGGGCTAAAAGATACTCCTTCAGACCTTATCTTTACAAACGAAATGATTACTTCTATTCTCTTACTGTCGCACTTTCTCGTACACTCGAACTCTTCCTTATAACTTACCCCCTTTTCGCTACTGCTTCAGTTTCCAAAATCTCGGGGTTACTATCTCCAACTTGGTCATCATTAACTGGGAACACTCTGGATGGATCTCCGATACTTTCCCGAACATAACAACACGAAGATCGACGATCGCTTGCCTCCCACGTTGGACGGCAATGCCAACTATAGGCAACCTGGCCTATCCTCCAAAGGATCTGAAAACGCTCCAAGTACCTCAGGCTAAGTTTCCTCTGTTTTCCAAAACTCGTCACACCCTAACCACATTCTGCTGAAATAGGTATGAACCAACAATCTGAACCTTGCCAACCTCGAACCAATCGACCGGCAACTTACACTTCCGCCCCTACAAGGCTTCATAAGGCGACATCCGAACACTAAAATGGTAGCTATAAAACACTCCCTAAACAGGAGACAACAATCCTCACAGCTACCCCCGAAATCCAAACACTGGCCCGAGGGTGAATGCAATACGGAGACTCACCTGAGTTCCTAACCCTGCCTGCCATAAGGGAAAAGTAGGCACCTCGTGCAGCCTTACAACCTTCCTGATATAAACATCTCGCATAACTTACTACCGAGTACACGGTTTGACTAAAAGATAAGACGGCCGACCCCATCGCCCGACCATCGGTCGAACGATCCACGAACTCAGACACTTGGTTAACTAAAATTGGGCCTAACACCCTCGTGACCCTACCACTTGGCGGGACCACCCCGAACCGACCCCACCACAAAACAGGCCGCGAGTTGACCCTCCATTGGTCCCCAACCCGACCCGCTATCACGCAAAACTCTTGTTCCCCGATCCGGAACAATCTCATAATCAAGTCAAGAAAACCTAGTGGTCTTCTTAGATCAACTACCCTCATTCATTTCACACTACTCAGGGACTTATCACACAAATATATCTCACGTGCACTATGCACTCCGATAAGGGTCAAACATAAACTAAATCTTTTACTAGAGATGGCCTTGCCTCTAAGGTCTCCACGTATAAAACTCTAAGGCTCACACTTTCCCTTATCCCCAATCTTACCCTTTTAACTAACCATGATTTCTAATCACAATTATCACACATACAATCTCTAGAGGGTTAAGGATATACCTGTGTCTACTGCTTCACTCCCATTAGTCGTTCTAATCAAACCTGCCCCGTAGGGCGCATAGCTAGGGAAGATGATGAACTGGTCACTGATCATGGGCGTCGAGTCCTACTACTTACATCCTCCTACTAGGACATCCTTTCGACACATGGCCCTGACGGCCGCAGGTAAAACAAGTACCAACTAAAAGACGACATTCCCGTGATGACGCTCGCCGACAGTGAACACCGGGAAAAATGAATCCGGCTGGCCGAACCTACGCAGAATGCGAACCTAAGCTCGAGCTCGACCAACTCCGCTTATCCTCAACGCCCCGAACTCGTGGAGGACCACTGCACCGTGGATGTGCATATCTAATCTGGCCTTGAGGTGGTTCGCCAAAGTTACCAAAGGACCTGCTGCTCGCCTCTTCTCGCTGCCTCGTTAACCCGTCGATCTCCACGCTTCTCGCTGTGCATAAGCCCGCATACGTGCCATGCTCAAGCCTAATCAAGAATTACTCCCGCACGAATTCTCTTAGATATTCATCAAGACTCGCGTACATCCAGTATACTCGCAGCCAAATCCATAGCTAGTAATGTGGTCGCTTTGCAATCTATATTCTCCGTTCTGGCCGTGGAAGGCGTTCATATATCATGGTCGCAGAGGCATCGCCGCTGCGGCTAAACTCACGGGCCGTGACGAGCGTAACTCCCCGAATGAAACACCACCCCATGTGATGATTGGGCCTGTGCCCTAGTAACCCTCTGTGCTCTACTCGCAGGTCCCTCGGCTGCCTTGCCCTCTTGGGCCCGGGTTGCCTTACGCGGAGGCATAAAGGTAAGGGAAAGAAATACGTTAGAGGGGCCCAACTTTTAACACAACTCTAAGGCACGATCTCAGAGTGAGAAGAATGGAAACCAATCCTAAATATCCTATAGCCTCCTGATTATTGGTGTGGTGCACAACATACCGATAATCAAAACTTCCATCGATACGGTAGACACTTTCCGAGGATTAATCGCTCGATACCACTTTTGTCACGACCAACCGGCCCGGATCGTGCCTTACCCCGGGCACCCAAGTAGACATACATCAGAGTAATCAGCGGAACATAAAACAAGACATGGAATAACAAGAAGTGTAAAACAGTAATCTGAGAAAACTTGCCCTACGGCATATATATAAATAAACTTAAAACCGAACAGTTACATCCCATTACAACTCTGCCCACAACAGTACTACAGACCTCTAAGAATGATATGACAACAATGGCGGGACAGGGCCCCGCCATACCCCTGAATGTAAATACCTACAACGACAGGGGACTATACCATCGATAAGCCTCCGAGAAACGGAGCTTCCCAAAACGCTGAATCGCGATCCTAAGAGCGAGGATCAACATCGTGTACTCTACTGCGGCATGAACGCAGCTTCAAGGAGGTCAAGACAACAGTACCAAGTATGTGAAATCAAAATATCAGAAATAAAATCATAGTAGTCTATATAAAACAGGAGACATGTATGATAACCAAACTACGATTTACAATAAATAGCGATCATGTCAAGTCGTGACTCACGCCAAAGTCATCACTCAAATATCACTATGGGTCTCACGCCCATAACATCAATCATGCCCGTGGAATACCTTCCTCATCACGCCATGCCTATGATATCAAAGCACCAAGGAATACATATGAACACGAGTCCAACTCGTGTCATAATAAAACCGCACGGGTAAATGCGAAGGCATAGCCGACTACTAACACCTACAGTACTAACAAGGTCATAAATCAGATCATGAGATCTGCTTGCACCGCCACATGATCGGCCGCCACACGCGCGCGGTATCAAATGTGCGCGTCTAGCCCCGAACTTCCCGCAGCTCGATAGGCCAACCTCATAGGCCCGCATGAGGTATTCCCCGCATCGAGGGTAGCTACTCCCCGGCATCCGCCTGGACTCGCAGTCCGCAAGGCCACATAGACCGCATGACAATAAAGGTCGCACACTAACCTGGAACTCTCGTAGCTCCGCATAGGTCCCCGGGACCCGCATGAGGTATCCTCGAATCATAGTCACACAGCATCGCTGAGTATTACCCGCACGGAGGGCGACAACCTCCGGATCAAGTCAAGCGAGTGGTACAATACCAACATAACGGCTGATCGTTAAACAACTTAAGCGCAATCGAGGGAAACCCCTTTACACAATCATCACAAGATACTAACACACGTAGCATCCTAGCATGATTACTTATCAAATCAACAAGAAAGTATTACAAGACTATCACAAACCAACACAATCAAGTTATTCACACAAGGTACTTTCTACTATATGATTAACAAGATCGGGTTTTTATCCCCAAAGTACTTCATACATTAACTCTTTTAAAAGATCCGTTTCTTTCACAAAAGTCACACAATACCCGTAGTATAAAAATAGAGTGACTATCTTTTTAAGTAAACCCAAACACTTCCTTTTATAAAATCAAGTAACCACATTATTTTCCAAACGTTCAAGTTTGCCTAATTTCAAATGCTCAAGTTTCTCATTTTCGAAAGGTTTCGTAGTTCATAGTTTTAATCACTTAATGATGTAATTCTCCTTTAAAACAATTTGAGAAACATATACCTTATATGTGAGTAGGTTATTCTTGTTTATAACAATCTTATAACAGCATCCATGATCTAGGAAATGTAATATCATTTTGTCTCATCTTAGCTTCTATGCAGATGGAGGTTTCTACTGGTTTTAATAATACTTGATTAGTCAATACATTTCCCTTTATTTGCGCTGCTGTGGTCTGTTCGATACTTATTTTTATTTCTGAAATCAGTAAAACATTATTCCTTTTAAAAACCAAGTACTCATTACTCACGAATGAGGTTTCACACTTTTTAACAAAATTCAATTAAGTCAAGTCTCTTATCTTTTAAGCTCAAGTCTCTTAACTTCTTAAATCAATAAATCATTCTTTTTATCTCTTGCCGTTATACCTAACTTCCCATAAAGCTAGTATAACTCTTAAGCTTTTAAAACCAAGTATTACTCTTCATAAAAATGATTCAAAGATTCTTTTGAAATACTTCAAGATTATTCAGCTTAAGTCAAAAGACATTGCCGTAATTATTATTCGATTAACACACGACGTCTCACCGTACTATATATATTTTAAAATATCATGCTCAAGAGTATAGGAAGAATCACATACCGCGACGATTATCGACTATTAGCAAACGCTCCACGCTATAACCCGGCTAGCATTTTCCACCTTTCAAGTAGAACATGCTACTTGCAGAACTTTCAACCTATAAAGGTTATACAAGTCTATCAACGCCTAGACTACTCCAGAGAATAAATCTAGATACAAGTTTCTACGTAAAATCAAAAGACTTCCCTACCCACAAACTTCACTCTCATCAGAATACAAATCCTTTGTAAGTACAACACTACCCTTCTTATATACCTTCCTTGTATACAACTTATACTTATTCTTATACTTCAATAGCATGTAAACTCAATTACAATAGGGAGACAAGATATTTACCTCGATAAGCCCATAATTATCCAAGTTTAAATGTCGATCCTGAGCAACGTTTAGCTCCTACTGCAGGCGCCCAACCCGCTCCAAACAACCCTTAGAAGTTCTACGCAACTTCTACTTAACACTTCAACCGACTATGAAGGTTTTCCTTAGGGTTTCGTTTTGAGACTAAAAGGACAAAAGGTAGTATTTTCGGGCTCTACGTATATAGGTAACTTTGGAATACTACAAGGTATAAGGCTAAGGTATTTTGCATAGTAACAATACTTTGAGAGTATTTTCTACCAAGAGGGTGTATTTTAGAGAACAACTCAAGGTAGGGGTGTACCTCGCCAAGGCTACTAGGGGGGGTGTGTCTCGGCCACACCACACGGAGGGGATATCTCTCGCTGGGGCCTCACGAAATGGGGAGGGCTTTCAAGACTTGAAGACTTGTGGAATGGATGAAGAAGTCTTCAAAGTGTGGGGTATTTATAGGAAACCAATGGCCATGATCTTGCCAAGTGGGGCAAGTGGAGGGCCAAGATTTGCCCAAGTGCCCCTAGTCCCTACTCCACAATTCCTCACAAATCCTACCAACTATCGAATTTCAAATCGTGCGAGGACGCCCATATTGCCGTCCACTTTGAGGTGACAAGTGTCACCTCCCGTTGGTCCAAAACATTTCGCCTCGGAAAAATCCGCAAAAATATAAATGACATTGCCGGAATTTTCCTTCGCAAGTTTTGTAAAACGCTTTAAAAAAAACGATTCTAATCGGGGTTGTGAACAAAATTTCGGTCCTATGCCTAACTTAAGGCTCAAACTTTCGTGACGCACGCCCCACGCATATACCGAAATACGGTATAACATTCTCCCTCCTTAGAAACATTCGTCCCGAATGTTCCTTCCAAGTCTCGAAACACACATGCGCCAGTATAGTCTTCACTGCTATACTTTCGAAAACAATTATGCCACACCTGGCCACAATACAACACGCGCAAATACTTACATCCAAGTCCACGAGGAATCACCTCCATCATCTACAAAAACTCCTACCCAAGGGCTAAAAGATACTCCCTTCGCACCTTATCTTTACAAACGAAATGATTACTTCTATTCTCTTACTCGTCGTACCCTTCTCGTACACTCGAACTCTTCCTCATAACTTACCCCCTTTTCGCTACTGCTTCAGTTTCCAAAATCTCGGGGTTACTATCTCCAACTTGGTCATCATTAACTGGGAACACTCTGGATGGATCTCCGATACTTTCCCGAACATAACAACACGAAAGACTGGACGCACTGCCTCCCACGTTGGACGGCAATGCCAACTATAGGCAACCTGGCCTATCCTCCAAAGGATCTGAAAACGCTCCAAGTACCTCAGGCTAAGTTTCCTCTGTTTTCCAAAACTCGTCACACCCTAACCACATTCTGCTGAAATAGGTATGAACCAACAATCTGAACCTTGCCAACCTTGAACCAATCGACCGACAACTTACACTTCTGCCCCTACAAGGCTTCACAAGGCGACATCCGAACACTAAAATGGTAGCTATAAAACACTCCCTAAACAGGAGACAACAATCCTCACAGCTACCCCCGAAATCCAAACACTGGCCCGAGGGTGAATGCAATACGGAGACTCACCTGAGTTCCTAACCCTGCCTGCCATAAGGGAAAAGTAGGCACCTCGTGCAGCCTTACAACCTTCCTGATATAAACATCTCGCATAACTTACTACCGAGTACACGGTTTGACTAAAAGATAAGACGGGCTGACCCCATCGGCCCGACTACTGGTCGAATGCATCCACGAACTCGTACGCTGGTTAACTAAAATTGGGCCTAACACCCTCGTGACTTACCACTTGGCGGACCACCCCAACCGACTTACCACAAAACAGCCGCGAGTTGACCTCCATCGTCCCAACCCGACCCGCTATCACGCAAAACTCTTGTTCCCCGATCCGGAACAATCTCATAATCAAGTCAAGAAAACCTAGTGGTCTTCTTAGATCAACTACCCTCATTCATTTCACACTAATCAGGGACTTATCACACAAATATATCTCACGTGCACTATGCACTCCGATAAGGGTCAAACATAAACTAAATCTTTTACTAGAGATGGCCTTGCCTCTAAGGTCTCCACGTATAAAACTCTAAGGCTCACACTTTCCCTTATCCCCAATCTTACCCTTTTAACTAACCATGATTTCTAATCACAATTATCACACATACAATCTCTAGAGGTTAAGGATATACTGTGTTCATCGCTTCACTCCCTTAGTCGTCTAATCAAACTCGCCTCGTAGGCGATAGCATTAGGGAATATGATGAACTGGTCACTGATCATGAAGGCTGAGTCCTACTACTTACATCTCTCCTACTAGGACATCCTTTCGACACATGGCCCTGACGGCCGCCAGTAAAACAAGTACCAACTAAAAGACGACATTCCCGGATGGCGCTCGCCGCGTGAACACCGGGAAAATCAATCCGGCCGGGCCGGAACCTACGTGTAGCTGTGAACCGGAAGCTCTGGAGCTCTGACCAACTCCGCTTATCCCCAACGTCCTGAACTCGCGGAGGACCACTGCGACCGTGGATGTGCATATCTAATCTGCCGAGGTGGTTCGCCTCGAAAGTTACCAAGGACTCATTGCTCGCCCTCTTACGCCGCCCTCGTTAACCCGGCCGATCTCCACGTTTCTCGGTCTGCTGTGCATAAGCCCGTACACAGGCCATGCTCAAGCCTAACTGAAGAATTACTCCTGCACGACCCTCTCTTAGATATTCATCAAGACTCGCGGTACATCGGTATACTCTCTGGTAGCCAAATCCATAGCTAGTAACAGGGTCGCCTCTTTGCAATCTATATTCTCCGTTCCCGGTCGTGGAACTGAAGGTTCATATATCATGGTCGCAGATGCATCGCCGCTGTGCTAAACTCTGTTGGGCCGCGACGAGCGTAACTCCCGAATGAAACACCACCCGGTGATGATTGGGCTGTGCCTAGTAACCCTCTGCTCTACTCGCAGTCCTCACGCCTTGCCCTCTTGGGCCCGGGTTGCCTTACGCGGAGGCATAAAGGTAAGGGAAAGAAATACGTTAGAGGGGCCCAACTTTTAACACAACTCTAAGGCACGATCTCAGAGTGAGAAGAATGGAAACCAATCCTAAATATCCTATAGCCTCCTGATTATTGGTGTGGTGCACAACATACCGATAATCAAGACTACTGGATCGATACAGCTCAGACACTTTCCGAGGATTAATCGCTCGATACCACTTTTGTCATGGCCGAACGGGCCCGTGGATCGTGCCTTACCGGGCACCCAAGTAGACATACATCAGAGTAATCAGCGGAACATAAAACAAGACATGGAATAACACGAAGTGTAAAACAGTAATCTGAGAAAACTTGCCTACGGCATATATATAAATAAACTTAAACCGAACAGTTACATCCCATTACAACTCGCCACACAGCATTACATGCACCTCTAAGAATGATATGACAACAATGGCGGGACGGGGCCGCCATACCACGAATGTAAATACCTACAACGGCAGGACTATACCACCGATAAGCCTCCGAGAAAGGAGCTTCCCAAAACGCTGACTGCGATCCTAAGGCGAGGATCAACACCGTGTACCTCTACTGCGGCATGAACGCAGCCCGGGGAGGTCGACAACAGTACCAAGTATGTGAAATGAAAAATATCGTAAATGAAATCATAGTAGTCTATATAAAGCGGAGACATGTATGATAACCAAACTACGATTTACAATAAATAGCGATCATGTCAAGTCGTGACTCACGCCTCAAAGTCATCACTCAAATATCACTATGGGTCTCACGCCATAACATCAATCATGCCCGTGGAATACCTTCCTCACCGCCAGCCTATGATATCAAAGCACCAAGGAATACATATGAACACGGGTCCCACTGTGTCATAATAAAACCGCACGGTAAATGCGAAGGCATAGCCGACTACTAACACCAGCGGTACTAACAAGGTCATAAATCGTATCATGAGATCTGTCTAGACCGCCACATGATCGAGGCCGCCACACGCCGCGGTATCAAATGCGCGTCTAGCCACGAACTTCCCGCACTCGCGATAGGCCAACCTCATAGGCCCGCATGGTATTCCCGCATCGGTAGCTACTCCCGCGTCCGCTTGGACTCGCACCGCACGCCACATAGACCGCATGACAATAAAGGTCGACACTAACTGGAACTCGTAGCTCGCATAGGTCCGGGACCCGCGTGAGGTATCCTCGAATCATAGTCACACGCATCGCTCGAGTATTACCCGCATCGGAGGCGACAACCTCGGGATCAAGTCAAGGTGAGTGGTACAATACCAACATAACGGTGATCGTTAAACAACTTAAGCGCAATCGAGAAACCCTTTACACAATCATCACAAGATACTAACACACGTAGCATCCTAGCATGATTACTTATCAAATCAACAAGAAAGTATTACAAGACTATCACAAACCAACACAATCAAGTTATTCACACAAGGTACTTTCTACTATATGATTAACAAGATCGGGTTTTTATCCCCAAAGTACTTCATACATTAACTCTTTTAAAAGATCCGTTTCTTTCACAAAAGTCACACAATACCCGTAGTATAAAAATAGAGTGACTATCTTTTTAAGTAAACCCAAACACTTCCTTTTATAAAATCAAGTAACCACATTATTTTCCAAACGTTCAAGTTTGCCTAATTTCAAATGCTCAAGTTTCTCATTTTCGAAAGGTTTCGTAGTTCATAGTTTTAATCACTTAATGATGTAATTCTCCTTTAAAACAATTTGAGAAACATATACCTTATATGTGAGTAGGTTATTCTTGTTTATAACAATCTTATAACAGCATCCATGATCTAGGAAATGTAATATCATTTTGTCTCATCTTAGCTTCTATGCAGATGGAGGTTTCTACTGGTTTTAATAATACTTGATTAGTCAATACATTTCCCTTTATTAGCGCTGCTGTGGTCTGTTCGATACTTATTTTTATTTCTGAAATCAGTAAAACATTATTCCTTTTAAAAACCAAGTACTCATTACTCACGAATGAGGTTTCACACTTTTTAACAAAATTCAATTAAGTCAAGTCTCTTATCTTTTAAGCTCAAGTCTCTTAACTTCTTAAATCAATAAATCATTCTTTTTATCTCTCTTAAGCCGTTATACCTAACTTCCCATAAAGCTAGTATAACTCTTAAGCTTTTAAAACCAAGTATTACTCTTCTGTTAAAAATGATTCAGTATTCTTTTGAAATACTTCAAGATTATTCAGGCTTAAGTCAAAAGACATTGCCGTAATTATTATTCAGTTAACACACGTACGTCTACCGTACTATATATATTTTAAAATATCATGCTCAAGAGTATAGGAAGAATCACATACCTCGCGACGATTATCGACTATTAGCAAAACGCTCCACGGCTATAACCCGGCTAGCATTTTCCACCTTTCAAGTAGAACATGCTACTTGCAGAACTTTCAACCTATAAAGGTTATACAAGTCTATCAACGTCTAGACTACTCGGTAGAATAAATCTAGATACAAGTTTCTACAGAAAATCAAAGACTTCCTACCCACAAACTTCACTACCATCAGAATACACTCCTTTGTAAGTACAGTTCACTACCCTTCTTATATACCTTCCTTGTATACAACTTATACTTATTCTTATACTTCAATAGCATGTAAACTCAATTACAATAGGGAGACAAGATATTTACCTCGATAAGCCCATAATTATCCAAGTTTAAATATCGATCCTGAGCAACGTTTAGCTCCTACTCTGGGCGCTCCAACCCGCTCCAAACAACCCTTAGAATTTCTACGCAACTTCTACTTAACACTTCAACCGACTATGAAGGTTTTCCTTAGGGTTTCGTTTTGAGACTAAAAGGACAAAAGGTAGTATTTTCGGGCTCTACGTATAGAGGTAACTTTGGAATACTACAAGGTATAAGGCTAAGGTATTTTGGTATAGTAACAATACTTTGGAGAGTATTTTCTACCAAGAGGGGGGGTGTATTTTAGGAGAACAACTCAAGGTAGGGGGGTGTACCCCTCGGCCAAGGCTACTAGGAAGGGGGGGTGTGTCTCGGCCACACCACAAGGAGGGGGGGATATCTCTCGGCCAAGGGGGCCTCACGAAATGGGGGAGGGGCTTTCAAGACTTGAAGACTTGTGGAATGGATGAAGAAGTCTTCAAAGGGGGGGGGGGGTATTTATAGGGAAACCAATGGCCATGATCTTGCCAAGTGGGGGGCAAGTGGAGGGCCAAGATTTGCCCAAGTGCCCCCTAGTCCCTACTCCACAATTCCCTCACAAATCCTACCAACTATTGACCCCCAAATCGTGCAAGGGACGCCCATATTGCCGTCTATTTTGAGGGTGACAAGTGTCACCCTCCCGTTGGTCCAAAACATTTCGTCTCTCGGAAAAATCCGCAAAAAATATAAATGACATTGCCGGAATTTTCCCTTCGCAAGTTTTGTAAAACGTTTCGTCGAAAAACGATTCTAATCGGGGGTTGTGAACAAAATTTCGGTCCTATGCCTAACTTAAGGCTCAAACTTTCGTACGTACGTCCTTACGTACATACTCTGGAAATACGGGGTATAACATTCTCCCCTCCTTAGAAACATTTGTCCCGAATGTTCCTTCCAAGTCTCGAAACACACATGCGCCAGTATAGTCTTCACTGCTATACTTTCGAAAACAATTATGCCACACCTGGCCACAATACAACACGCGCAAATACTTACATCCAAGTCCACGAGGAATCACCTCCATCATCTACAAAAACTCCCACCCAAGGGCTAAAAGATACTCCCTTCGCACCTTATCTTTACAAACGAAATGATTACTTCTATTCTCTTACTCGTCGTACCCTTCTCGTACACTCGAACTCTTCCTCATAACTTACCCCCTTTTCGCTACTGCTTCAGTTTCCAAAATCTCGGGGTTACTATCTCCAACTTGGTCATCATTAACTGGGAACACTCTGGATGGATCTCCGATACTTTCCCGAACATAACAACACGAAAGACTGGACGCACTGCCTCCCACGTTGGACGGCAATGCCAACTATAGGAAACCTGGCCTATCCTCCAAAGGATCTGAAAACGCTCCAAGTACCTCAGGCTAAGTTTCCTCTGTTTTCCAAAACTCGTCACACCCTAACCACATTCTGCTGAAATAGGTATGAACCAACAATCTGAACCTTGCCAACCTTGAACCAATCGACCGAAAACTTACACTTCCGCCCCTACAAGGCTTCATAAGGCGACATCCGAACACTAAAATGGTAGCTATAAAACACTCCCTAAACAGGAGACAACAATCCTCACAGCTACCCCCGAAATCCAAACACCGCCCGAGGGTGAATGCACACGAGACTCACTTTGAGTTCCTAACCCCGCCGCCATAAGGGAAAAGTAGGCACCTCGTGCGCCTTTACAACCTTCCCGATATAAACATCTCGCATAACTTACTACCGAGTACGGTTTGACTAAAAGATAAGGCGGCCGACCCCATCGCCCGACCATCGGTCGAACGCATCCACGAACTCGTCTGTTTGGTTAACTAAAATTGGGCCTAACACCCTCGTGACCCTACCACTTGGCGGGACCACCCCGAACCGACCCCACAACAAAACAGGCCGCGAGTTGACCCTCCATTGGTCCCCAACCCGACCCGCTATCACGCAAAACTCTTGTTCCCCGATCCGGAACAATCTCATAATCAAGTCACGAAAACCTAGTGGTCTTCTTAGATCAACTACCCTCATTCATTTCACACTACTCAGGGACTTATCACACAAATATATCTCACGTGCACTATGCACTCCGATAAGGGTCAAACATAAACTAAATCTTTTACTAGAGATGGCCTTGCCTCTAAGGTCTCCACGTATAAAACTCTAAGGCTCACACTTTCCCTTATCCCCAATCTTACCCTTTTAACTAACCATGATTTCTAATCACAATTATCACACATACAATCTCTAGAGGGTTAAGGATATACCTGTGCTCATCGCTTTCACTCCCATTAGTCGTTCTAATCAAACCTGCCCCGTAGGGCGCATAGCTAGGGAAGATGATGAACTGGTCACTGATCATGAAGGCTGAGTCCTACTACTTACATCCCTCCTACTAGGACATCCTTTCGACACATGGCCCTGACGGCCGCAGGTAAAACAAGTACCAACTAAAAGACGACATTCCGGATGGCGCGCCGCGTGTGAACACTGGGAAAAGCGAATCGGTGGCCGGAACCTACGCAGAATGTGAACCGAAAGCTCGAGCTCGACCAACTCCGCTTATCCCAACGTCCCGAACTCGCGAGGACCACTGCGACCGGTGGATGTGCATATCTAATCTGGCTTGAGGTGGTTCGCCTCGAGTTACCAAAGGACCTTCTTGCTCGCCCTCTTCGCCGCCCGTTAACCCGCCGATCTCCACGTTTCTCGCCGTGCATAAGCCCGCATACGTGCCATGCTCAAGCCTAATCGAAGAATTACTCTGCACGACCCTCTCTTAGATATTCATCAAGACTCGCGACATCGGTATACTCTCGTAGCCAAATCCATAGCTAGTAACGGTCGCTTTGCAATCTATATTTTCCGTTCGATGCCGCGAATCAAGGTTCATATATCATGGTCGCAGTAGGCACTGCTGCCGCTGTGCTAAACTCTGTTGGGGCTGGTGACGTAGCAGAACTCCCCGAATGAAACACCACCCCAGGTGATGATTGGGCCTGTGCCCTAGTAACCCTCTGTGCTCTACTCGCAGCTCCCTCGGCTGCCTTGCCCTCTTGGGCCCGGGTTGCCTTACGCGGAGGCATAAAGGTAAGGGAAAGAAATACGTTAGAGGGGCCCAACTTTTAACACAACTCTAAGGCACGATCTCAGAGTGAGAAGAATGGAAACCAATCCTAAATATCCTATAGCCTCCTGATTATTGGTGTGGTGCACAACATACCGATAATCAAAACTTCTTGGATACTTGGTCAGACACTTTCCGAGGATTAACTGCTCTGATACCACTTTTGTCATGACCCGAACCCGGGCCCGTGACTGGTGCCTTACCCCGGGCACCCAAGTAGACATACATCAGAGTAATCAGCGGAACATAAAACAAGACATGGAATAACAAGAAGTGTAAAACAGTAATCTGAGAAAACTTGCCCTACGGCATATATATAAATAAACTTAAAACCGAGCTTACATCCCATTACAACTCGCCACAACGGTACTCTGGACCTAAGAATGATATGACAACAATGGCGGGACGGGGCCCGCCATACCCCGAATGTAAATACCTACAACGACAGGACTATACCACCGATAAGCCTCGGAGAAACGGAGCTTCCCAAAACGCTGACTGCGATCCTAAGGCGAGGATCAACATCGGTGTACCTACTGCGCAGATGAACGCAGCCCCGGGCGAGGTCGACAACAGTACCAAGTATGTGAATCGAAAAATCAGTAAATGAAATCATAGTAGTCTATATAAAGCAGAGACATGTATGATAACCAAACTACGCTTGATAAATAAGCGATCATGTCAAGTCGAGGACTCACGCCTCAAAGTCATCACTCAAATATCACTATGGGTCTCACGCCCATAACATCAATCATGCCCGTGGAATACCTTCCTCACCGGCGATCTATGATATCAAAGCACTAAGGAATACATATGAACACCGTGTCCCACGTGTCATAATAAAACCGCACGGTAAGTCTGAAGGCATAGCCGACTACTAACACCAGCGGTACTAACAAGGTCATAAAGCGTATCATGAGATCTGTCTAGACCGCCACATGATCGGCCGCCACACGCCGCGGTATCAAATGTCGCGCGTCTAGCCACGAACTTCCCGCAGCTCCGATAGGCCAACCTCATAGGCCCGCATGAGGTATTCCTCGCATCGAGGTAGCTACTCCCGCATCCGCACGACTCGCGATCCGCGTGGCCACATAGACCGCATGACAATAAAGGTCGCACTAACTCGAACTCTCGTAGCTCGCATAGGTCCTCGGGACCCGCATGAGGTATCCTCGAATCATAGTCACACAGATCGCTCGAGTATTACCCCGCATCGGAGGCGCAACCTCGGGATCAAGTCAAGGTGAGTGGTACAATACCAACATAACGGTGATCGTTAAACAACTTAAGCGCAATCGAGGAAACCCTTTACACAATCATCACAAGATACTAACACATGTAGCATCCTAGCATGATTACTTATCAAATCAACAAGAAAGTATTACAAGACTATCACAAACCAACACAATCAAGTTATTCACACAAGGTACTTTCTACTATATGATTAACAAGACCGGGTTTTTATCCCCAAAGTACTTCATACATTAACTCTTTTAAAAGATCCGTTTCTTTCACAAAAGTCACACAATACCGTAGTATAAAAATAGAGTGACTATCTTTTTAAGTAAACCCAAACACTTCCTTTTATAAAATCAAGTAACCACATTATTTTCCAAACGTTCAAGTTTGCCTAATTTCAAATGCTCAAGTTTCTCATTTTCGAAAGGTTTCGTAGTTCATAGTTTTAATCACTTAATGATGTAATTCTCCTTTAAAACAATTTGAGAAACATATACCTTATATGTGAGTAGGTTATTCTTGTTTATAACAATCTTATAACAGCATCCATGATCTAGGAAATGTAATATCATTTTGTCTCATCTTAGCTTCTACGGATGGAGGTTTCTAATGGTTTTAATAATACTTGATTAGTCAATACATTTCCCTTTATTTGCGCTCGTGGTCCTGCTCGATACTTATTTTTATTTCAAATCAAGAAACATTATTCCTTTTAAAACCAAGTACTCATTACTCACGAATGAGGTTTCAAACTTTTTAAAAAAATTCAATTATGTCAAGTCTCTTATCTTTTAAGCTCAAGTCTCTTAACTTCTTAAATCAATAAATCATTCTTTTTATCTCTCTGCCGTTATACCTAACTTCCCATAAAGCTAGTATAACTCTTAAGCTTTTAAAACCAAGTATTACTCTTACATTAAAAATGATTCAAGATTCTTTTGAAATACTTCAAGATTATTCAGCTTAAGTCAAAAGACACATCGTAATTATTATTCGATTAACACACGACGTCTACCGTACTATATATATTTTAAAATATCATGCTCAAGAGTATAGGAAGAATCACATACCTCGCGACGATTATCGACTATTAGCAAAACGCCCACGCTTATAACCCGCTAGCATTTTCCACCTTCAAGTAGAACATGCTACTTGCGTAACTTTCAACCTATAAAGGTTATACAAGTCTATCAACGCCTAGACTACCGGTAGAATAAATCTAGATACAAGTTTCTATTTAAAAATTGGGCAAAGACTTCCTACCCACAAACTTCACTACCATCAGAATACAAATCCTTTGTAAGTACATTGCCACGACCGAACCGGGCCATGATCGTGCCTTACCCCGGGCACCCTAGTGATACAACATCAGAGAAAATCAGCGGAACATAAAGCATAAATATGAAACAAGAGACATGATAAATAAAAGCAAATAGTCCAACCAAAACGGCTGCCTCCCAACATATATATATAAACATTTGAACAGCCATAATCCTTACACCCGCCCACAATAAAGGCTGCACTTAAGATTTATACAACAACTATGACGACAGGCCCCGCCATACCCGAACGCATAAGAACTTACAGACTGGGTAACATACCAAAGATAAGCCTCCGACTTAAACGGAGCTTCCCAAAACGCTGAAATGAGATCCTAAACGCGGATCGACAAATGACGATTTCTACCATGCAGATTGAACGCACTTCAAGGAGGTCGATAACAGTACCAAGTATGTGAAATCAGAAATATCAGAAATGAAATCATAATAGTCTATAAAAGCAGGAGACAAGTATGCTAACCAAACTACGATACACACATAATGCTTATATCAATTCGTGGTCTCACGCCACAACATCAATCTCGCCATGAGTACCTTTCTCATCGGCGATCATGATATGATAACAACAAGACAAAGAATCCAAATGGGAGCATACCCGCAGCGCCACGATCGTGTCAGTATGTCCAAAGGGAACAAATAAGACAACATTCCAAATGGAAGCATACCCGTCCGCTACGCATCGTGTCAGTAGGTCCAAAGGGAAACAATAAGACAGCATTCCAAATGGAAGCATACCCGTGCGCTACACATCGTGTCAGTATGTCCAAAGGGAACAATAAGACAACAAGGCGGTAATCAAAGTGGAAGCATACCCGTGCGCTACGATCGTGTCGTGATGTCCAAAGCGATTAGCAAAAGTAACACTATCAACAGAACGCATCTGCGGAATTTCTCCGCATCACGCAAGACGCCCAAATAAGTTCTCAACAAGTCAACCGACCCTCCATCGAGACGCCAGTAGTATAGAAACACAATTCTTGCACAACAAAGGCTATCACAACAAGCATAGGCAAGTTTCACAACAACAAGCATAGGCAAGTTTCACAACAACAAGCATAGGCAAGTTTATACACAACTCGAAGTACTTTCATTTTATGCCCAAGTCCGGGTTTTAACCCTAAAGTACTACGTACGTTAAATTCCTTTTATAAAAGTCACCCGATACCCGTAGTATAAAAATAGAGTGACTTATATCTTTTAAGTAAACCAAAACAACTTCCATACTTTCCTTTTTAAAACCAAATTAAGGCAACACCATGCCTTCTTTTTGACCAAAACACTTCTCTTTTTAAAGTTAAGTTACCACATTAAAACCAATGATAAAACCTTTATTTTGTTTTCATAAGGTCGTTATAACCAACTTCCCATAAAGCTGTTATAACACCTTATGTTTTAAACCATTTTAAGACAACACAATGCCTTTCTTTTCCTAAAGTTCCAGCTTTGCCTAATTTCAATTACACAAGTCTCTTTTTGAAAAGTTTCATAGTTGAATGTCTTAATCTCTTTAAAACAATTGAGTAACATATGCCATAAAGTAGAGTTATTCTTGTTCATAATCAATCTTATTAAGCACCATGATCTAGAAAATGTAATATCATTTTGTCTCATCTTAGCTTCTATGCAGATGGAGGTTTCACCGGTTTTAATAATACTTAATTATTCAATACATTTTCCTTTATTAACGCTGCATGGTTTGTCGATACACATTCGATTCAAATCAAGAAACATTATTCCTTTCAAAACCAAGTACTCATTACTCACGAATGAGGTTTCACACAAACATCCATATTAAGTCAAGTCTCTTATCTTTTAAGAATAAGTCTCTTAACTTCTAAACCATTAAACCATTCTTTTTATCTCTCTTAAGACGTTACACCTGACTTCTCATAAAGTCGTATAACTCTTATGTTTTCAAGCCAAGTATACACTTCTTTCAAAAGGTTTCTTAATCTTTTAGAATACTTCAAGGTTCTTTATTATCACACATCAAGTGGTTATAAGTCAACCGCTTATCTTTTAAAAAACCACAAAGCATTTCTCTCTCATTTACATAGAGTCGTTATAACCAACTTCCCATAAAGCCGTTATAACACTTTATGTTTAAAAACAATCAAATACATTTAACACACGTACGCTCACCGTACTACATAGTTATACACATATCATGCTAGAACAGATAGGAAGAGGTTCACATACCTCGCGACGATTATCGACTAATAGCAAAACGCCCAAGTACCTCAAACCGTCGAATACACTTTAAGCCAAGCAGATCACTCCACACGAGTACTACAACCTATAGAGTCCACAAGGCGCCTATTAATATCTTTAGATCCCGACGAGAATATTCTACGTAAAATTCGCAAAGACTCCCCGCAACAACGTAATTCTCCTCTCTATCGAGGCCGCTACCAAGCCAACCAGTGGGGTTTACACGCTTAACCTGACGTGTACAATTCTACTTCACAAGAATGCTATACAAGTCCATCTGAATACACCCTAAGTAATTACGATCGATTCTCTTCTTAAAGTTCAGGCTTAAGTCGCAAGACATTGCCGTAAGTATTATTCAGGCTTAAGTCAAAAGACATTGCCGTAAGTATTATTCAATTCTATATATAGTATACTTCAACTATATATTCCAACAACATGTAATTTCTAATTACAATAGAAGGTCAAGAGTGTTTACCTCGATAAGCCCAAAATTATCCAAGTTATAAGTCGATCCTGAGCAAGGTTTAGCTCCTAATTGCACGCTCCGAGTGCTCCAATAAACCCTTAGAAGTTATACTCAACTTCTACTAAACACTTCAACTACTTATGAAGAGTTTTCCAAAGGGTTTCGTTTAGTGGCTAAAGGAAGTATAATAGTATTTGGGCTTTTGTATAAGTGTAACCTTGGGAATACTACAAGGTATTTGGGCCAAGGTATTTGGGCATTATAACAATACTTGGAGAGTATTTCTATACCACAAAAATGGGGGTATTTATACGAGACAACTAGGCTAGTGGGTACCCTACGCTAGAACACTACAAAGGGAGGGAAGCTGCCATGGGCCTTTCTCAGGGGAGGGTTTGGACGATTTTAACTCACAAAGGAAGAGATTCCAAGACTTGGAAAATGATTTTTGGATGAAGAAAGGTCATCAACTAAGGGGTATTTATAGGTCAAGGAATGTCCAACCAATGGCCAAGATTCTTCCAAGTGTTAGGCAAGTGTAGGGCTAGGATTAAGCCATGTGCACCTTATCCATCTACCACACCAACTTGCACAAAATATCCTACCAACTAAAGTGCCCTTATTTCGTCCCATTGCCGTCCCTAAGCTTTCCAATGAGGGTGACACATGTCACCCTCCCGTTGGTCCAAAATGTTATGTCTCTAAAAAATCCGCAAAAATTATAAATGACATAGCCGGAATTTTCCTTCGCAAGTTTAGTAAAACGCTTTAAAAAACGATTCTTTCTGCACTTGTGCCCAAATTTCGAATCTTGCCAAAACCTTAAGGCTCAAATTTAAATACGACGCCTACGCTACTCCGAAATACGGGTATAACATTCTCCTCCTTAGAAACATTCGTCCCGAATGTTCTTTCTCAAATGTATAACGAAGAAGTTCCTTCTAACAAGTTGTCAACGCCACACCTGGCCACGTAATAACACACGTTCTCTTCCCTCCTTACTCGTCGTGCTCTTCTCGAACACTTGAACTCTTCTAGTATATGTACCACACTTCAGTAATCGTTTCAGTTCCCAACACTTTGGAGTCACAACCTCCAAACTTGGTCATCTTACTAGCTTCACTTTCGTCTAAGGCCATTCCCGACCTTCACGAACCGATTCTGGTCGAACATATCCACAACTCATACGATGGTCATCTAAACTTGGGCCTAGCACCCTCGTGACCCTACCACCGCGGACCACCCAGAGCTGACCCAACCCCAAAACAGGCCGCGGGTTGGCCCGCAGCATGGCCCCAACCCGACCCACTTAACGCATCAAGCTCTTGTTTCCCGATCCGGAACAATCTTACCTCTACAGGTCATGAAAGCTACCACTTCCATTTCACACTACCCAGGGACTTATCACACAATACATTCTAGGCATAAAATGCACTCCGACAAGGATCACTTGCAAAAACTTGTACTCAAGACGACCTTACATCTAAGGTCTCAACTGTAATATTCTAAGGTTCATCATTTTCTCACCCTGTGCTTACTCCCTTTTTCACAAACTGGTTTCTAAATCACATTTTTTCACAAAGCTATCCGAACATAACACTTAACATATTATCATAACATCAATACATACAAGTCTCTAGAGGTTAAGGATATACACAAAATAGGCGATTCGAGGACCGCTAAAATCGAACTTCCACCGCGACCTCTACCGTGGCTCCGCCGTGTATGAACATCCCGCTCTATGGAAGGTGAAGAACCCGCAATCGATCTCGTAGTATGTGCTATCCTACCAGCGCTACCCGGTCGGACAATTTCTCCCAAAATGGCCTCACTGCCGCATGTAAAACAAATTCTGACTAGCACGACACTCCATCGCGGAGTCTACCACGCCGTCACAACGAGGTAGGGTGGCTTCACCGTTAACACCCTGCTTCTCCCGGAAATCAACCTCGAGCCACGACCGCCTCAAAACTCGACGCTCAAGATTGTAGAGGACCACTCAGATCGGGCGAGGCGCATAACTAGTCTCGCTCAAAATCACCAAAGCGACCTCGCAGCTTCGCCCTCTTCGCGACTTTGGTCATTCCGCCGATTTCTCCGCCTCACCTCCAAGTGCATAAGCTCGCATGCGGGCAATGTCCATGCCTACCAAGAGCTACACGAACAAATCTCGCTAGGTAATCATCGAGCCTCAGAATATATCGGTGGACTCGATCCTCCATACTAGCTACTAATGCGGACGCGTCGCCAATGAGTCGAACTCCACAATGTAATCCCTCACCGTACGCCCGTTCTGCCGCAACACCCAAAATCTTACTGCCCGAGCCCCCCTCAGTTGTGGCGGCAAGAAGTGTGCAAGAACTGCCTTTGAGAACTCGCCCGTAAAGCGGAAGGCGCATTCTCTCCCAGGGAAAGCTCCCACGAATCAAACCAATCGACTGCGGTATAACGCAGCCTATTCGAACACATGACCTCTGACTCGGTATACGAGGCCTTTATCACTCTCATGATCCGTCAGAATCGCCGGATGAACTCCTCGCGATCATCCTCGTGCCTCGACCCATAAAACTCGCGGTTACACTCGTAAAAATCCGTAGTCTCAAATCGCTCGCCGGGTTGAACTACGGTGCTCGATCGGAATCGCCGCTGGCCCGGCTTATCTCAAGTTCCGCCACAACCTCGCCATTAATCGCCATCTCCTTGTAACCCATCTCTCCGCCTCACTGTAGGATCGAGGCTCAGTATCGTGGTCTCTGTAGAGATCGCCGCCGCTCTACTCAGATCTCTCTCACGCTTTGCCCTTCGCCGGGTTGCCTTGCGCGAGGCATAATCGTAAAAATGAGATACGTCGAGGGTCCAACTTACAACACTTTCTAAGGCACGATCTCAGAATGAGAAGAATGGAAACTAATCCTAAATGTCCTATAGCCTCCTGATTATAGATGTGGTGCACAACACACCGATAATCAAGACTCTACTAGACACGGTCTGTAGAAACTTTCCGAGGATTAACTGCTCTGATACCACTTTGTCACGACCCGAACCGGGGCCCGTGACTGGTGCCTTACCCCGGGCACCCTAGTGATACAACATCAGAGAAAATCAGCGGAACATAAAGCATAAATATGAAACAAGAGACATGATAAATAAAAGCAAATAGGCCAACCAAAACGGCTGCCTCCCAACATATATATATAAACATTTGAACAGTTACAATCCTTACACCCTGCCCACAACAGTGCTACAGACCTCTAAGATTTATACAACAACTATGACGGGACAGGGCCCCGCCATACCCTTGAACGTACAAGAACTTACAGACTCAGGGTAACATACCAAAGATAAGCCTCCGACGCATCGGAGCTTCCCAGAACGCTGAAATGAGATCCTAAACGCGGATCGACAATGATGTACTTCTACCGCATGCAGATGAACGCAGCCGGGCGAGGTCGATAACAGTACCAAGTATGTGAAATCAGAAATATCAGAAATGAAATCATAATAGTCTATAAAAGCAGGAGACAAGTATGCTAACCAAACTACAGTACACACACATAACAATTATATCAATTCAGGGTCTCACGCCCACAACATTAATCCTTCCCGTGGAGTACCTTCCTCACTGCCGGCATCATGATATGATAACAACAAGACAAAGAATCCAAATAGGAGCATACCCGTGCGCTACGCATCGTGTCAGTATGTCCAAAGGGAACAAATAAGACAACATTCCAAATGGAAGCATACCCGTGCGCTACGCATCGTGTCAGTAGGTCCAAAGGGAAATAATAAGACATCATTCCAAATGGAAGCATACGCGGCGCTACGATCGTCGTGATGTCCAAAGGGAACAATAAGACAACAAGCGGTAATCAAAGTGGAAGCATACCCGCGCGCCACGATCGTGTCAAGATGTCCAAAGCGATTAGCAAAAGTAACACTATCAGCGAGAACGCATCTGTGGAATTTCTCCGCATCGCCAAGACGCCCAAATAAGTTCTCAACAAGTCAACCGACCTCCATCGAGACGCGGTAGTATAGAAACACAATTCTTGCACAACAAAGGCTATCACAACAAGCATAGGCAAGTTTCACAACAACAAGCATAGGCAAGTTTCACAACAACAAGCATAGGCAAGTTTCACAACAACAAGCATAGGCAAGTTTCACAACAACAAGCATAGGCAAGTTTCACAACAACAAGCATAGGCAAGTTTATACACAACTCGAAGTACTTTCATTTTATGCCCAAGTCCGGGTTTTAACCATAAAGTACTACGTACGTTAAATTCCTTTTATAAAAGTCACCCGATACCCGTAGTATAAAAATAGAGTGACTTATATCTTTTAAGTAAACCAAAACAACTTCCATACTTTCCTTTTTAAAACCAAATTAAGGCAACACCATGCCTTCTTTTTGACCAAAACACTTCTCTTTTTAAAGTTAAGTTACCACATTAAAACCAATGATAAAACCTTTATTTTGTTTTCATAAGGTCGTTATAACCAACTTCCCATAAAGCTGTTATAACACCTTATGTTTTAAACCATTTTAAGACAACACAATGCCTTTCTTTTCCCTAAAGTTCCAGCTTTGCCTAATTTCAATTACACAAGTCTCTTTTTGAAAAGTTTCATAGTTCAATGTCTTAATCTCCTTTAAAACAATTGAGTAACATATGCCATAAAGTAGAGTTATTCTTGTTCATAATCAATCTTATTAAGCACCATGATCTAGAAAATGTAATATCATTTTGTCTCATCTTAGCTTCTATGCAGATGGAGGTTTCTACTGGTTTTAATAATACTTAATTATTCAATACATTTTCCTTTATTAACGCCGCAGTTGGTTTGTCGATACACATTCGATTTCAAATCAAGAAACATTATTCCTTTCAAAACCAAGTACTCATTACTCACGAATGAGGTTTCACACAAACATCCATATTAAGTCAAGTCTCTTATCTTTTAAGAATAAGTCTCTTAACTTCTAAACCATTAAACCATTCTTTTATCTCTCTTAAGACGTTACACCTAACTTCTCATAAAGGTATAACTCTTATGTTTTCAAGCCAAGTATACACTTCTTTCAAAAAGGTTTCTTAATCTTTTAGAATACTTCAAGGTTCTTTATTATCACACATCAAGTCGGTTATAAGTCAAATCGCTTATCTTTAAAAAACCACAAAGCATTTCTCTCTCATTTACATAGAAATGTTATAACCAACTTCCCATAAAGCCGTTATAACACTTTATGTTTAAAAACAATCAAATATATTTAACACATGACGTCTCACCGTACTACATAGTTATACACATATCATGCTAGAACAGATAGGAAGAGGTTCACATACCTCGCGACGATTATCGACTAATAGCAAAACGCCCAAGTACCTCAAACCGTCGAATACACTTTAAGCCGCAGATCACTCCACACGTAGTACTACAACCTATAGAGTCCACAAGGCGCCTATTAATATCTTTAGATCCCGACGTAGAATATTCTACGTAAAATTCGGCAAAGACTCCCCGCAACCGCGTAATTCTCCTCCTCTATCGAGGCCGGCTACCAAGCCAACCAGGGGGGGTTTTACACGTTTAACCGGACGTGTACAATTCTACTTCACAGTAATGCTATACAAGTCTACTGTAATACAGTCCTAAGTAATTACAGTTCAGTTCTCTTCTTAAAGTTCAGGCTTAAGTCGCAAGACATTGCCGTAAGTATTATTCAGGCTTAAGTCAAAAGACATTGCCGTAAGTATTATTCAATTCTATATATAGTATACTTCAACTATATATTCCAACAACATGTAATTTCTAATTACAATAGAAGGTCAAGAGTGTTTACCTCGATAAGCCCAAAATTATCCAAGTTATAAGTCGATCCTGAGCAAGGTTTAGCTCCTAATTGCACGCTCCGAGTGCTCCAATAAACCCTTAGAAGTTATACTCAACTTCTACTAAACACTTCAACTACTTATGAAGAGTTTTCCAAACGGTTTCGTTTAGTGGCTAAAGGAAGTATAATAGTATTTGGGCTTTTGTATAAGTGTAACCTTGGGAATACTACAAGGTATTTGGGCCAAGGTATTTAGGCATTATAACAATACTTGGAGAGTATTTCTATACCACAAAAAGGGGGTATTTATACGAGACAACTAGGCTAGTGGGGGGGTACCCCACGGCTAGAACACTACAAAGGGGAGGGGGAAGCTTTCGGCCAAGGGCCTTTCTCAAAGGGGGAGGGTTTGGACGATTTTAACTCACAAAGGGGAAGAGATTTCAAGACTTGGAAAATGATTTTTGGATGAAGAAAGTTCATCAACTAAGGGGTATTTATAGGTCAAGGAATGGCCAACCAATGGCCAAGATTCTTCCAAGTGTTAGGCAAGTGTAGGGCTAGGATTAAGCCATGTGCACCTTATCCATCTACCACACCAACTTGCACAAAATATCCTACCAACTAAAGTGCCCTTATTTCGTCCCATTGCCGTCCCTAAGCTTCCAATGTGAGGGTGACACATGTCACCCTCCCGTTGGTCCAAAATGTTACGTCTCTCGGAAAAATCCGCAAAAATTATAAATGACATAGCCAGAATTTTCCCTTCGCAAGTTTAGTAAAACGTTTCGTCGAAAAACGATTCTTTTCGGCACTTGTGCCCAAATTTCGAATCTTGCCAAAACCTTAAGGCTCAAATTTAAATACGTACGCCCTACGTACATACTCTGGAAATACGGGGTATAACAAGTTCACTACCCTTCTTATATACCTTCCTTGTATACAACTTATACTTATTCTTATACTTCAATAGCATGTAAACTCAATTACAATAGGGAGACAAGATATTTACCTCGATAAGCCCATAATTATCCAAGTTTAAATGTCGATCCTGAGCAACGTTTAGCTCCTACTCTGGGCGCTCCAACCCGCTCCAAACAACCCTTAGAAGTTCTACGCAACTTCTACTTAACACTTCAACCGACTATGAAGGTTTTCCTTAGGGTTTCGTTTTGAGACTAAAAGGACAAAAGGTAGTATTTTCGGGCTCTACGTATAGAGGTAACTTTGGAATACTACAAGGTATAAGGCTAAGGTATTTTGGTATAGTAACAATACTTTGGAGAGTATTTTCTACCAAGAGGGGGGGTGTATTTTAGGAGAACAACTCAAGGTAGGGCGCAAATTTCGCCAAGGCCACTAGGAAGGGGGGGGGTGTCTCGGCCACACCACAAGGAGGGGGGGATATCTCTCGGCCAAGGGGGCCTCACGAAATGGGGGAGGGGCTTTCAAGACTTGAAGACTTGTGGAATGGATGAAGAAGTCTTCAAAGGGGGGGGGGGGGGGGTATTTATAGGGAAACCAATGGCCATGATCTAGCCAAGTGGGGGGAAAGTGGAGGGCCAATATTTGCCCAAGTGCCCCCTAGTCCCTACTCCACAATTCCCTCACAAATCCTACCAACTATTGACCCCCAAATCGTGCAAGGGACGCCCATATTGCCGTCCACTTTGAGGGTGACAAGTGTCACCCTCCCGTTGGTCCAAAACATTTTGTCTCTCGGAAAAATCCGCAAAAAATATAAATGACATAGCCGGAATTTTCCCTTCGCAAGTTTTGTAAAACGTTTCGTCGAAAAACGATTCTAATCGGGGGTTGTGAACAAAATTTCGGTCCATTGCCTAACTTAAGGCTCAAACTTTCGTACATACGTCCTTACGTACATACTCTGGAAATACGGGGTATAACAGGTTTATTTCCTACCTCAAGGCTAGGAAGATGGTGCAGAAGGGGTATATCTACCATCTCATTCGGGTGTTTGATACTGAGGCTGCGGTACCAGATTTTCGGGCCGATTCGAGTCGAGTTCCCGGATGTGTTTCGGATGACCTCCGGTATCCTCCCGAGAGGAGATAGAGTTTTGTATCGATGTCTTGCGGACACTGCCTATTTCCATTCCGCCATACGTAACGGCACCGCCGAGTTGAGAGAGTTGAAGGACCACCGAGAGATTTTCTGGAGAAGGGCTTCATCAGGCCTAGTGTTTCTCCCTGGGGAGCGCCGGTATTGTTCGTGAAGAAGAAGGACGGGACGCTGCGCATGTGTGTTGATTACAGGCAGCTGAACAAGGTGACCATTAAGAACAGATACCCCCTTCCCAAGATTGATGATTTGTTCGACCAGCTGCAGGGTGCGAGATGTTTCTCCAAGATTGATCTGCGATCGGGCTATCATCAGGTGCGAGTTAGAGAGGCGGATGTCCCTAGGACTGCATTCCGGACCCGGTACGGGCACTATGAGTTCATGGTTATGTATTTCGGTTTGACCAATGCTCCGGCGGTATTTATGGATTTGATGAACCAAGTGTTCAAGCCATTTTTGGATACGTTTGTGATAGTATTCATCGATGACATCTTGGTTTATTCTCGCTCAGAGCAGGAGCATGCGGAGCATTTGGCGATCGTGGCCGAGAGTTCTCCAGACCAGCGATTAGACGCCAAGTTTTCCAAATGTGAGTTTTGGTTGGCTTGGTGGCTTTTCTTGGGCACATCAGGGCCGATGGTATTCGGTGGATACGCCAAGATCGAGCGATGAGTTGGCCTAGACCTACTACTCCGACAGAGGTGCGCAGCTTTCTGGGCCTTGCAGGTTACTATCGGAGGTTCGTGGAGAAGTTTGCGTCTATTTCGGCACCTTTGACCAAGTTGACTCAGAAGGGAGCTAGGTTTCAGTGGACTGATGCTTGTGAGCAGGGTTTTCAGTTACTGAAGGAGAGGCTGATGACCGCCCCAGTTCTTACTCTTCCAGAGGGTCTAGACGGCTATATGGTGTATTGTGATGCGTCAGGCATCGGGCTTGGATGTGTTGATGCAGCAGGACAAGGTTATAGCGTACGCATCCCGGCAGCTTAAGAAGCATGAGAGGAACTACCCCACCCATGATTTGGAGTTGGCAGCGGTGATTCACGCCTTGAAGATCTGGAGGCACTATTTGTATGGAGTTCATGTGGATATTTACACAGACCACAAGAGCCTCCAAAGATATCTTCATCCGCAGGAGCTGAACTTACGACAGAGACGGTGGTTAGAGTTACTCAAGGATTATGATGTCGATATCCTGTACCACCCAGGGAAGGCCAATGTTGTGGCAGATGCCCTTAGTCGTAGGTCGATGGGGAGTCTATCAGATGTACAGCCAGAGAGGAGGGGCATGGTCCGCGAGTTACATCAGTTAGTGAGCCTTGGAGTCCGATTGATTGGTTCTGATAGCAGTGGAGTTCGAGTTCGAGAGGTTGCCGAGTCTTCCATCGTCGAGGAGGTGAAGAGGCAACAGTTTGAGGATCCGGTTTTGACGCGGTATCGTAATACGGCTCTTCGTGAGGGGAAGGGTCCTTTTGAGGTAGCACCTGATGGGGTGCTAAGGTTTGAGGGCAGGTTGTGTGTTCCAGATATTTCAGGACTTCGGCAGCAGGTTCTAGGGGAAGCACACAGCGCGCGTTACTCTATCCATCCGGGGTCGACAAAGATGTACCATGACCTCAGATCAGTGTATTGGTGGGATGGTGTCACGACCCGACCCCGGGCCCGCGTCTGGTGCCCTACCTGGGCACCCTTACAGGTATACATCAGAGATAATCAGCGGAACATACATGAAACTTATAAATAAATCATCAAAGATAAAATCAACAGGTTAGCCGATAAGGCTACCTCCCTGGATAGTAAATACATAAACGGCGATTGCCTCTCCTTTCCTTTACAAACCGACCCACATATGTGACTACTGCACTCTAAGAGTTTTAACATAACAATCGTGGCGGGTGGCCCCGCCATACCCCTGAATACACATGAATCTACAACCTCAGGGGAAACCGTACCAAGAGATAAGCCTCCGGAGCAAATGGAGCTTTTTCCCAAAAACTGAACCGAGATCCTAAGAGCAAGGATCACCAACCTGGGTACCTAAAACCTGCGGGCATGAACGCAGCTTCAAAGGGGTCGATAACAAAAATTTGGAATATGGAATGTAAATAACGCATAAGAAATGATCATAACTGTACAAAAGAATGACAGGGACAAATATACAGAGTACATACCAGATCCTGCCGTGTCATTACCTTTTATGAACTTAATCGTACCTTATTATCTTTTCCCATTTTCAATAAAAGTTATAGCCATATCTTACGTACATACTTAGGAGAAGTCATTAAGTTCATTACCATATAACTTACTTATCTTTCATAACATAATCCGGCCCCTTATGGAGGGACGCATATACTACCCGACCCAATCTGGGACGCGATCAAGTCACACAAATATCAAAGCGTGCCCGTGGAATCCCCCCATCACTGCCGACAGCTATAAGTGTAAAATATAACCATGTGACGCGCCCGTGGCATCCCACCTCACTGTCGGCGTACACATACACAACACATATATATATATATATATATCTCCTGCCCGTGGAATCCCACATCACTGCCGGCAGCCGTAGGTGTAACATATAACCATGTGACGCGCCCGTGGCATCCCACCTCACCGCTTTACAGCGTACATACACATATATATATATATATATATATATATATATATATATATAACGCGGCCGCATGCCCCGTAATCCCACATCGTATATGTCACGACCCATTCCGGGGCCCGTGACTGGTGCCTTACCCGGGCACCCAAGTAGTCATACATCAGAGTAATCAGCGGAATATAAAAACAAGACGTGAAACAAATGTAAATTGAGGCAGTTTATTCGAGAAAAGTCGCTTTTCGCATATATATATAAACCAAAATCGCGATTACATCCCAACTGCATAATAGACTCTGCACTCTAAGAAAGTGAATAACTATGGCGGACAGGCCCCGCCATAACCTGAATGTACATATATCTACAACAACAGGGAGAACCATACCAAAAGTCGAGCCTCCGGAGAAGATGGAGCTCGACACCAAAGCAAAAGATCCTAAGGATGCGGATCTAGCACTCGCTTTCCCTTACCGCGGATGAACGCAGCCCGGAGGTCGATAACAGTACCAAGTATGTGAAATCAGAAAGTACTTAAATAAAATCATATCATTTTAAAACCAATTTTACAAATATGTACGAAACAACCAATGTAACCGCACATAGTGCCACATCACAAACAAGAATAATAATAGGTAAATCAGAATGTGTCTTTTCTAGGCCGCGAATGATCGGGCAAGGCCGACGCCCATAGTATCATTATGCATGCCTAATCCTCGACTCAAGTAGTCCGCAGATAGCCACCTAGGCCCGCATGAGGTAATCCCGCATCGAGGGTAGCTACCTCAAGATCGCCCCGACTCGTAGTCCGCATGGCCACATAGACCGCATGGCCACATGGACCGCACACTAACCTGGAACTCTCGTAGCTCCGCATAGGTCCCCTGGACCCGCATGAGGTATTCTCGAATCATAGTCACACAGACTGCCTGAGGTATACCCCGCATCGGGGGGCAGCTTAACCCCCGGTATATCATGTCAAGAGGTGAGTGATGTAATACTAACATAACGGCTTATCGTTTAAACAACATAAGCACAATAAGAATAACCTCTTTACACAAACGTTACAAGATACTAACACACATAGCATCACAATATGTCTACTCAACAAACCATCTTACTATACCTTCCAGAAATCAATACAAGTCTTTTATAAACACATAAGTAAACCATTCCTTTTATCTTTCTTAAGTCGTTATACCTAACTTCCCATAAAGCTAGTATAACTCTTAAGCTTTTGTTTAAAAACCAAGTATTACTCTTCTTTCAAAAATGATTCATAATTCTTTTGAAATACTTCAAGATTCTTATTATTTCGACTCAAGTCAAAAGACGTCAAGTAAAACCATGTTCAGTTAACACACGTACGTCTATCGTACTATATATATATATTTTAAAATATCATGCTCAAGAGGATAGGAAGAATCACATACCTTCTCGGCGAAATCAACCTGCCAAGTCGAATATGTCGCGCGCAGAGTGTCACGACCCGAACCCGGGCCCGTGACTGGTGCCTTACCCCGGGCACCCTAGTGATACAACATTAGAGAAAATCAGCGGAAATAAAAACATGAACATGAATCAAGAGACATGATAAATAAACAGGCCAACCAAAACAGTTGCCTTCAGTATATATACATAAATACCCGAACAGTTATCCTTTTTACAAACTCGCCACAACAAGATTACTGCACTCTAAGAGGATAACAACTATGACGGACAGGGCCCCGCCATACCACGAATGTACAAGAACCTACGGACTCGTGGTAACATACCAAAAGATAAGCCTCCAAGAAACGGCTTCCTAACACTGAATCGTGATCCATGGCGAGATCCACAACCGATGTACATCTACTGCGGATTTAACGCACTTCAAGGAGGTCGAGACAACAGTACCAAGTATGTGAAATCAAAATATCAGAATGAAATCATAACGTCTATATAAAGCAGAGACGATATGATAACAAACTACGCTCATAACATAAAAGCGATATGTCAAGTCGTGGACTCACGCCTCAAAGTCATCCTCACGCCCGTGGAACTCCTTCCTCACCGCCAGCCCAGGTATAAATCATGTGGAATACGTGTCTCGCCCATCCCATGGGACTCGATAAAGAATCATGTGGAATACGTGTCTCGGCCCATCGCATGGGACTCGATAGGTGGAATACGAGACTCGGCCCATCTCATGGGACTCGATAGGTGGAATACGTGTCTCGGCCCATCTCATGGGACTCGATAGGTGGAATACGTGTCTCGGCCCATCTCATGGGACTCGATAGGTGGAATACGTGTCTCGGCCCATCCCATGGGATTCGATAAAGAATCATACATAACAGATCAGCCGGCCCTCCATCGAGAGACGCGGTAGCACAGAAATACAACACTTGCAGAACAAAGACTATCACCACAAGCATAGGCAAGTTCAACATACAACTCAAGGTACTTTCATTTTATGTCAAAGTCCGGGTTTTAACCCCAAAGTACTACATACGTTAAATTCTTTTAAAAGATCCAATTCTTTTACAAAGGTCACCCGACAATTCGTAGTATTAACATAGTGACTAACATTTTTAAGTAAACGTAACACTTTCTTTTTAAAAATCAAGTAACAACATTATTTTCCAAACGTTCAAGTTTGCCTAATTTCAAATGCTCAAGTCTCTTATTTTAGAAAGGTTTCATAACTCATAGTCTTAATCTCTTTTAAAACAATTGAGTAACATAAGTCTTATATGTGAGCCGTTTATTCTTGTTTATAACAATCTTGTTACAATGACCATGATCTAGGATATGTAATACAATCTTGTCTTATCTTAGCTTCATGCAGATGGAGGTTTCTCCGGTTTTAATAACAATTAGTCAATACATTTCCTTTATTAACGCTGCAATGGTTTGTTCGATACTTATTCTCATTTCAAATCAAGAAACATTATTCTTGTAAAAGCCAAGTACTCATTACTCACGAATGAGGTTTCACAACTTTTTAACAAAATTCATAGTCCTTAACATTTCATAAAACGTCATTTATAAGTTAAGTCTCTTATCTTTTAAGACAACAACAAGTATTCTTTTAGAACCCAAATAACTTACTCTTTTCAAAACAAGTAACCTATACTTAAAATCAAGTTACTTCTCTTTTTCCGAAAACAAGTCGTTATAAGTCAAATCTCTTATCTTTCAAGATCAAGTCTCTTAACTTTCAAAATCAAGTCGTTTATAAGTCAAGTCTCTTATCTTTCAAGATCAAGTCTCTTAACTTTCAAAATCAAGTCGTTTATAAGTCAAGTCTCTTATCTTTCAAGATCAAGTCTCTTAACTTTCTACAATCAATAAACCATTCTTTTACCTACATAACGTCGTTATAACTAACTTCCCATAAAGCTATTATAACACCCTATGTTTTAAACCAACCAAATCACTTAGCACATGTACGTCTACCGTACTACATAGTTCACAACAATCATGCTAGAAAGATAGGAAGAGGTTCACATACCTCGCGACGACTATCGACAAATAGCAAAACGCTCCAAGTACTTCAACCCGTCGGCTACTCCTTAAGCCAAGTAGATCACGCCACACGTAGTACTCCACTCCTAAAACGGTCATAGTACTTTTATCAAACCTTTCTTACCATTGAAGACTTATACCAATAAAAACCCTCTAATTCTACGGAAAATTCGGCAGCACTTCCCCCGTTTTTACTCACTTTTCCATCTTTCTCCAAGGCCCGAATAACCGTAATATATATATACCATATATATATATAAGACGTAATAATTAAATAACATAAAGAAGGGGATTACACGCCCAAGCGGTAACGCGGTTTACTATCACGCCTCCATAATAACAATAAGTAAAAGAAGGGATTACGCTACCAACCGTAACGCGTTTACTATCACGCCTTCATAACAATACAATAATTAAAAAGGGGATCACACGCCCAAGCGAACGCGATTGAAAAATCTTCCCTTAATGAAATGTAAATACAGTCCAATGTAAATACAGTCCAAAGTAAATACGGTCCAAAGTAAATACAGTCCTTAAGTTGGGGTCCTTGGCCAACTTTGTCCATTTTACTTATCCAAATTACTCATTAGTCATCCAACTTATATTTCCATTCTTAATATAAGTTATAGTTACTTTGTTAATTACTTCTTCACAAGTAAGATACGTTTTTACCATTTTAATGGCAAACGGCCAATCCTTTCTTTTAACAAGTTAACAAGATCCAACTCTTCCAAACTTACTCCATATATTATATATTCATAATATACTTATAATATATGTATATTGACCAAATCACAAAGAGGTTTAAGCTTCACTACCTCAAATAGCCCAAAAATGTCCAAGTTCTTAAAGTCGCTCCAAGCAAGTCTTAGCTCCAAATCTTTACGTTCCAATCCACTACAAGCAACCCATAGAAGCTCCTAACCAACTTCTCTTCAAGATTCAACTCCAAAAAGTGAAGAACACTTAGGGTTTCAAGATGACAACTTTCGGCCAAGGCATCCCTTCAAGGCTAGGGGTGTGAAATCTTTTCCAACTCTTGGTACACAATCTTCCTAACACCTTAGGGAAGAACACTTGAGAGTTTAAGAATTGTTGGACAAATTTTGCTCAAGAAATGGGGCAAAACCGAGAGCTCTAGGTCGAGGAGAAGGAGGGTTTTTCAAGTCTTCAAAAGTCTAAGTGTGGAAGATTTCATCAACTAAGGGTGCATATATAGGACAACCAAGGGCTAGGATGAAGGCAAGTGTGTGGTTGAGATTGGGGACAAGTGTGTGTGGGTCCCACAAGCCACTTGTCCACACTAAAATATCTAGCAAGACTTGGCCACTTGTCTTGCCACTTGTCAAGGGATTTCGGCCAAGAGCCACCTAGGGGGTGACACGTGTCGCCCTCCTATTCGTCCAAAATATTTCATCTTCCGAAAATATCCATAAAGGCCAAAATCTCGAAAACAAAGTGGGCCCCACAAAACCGTAAATTTCTCCCGTGGGCCCCACGTGACCAATTCGTGAAATAAAATCTCATAATTCTAATATAATTCAAGAAGCCCAAATACCAAATCTGGGAATCCAATTCCCATCAACGAACCTTTTTCCTTCACAAAACCCGGAAACTTTTCCGTCGAAAAATCACATCTTTCATTCTTTCCAAAATTTATGTCGTATTCTCGTACGTACGTCCTCACATACATACCCTGGAACTACGGGGTATAACACAGAGTATCAACCTATAATAGTCAAATACGTCTATCAATGTCTAGACTACTTTGTAGGACATTCTAAGCAGAGGGTCCTCTATTCTACGGAAAATCTGGGCAAAGACTTCCTACCCAGAACTATACAAGTCTCATCAGAATACAGTCTATGTAAGTACAGTTCAATCTTCTTTAATATTCTTCTGATGTGACTACAGTTCAATTCTCTTCTTTTAATACCATCCTTCTATAAGTCTTATACTTAGTTCTATACTTCTACAGTATGTAATCTCTAATTACAATATAAGGATAAGATATTTACCTCGGTAAGCCCAAAATTATCCAAGTTATAAGTCGATCCTGAGCAAGGTTTATGTTATACCTCGTGGTTCAGGCCGTGCGTATGGGGCCATGCGGAAGGAGTTAGGACTCGAAATCAGAAAAACTTGGCCGTGGCCGCGCGCCTGGAGGCGGGGCAGCGCGCCAAGGCTGGAATTCATGGCGCGCCGAAATCGTGGCCGCGTCTAAAGTTCCAGAGTCCGCAGAGTTGCAGCCGCGCCGGGATGCACGCGCCGAGGCGGAAATTGGGCGGAAAAAACTTAGAAAGTCTGATTTTTGTTTTAAAAGAGGCCATGGGAGGGTGACAAGTGTCCCCCCCATCTGATTTCTGCTACATGCACTATATTGACCAAGACTTGGTCATTTCTTTCAACATTTCATCTCTACACTCCATCTCTCTCTAAGTTAAAAAGCTCATCCTTCTCTCTAAATTCCCAAGAAGAATTCTAGCCTAAGGGAAAAATCTGAAAAGTGTATTAGGAAGGAAAGATTATTACAAGCTTGTGAAGACTATTGTGGTGGTGTTCTTGGAGAAAAGGCTAGCAAGGTGTTGGAATAAGTTTGGCTAAAACTTAAGGTAACATTTCTTCTCTTGTAGTTGGTATTGGGTGTTGCATGTTTAATAGGAAGAACTTGTAGTTGGAAAAATGCACTTAGAGTAGTTGCATGTAAGAAGTGGGGTTGATTATGAAAGAATTGGTTAGGGGGGGATATTATGAGCATGTTGTTGCCTAAATACTACATTAGACTTGTTGGGTTAGTTGGTGTAACTTGTGAAATTTGAGTTTTACACACCAAAGTTTAGGTGTGTAATCCCCTTGGTGTTGGTTGGTTGTTGAGCCTTAAACATGGCATTTGAGCATTAAAAATCGACCTTGGAAAAGGTGGCAATGTATGTAGAAACAAAGGAAACGCTGCCCAATTTTCCGTAGGAAATTGGTGACTTTAACTTGGAAATTCTGCATTTGTAATTAGAGCTTGATAAACGTATTGTGGTCATTTTAGGTTGACATACTACGTGCGGTAAATTGGACTTAGCTTGTGGATTGACCGAAGAGGTATGTGGAGCTTTCCTATCTCTTGAGCATGATTAGTTGTACCTATGTAGTACGGTAGACGTACAAGATTTGGAAATCTTCGTTTGTTATAAGTATTTGATACTTGCTTCGTTTTAAAAGGAAAGTATAAAAATCCTGGACTTAAGGAAAGTGTTTTACTATTGTTTAACTCTAATATAACGGCTTTATGGGGAGTTGGTTATATTAGCTTGTGAAAGTTTAATGGAGAAAGGTTTTAATGATTTGAACTTGTGGAAGGAAAATGGTTTTAAGGCATGAATTGCCTAAGGTTTTACAAGAAATGAAGTCACTTAATTTAGAAGCTTGAGATAGTTTTAAAAGGAAATGTGACTTGTTTTGAAAAGAAATCGTAACTTGATACTATGGTGATTAGTATCTTGGAATTTTTGTATAAAAGAGTTATTTCTTAAAAGGTTAGAGGTACATGATACTTGGGTTAAATTCTGATTTTTACTAAAAGACATGATCGTGCCTTAGGTATACTAAAATGAGAGGATGTATTAATACTATTAATAAAGTTAGGTGATTCTTAACTTGCTTAAGTTATGATAGGCGGTAGTGCTTATATTGTGATATGATAGGCCTGAGTGCTTATGTTGTGATGTGATAGGCAGAGTGCTTATGTTATGTTTAATAGCCGGATGGGCTATGTTATATATATTTATATTGTTACGTAAACCGGGTTATTATTTATGCCATGGATTTGCTACCCATGATGCGAGCGCGCTTGTACTACGCGGATCCGACCATAGGATCCATGCGGGTGAAATAGTCCCATGCGAGCACGCGATGGTACTCGCGCGATCCACAGATCCATGCGGGTGAAATAGTCCCACGCGTGAAATAGTCCTATGACGAGGCGGATGACCTCATGCGGGTCCACAGACCTATGCGGGTGAAATAGTCCCGCGAGTAGGATTGCTTAATGATACTACAGGCGAGGTACCTGCTTTGATCATGAGCCTCCTATTTTTATCTCAGAAATGTATATTTGTTACTCTCATTATTAGTAAGGCACAAAGCAACATAATTTGGTTTTATCTATAACTTCAAGACATTTTGGACTTATGATATTACTACGATTTTCCGCTTTTACATACTTGGTACGTTGTGTCGACCCTTCCTGGGCCGCGTTCATGCCGCAGTAAGGGAAAGGTGGTAGATCCTCATTCCTAGGATCTTGTACTCAGTGTCGGGAGCTCCATTTCTTGGAGGCTCGACTTTTGGTATGGTTCTCCCGAGTCGTTAATATTTTGTACATTCAGGCATGACGGGCCCTGTCCGCCATAGTGTTGTTCTTTCAGAGGCCTGTAGTCTTGTCGAACTTGGTTTGTTAAGGATGTAATCGTCGGTTTATGTACTTTTGGGTTAGCCATTTTGGGCTAGACTATTCTATATCTTAATGGTTGTTTGTCTTGAGTTTATATTCCGGTTTTCTCGATGTTGTGTCACTAGGGTGCCCTAAGGCAGGCCACGTCCGGTTCGGTCGTGACAAAAGTGGTATCAGAGCAGTTAATCCCCGGAAAGAGTCTACAGGCCTATCTAGTAGAGTCTTGATTATCGGTGTGTTGTGCACCACATCTATAATCAGGAGGCTGCAGGATATTTAGGATTGGTTCCCATTCTTTCACTCTAAGATCGTGCAATAGAGCTGTGTTATAGGTTGAATTTCCTCTGACGTATTTTTCCTGTATCAGTTATGTCTCCGCGCAAGGCAACCGCAGCCCAGAAGGGCAAGGCAGTAGAGGGAACTACCAGTAGGGCACCGAGGGTCACCAGGGCACAGGCCCGGTCCTTACCAGACGAGGTGTTTCGGACAGCGAGTTCTACGACGTCGCCAACCCCAGCAGAGTCGGGGGCAGCAGCCATCGAGACCGCGATACGAGCCTCCACCCAGCGGCCGTGGCGAGGATATGGGCTACAAGGAGATAGCCCGATTATCGCCGAGATCGTGGCGAGCAGAGGATAGGTTGGAGAGCAGCCCGGCCGCACTGTAGAAGTTCAAAGACAGAGTCGCTAGCTCAAGACTGAGGGACTTTTTGAGTTGTAGCCCACCAGAGTTTTACGGTCGAGACACGAGGATGATCTCGGAGTTTATCCGACAGTTGCAGCCGATCATGGCGGTGATCGGCTTGAGATCGAGTCGGGTGCTGAGTTCGTGACGGCCGCGGGATACGGCGATTGGATCGGGTACGATTCGTGGGAGGCCCGGAGGGAGCATGCGCTTCCAGCCGTTTGGGACGAGTTCTCAGAGGCATTCCTTAGCCATTTCTTGCCTCCGCAGATGAGGAGGGCTCGGGCCGATAGATTTTTGACGCTGAGACAGAATGGGCGGACGGTCCGGGAATACAACGTGGAGTTTGATTCATTAGCTAGGTATGTGCCCGCATTGGTAGCAGACATGGAGGACAGGGTGCACCGCTATGTCACGACTCGATGATCACTTGGCCGAGAGTTGCTCGGTGGCTCTTCACCGGCATGGACATTGCCCGCACGCAGTACATGCCCTCGTGTGAGGAACGCAGGGCCGACGGATCGGCAGTATCGCAGAAGAGGCCGTGAGACAGCAGGTCCTCCGTAGTTTTCGGGTAAACGGCCTCGGCAGACGTGGTTGCACCACAGCCAGTTCATAGAACTCCTCCACCATCTTCGGACGTCTGAGTATTCGGGAGCGGACAGGTTCCGGGCTTGGGTTTCGGAGGACGAGTTCCGAGATGAGGCCACCTATGCCTCGGTGGTCGATGTGGTGATTGCCATTATGGGGTGTCGTGTTCCTCCGTGAGCTTGTTATTCTTGCGCAGCAGGCCATTTGAGGAGAGATTGTCCGTCCAGGTGGCGAGAATATGATGGCTCGGACCGGTCGATGGTCGGATCTTCATCGTCGATGGCGACGCGCCGAGGCGTGGTATTCACGACGCAGTGCCGCGCAGGGGTCGTGGTAGAGGTTCCAGCCCACGGTCCTCGAACCGCATTTATGCTATGTCCACCGCCAGACTGCGAGGCGTCACCGATGTCGCCACGGTACATTGTTGGTTTCTTCGTGATGTTTATGCTTTGATAGATCCAGTTCTACCTTGTCCCATATATCTCCTCATATTCTTTGGTAGAATAGGATAGAGCCCGAGTCCATAGAATCCTTTGAGGTGGCTACGCGTAGGTGCTTGTGTTAGAATGAGCGGTATATAAGGCTTGCCCGTGACTATAGATGGTCATCGACTCTACCGACTTGATAGAGTTGGAAATGACAGACCGATGTGATTATGGGTATGGATTGGCTATCGTCTTGCTATGCCAATGTAGACCGCAGAGAGAGGTTAGTTCGGTTCGGTTTCTGGTGAGCCTGCTATCGAGTGGAAGGGAATCTGCATCGCCAGGGGTAGGTTTATTTCTTACCTCAAGGCTAGGAAGATGGTACGGAAGGGTATATTTACCATTTGTTCGTATTCGAAATCGAGGTGAGATGCCGACCTTGATCGATTCCGGTGGTTAGAGAGTTTCAGACGCTTTTCCCGCACGAAGCTTTGGGTATCCCTCCTGAGAGGGAAATTGAGTTTTGTATTGATTTGGCGCCAGACACTCGGCCGATATCTATTCCGCCATACAGAATGGCACCTGCCGAGTTGAGAGAATTGAAGGACCAGCTGAAGGACTTGCTAGAAAAAGGCTTTATCAGGCCTAGTGTTTCTCCCTGGGGAGCGCCAGTGTTGTTTGTAAAGAAGAAGGATGGGACGCTGCGTATGTGTATTGATTACAGGCAGCTGAACAAGGTAACTATCAAGAACAGATATCCCCTCCCCAGGATTGACGATTTGTTTGACCAGTTTCAGGGTGCAAAGTGTTTTTCCAAGATAGACCTGCGGTCTGGTTATCATCAAGTGCGAGTTAGAGAGATAGATATCCCAAAGACTGCATTCAGGACCCGGTATGGGCACTACGAGTTCAGGGTAATGTCTTTTGGGTTGACCAACGCTCCAGCGGTATTCATGGATTTGATGAATAGGGTGTTCAGGCCATTCTTGGATATGTTCGTTATAGTATTCATTGACGATATCTTGGTGTATTCACGCACAGAGCAGGAGCATACAGATCATTTGAGGACGGTGTTGGGAGTCCTCAGGGACCGGCAGTTGTATGCCAAGTTCTCGAAATGCGAGTTTTGGCTGGATTCAGTGGCTTTCTTAGGACATGTTATCGGAGCCGATGGTATTCGGGTTGATACAGCAAAGATTGAGGCAGTCAAGACTTGGCCTAGACCCACTACACCGACAGAGGTGCGCAGCTTTTTGGGCCTTGCAGGTTATTACCGGAGGTTCGTGGAGAAGTTTGCTTCTATTTCAGCACCTTTGACTAAGCTGACTCAGAAGGCAGCTATGTTCCGGTGGACGGATACTTGTGAGGAAAGTTTCCAGTTGCTAAAGGAGAAGTTGACGACCGCCTCGCTCTTACTCTTCCGAGGGTTTAGATGGATATGTGGTTTTATTGTGACGCCAGTGTCGGGCTTGGAGTGCGCTGACGCAAAGACGGCAAGGTTATAGCTTATGCATCCCGACAGCTTAGGAAACATGAGAAGAACTATCCCACACATGACTTGGAGCTGGCAGCAGTGATTCATGCCTTGAAGATCTGGAGACATTATTTATATGGAGTTCATGTGGACATTTACACAGACCACAAGAGTCTCCAGTACATCTTCAGCCAGAGGGAGCTGAACTTGCGGCAGAGACGGTGGTTGGAGCTACTTAAGGATTACGATGTTGATATTCTGTACCACCCAGGGAAAGCCAATGTAGTTGCAGATGCCCTTAGTCGCAGATCGATGGGTAGTCTATCTGATGTTCAGGCAGAGAAAAGGGATATGGTCCGAGAGTTACACCAGTTAGCAAGCCTTGGGGTTCGTTTGGTTGATTCCGTTAGTGACGGAATTCGGGTTCGAGAGGTCGCCGAGTCTTCCATCATCGAGGAGGTGAAGAGGCGATGATGAGGATCCGATTTTGCACGGCATCGACGCAGCCTTCCGGGAAGAGAAAAGTCTATTTGAGGTAGCACGGACGGGTGCTAAGATTCGAGGTCGGCCAGGTGTTCCCGATGCGTGACAGACTTCGTTAGCAGATTCTCGGGAGGCACACGTGCTCGTTATTCGATTCATCCGGTCGACTAAGATGTACCATGACCTCAGTGCATGTATTGGTGGGATGGTTTGAAGAGGACGTGGCGGTTTTGTTGCCCTGTCCTAATTGTCGCCAGTTAAGGTTGAGCACCGAAGCCCGGTGGCTATTACAGCTATTGATATTCGACTTGAAAGTGGGAGGTGATAAATATGGATTTTATTACAGGGCTACCTACCACTCAGAGGAAGCATGATTCCATTTGGGTGATTGTCGACAGGCTGACGAAATCAGCCCATTTCCTTCCGGTCAGAACGACGTTCTCAGCTGAGGACTATGTCAGATTATATATTAGAGAGATTGTGAGACTGCACGGGGTCCCGGTGTCGATGATATCGATAGAGGAGCCCGCCTCGGCTAACTTCGGAGGTCCTTTCGTAAGGGATTAGGACACAGTGAGTCTCGAGACGGCGTTTCACCCTCGGACGGACGGACAGCCGAGCGCACTATCCGCACTCGAGGATATCTGCGGGCTTGTGTTATTGATTTCGTGGGTAGGGAGGATCATTTGCCTCTTGTGGAGTTTGCTTACAACAATAGCTACCATTCCAGTATTCAGATGGCGCCTTATGAGGCCTTATACGGGAGGAAGTGCAGGTCACCGATAGGCTGGTTCGAGGTGGGAGAAGTTCAGTTAGTCGGGCCAGACTTAGTTCAGCAGGCTGTGGATAAGGTGAAGCTTATCCAGGAGCGGTTATTGGCAGCTCAGAGTCGGCAGAAGTCGTATGCAGATCATCGGCGTCGACACTTGGAATTTGAGATAGATGATTGGGTTTTTCTAAAGGTATCGCCCATGAAGGGCGTGATGAGATTCGGAAAGAAAGGGAAGCTTAGCCCAAGGTACATTGGGCCGTATCAGATTGTCCGTAGGGTAGGCAAGGTTGCCTATGAGTTAGATCTTCCGTCCGATTTGGAGGCGGTGCATCCAGTTTTTCATGTGTCCATGTTGCGGAAATGTATTGGAGATCCGTCTAGAGTGCACCCGATTCAGGATGTCCAGGTGACAGAGGAGTTATCGTATGAGGAGAGTCCCATAGCGATACTCGATCGTCAGGTTAGACGACTTCGGACGAATGACGTGGCTTCCGTCAAGGTCTTATGGCGGAACGAGAACAGGGAGGAAATGACGTGGGAAGCAGAGGATGACATGATGAAGAAGTATCCTCACTTATTCCCTACACCTCCAGGTAACCCACCTTCCTGCTTGTTAGTTTTGATTTAGTTGATTATGCTTGAGTAATGTTGTGGCTCGGGGAGCATTCTTTTTGCAAAGGAATAGTTAAGAAGATATGTTTATATTGTGTTTTGTGTAAGGCTAGAAGGAACATTCGGGACGAATGTTTCTAAGGGGGGGAGAATGTTATACCTCGTGGTTCAGGCCGTGCGTATGGGGCCATGCGGAAGGAGTTAGGACTCGAAATAAGAAAAACTTCGGTCAGGGGCCTCAGCATGGCCACGAGGCGGGCGCGCGCAAGGCGGGAATTCATGGTCGCGCACGAAATCGGCCGCGCGCCTAAAGTTACGAGAGTCCGCAGAGTCAGCCGCGCGCCGGATGCGGCGGCGCCGAGGCGGGAAATTTGGGCGGAAAAACTTAGAAAGTCTGATTTTTGTTTTAAAAGAGGCCATGGGAGGGTGACAAGTGTCCCCCCCCATCTGATTTCTGCTACATGCACTATATTGACCAAGACTTGGTCATTTCTTTCAACATTTCATCTCTACACTCCATCTCTCTCTAAGTTAAAAAGCTCATCCTTCTCTCTAAATTCCCAAGAAGAATTCTAGCCTAAGGGAAAAATCTGAAAAGTGTAATAGGAAGGAAAGATTATTACAAGCTTGTGAAGACTATTGTGGTGGTGTTCTTGGAGAAAAGGTGTTATACCCCGTAGTTCCAGGGTATGTATGTGAGGACGTACGTACGAGAATACGACAGAAATTTTGGAAAGAAAGGAAGATGTGATTTTTTCGACGGAAAAGTTCCGGTTTTTGTGAAGAAAAAGGTTCGTTAATGGGAATTGGATTCCCAGATTTGGTATTTGGACTTCTTGGATTATATTAGAATTTTGAGGTTTTATTTTCAGAAATGGTCACGTGGGACCCACGGGAGAAATTTACGGTTTTGTGGGGCCCGCTTTGTTTTTGAGATTTCCGGTATTTTGGATATTTTCTAAGACGAAATATTTTGGACGAATTGGGGCGACACGTGTCACCCCATGTGGCACTTGGTCGAATGGGTGGATGTGGCTAGGCCACTGTCCTCGCCGATTTGGCCTCACACTTGGCACCATTTCGTTTGGCCATGTGGTGTGGTGGGACCCACACACACATGGCCCAATCTTGACCCTACACTTATATTGATCTTGCCTTGGTTCTTCTATAAATACCCTTGGCTTGAAGAGTAAAATCATCCTCACTTGAAAGCTTTCCAAAGCAAATGTTTTCCTCCCTTTGTGTAGATTTCGTCCCCTCCCCTCTTGTGTAGAAAATACTTGGTGTATTGTTGTATAATCCCAAATACCTTGGCCTAGTATCCCTAGTAGTATTCCAAAGTTATTTCAATACTAGAGCAGGAAATACTACTTTATTCCAATACCAGAAACGAAACCCTAGAAAAATCTTCCTAGCTTGGTGGAAGTATTTAGAGAAGTTGTTTAGAAACTTCTAAGGGTCGCTGAGCGGTTGGAGCGTAAGGATTGGAGCTAAACGTTGCTCAGATCGACTTATAACTTGGATAATTTTGGGCTTATCGAGGTAATGATCTATGTCCCTATTGTAATTGGATATTACATGTTGTAGTAGTTATACTTGAGTATATTATATTGGAAGGATGATTATAAAGGATTGAATCAGATTTACATTGACTGCATTTACATGAGACTTGTGTAAGTATTATTGTGAAGATATTTGAACACGCCCGGTTAGACGTGTAATCCTCGGGAGTTGTTGGCACGTAGCGGCCCGGTTAGTGAGGAGATTTATGTGATAGCGGGGAGGTGCACAAATTTCAGAGAATAAGGAATCTTGTGTTTAGAATATTCTACGAGAGTGCTAGAAGTTGATTTATATATTATGGTTATAGGTGGATCTTTCTACGCCGTGATACTTGACTTGGCTTGTGGTTTAAGCTAAAGGTATGTGATTCTTCCTATACTCTTGAGCATGATTGTTGTGGAACTATATAGTACGGTGACGACGCGTGTGTGAAACGATTTTTGTTTGTTTTAAAACATAAAGTGTTATAATGGCTTTATGGGAAGTTAGTTATAACGACTTTATGAAGATAAAAGAAAGATTTGGTTTTGACAGTAAAACGACTTGATTTTGAAAGTTAAGAGACTTGATCTTGAAAGATAAGAGACTTGACTTATAACGACTTGTTTTCGGAAAAGGAGAAGTAACTTGATTTAAGTATAGGTTACTTGTTTTGAAAAGAGTAAGTTAATTGGGTTTTAAAAAGAGTATACTTGATGTTGTTCTAAAAGAAAAGCACTTGGTTTATAAAGTATAGAGTACTTGATTTTAAAAGCCTTGTAAAGATTTTTACGAAGGTGAAGTAATTTGGTTTTAAAAGTAAAACGTGTTTTCTTTATATACTACGAGTATTAGTATCATGTGGCTTTTACGTAGAAAGAGGTCTTTTTGAAAGAAGGAAAGTATGTAGTATTTTGGGTTTGAAACCGGATTGTTGATTAAAATGAATGTATGTTAAACTTGCCTATGCTTGTTGTGATAGTCTTTGATGTGCAAGTGTTTTGTTGATGTGCTGCCGTGACTCTCTGGGAGGGCCGGCTATCTGATTGATTGACTGGACATACTGACGTTGGGTGGTCCACGAGTATGCGTCCACTTTGAGTATTGACTGGTTGTTTCTGTACTGTCGTGACTCTCTGGGAGGGCCGGCTATCTGATTTATTTCCTTTGGACATGCTGACGTGATGGATGTTCCACGCACGCGCCCGCAGGATGGTTTCATGGCCATGACTTCCGAGGTAAGATGCCGGCACGCGGTCATTGTGAGGTTCAGATCGTTAGTCCATGGACCGCTAATCCATGAAGCTTGCCGCGCGACGAGCGATCACGGCTTGGTTTGTACGTGTGGTTCGTGCACACTTTAGATACTTGTTCGTCATTTTCTCGCACCAGAGCCTCCGGTAGATAGCTTAAGATACTTGCCTGGCCATATCTTGTGAGACGGTAGGCTATCAGACGTTAGCTTAAGATACTTGCCTCGCCGATGCGTGGCTAGCTTTTGATCGGTAGTTGGCTTCCGCACCTTGCCCGTGATGGGATATGACTAGCTTTTGACCGGTAGTTGGCTATTCTACTTGCCCGACGGCTTTTGATGACGCAGCAGATCTAGTGTTCGTGTTCACATACGGGTGTTGTTTTACATCATGTACACGGCAGTGAGGAATGAGTTCCACGCATGAGTGGTATTATGGGCGTGAGACCCATAATTATGTGCGAGTGATTATTCGGGATACGCGCCCCTTACTTGACATAATCGTTTACTTATTGCGAAATGGTTTTATAAAATGATGAAATGTGATTTCATTACAGATTTTCGCCACATACTGTAATTGCATCGACCTCCTTCGGGCCGCGTTCATGCCGCAGTGAGGTACACCGCTTGGTTGATCCTCGCCATAGGATCGCATTCAGCGTTGAAGCTCCGCCTCCGAGGCTTATCTTTTGTATAGTCCCCGTCATCAGAGGTACTTGTACATTCGTGGTATGGCGGGCCCGTCCCGTCATAGTTGTTGTATATCTTAGAGGTCCAGAGTAATCGCTGCGCGTGGTTTGTAAAAGGATAACTGCTCGGGTTTTATGTATATATACCAAGGCAACTTGGGTTGGCTCGCTTATTTATTTATGTCTCTCATTTCATGTAAAGTTTTTATTTCATTGGTTTTCTCGATGTTGTATCACTAGGGTGCCCGGTAAGGCACGATGGCCCGGTTTCGGGCGCACAAGTGGTATCGAGCCGTTAATCCTGAAAGTGTCTACGCACGTGTCTAGTAGAGTCTTGATTATCGGTGTGTTGTGCACCACATCTATAATCGTGAGGTCGCAGGACATTTAGGATCGTTTCTATTCTTCTCACTCGAGATCGTGCCTTAGAGCGATGTTGTAAGTTGACTCCTTCCGACGTGTTCTTTCTCGCCGCTATGCCTCCGCGCAGGCAACCCGCCCGTGGCAAGGCGGCCGGGAGCCGCTAGTGGGACACAGAGGAGTACGAGGCGCAGCCCTGGCCATTACCCGAGATAGTTCTTCGACGGCGAAGTTTTGCGACGCCGCCACTTCAGCAGAGGTTAGAGCCGCAGCGGGGCTGCAGAGACCACGCACCGAGCCTCCACCCCACACCGAGCAGGAGACGGGTTACAAGGAGATGGCCCCGCATCGCCGTGATCGTGGCCGACACGGCGAGAGGCCGACGCAGCAGCCTGGGCCCAAAGAGCCCCGTAGTTCATCCCGCACGGATAGTTTGAGGCTACGGATTTTACGAGTCAGATCCCGCGAGTTCTACGTCGAGGCCCGAGGATGATCCGCAGGAGTTCATCCGTCGCCATCGAGATCATGCGAGTGATCAAGGCCGGAGACCGAGTCCGTGATTTTGTTCGCGACGCACGCGTGATACCGCAATGATCGGGTTTGATTCACGAGCTGTCCCGGGGAGCATGCGCCTCACCGTTGGGACGAGTTCTCGAGGCATTTCTCACCATTTCTTGCCGCAGATGAGGAGGGCACGGCCGATGTGTTTCGATGCCGAGACAGGAGGACGCACAGCTCGGGAGTACAACGTAGTTCGACTCGTTGCTCGATATGTCCTGCGTTAGTAGCTAATATGGAGGACAGAGTGCACCGCCACGCCACAGGCTTGATGACTACTTGGCGTAGTCTTGTTCGTGTATCGCTCACCGCATGACATCGCCCGCACGCAGCTCATGCACTAGGGTGTGAGGCACGAGAGACCGACGGATTGACCAATATCGCAGAAGAGGCCGTGACAGCAGGTCCTTTGGTAACTTTCAAGGCGGACCGCCAGCCAAAGAGACTAGTTATACGCCGCCAAGACAGAGTGGTCCTCACGCCTTCGTGGCCTCCAGAGTATTCAGGAGCAGTCGTGGCTCCAAGGGTTCAGTTTTGAGGAGTTGGGCCGTCAGAGGAAGCCACCCCGACCTAAGTGTAACCAACATGGTAAACCCCATTCGGGAGTGTCGAGGACTTGTTTTACATGTGGCGATGGGCCATTTTATGAAATTGTCCTACTGCAGGTAGCGCGGATGTTGAGACTCACTTTCGGATCTGCATGGTTCTTCGCCGATAGCTAGCAGGTGTTCATATCTACAGCTGCAAGTGGGTCGTGGTGGAAGTTCCCGCTATAGCGGTCCTTGAAATCGCCTATTTGTTTTTGTGATATCGTATATCCTTGACCTCTAAGAGACTAGTATGCATTTGTATTAAGATAAGTATATTTTTAATTATTATGTTCGATAGCATTATGTTGGTGATAATTCCACGGGTAGTGTAAGATGGAAGTGGTAGCTTTCATGACGTGAATTAGTAAGATAGTTCCGGATCGGGGAACGAGAGAGTTAGGTACCCATAGCGGGTCGGGTTGAGGCTGTCGCGGGTCAACCCGCACCGATTGAGCGGGTCGAGGTGGTCCCGCCGTGGTAGGGTCACGAGGGTGCTAGGCCCAAGTTTAGGTAACCATCGTATGAGTTCGGGACGTGTTCGATCGAATCGGATCGTGAAGGCCGAGATAGGCCTTAGAGTAAATTGAAGCTAGTAGAGCTTGTGAGATTAGAAATGAGTTCCTCGTTAGCTTGGATTTTTATTATATACTATGTCCATTGATGGCGTGATTGGTTTCGTAAGTATATTAGTGAAGACTATACCAGACACGCTCGTTTGGAGACTTAGAAGGAACATTCGACGAATGTTTCTGGGGAAGAATGTTATACCCGTAGTTCCGTGGTATGTATGTGAGGACGCACGCACGAGAATACGATGTAAATTTGGGAAAGAAAGGACGCTGTTATTTTTTTCGAAGGAAAAGTTCCGGTTTTTGTGAAGAAAAAGGTTCGTTAATGGGAATTGGATTCCCAGATTTGGTATTTGGACTTCTTGGATTATATTAGAATTTTGAGGTTTTATTTTCAGAAATGGTCACGTGGGACCCACGGGAGAAATTTACGGTTTTGGGGGGCCCGCTTTGTTTTTGAGATTTCCGGTATTTTGGATATTTTCGGAAGACGAAATATTTTGATTTAATCGGGGCGACACGTGTCACCCCATGTGGCACTTGGTCGAATGGGTGGACAGTGGCTAGGCCACTGTCCCTCGCCGATTTGGCCCTCACACTTGGCACCATTTTCGTTTGGCCATGTGGTGTGGTGGGACCCACACACACATGGCCCAATCTTGACCCTACACTTATATTGATCTTGGCCCTTGGTTCTTCTATAAATACCCTCGCTTGGAAGAGTAAAATCATCCTCACTTGAAAGCTTTCCAAAGCAAATGTTTTCCTCCCTTTGTGTAGATTTCGTCCTCCCTCTTGTGTAGAAAATACTTGGTGTATTGTTGTATAATCCCAAATACCTTGGCCTAGTATCCCTAGTAGTATTCCAAAGTTATTTCAATACTAGAGCCCTGAAATACTACTTTATTCCAATAGTCAGAAACGAAACCCTAGAAAAATCTTCCTAGCTTGGTGGAAGTATTTAGAGAAGTTGTTTAGAAACTTCTAAGGGTCGCTGAGCGGGTTGAGCGTAAGGATTGAGCTAAACGTTGCTCAGATCGACTTATAACTTGGATAATTTTTGGGCTTATCGAGGTAATGATCTATGTCCCCTATCAGAATTGGATATTACATGTTGTAGTAGTTATACTTGAGTATATTATATTGGAAGGATGATTATAAAGGATTGAATCAGATTTACATTGACTGCATTTACAGAGACTTGTGTAAGTATTATTGTGAAGATATTTGAACACGTCCGTTAGACGTGTAATCCCTCGAGTTGTTGGCCCGTAGCGGGCCCGTTAGTGGAGGAGATTTATGTGATAGCGGGGAGGTCTTGCCAAATTTACGTAGAATAAGGAATCTTGTGTTTAGAATATTCTACTGAGAGTGCTAGAAGTTGATTTATATATTATGGTTGTTATAGGTGGATCTTTCTACGCGCGGCATACTTGACTTGGCTTGTGGTTTAAGCTAAAGGTATGTGATTCTTCCTATACTCTTGAGCATGATTGTTGTGAACTATATAGTACGCAGACGACGCGTGTGTGAAACGATTTTTGTTTGTTTTAAAACATAAAGTGTTATAATGGCTTTATGGGAAGTTAGTTATAACGACTTTATGAAGATAAAAGAAATATTTGGTTTTTACAGTATAAAGACTTGATTTTTAAATTTAAGTGAATTGATCTTGAAAGATAAGAGACTTGACTTATAACGACTTGTTTTCGGAAAAGGAGAAGTAACTTGATTTAAGTATAGGTTACTTGTTTTGAAAAGAGTAAGTTAATTGGGTTTTAAAAAGAGTATACTTGATGTTGTTCTAAAAGAAAAGCACTTGGTTTATAAAGTATAGAGTACTTGATTTTAAAAGCCTTGTAAAGATTTTCTAAGGTGAAGTAATTTGGTTTTAAAAGTAAACGTGTTTTCTTTATATACTACGAGTATTAGTATCATGTGGCTTTTACGTAGAAAGAGGTCTTTTGAAAGAAGGAAAGTATGTAGTATTTTGGGTTTGAAACCCGATTGTTGATTAAAATGAATGTATGTTAAACTTGCCTATGCTTGTTGTGATAGTCTTTGATGTGCAAGTGTTTTGTTGATGTGTCACGTGACTCTCGGAGGGCCGGCTATCCGATTGATCGATCGGACATACCGACGTTGGGTGGTCCACGAGTATCGCCCACTTTGAGTATCGATCGGTTGTTTCGCATCGCCGTGACTCTGCAGAGGCCATTATCCGATTTATTTCCTTTGACATGCCGACGTGATGGATGTTCCACGCACGCGCCCAAGAGGATGGTTTCATGGCCATGACTTAGAGGTAAGACGCCGGGCACGCGGTCATTGTGAGGTTCAGATCGTTAGTCCATGGACCGCTAATCCATGAAGCTTGCCGCGCGTGACGGCGATCACGGGCTTGGTTTGTACGCGTGGTTCGTGCACACTTTAGATACTTGCTCGTCATTTTCTCGTACCAGAGCCTCCGTAGATAGCTTAAGATACTTGCCTCGGTCATATCTTGTGAGACGGTAGGCTATTAGACGTTAGCTTAAGATACTTGCCTCGCCAGTTGCGTGGCTAGCTTTGATCGGTAGTTGGCTTCCGCACCTTGCCCGTGATGGGATATGACTAGCTTTTGACCGGTAGTTGGCTATTCTACTTGGCCCGTCGGCTTTTGATGACGCAGCGTGATCTAGTGTTCGTGTTCACATACGGGTGTTGTTTTACATCATGTACCGCAGATGAGGAATGAGTTCCACGGCATGAGTGGTATTATGGGCGTGAGACCCATAATTATGTGTGAGTGATTATTCGGGATACGCGCCCCTTACTTGACATAATCAAGCATTTATTGCGAAATGGTTTTATAAAATGATGAAATGTGATTTCATTACGATTTTCGCCACATACTTGTACTGTTATCGATTTCGTGGCCAGTGCGTCACGCCGCAGTAGAGGTACACCGATTGGTTGATCCTCGCTCATAGGATCGCAGCGTTAGGAAGCTGCTTCCTCCGGAGGCTTATCTTTTGGTATAGTCCCCTGTCATTGTAGGTACTTGTACATTCAGGGGTATGGCGGGGCCCTGTCCCGTCATAGTTGTTGTATATCTTAGAGGTCTGTAGCACTGTTGTGGGCAGGGTTTGTAAAAAGGATAATTGTTCGGGTTTTATGTATATATACTGAAGGCAACGGTTGGGTTGGCCTGTTTATTTATTTATGTCTCTCATTTCATGTGTAAAGTTTTTATTTCCGCTGGTTTTCTCTGATGTTGTATCACTAGGGTGCCCGGGGTAAGGCACCAGTGACGGGCCCGGGTTTCGGGGCGTCACAAAAGGCTAGCAAGGTGTTGGAATAAGTTTGGCTAAAACTTAAGGTAACATTTCTTCTCTTGTAGTTGGTATTAGGTGTTGCATGTTTAATAGGAAGAACTTGTAGTTGGAAAAATGCACTTAGAGTAGTTGCATGTAAGAAGTGGGGTTGATTATGAAAGAATTGGTTAGGGGGGGATATTATGAGCATGTTGTTGCCTAAATACTACATTAGACTTGTTGGGTTAGTTGGTGTAACTTGTGGGGCTGAATTTTACACACCAAAGTTTAGGTGTGTAATCCCCTTGGTGTTGGTTGGTTGTTGAGCCTTAAACATGGCATTTGAGCATTAAAAATCGACCTTGGAAAAGGTGGCAATGTATGTAGAAACAAAGGAAACGCTGCCCAATTTTCCGTAGGAAATTGGTGACTTTAACTTGGAAATTCTGCATTTGTAATTAGAGCTTGATAAACGTATTGTGGTCATTTTAGGTTGACATACTACGTGCGGTAAGTTGGACTTAGCTTGTGGATTGACCGAAGAGGTATGTGGATCTTTCCTATCTCTTGAGCATGATTAGTTGTACCTATGTAGTACGGTAGACGTACAAGATTTGGAAATCTTCGTTTGTTATAAGTATTTGATACTTGCTTCGTTTTAAAAGGAAAGTATAAAAATCCTCGACTTAAGGGAATGTGTTTTACTATTGTTTAACTCTAATATAACGGCTTTATGGGGAGTTGGTTATATTAGCTTGTGAAAGTTTAATGGAGAAAGGTTTTAATGATTTGAACTTGTGGAAGGAAAATGGTTTTAAGGCATGAATTGCCTAAGGTTTTACAAGAAATGAAGTCACTTAATTTAGAAGCTTGAGATAGTTTTAAAGGGAAATGTGACTTGTTTTGAAAAGAAATCGTAACTTGATACTATGGTGATTAGTATCTTGGAATTTTTGTATAAAAAGAGTTATTCCTTAAAAGGTTAGAGGTACATGATACTTGGGTTAAATTCTGATTTTTACTAAAAGACATGATCGTGCCTTAGGTATACTAAAATGAGAGGATGTATTAATACTATTAATAAGTTAGGTGATTCTTAACTTGCTTAAGTTATGATAGGCCGGTAGTGCTTATGTTGTGATATGATAGGCCGGTAGTGCTTATGTTGTGATGTGATAGGCCGGTAGTGCTTATGTTATGTTTAATAGCCGGATGGGCTATGTTATATATATTTATATTGTTACGGTAAACCCGGTTATTATTTATGCCATGGATTTGCTACCCATGATGCGAGCGCGCTTGTACTACGCGGATCCGACCATAGGATCCATGCGGGTGAAATAGTCCCACGCGAGCACGCGATGGTACTCGTGCGGATCCACGGGATCCATGCGGGTGAAATAGTCCCACGCGGGTGAAATAGTCCTATGACGAGGCGGATGACCTCATGCGGTCCACAGGACCTATGCGGGTGAAATAGTCCCGCGAGTAGGATTGCTTAATGATACTACAGGCGAGGTACTGCTTTTGATCATGAGCCTCCTATTTTTACGTCAGAAATGTATATTTGTTACTCTCATTATTAGTAAGGCACAGCAACATAATTTGGTTTTATCTATAACTTGACATTTTTGGACTTATGATATTACTACGATTTTCCGCTTTACATACTTGGTACGTCAGGTAATCGACCCTTCCTCTGGGCTGCTCATGCCGCAGTAAGGGAAAGCGGTGGTAGATCCTCATTCCTAGGATCTTGTACTGTGTGTCGAGCTCCATTTCTTGGAGGCTCGACTTTTGGTATGGTTCTCCCTGGAGTCGTTAATATTTTTTACAATAAGGGGCATGACGGGGCCCTGTCCCGTCATAGTGTTGTTCTTTCAGAGGCTTGTAGTCTTGTCGTAACTTGGTTTGTTAAGGATGAATCGTCGTTTATGTACTTTTGGGTTAGCCATTTTGGGCTAGACTATTCTATATCTTAATGGTTGTTTGTCTTGAGTTTATATTCCGCTGTTTTCTCGATGTTGTGTCACTAGGTGCCGGGCTAAGGCACCTGGCCACGGTCCGGTTCGGTCGTGATGCTTTAGCTCCTAATTTGTATGCTCCAATCCGCTCCAAGAAACCCTTATAAGTTTCTACACAACTTCTACTTACTACTTCAACCAACTATGAAGATTTCCCCAGGGTTTCGTTTAGTGACTAATGGATATAAGATAGTATTTCTGGGCTTTTAGTATAGAGGTGACTTTGGAATACTATAAGATATACTGGCTAGGGTATTTTGGGGATAGTAACAATACTGGGGTGTATTTTCTACTGTGGGGGGCTTTGCCGAGACTACTAGGAAAGGGGAGGGTGTTTGGCTAAGCTCTTCACAAGAGAGTGGGGAAAGAGGGCTTTGACGAGAGCTTCTCTCAAAGGGGAGTTTGGAGACTTGGAAGATGATTTGTGGATGAAGAAGTCTTCAACTCAAGGGTATTTATAGGGCTTTCAAGGGCCAAGATGAAGGCAAGTGGAGGGCAAGTGAAGGGTGTGGATTTGCACAAGTGCACCCTATCCCTACTCCACAAATCACTCACAAACATTGACCCATGGTTTAGGCCTTAAAATCGTGCCAAGCCATGCCCTCTTTGCCGTCCACTTGAGGGTGACAAGTGTCACCCTCTCGTTGGTCCAAAATATTTCATCTCTCGGAAAAATCCGCAAAAAATATAAATGTCGCAGCCGTAATTTTCCCTTCGCAAGTTTTGAAAAACGTTTCGTCGGAAAATGATTCTTTTCGTGGGTTGTGCACAAATTTCGCCCCTTATGCCTAACTAAAGCTAAACTTTTGTACGTACGCCCTCACGTACATACTCAGGAAATACGGGGTATAACATTCTCCCCTCCTTAGAAACATTCGTCCCGAATGTTCCTTCCCAAGACAGATAACGATAAAGTTCCTCATAACTTAAACAGTTTGCAAATGCCACACATGGCCACAATACAGCACTTAAGCAAATATGACAATGAAAATTTACAATAGGAAAGTGAGTTACCTGGAGGTGTGGGGAATAGGTGAGGATACTTCTGCCTCATGTCCTCCTCAGCTTCCCACGTCATCTCCTCCCTGAGCTCGTTCCGCCACAAGACTTTGACGGAAGCCACGTCCTTGGTCCGCAGACGCCTAACCTGACGATCGATTATCGCTATGGGAATCTCCTCATACGATAACCCGGTCACCGACATCGTCAATCGGGTGTACTTAGATGGATCCCCAATCGTCTCTCAAAGATAGAAACATGAAAAACCGGATGCACTGCCTCAAGATCGGACGACAGATCCAACTCATAGGCAACCTTGCCTACCCTTCGGACAATCTGATACGGCCCAATGTACCTTGGGCTGAGTTTCCCTTTCTTCCCGAATCTCATCACACCCTTCATGGGTGACACCTTCAGGAAAACCCAATCATCAACCTCGAACTCCAGATGCCGACGACGATGATCCGTGATATGACTTATGTCGACTCGAGTCGCCAAGAATCGCTCTGGATAAGCTTCACCTTATCCATCGCATGATGTCAGACGTCCGGTCCTACTAATCGCCTCGCCTATCAAACCAGCCTATCGGCGATCTGCATTTCCTCCCATACAAGGCCTCATAAGGCGCCATCTGAATACTGGAGTGGTAGCTATTATTATACGCAAACTCAACTAGAGGGAAATGATCCTCCCAGCTACCCCTGAAGTCAATCACACAAAGCTCACGATATCCTCAAGAGTCTGGATAGTGCGCTCTGCCTGTCCGTCTGTCTGAGGATGGAATGCAAGACTGTGCTCACTCAAGGCCCCTAAACCCTTCTCGAAAGACCTCCGTGTTAGCCGTGAACCGGGCTCCTGCATGATATGATAGAAATAGGGACCATGCGATCGACGATCTCTCGGATGTAAAGTCTGGCATAATCCTCAGCCGAAAAAGTCGTCCTGACGGGAAGAAAGTGGGCTGATTTCGTTAGCCTGTCGACGATAACCCAGATAGAATCATGCTTCCTCTGAGTGCGAGGTAATCCTGTGATAAAGTCCATGTTGATCACCTCCCACTTCCAGGTCGGGATCTCTATCGTCTGCAACAAACCACCGTGCCTCCGTGCTCTACCTTCACCTGCTGACAACACGGGCACTGAGCCACAAACTCTGCAACGTCCCTCTTCAAGCCATCCCACCAATACACAGATCTGAGGTCGTGGTACATCTTTGTCGACCCCGGATGGATAGAGTAACGCGCGCTGTGTGCTTCCCCTAGAACCTGCTGCCGAAGTCCTGCAATATCTGGAACACACAACCTGCCCTCAAACCTTAGCACCCTATCAGGTGCTACCTCAAAAGGACCCTTCTCCTCACGAAGAGCCGTATCACGGTACCGCGTCAAAACTGGATCCTCAAATTGTTGCCTCTTCACCTCCTCGACAATGGAAGACTCGGCAACCTCTCGAACTCGAACCCCACTGCTATCAGAATCAATCAATCGGACTCCAAGGCTCGCTAGCTGATGCAACTCGCGGACCATGCCCCTCCTCTCTGGCTGTACATCTGATAGACTCCCCATCGACCTACGACTAAGGGCATCTGCCACAACATTGGCCTTCCCTGGGTGGTACATGATGTCGACATCGTAATCCTTGAGCAGCTCTAACCACCGTCTCTGTCGTAAGTTCAGCTCCCTCTGGCTGAAGATATACTGGAGGCTCTTGTGGTCTGTATAAATATCCACATGAACCCCATACAAATAGTGCCTCCAGATCTTCAAGGCGTGAATCACCGCTGCCAACTCCAAATCATGGGTGGGGTAGTTCCTCTCATGTTTCTTAAGCTGTCGGGATGCATATGCTATAACCTTGCCCTGCTGCATCAACACACATCCAAGCCCGATGCCTGACGCATCACAATACACGACATAGCCATCTGGACCCTCTGGAAGAGTAAGAACGGGGGCGGTCGTCAGTCTCTCCTTCAGTAACTGGAAACCCTGCTCACAAGCATCAGTCCACTGAAACTTAGCTGCCTTCTGAGTCAGCCTAGTCAATGGTGCAGAGATAGAAGCAAACTTCTCCACGAACCGCCGATAATAACCTGCGAGGCCCAGAAAGTTGCGCACCTCTGTCGGAGTAGTAGGTCTAGGCCAAGTCCTGATTGCCTCGATCTTGGCCGTATCCACCCGAATACCATCAGCCCCTACAATATGCCCAAGAAATGCCACCGAAGCCAACCAAAACTCACATTTGGAAAACTTGGCGTATAACTGCTGGTCCTGGAGAACTCTCAGCACAGTCCTCAAATGCTCCGCATGCTCCTGCTCTGAGCGGGAATAAACCAAGATGTCATCAATGAACACTATCACAAACGTGTCCAAAAATGGCTTGAACATAACCCTGAACTCATAGTGCGTGCATCGGTCCGAATGCGATCTAGGGATATCCGCCTCTCTAACTCGCACTGATGATAGCCCGATCGCAGATCAATCTTGAGAAACATCTCGCACTCGCAAATCGGGTCGAACAAATCATCAATCTCGGGAAGGGGGTATTCGTTTAATGGTCACCTTGTTCACCGTCAATCAACACATGCGCAGCTGCCCCGCCCTTCTTCTTCACGAACAATACGGCGCTCAAGGAGAAACACTAGGCTGATGAAACCTTTCTCGAAGAAATCTCTCACCGGTCCTTCAACTCTCTCAACTCGGCGGTGCCATTACGTATGGAGGAATGGAAATAGCCGAGTGTCCGCAAAGACATCGATACAAAACTCTATCTCCTCTCGGGAGGGATACCCGGAGGTCGTCTGAAACACATCCGGGAACTCTCGACTATCGAATCGATGAAAATCTGGTACCACCTCGTGATCAAACACCGAATGAGATGGTAGATATACCCTTCGCACCATCTTCCTAGCCTTAAGGTAAGAAATAAACTTACCTCGGCGACACGGTGTTCCTCCCACTCAACAACCGGCCTCAGAAAGCGGAACCGTACCACTCTCTCCCTGCAGTCTACATTGGCGTAGCAAGAAGCTAGCCAATCCATACCTATGATCACATCGAAATTAGTCATATCCAACTCTACCAAGTCGGCAAGGGTCTGACGACTGCATACAGTTACTGGACAAGCCCTATATACCCGCCGAGCTACCACCGAATCACCCACTGGCGTAGCTACTTCGAAAGGGTCTATGGACTCAGGCTCTATCCCTATCCTACTAGCAACATGGGGAAATATATAGGACAGAGTAGAACCCGGATCTATCAAAGCATACCCGTCACAACATGAAACTGATAAAGTACCTGTGACAACATCAGGTGAGGCCTCCTGGTCCTGCCGGCTGGACAAGGCATAAATGCGGTTCTGAGGACCGCTAGAATCGACCCGCCACGACCTCTACCGCGACCTGGCCGCCCATGAGTACCACGCCCGGGCGAGTAATCGTAGGAGATGAAGACGGCGAAAAACTCGTAGGCCGACTTCTACCATCTGCGCGCCTTGGTCGGACAGCTCGCAAAGTGACCTACTGGCCGCAATCAAACAAACTCCCGAGTAGTACCACAATTCCGTAATGATCTACCGCATCAGCCACACCGGCGGGTGGTCGTCGGTTAGCACTCTCGCTACCTCGACGCCGAAGTCCTGGGGCCTTGGTCTGCCCTCGAATACCCTGGCTGTCCTGAGGACGGTGTAGGAGTGCTCTGAGCTGGCTGTGGTGCAAATCTAGACTGCTGCTGAGGTCGTCCACCCCAAGAGCTACTAAAAGACCCTGCCGTCCTGGCCTTCTTCTGCTTCGTCACAACCCGTCCGGCCTCTACGCCTCGCATCCAAGTGCGTCACGCGTGGGTAATGTCCATGCCCGTGAAGAGCCACACCCGCACAAGACTTCGGCCATATAATCATCTAGCCTGACGTAGCGATGCACTCGCCCTTCATATCGCTACCAACGCAGGGACATATCGAGCCAACGAATCGAACTCAACGCGTTGTACTCCTAACTAAGGCCCTCTCTGTCTCAAAGAACAAAAATGTGTCCGCCCGTGCCCTCCTCATCTGTGGAGGCAAGAAGTGAGTGAGAAAAGCCTCCGAGAACTCGTCCCAAGTAGCTGGGGACGCGTGCTCTCCCCGGGACAACTCCCACAAGTCAAACTAGTCGACTGCGGTATAACGCAGCCGATGCGAACCTCCGAAGCCTTGATCACTCGCATGATCCTCTGTAACTGACGGATGAACTCCTGCGGATCATCCTCAGGCCTCGACCCGTAGAACTCTGGCGGGCTACAACTCAGAAAATCTCGTAGCCTCAAACTATCCGATCTCGGGTGAACCACAGTGCATGCGGAACTGAATCGCCAGATCCGGCCTATCTCACGTGTCACGACCTGCCTCGGGCCGTGGATCGTGCCTTACCCGGCACCCAAGTAGTCATACATCGAGTAATCTGAACATAAAACAATACATGAAACAAAATGTGAAATGAGACACATTTTACTCGAGAGAAAATCGCCTTACGGATATATATAAATAATTACAAAGTTGAGCAGTTTAATCCTTACAACCCCGCCACAACGATTACTGCACTTAAGATTTATACAACAACTATGACGGACAGTGGCCTCCATACCCCGAATGTACAAGAACCTCTGGACTCGTGGTAACATACCAAAAGATAAGCCTCAAGGAACGAGCTTCCCAATCTGAAATGTGATCCTAAATGCGGGATCGACGGTAGATGTACTTACTGCGCATGAACGCAGCCTCCGAAGGTCAAGATAACAGTACCAAGTATGTGAAATCAGAAAAATCAGTAAATGAAATCATAGTAGTCTATATAAAGCAGGAGACATGTATGATAACCAAACTACAGTTCACGATAAATAAGAAGTCATGTAAGTCAGGGACTCACGCCCTCAGAGTCATCACTCAAATATAACTATGGGGTCTCACGCCCACAACATCAATCATGCCCGTGGAATACCTTCCTCACTGCCGACAGTCTATGATATGATAACACCAAGAAGTACACCTGAACACCAAGTCCTACCTGATGCCAAAGCCGATAATAATACAATACAACCAAACCACGAAGGCGACACTGCAAGCACGAAAGCCGACTACCGATACCAAGGTCGCCACGAGTCGACCGGGCAAGTACGAGGGCTAACTACTGGTACCAAGGTCAGATCACGAGAATTCGTCACTACACCGAGCGGGGCAAGTGCGAGGGCTAACTACTGTACCAAGGCCGAATCAGTCACGAGACGGGGCAAGTACGAAAGCCGACCACCAGGTACCAGGGCCGAACAGTAAGAAACCTCATAAAGAGCTAGTCCATGGAATAACACTATCAGCGAGGCGTGCGTGGAATTCTCCGTCACCGCTGCAGACGCCCAAGTAAGTTCTCAACAAGTCAACCGCCTCCACCGAGAGACGGTAGTATAGAAACACAATTCTTGCAAAACAAAGGCTATCACAACAAGCATAGGCAAGTTTCACAACAACAAGCATAGGCAAGTTATACACAACTCAAGGTACTTTCATTTTATGTCAAAGTCCGGGTTTAACCCTAAAGTACTACGTACGTTAAATTCCTTTTAAGATATCCATTCCTTTTATAAAAGTCACCCGATACCCTTAGTATAAAAAAATAGAGTGACTTACATTGTTAAGTAAACCAAAATGCTTTCCTTTGTAAAATCAAGTAACAACATTATCTTCCAAACGTTCAAGTTTGCCTAATTTCAAATGCTCAAGTTTCTCATTTTCGAAAAGGTTTCGTAGTTCATAGTTTTAATCCTTTAAAACATAATTCTCTTTTAAACAATTTGAGAAACATATGCCTTATATGTGAGTAGGTTATTCTTGTTTATGATCAATCTTATTAAGCAACCATGATCTAGGAAATGTAATATCATTTTGTCTCATCTTAGTTTCTATGCAGATGGAGGTTTCTACTGGTTTTAATAATACTTCATTATTCAATACATTTTCCTTTATTAACGCTGCAGTGGTTTGTCGATACTCATTCTGATTTCCGAAATCAGTAAAACATTTCTCCTTTTAAAAACCAAGTACTCATTACTCACGAATGAGGTTTCACACAAAATTCATATTAATTCATTCAAGTCAAGCCTCTTATCTTTTAAGATCAAGTCTCTTAACTTTTAAAAATCAGTAAACCATTCTCTTTACCACTCTTAAGACGTTATACCTAACTTCCCATAAAGCTAGTATAACTCTTATGTTTTCAAAACCAAGTATTACTCTTCTTTCAAAACGGTTTCTTAATCTTTTGAAATACTTCAAGATTCTTTATTATTCAGGCTTAAGTCAAAAGACATTGCCGTAACACTACATTCAGTTAACACACGTACGTCTACCGTACTATATATATATTCCTTTAAAATATTTCAAGATTCTTATTATTCAGGCTTAAGTCAAAAGACATTGTCGATAACTATATTCGATTAGCACACATACGCCTACCATACTATATATATATATATTATTCAGCTTAAGTCAAAAGACATTGCCACACGACGTCACCGTAGTACTATATATATATTCTTTTAAAATACTTCATGCTCAAGAGTATAGGAAGAATCACATACCTCGCGACGATTATCGACTATAAGCAAAACGCCCACGCTATAACCCGCTAGCCTTGTCCACCTTCCAAGTAGTTCATGCTACTCGTAACATTCAACCAATAAGGTTATAAGTCTCATCAGAATACAAATTCTATGTAAGTACATATTAATCTTCTACTTAATATTCTTCTGATGTGATTTCAGTTCAAGTCTTTTTCTGTAATATCCTTCTATTACAGTTCAATTCTCTTCTATGAATCTTATATTCATTTCTAAACAACTACAGTATGTAATTTCCAATTACACTAGAAGGATAAGATTATTTACCTCGGTAAGCCCAAAATTATCCAAGTTTAAAGTCGATCCTGAGCAACGTTTAGCTCCTACTACGAGTGCTCCAATCCGCTCCAAACAACCCTTAGAAGTTCTACGCAACTTCTACTTAACACTTCAACCGACTATGAAGGTTTTCCTTAGGGTTTCGTTTAGTGGCTGAGGGAAAGTATAATAGTATTTCCGGGCTCTACGTATAGAGGTAACTTTGGAAAGTACTACAAGGTATTTGGGCTAAGGTATTTAGGGCATTATAACAATACTTGGAGAGTATTTCTCTACCAAGGAGGGGGTATTTCTCGAAAACAACTAGGCTAGGGGGGGTGTGCTCGGCCGAGGGCCTTTCTCAAAGGAGAGGGGGGGATGGCTTTGGACGAAACCTCAAGAGGGAGTATTTTGAGACTTAGAAAAATGCTCAAGTTTGGATGAAGAAAGTCTTCAACTTAGAGGGGTATTTATAGGTCAAGCAATGGCCAACCAATGGCCAAGATCAATCCAAGTGTTAGGCAAGTGTAGGGCTAGGATTTAACCATGTGTACCTTATCCATCTACCACACCAACTTGCACAAAATATCCTACCTAACCAATGCTACCAATTTCGTCCATTACCGCCCACAATTCTTTCCAATGTGAGGGTGACACATGTCACCCTCCCGTTGGTCCAAAATGTTTCTTCTCTCGGAAAAATCTGCAAAAATTAAAAATGACATAGCCGTATTTTTCCCTTCGCAAGTCTTGTAAAATGTTTCGTCGAAAAACGATTCTTTTCGGCACTTGTGTACAAATTTCGAACCTTGCCAACCTTAAGGCTTAAATTTATATACGTACGCCCTCACGTACATACTCTGGAAATACGGGGTATAACATTCTCCCCTCCTTAGAAACATTCGTCCCGAATGTTCCTTCTCAAGACGGATAACGATCAAGTTCTTCTTAACTTAAACAAGTTGCCAATGCCACATATGGCCACAAAAATAACACACGCTCCAGTACTTAACCCAAGTCAACGAGGAATCACCTCTAGCATTACAAAAGCTTCCACCCCCCGGTCTAACAGATATTCCTTCGCACCTTCACTTCACAAGGGTAACGATCATTTCTATTCTCTCAGCACATGTTCATATCTAGCCTTACCCGTCGTACTCTTCTCGAACACTCGAACTCTTCTTAGTACATCGTACACACTTCACCAACAATTACATTGCGAAACTTTGGAGTCACTACCTCCAAACTTGGTCATCTTACTCGCTTCACTTTCCTCTAAGGCCATTCCCGCCACAAACTGATTCGGTCGAACGCATCCACGAACTCATACGATGGTCATCTAAACTTGGGCCTAGCACCTCGTGACCCTACCACCGGGCGACCACCCGCAGTGACCCCACCTCGAACAGCCGCGGTTGGCCCGCAACATGGCCCCAACCCGACCCACTTAACGCATCAAGCTCTTGTTTCCGATCCGAACAATTTTACCTATACAGTCATGAAAGCTACCACTTCCATTTTACACTACCCAAGGAATCTTCCCACAATTACCCCAATGATACTTACATTCGACAAAGATCACCCGCAAAAATCTTGTACTCAAGACGGCCTTACATCTAAGGTCTCAATTGTAATATTCTAAGGTTCATCATTTTCTCACCCTGAGCTTACCCTTTTTCACTAACTGTGTTTCTAAATCACATTTTTGCACAAAGCTATCCGAACATAACACTTAACACATTATCATCACATCAATACATACAAGTCTCTGAGGTTAAGGATATACTGAAAATAGGCGGTTCAAAGGACCGCTAAAATCGGGAACTTCCACCGCGACCTGCCGTGGCTCAGTGTATGAACATCCCGCCTAGCTATGGAAGGTGAAGAACCTCAATCGATCTCAGTCTGTGCTATCCTACCAGCGCTACCCTGGTGACAGCCGCCAGATGGCCTGTTGGCCGCAAGAATAACAATCTCCCAAGTTAGTACGACACTCTCCCTTATGAAGTTTTCCACAACGCCACACCGAGACAAGTGGCGACCTCATCCGCGAGCACTCCTACCTCGAAAATCTGAAACACGGGAGCCACGACCGCTTCGAATACCCGAAGGTCCCGGCCGTGGAGGACCACTGCATCGGGCGGAGGTACATAACTAGTTCGCCGAGGCGTCCGCCTCGAAAGTCACCAGGACCCCGCTGCTCGCCCTCTTCGCCGATCTTGGTCATTCCGTCGATTTCTCCGCCTCACATCCAAGTGCATAAGCTGCATGCGGGCAATGTCCATGCCCTACCAAGAGCTACACGAACAACTTTCGCTAGGCAATCATCGAGCCTCAGAACATATCGGTGCACTCGATCCTCCATACTAGCTACTAACGCTGGGACGCATCGCCAATGAGTCGAACTCCACATTGTACTCCCGAACCGTGCGCCGCTTCGCCGCAACACCAAAAACTGTCGGCCGAGCCCTCCTCATCCGTGGAGGCAAGAAACGCGTGTAAGAAAAGCCGCGAGAAATCGTCCCAAACGCGGAAGTGCATTCTCTCCCGACAGCTCCCACGAATCAAACGATCATTGCGGTATCACGCAGCCGATGCGAACCTAGACCACCGACTCGGTCTCCGATGCCTTGATCACTCTCACGATCCACAGAATCGCCGGATGAACTCCTGCGGATCATCCTCGTGCCTCGACCCATAAAACTCGCGGCTACAACTCGTAAAATCCCGTAGCCTCAAACTATCTCGATCTAGGGTGAACCATGGTGCTATCGAACCGCCTAGGCCCGCCTATCCTCAAGTCCGCCACAACCTCGCCATTAATCGCCCACTTTGTAACCCATCTCCTCCGCCTGCATCGGGACCGAGGCTCAGTGCATCGTGGTCTCGTAGATCGCTGCCATTTACTCGCAGCCTCCTCTGCCGCTTGCCCTTCGGGCGGGTTGCCTTGCGGAGGCATAATCGTGAAAACGGCACGCTGAGGGTCCAACTTATCACAGCTCTAAGACACGATCTCAGAATGAGAAGAATGGAAACCAATCCTAAATGTTCTGCAGCCTCCTGATTATAGATGTGGTGCACAACACACCGATAATCAAGACTCTACTAGACACGGTCTGTAGACACCTTCCGAGGATTAACTGCTCTGATACCACTTTTGTCACGACCCGTTCCGGGGCCCGTGACTGGTGCCTTACCCGGGCACCCAAGTAGTCATACATCAGAGTAATCAGCGGAACATAAAAACAATACATGAAACAAAATGTGAAATGAGACACATTTTACCTGAGAGAAAATCGCCTTACGGCATATATATAAATAATTACAAAGTTGAACAGTTTAATCCTTACAACCCTGCCCACAACAGTGCTACAGACCTCTAAGATTTATATAACAACTATGACGGGACAGGGCCCCGCCATACCCCTGAATGTACAAGAACCTACAGACTCAGGGTAACATACCAAAAGATAAGCCTCCGAAGGAACGGAGCTTCCCAATACGCTGAAATGTGATCCTAAACGCGGGGATCGACAGCCGATGTACCTCTACCTGCGGCATGAACGCAAACAAGGAGGTCGATAACAGTACCAAGTATGTGAAACTGTAAAATATTGTAAATGAAATCATAGTAGTCTATATAAAGCAGGAGAAATGTATGATAGCCAAACTACAGTTCACGATAAATAAGCAGTCATGTAAGTCAGGGACTCACGCCCTCAGAGTCATCACTCAAATATAACTATGGGGTCTCACGCCCACAACATCAATCATGCCCGTGGAATACCTTCCTCACTGCCGGCAGTCTATGATATGATAACACCAAGAAGTACACCTGAACACCAAGTCCTACCTGATGCCAAAGCCGTATTAACAATACAATACAACCAAACCACGAAGCTGACACGGGGCAAGTACGAAAGCCGACTACCAGATACCAAGGCCGGCCACGTAGCTGACCGGGGCAAGTACGAGGGCTAACTACCAGGTACCAAGGCCGTATCACGAGACTTCGTCACTACACTGAACGGGGCAAGTGCGAGGGCTAACTACCAGGTACCAAGGCCGAATCAGCCACGAGACGGGGCAAGTACGAAAGCCGACCACCAGGTACCAAGGCCGAACAGTAAGAAACCTCATGGAGAGCTAGTCCATGGAATAACACTATCAGCGAGCGCACTGCGGAATTCTCCACACGCCAGACGCCCAAGTAAGTTCTCAACAAGTCAACCGGCCTCCACCGAGACGCCAGAGTATAGAAACACAATTCTTGCACAACAAAGGCTATCACAACAAGCATAGGCAAGTTTCACAACAACAAGCATAGGCAAGTTATACACAACTCAAGGTACTTTCATTTTATGTCAAAGTCCGGGTTTAACCCTAAAGTACTACGTACGTTAAATTCCTTTTAAGAGATCCATTCCTTTTATAAAAGTCACCTGATACCCTTAGTATAAAAAAATAGAGTGACTTACATTGTTAAGTAAACCAAAATGCTTTCCTTTGTAAAATCAAGTAACAACATTATCTTCCAAACATTCAAGTTTGCCTAATTTCAAATGCTCAAGTTTCTCATATTCGAAAAGGTTTCGTAGTTATAGTTTTAATCCTTTAAAACACAATTCTCTTTTAAACAATTTGAGAAACATATGCCTTATATGTGAGTAGGTTATTCTTGTTTATGATCAATCTTATTAAGCAGCCATGATCTAGGAAATGTAATATCATTTTGTCTCATCTTAGTTTCTATGCAGATGGAGGTTTCTACTGGTTTTAATAATACTTCATTATTCAATACATTTTCCTTTATTAACGCTGCAGTGGTTTGTCGATACTCATTCTGATTTCCGAAATCAGTAAAACATTTCTCCTTTTAAAAACCAAGTACTCATTACTCACGAATGAGGTTTCACACAAAATTCATATTAATTCATTCAAGTCAAGTCTCTTATCTTTTAAGATCAAGTCTCTTAACTTCTAAAAATCAGTAAACCATTCTCTTTACCACTCTTAAGACGTTATAACTAACTTCCCATAAAGCTAGTATAACTCTTATGTTTTCAAAACCAAGTATTACTCTTCTTTCAAAACGGTTTCTTAATCTTTTGAAATACTTCAAGATTCTTTATTATTCAGGCTTAAGTCAAAAGACATTGCCGTAACACTACATTCAGTTAACACACGTACGTCTACCGTACTATATATATATTCCTTTAAAATATTTCAAGATTCTTATTATTCAGGCTTAAGTCAAAAGACATTGTCGTACAACTATATTCAGTTAGCACACGTACGTCTACCATACTATATATATATATTATTCAGGCTTAAGTCAAAAGACATTGCCACACGTACGTCTACCGTACTATATATATATTCTTTTAAAATACTTCATGCTCAAGAGTATAGGAAGAATCACATACCTCGCGACGATTATCGACTATAAGCAAAACGCTCCACGGCTATAACTCGGCTAGCCTTGTCCACCTTCCAAGTAGTTCATGCTACTCGCAGAACATTCAACCAATAAGGTTATAAGTCTACTGTAAATACAGTCCTATGTAAGTACAGATTAATCTTCTACTTAATATTCTTCTGATGTGATTTCAGTTCAAGTCTTTTTCTGTAATATCCTTCTATTACAGTTCAATTCTCTTCTATGAATCTTATATTCATTTCTAAACAACTACAGTATGTAATTTCCAATTACACTAGAAGGATAGGATTATTTACCTCGGTAAGCCCAAAATTATCCAAGTTTAAAGTCGATCCTGAGCAACGTTTAGCTCCTACTCCGAGTGCTCCAATCCGCTCCAAACAACCCTTAGAAGTTCTACGCAACTTCTACTTAACACTTCAACCGACTATGAAGGTTTTCCTTAGGGTTTCGTTTAGTGGCTGAGGGAAAGTATAATAGTATTTCCGGGCTCTACGTATAGAGGTAACTTTGGAAAGTACTACAAGGTATTTGGGCTAAGGTATTTAGGGCATTATAACAATACTTGGAGAGTATTTCTCTACCAAGGGGGGGTATTTCTCGAAAACAACTAGGCTAGGGGGGGGGGGGGGTGTGCTCGGCCGAGGGCCTTTCTCAAAGGGGAGGGGGGATGGCTTTGGACGAAACCTCAAGAGGGAGGGAGTATTTTGAGACTTAGAAAAATGCTCAAGTTTGGATGAAGAAAGTCTTCAACTTAGAGGGGTATTTATAGGTCAAGCAATGGCCAACCAATAGCCAAGATCAATCCAAGTGTTAGGCAAGTGTAGGGCTAGGATTTAACCATGTGTACCTTATCCATCTACCACACCAACTTGCACAAAATATCCTACCTAACCAATGCCACCAATTTCGTCCATTACCGCCCACAATTCTTTCCAATGTGAGGGTGACACATGTCACCCTCCCGTTGGTCCAAATTTTTTGGTCTCTCGGAAAAAACCGCAAAAATTAAAAATGACATAGCCGTATTTTTCCCTTCGCAAGTCTTGTAAAACGTTTCGTCGAAAAACGATTCTTTTCGGCAGTTGTGTACAAATTTCGAACCTTGCCAACCTTAAGGCTTAAATTTATATACGTACGCCCTCACGTACATACTCTGGAAATACGGGGTATAACATCATGTTCGCCACGATCCCGCCAAGAATCGGGCCATCTCTCTCAGAACCCATCTCATCCGCTCCAGCCGTGGACTGGAGGTGCAGTGCGTGGTCTCATCACCACCGCCGCGCCCTAAACCCTACTGGGGCCGGCGGCGTCGTGGAACTCGCCGTCTCAGGTATAGACTAGGCCTGAGCCCTCGTGACTCTCGGTGTCCTACTAGCAGCTCCCTCGGCTGCCTTGCCCTTCTGGGCCCGGGTTGCTTTACGTGGAGGCATAATTGTTAAAGAAAGGAAATACGTTAGAGGGGTCCAACTTATAACACAGCTCTAAGGCACGATCTCAGAGTGAGAAGAATGGAAACCAATCCTAAATATCCTATAGCCTCCTGATTATTGGTGTGGTGCACAACACACCGATAATCAAGACTTACTAGATACGGCCGTAGACACTTTCGAGGATTAATCGCTCGATACCACTTTTGTCACGACTCGTTATACCGTATTTCCAGAGTATGTACGTGGAGACGCACGCATTTAACATTTGAGACTTAAAGTTTGGCTTTGGTTCGAAATTTGGGCACAAGTGCCGAATAGAGTCGTTTTCCGACGAAACATTTCCACAGCTTACGTAGGGAAAATTCCGGCTATGTCATTTATATTTTTTTGCGGATTTTTCCGAGAGATAAAATATTTTTAACGTACGCAGTACTTTAGGGTTAAAACCCAGACTTTGATACGAAATGGAAGTACCTTGAGTTGTGTGTAACTTGCCTATGCTTGTTGTTGTGTAACTCGCCTATGCTTGTTGTGATAGCCTTTGTTGTGCAAGTGTTGATATCAGGTGACTTCTTGGGAAGGAGTGGATCTTTTTATAAAAGTCTAGAAGTATGGTAATTTGCTTGAGCTTGTTTGTGATAGCCTGGTTGTGCGGTATAATGTTGTTGATGTCACATGGACATGTCTACACCGACTGCAGACTCCGGCATGTGGCCACGTGGGTGGTTGACACCGATATATTGTTATTGTGGTTACATGGACATGTCTACACCGATGCAGAATTCCGGGCGTGTGGCTACGCGGGCGGTTAATCACCCGATATTATTGTTGATAATGTCACTGACGTCTACCCCGGCGCACTCCGGGCATGTGGCGCTGGGCATTGTTATTATTGTTGCATCATGGGCATGTCTACACCGACGCAGAATTCCGGGGGCATGCGGCCATGATGCGAACACGATTGATGTTGTGGGCGTGAGACCCATAGTTATATTTGAGCGATGACTTGAGGGCGTGAGTCCCTGACTTGACGTGACTGCTTTTATGTTGGAATCGTAGTTTTGTCATCATACATGTCTCCTGCTTTTCATATAGATCGTTATGATTTCATTCTGATATTTTTACTGATTTCACATACTTGGTACTGTTGTATCGACCTCGCCGGCTGCGTTCATGCCGCAGTAGGAGTATATCGGTAGTGGATCCCCGCCATAGGATCACAGTTCAACAGATGGGAAGCTCCGTTCTCCGAGGCTTATCTTTTGGTATGTTACCCGAGTTGTAGGTTCTTGTACATTCGTGGTATGACGGCCCCGTCCCGTCATGTTGTATAAAAACTCTTAGAGGTCCGTAGTAATCTTTGTGGCGTGTGGTTTGTAAAAAGGATTAAACTGCTCGCTTTTGAAAGAGTTGTTTATATATATATTTTATTGGAAGGTAACCGTTTGGTTGGCCTGTTTTATGATCATATATCTTGTTTCTTGTTTAAGTTTTATATTCCGCTGGTTTTCTCTGATGTTGTATCACTAGGGTGCCCGGGGTAAGGCACCAGTCACGGGCCCGGATCGGGTCGTGACAAAAGTGGTATCAGAGCAGTTAATCCTCGGAAAGTGTCTACAGACCGTGTCTAGTAGAGTCTTGATTATCGATGTGTTGTGCACCACATCTATAATCAGGAGGCTGCAGGACATTTAGGATTGGTTTCCATTCTTCTCATTCTGAGATCGTGCCTTAGAGCTGTGTTGTAAGTTGGACCCCTCTGACGTATCTCGTTTTTACCAGTTATGCCTCCGCGCAAGGCAACCAGAGCCCAGGAGGGCAAGGCAGCCGAGGGTGCTGCTAGTGAGATACAGAGGAGTACGAGGGCGCAGGCCCGGACAGTACCTGAGGTTGTGCTTCAGACGGCGGGTTTTGTGACGCCGCCAGCCCCAGCAGAGTTTAGAGCCGCAGCAGTGGTCTTGAGACCGCGATACTGAGCCTCCACCCCACACTGGAGCAGATGAGACGGGTACAAGGAGATGGCGATTGCTGGCCGTGGTCGTGGCCGATATGAGGATAGGCCGACGCAGCAGCCTTCCCAAAGAGCACGATGGTTCACCCCGAGCGATAGTTTGAGGCTACGGACTTTACGAGTCAGAGCCCGCGAGTTTTATGGGTCGAGGCACGAGGATGATCCGCAGGAGTTCATCCGGCGATTCGCCGGTCATGAGAGTGATCAAGGCTTCGAGACCGAGTCGGTGGTCTTAGGTCGCATCGATCGCGTGATACCGCAATGATCGGTTTGATTCGTGAGTTGTCGGGAGAGCATGCGCTTCGAAGATGGGACGAGTTCTCGAGGCATTCCTCACTCACTTCTTGCCTCCGCAGATGAGGAGGGCACGGGCCGTGATTTATGATCCGAGACGAAAGCGGCGACGGTTCGGAGTACAACGTGGAGTTTGACTCGTTGGCTCGGTATGTCCCCGCTTTAGTGGAAACCATGGAGGATAGAGTGCACCGCTACGTCACCGGGCTAGATGATTACTTGACAGAGGCTTGTTCGAGTGTAGCTCTTCAGCCGGGCATGGACATTGCCCGCATGCAGGCTCATGCACTGGGATGTGAGGCACGGAGAGGTCGACGGAATGACAAAGATCAGCAGAAGAGGGCCAGAACAAAAGGGTCCTTTGGTGACTTTCGAGGCTGACCGCCTCAGCAGCATACTAGTTTTGTACCTCCACCAGTGCAGAGTGGTCCTCCACAACCTTCAGACCATCCAGAGTATTCGGGAGCGGTCGTGGCTCGAGGGTTGAGTTTCGAGGAAGTAAGGGTGTTGGCCAGATGCGGTCACCCCTACCTCGGTGTGGTCGATGTGGTAGACCGCATTTCGGGGAGTGTCGTGGTGCCAAGGGAGCTTGTTATTTTTGCGGCCAGCCGGGCCATTTTGCGAGGAACTGTCCGACCAAGGGAAGCACGGATGTTACGACTCAGCCTTCAGGATCAGTGGCTGGTTCATCACCTTCACTAGCTGTGCGCCCTGCAGGGCAGGACTGTGATTAGAAAGCGGTAGAGACAGGTATATCCTTAACCCTCTAGAGTTTTGTATGCTGATGTGTTTAGTGTTATGTTCGGATAGCTTTGTGCTAAAATGTGATTTAGACACCTGGTTATTGTAGAAGGGTAAGTATGGGGGCATGGTAAGTGTGAACCTTAGACTATGTCACGATTGAGACCTTAGAGGTAAGGTCGTCTTGAGTAAAAGATTTATTTCATGGTTGACCCTTATCAGAGTAAGTAGTACGTGGGAATTATTTGTGTGATAAGTCCATGGGTAGTGTGAGATGGAAGTGGTAGCTTTCATGACTTGATTTGGTAAGATTGTTCCGTTTCAAGGAGCAAGTATTGGCGCGGTTTTGGGTCGGGTTGATGGTCGCTCGCGGGTCGACCCGGCCGGTTTTAGTGGGTCGGTTAGGTGGTCCCGCGCAGGTAGTCAAGGGGGTGCTAGGCCCCAGTTTAGTTGACCATCGTATGAGTTCATGGATGTGTTCGACCAGAAGCGGTTCGTGAAGGCCGGGAGTGGCCTTAAAGAAGATTGAGGTTAGTAAGATGACCAAGTTTGGAGGTAGTGACTCCACAGTTTTGAGAACTGAAGCAATGACTGAAGTATGGCACGTCCTGAGTGACACTAGAACCTCGCGGCAAAGTGACAAAAGTGGTATCGCACGACGAGTAAGGAAGGAAGGGAACGTGTGTTATTTTCGTGGCCAAGCTGTGGCGTTGGCAACTTGTTAGAGGAACTTCATCGATATCCGTCTTGAGAAGGAACATTCGGGACAAATGTTTCTAAGGAGGGGAGAATGTTATACCCCGTATTTCCAGAGTATGTACGTGGAGACGTACGTACGAACATTTGAGACTTAAAGTTTGGCTTTGGTTCGAAATTTGGGCACAAGTGCCGAATAGAGTCGTTTCCGACTAAACGCTTTACATTTACGTAGGGAAAATTCCGGCTATGTCATTTATATTTTTTGCGGATTTTTCCGAGAGATAAAATATTTTGGACCAACGGGAGGGTGACATGTGTCACCCTCACATTGGAAGCAAGGGGCGGCAACCCTTGGACGAATTGGGGTCACGTTTTCTTGGCCAATTGGCTCCTTGTTTTGGCCTTGTTTTGTGGCTTGTTTGGTGCCATGTTTTGTGCCTTGTTTTGTGGAGTAGGGGTTAGAGTGCACTTGGCTTGATCAAGGCCTTACACTTGCCTTGCACATGGCTTGATCTTGGCCATTGGTTGGCTTTTGGTTTTGCTATAAATACCCCCCTAAGCTTGAAGACTTCATTCATCCAAAAACTTCCAAGTCTTGAAACCCTCTCCTCCCTTCTTATTGCTCTAGCCGAGAGCTTCCCCCTCCCCCCCTTTTCGTGTGGCCTTTGGCCGAGAGGTTTCCCCTCCCCCTCCTAGTGGTCTAGCCGTGGGGTACCCCCCCTAGCCTAGTTGTTTCGTATAATACACCCCCCCCCCTTGGTAGAAAGTATTCTCCAAGTATTGTTATAATGCCCAAAATACCTTAGCCTTATACCTTGTAGTATTCCAAAGTTACCTCTATACGTAGAGCCCGGAAATACTACCTTTTGTCCTCTTAGTCTCAAACCGAAACCCTAAGGAAATCTTCATAGTTGGTTGAAGTATTTGAGTAGAAGTTGGTTAGAACTTCTAAGGGTTGTTTGGAGTGGTTTGGAGCGCACGGAGTTGAGCTAAACCTTGCTCAGGATCGACATTATAAATTGGATAATTTTGGGCTTGTCGAGGTAATATTCTTGTCCCTTATTGTAATTGGAGATTCCATGTTGTTGGAATATATAGTTGAAGTATACTATATATATAATCGAACATAGCTTGCGGCAATGTCTTTTGACTTAAGCCCGAATTTAAAGAAAAGAATCGAATCGTAATTACATGGACCGTATTACATGAGACTTGTGTAGCATTCAGTATAGTAGAATTGTATACGCCGGTTAGGCGATAAACGCCCCGGGTTGGCTAGTAGCCGGCCTCGATTGAGGAGGAGATTTTTACGCCATGCGGGAGAGTCTTTGCGAATTTTACGTAGAATATGGAACCGCGGTTAGAAGTTAATAGACGTTTGTGGCCTTATAGGTGGAAATCGCGAGTAGCGTATTCTACTTGAAGAGTGGAAACGGCTAGCCGTGTTACTGATCGTGGAGCGTTTTGCTTATTGTCGATACTGCCGCGAGGTATGTGAACCTCTTCCTATCCTTCTAGCATGATGCTTTGTAAACTATGTAGTACGGTAGACGCATACGTGTGTTAAATGAGTTGGTTGGTTTAAAACATAGGGTGTTATAATAGCTTTATGGGAAGTTAGTTATAACGACTCTATGTAGGTAAAAGATTGGTTTGTTGATTGTAGAAGTTAAGAGACTTGATCTTGAAAGATAAGAGACTTAACTTGTTTTACTTGGTTATTAACATTTTGTTAAATGTGTTGTGAAACCTCATTCGCGAGTAATGAGTACTTGGTTTTAAAAAGAATAATGTTTTACTGATTTCGGAAATGAGAATAAGTGTCGAGCAAACCACAGCAGCGCTAATAAAGGAAGGTGTATTGACAATTAACTAATTGTTATTAAAACCAGTAGAAACCTCCATCTGCATAGAAGCTAAGATAAGACAAAATTGTATTACATCTCCTAGATCATGGTTGCTGTAACAAGATTGTTGTAAACAAGAATAAACGGCTCACGTACAAGACATATGTTACTCAATTGTTTTAAAAGAGATTAAGACTATGAGTTATGAAACCTTTCTAAAATGAGAAACTTGAGCATTTGAAATTAGGCAAACTTGAACGTTTGGGAAATAATGTTGTTACTTGATTTTACAAAAGGGAAGTATTTTGGTTTACCTAAATGTGAGTCACTCTATTTTTATACTACAGGTATCGGGTGACCTTTATGAAAGGAATGGATCTCTTAAAAGGAATTTAACGACGATGACTTTAGGGTTAAAACCCAGACTTTGATACGAAATGGAAGTACCTTGAGTTGTGTGTAACTTGCCTATGCTTGTTGTTGTGTAACTCGCCTATGCTTGTTGTGATAGCCTTTGTTGTGCAAGTGTTGATATCAGGTGACTTCTTGGGAAGGAGTGGATCTTTTTATAAAAGTCTAGAAGTATGGTAATTTGCTTGAGCTTGTTTGTGATAGCCTGGTTGTGCGGTATAATGTTGTTGATGTCACATGGACATGTCTACACCGATGCAGAATTCCGGGGGCATGTGGCCATGTGGCAGGGTTGATTACCTGATATATTGTTATTGTGGTTACATGGACATGTCTACACCGATGCAGAATTCCGGGGGCGTGTGGCCATGCGGCGGGGTTAATCACCCAGTATTATTGTTGATAATGTCACTTGGACGTGTCTACACCGATGCAGAATTCCGGGGGCATGTGGCCATGGGGCATTGTTATTATTGTTGCATCATGGGCATGTCTACACCGACGCAGAATTCCGGGGGCATGCGGCCATGATGCGAACACGATTGATGTTGTGGGCGTGAGACCCATAGTTATATTTGAGTGATGACTTGAGGGCGTGAGTCCCTGACTTGACGTGACTGCTTTTATGTTGTGAACTGTAGTTTTGTCATCATACATGTCTCCTGTTTTCATATAGACTGTTATGATTTCATTTACGATTTTTTTCTGCCATCACATACTTGGTACTGCATCGACCTCTGGCCGCTGCGTTCATGCCGCAGGTAGGAGTACATCGGTAGTGGATCCCCGCTCATAGGATCACAGCCAACAGATTGGGAAGCTCCGTTCTCCGAGGCTTATCTTTTGGTATGTTACCCGAGTTGTAGGTTCTTGTACATTCAGGTATGACGGCCCCGTCGCCATGTTGTATAAAAACTCTTAGGTCAGAGTAATGCCAAGTGTGGTTTGTAAAAAGGATTAAACTGCTCGCTTTTGAAAGAGTTGTTTATATATATATTTTATTGGAAGGTAACCGCTTTGGTTGGCTTTGCTTTATGATCATATATCTTGTTTCTTGTTTGTTTATATTCCGGTTTTCTCTCGATGTTGTATCACTAGGTGTCGGGTAGGCACGATCACGCCCGGATCGGTCGCGATGCACCCATTCCGTGTTCGTGATCGTGCCTTACCCGCACCCAAGTAGTCATACATCGAGTAATCGGAATATAAAAACAAGACGTGAAACAAATGTAAATCGAGACACGCTTTATTCGAGAAAAGTCGCCTTTCGCATATATATATAAACCAAAATCGCGCTACATCCCAACTGCATAACAGACTACGCACTCTAAGAAAGTGAATAACTATGGCGGACAGTGGCCCCACCATACCACGAATGTATATATATCTACAACAACAGGAGAACCATACCAAAAGTCGAGCCTCCTAGAAGATGGAGCTCACGACACCAAAGCAAAAGATCCTAAGGATGCGGATCTAGCACTCGCTTCCTTACTTGCGGATTTAACGCACTCAAGGAGGTCAGTACAACAGGTACCAAGTATGTGAAACTGTAAAGTACTTAAATGAAATCATATCATTTTAAAACCAATTTTACAAATATGTACGAAACAACCAATGTAACCGCACATAGTGCCACATCACAAACAAGAGTAATAATAGGTAAACTGTAACAGGTCTTTTCTAGGCTGCGAATGATCGAAGCAAGGCCAATCGCCCATAGTATCATTATGCATGCCTAATCCTGGACTCCCGTAGTCCGCATAGGCCACCTGTTATACCCCGTAGTTCTGACCCTACGTATGAGAGCGTACGAAAGCATGTAAGACTTAAAATTTCCAAAGGATAGGTTGACGGATTGTTCCGGACGGGTTTTAGTAGACTTTGAGGCGGGTTATGACCCGGTACATTGAGAATTCCTAAGTGTTTCAAAGGCCCAGGGCGTAGTTCGTTGAGTCTAGATTCCAACGCAACCAACCGTTCGTCGATAGGACGTCGGAGTAGAAAGTTATGAGAATTACAAGTTCAGTGCGCAGTCGGACAAAAATGTGTTTCGGACAGAGGCGACAGGGCCGCGGCGCCGGATGCAGGGCCGCGGCGCCGAATGTACTGAGGGGTCGCTGAAGTTTCAGCGCCGCGGCGCCGGGAAGCAGGGCCGCGGCGCCGGAAGATCTGAGGGTCCGCAGGAGTTGCGGCGCCGCGGCGCCGGGAAGCAGGGCCGCGGCGCCGAGGCGGGATTCTGGGCGGAAAAACTTAGGAAAAGTCAGATTTTTCTTTTAAAAGACCTTGGGAGGGTGACAAGTGTCCCCCCCCATCTGATTTTGCATGCACTATATTGACCAAGTCTTCAAGACTTGGTCATACTTCATCTCTCTCTTAGACAAAAGCTCTCCCTTCTCTCTTAAAAGTTCAAGCTCCTCCTTCTCTCTAAAATTCCAAGAGATATTTTAGCCTTAGGAGAAATCTGAAAAGAAAAAGGCAAGAAGGAAACTTGTGGCTAGCTTGTGAAGATTATTGTGGTGGTATTCTTGGAAAGGAGGCTAGCAAAATTGTTGGAATAGATTTGGCTAAAGCTTTAAGGTAACATTTCTTCCTTTAGAATTAGTTCCTAGTATTGCATGTTAAGAAGAAAGAACTTGTGGTAGTGAATAATGCTCTTAGAGTCATTGCATGTAAGAAATATGGTTTGGATGTGAAAGAATTGGTTAAGAAGATTATGTGAGCATGTTGTAGCCTAAAAAAACTACCTTAGACTTGTTAAGTTAATTGTTTTACCTTTTGGGGCAGAATTTTACACACCCAAGTTTAGGTGTGTAATCCCCTTGAGATTGTTTGGATTGTTGGGCCTAAGAAGTGGCGTTTGGATGTTGAATTCGGACCTTAAAAAGGTGGCAAAGTATGTAGAAACAAAGGAAATGCTGCCCATAGGGGCTTTGAACTTAGATAATTCCTACATTGAAATTAGAGGTTAATAAACGTATTATGGTTATTATAGGTTGGCATATTACTTGCGGTAGTTTGATCTTAGCAAGTGGATTGACCGAAGAGGTATGTGGAAACTTTCTTATCCTTTGAGCATGAGTAGTTATAACTATATAGTACGGTAGACGTACGTGTTTTGAATGAAGTAAATCCTTTTGTTATACTTGACTTGTTTTAAGAAAATGTCTAAGTTGGTTGGGTTAAGAAGTTAACCCGCTTGTTCTTAAGGAATGGTTTATCCAAAAAAAAGATAGACAAGGATTTTCTTGACCTAATGAAGTATAGAGTACTTTTGGTGTGAAAGTATTGAATATTGAATTATTCTAAAAGATAAGAGACTTAAATTTTTGGAGGTAAGAAACTTGTTTTCTAAAGGATAAGAGGCTTGAAGTATTTTGAAAATTGTATGAATTTGTTTGAAGTATAAGCCTCTTGGCTAGTAAAAGAACGAAATGGTTCATAAGGAGTTATAACGGCTTTATGGGAAGTTAGTTATAACGGCCTTATGAATGGATAAGGATGTCGTAATTTCTAAATCATAAAGTTAGTATAACGGCTTTATGGGAAGTTAGTTATAATAACTTTATGGAAGGTTATGAAAGTTGTCTATTTTGATTAATGAGCATAAGTTGTCTAGATTGTGGGAAAATTGAAGTTACTTGGTTTCGTTATGAAATGATTTTTCTAAAGGTGTAGTAACTTACTTTGAAAAATAGACACGCCTCGATACTACGAGTGTTAGTATCTTGGATTTTATATAAAAGGAGGCTTTCGAAAGAATGTACGCATAGTACTTTGGCTTGTTTAATTGAGAATTATTCTATGTGCCTTGAAAAGTACTTTGGCTTGCTTAAATAAGAATTCTCTTGGTTTATGTGAAAAGAAGGCATGGTAATTGTCTTGGTTTATATAAAGGCATGGTATTGCAATTCGAATTAAAAGCATGTAATTATGAGTCTATTTGAGCGTACCGTCAGTGATGGAGGATTCCACGTATGCGCCACGATGAGGTTCGCTTTCGCCGATGATTATTCCATGGATTAGCTCTCCATGAGGTCTCCGATGCGGGTGGATCTAGTAGTTAGCCCTCGCACCGCCTGGCCGAGACGTGATGCGAGTGGATCCGTAGTTGGCTTTCGTATTGCCGGCCGTGTTAGGCGAAGTGGTGTGATGCAGGGTGGATCTAGTGGTTAGCCTGCTTACTTGCCCCGGTCAGCGATGTGACGCAGGGTGGATCTGGTAGAGGCTATCGTACTTGCCCGTCGGCCGTGATTTCGATTATAGTATTGTTGCACGGTGGATCCGTAGCCGCTTTCGTACTTGCCCGGCCATTGAGGATGACGCAGTGGATCTAGTAGCTATGCCTTCGCATTTCTGCCTCAGACGGTTACGATGACAAGTGGGATCTAGTGTTCATGTGTACTCTTAGTGTTGTTATATCATAGATCACGGCGGTGAGAAGGAATTCCACCGCATGATTGATGTTACGCATGAGACCTATGGTTATATTTGAGTGATGACTTAGAGGCGTAAGTCCCGACTTGACATGGTCGCGTATATGTTGTAATCGTAGTTTGGCTATCATACATGTCTCCCGCTTTATATATATGCTATTATGAATTCATCACGATTTTCGGGCCACATACTTGGTACACTGCCAGATCGACCTTCGGGCCGCGTTCACGCCGCAGTTGAGATACATAGCTTCGGGTCCGCACTCTTGATCACTGCTCATTTCTTGGAAGCTCCATCTCTCCGAGGCTTGTCTTTTGGTATGATTCTCGAGGTTATAGACTTTGTACATTCAGTGGTATGGCGGCCCCGTCCCGCCACGCTTGTTATTCCTGAGGTCCAGTAGTCACGTTGGTGTTTTGGGCTATAAGAACCAGGTTGTATTACTATACTTTTGTTTAAGTATGTTTTATAGAAACGACTTTATCTACCGCCAAGAATGATTACCCTTTTTTTTTAAGTAATGTGTTATGTATGTTCATTGCTATTCTCTCGACATATACCGACGGGTACCTTGCAGGTACGATCATGGCCCCGGGGCTGGGTCATGACAAAAGTGGTATCAGAGCAGTTAGTCCTCGGAAAGTGTCTACAGACCGTGTCTAGTAGAGTCTTGATTATCGGTGTGTTGTGCACCACATCTATAATCGTGAGGTCAGGACATTTAGGATTGGTTTCCATTCTTCTCACTCTAAGATCGTGCGATAGAGCTGTGTGGTTAGGGTCGTCTCTCCCTAACGAGTTATGTTGTTTGCAGCTACGAGAAAGGCAGCAGTGACCTCGGAAAAATTATGGATTGCATATCCAGGTTAGTTATGATGGTAGTATAGTGGGTATAGTGACATACAGCTATACAGATTTATGTATAAGGGTCAGACACGTGTTGCCTAGAATGATATTGGAATACCAGGGATTGATAAGGACTAATTAGATACCGGGAAGGTATGGAGTGGTTTGATGAACTCTCATCAAGGTTGTACGTACTAATTTGAGATAATTAGGAGATGATGAGTTGTCTGAGAAATAAATGGACCCTTAAGAAGTTTGATTAAGAGACCTAATGGGAGACTATGGTTGTAAATTAAGCTACGTGGTATGCTTAAGAGGATAGTACAGATGAGATTCGGGTGGAGTAAGTGATGGGATTGTTGTAAGATTTAGTATCATGAACGAGGGATATTGAGACTATGTACATGTGTTAGAATAAGTTGGTAGATACGAACGGTCAATTCTGTTAGGCCGTGAACGAGAGTAGGTGGTAATGGTTCATACTTTGGACTCGTTTTCCTGTTTGATTTATGAGGAATGATTAAGCATTTGCGATATCTCATGGTCACAAGTGGCATAGTAAAGTTCCATTAGTGTATAGTACGAGGATGTACCGAGGAATAGTAGTTGGCTCCAAAAGAACATTCAGGGACGAATGTTTCTAAGGGGGGGAGAATGTTATACCCCGTAGTTCTGACCCTACGCATGAGAGCGTACGAAAGCATGTAAGACTTAAAATTTCCAAAGGATAGGTTGACGGATTGTTCCGGACGGGTTTTAGTAGACTTTGAGGCGGGTTATGACCCGGTACATTGAGAATTCCTAAGTGTTTCAAAGGCCCAGGGCGTAGTTCGTTGAGTCTAGATTCCAACGCAACCAACCGTTCGTCGATAGGACGTCGGAGTAGAAAGTTATGAGAATTACAAGTTCAGTGCGCAGTCGGACAAAAATGTGTTTCGGACAGAGGCGACAGGGCCGCGGCGCCGGATGCAGGGTCGCGGCGCTGAATGCATCGAGGGGTCATCGAAGTTTCAGCGCGCGCAGTGGAAGGCCGTGGCGCGGAAGATCTCGAGGTCCGCAGAGTTGCAGCCGCGCCGGAAGCAGGCTGCGCGCCGAGGCGGGATTCTGGGCGGAAAAACTTAGGAAAAGTCAGATTTTTCTTTTAAAAGACCTTGGGAGGGTGACAAGTGTCCCCCCCCCCCATCTGATTTTGCATGCACTATATTGACCAAGTCTTCAAGACTTGGTCATACTTCATCTCTCTCTTAGACAAAAGCTCTCCCTTCTCTCTTAAAAGTTCAAGCTCCTCCTTCTCTCTAAAATTCCAAGAGATATTTTAGCCTTAGGAGAAATCTGAAAAGAAAAAGGCAAGAAGGAAACTTGTGGCTAGCTTGTGAAGATTATTGTGGTGGTATTCTTGGAAAGGAGGCTAGCAAAATTGTTGGAATAGATTTGGCTAAAGCTTTAAGGTAACATTTCTTCCTTTAGAATTAGTTCCTAGTATTGCATGTTAAGAAGAAAGAACTTGTGGTAGTGAATAATGCTCTTAGAGTCATTGCATGTAAGAAATATGGTTTGGATGTGAAAGAATTGGTTAAGAAGATTATGTGAGCATGTTGTAGCCTAAAAACTACCTTAGACTTGTTAAGTTAATTGTTTTACCTTTTGGGCAGAATTTTACACACCCAAGTTTAGGTGTGTAATCCCCTGAGATTGTTTGGATTGTTGGGCCTAAGAAGTGGCGTTTGGATGTTGAATCGGACCTTAAAAGGTGGCAAAGTATGTAGAAACAAAGGAAATGCTGCCCAATTTTCCATAGAATTTGGGGCTTTGAACTTAGATAATTCCTACATTGAAATTAGAGGTTAATAAACGTATTATGGTTATTATAGGTTGGCATATTACTTGCGGTAGTTTGATCTTAGCAAGTGGATTGACCGAAGAGGTATGTGGAAACTTTCTTATCCTTTGAGCATGAGTAGTTATAACTATATAGTACGGTGACGACGTGTTTTGAATGAAGTAAATCCTTTTGTTATACTTGACTTGTTTTAAGAAAATGTCTAAGTTGGTTGGGTTAAGAAGTTAACCCGCTTGTTCTTAAGGAATGGTTTATCCAAAAAGATAGACAAGGATTTTCTTGACCTAATGAAGTATAGTACTTTTGGTGAGAAAGTATTGAATATTGAATTATTCTAAAAGATAAGAGACTTAAATTTTTGGAGGTAAGAAACTTGTTTTCTAAAGGATAAGAGGCTTGAAGTATTTTGAAAATTGTATGAATTTGTTTGAAGTATAAGCCTCTTGGCTAGTAAAAGAACGAAATGGTTCATATGAGTTATAACGGCTTTATGGGAAGTTAGTTATAACGGCCTTATGAATGGATAAGGATGTCGTAAATTTCTAAAGCATAAAGTTAGTATAACGGCTTTATGGGAAGTTGGTTATAATAACTTTATGGAAGGTTATGAAAGTTGTCTATTTTGATTAATGAGCATAAGTTGTCTAGATTGTGGGAAAATTGAAGTTACTTGGTTTCAAGCTATGAAATGATTTTTCTAAAGGTGTAGTAACTTACTTTGAAAAATAGACACGCCGATACTACACAGTGTTAGTATCTTGGATTTTATATAAAAGGAGGCTTTGAAAAGAATGTACGCATATAGTACTTTGGCTTGTTTAATTGAGAATTATTCTATGTGCCTTGAAAAGTACTTTGGCTTGCTTAAATAAGAATTCTCTTGGTTTATGTGAAAAGAAGGCATGGTAATTGTCTTGGTTTATATAAAGGCATGGTATTGCACCGAATTAAAAGCATGTAATTATGAGTCTATTTGAGCGCATCGGTGATGGAGGATTCCACGTACGCGCCATGATGAGGGTTCGCTTTCCCGTTGATGCGATTATTCCATGGATTAGCTCTCCATGAGGTCCATCACGATGCGGGTGGATCTAATAGTTAGCTCGCACCGCCCCGCCGAGACGTGATGCAGGTGGATCTCGTAGTTGGCTTTCGCATCGCCTGGCCGTGGTTAGGCGAAGTGGTGTGATGCAGGTGGATCTAGTGGTTAGCTCGCTTACTTGCCCCGGCCGATACGTGACGCAGGTGGATCTGCAGAGGCTATCGTACTTGCCTTGGCCACCGTGATTTCGATTATAGTATTGTTGTACGGGTGGATCCGTAGCCGGCTTTCGATTTGCCTGGCGATTGAGGACGCAGTGGATCTGTAGCTATGCCTTCAGATTTGCCTCAGACGGCTCGGCGACAAGTGGGATCTAGTGTTCATGTGTACTCCTTAGTGTTGTTATATCATAGATCGCCAAGTGGCGGGCGAATTCCACGCATGATTGATGTTACGTACGAGACCTATGGTTATATTTGAGTGATGACTTAGAGGCGTAAGTCCCCGACTTGACATGGCTGCGTATATGTTGTAATCGTAGTTTGGCTATCATACATGTCTCCCGCTTTATATATATGCTATTATGAATTCATCACAGATTTTCGCCACATACTTGGTACTGTTATCGACCTCGCCGGGCTGCGTTCATGCCGCAGGTTGAGATACATAGCTTGCTGGTCCGCACTCTTAGGATCACTGTTCATTTCTTGGGAAGCTCCATCTCTCGAGGCTTGTCTTTTGGTATGATTCCCGAGGTTATAGACTTTTGTACATTCAGGGTATGGCGGCCCCGTCCCGCCACGATTATTCCTGAGGTGCGTAGTCACGTTGGTGTTTTGGGCTATAAGAACCGGTTGTATTACTATACTTTTGTTTAAGTATGTTTTATAGAAAGCGACTTTATCTACCGCCGCAATGATTACCCTTTTTTTTTAAGTAATGTGTTATGTATGTTCACCGCTATTCTCTCGACATATACCGATGTGGTACCCCGGTAGGGTACCAGTCATGGCCCCGGGGCTGGGTCGTGACAAAAGTGGTATCAGAGCAGTTAGTCCTCGGAAAGTGTCTACAGACCGTGTCTAGTAGAGTCTTGATTATCGGTGTGTTGTGCACCACATCTATAATCAGGAGGCTGCAGGACATTTAGGATTGGTTTCCATTCTTCTCACTCTAAGATCGTGCGATAGAGCTGTGTGGTTAGGGTCGTCTCTCCCTAACGAGTTATGTTGTTTGCAGCTACGAGAAAGGCAGCAGTGACCTAGGAAAGATTATGTGGATTGCATATCCAGGTTAGTTATGATGGTAGTATAGTGGGTATAGTGACATACATTTATACAGATTTATGTATAAGGGTCAGACACGTGTTGCCTAGAATGATATTGGAATACCAGGGATTGATAAGGACTAATTAGATACCGGGAAGGTATGGAGTGGTTTGATGAACTCTCATCAAGGTTGTACGTACTAATTTGAGATAATTAGGAGATGATGAGTTGTCTGAGAAATAAATGGACCCTTAAGAAGTTTGATTAAGAGACCTAATGGGAGACTATGGTTGTAAATTAAGCTACGTGGTATGCTTAAGAGGATAGTACAGATGAGATTCGGGTGGAGTAAGTGATGGGATTGTTGTAAGATTTAGTATCATGAACGAGGGATATTGAGACTATGTACATGTGTTAGAATAAGTTGGTAGATACGAACGGTCAATTTTGTTTGGCCGTGAACGAGAGTAGGTGGTAATGGTTCATACTTTGGACTCGTTTTCCTGTTTGATTTATGAGGAATGATTAAGCATTTGCGATATCTCATGGTCACAAGTGGCATAGTAAAGTTCCATTAGTGTATAGTACGAGGATGTACCGAGGAATAGTAGTTGGCTCCAAAAGAACATTCAGGGACGAATGTTTCTAAGGGGGGGAGAATGTTATACCCCGTAGTTCTGACCCTACGTATGAGAGCGTACGAAAGCATGTAAGACTTAAAATTTCCAAAGGATAGGTTGACGGATTGTTCCGGACGGGTTTTAGTAGACTTTGAGGCGGGTTATGACCCGGTACATTGAGAATTCCTAAGTGTTTCAAAGGCCCAGGGCGTAGTTCGTTGAGTCTAGATTCCAACGCAACCAACCGTTCGTCGATAGGACGTCGGAGTAGAAAGTTATGAGAATTACAAGTTCAGTGCGCAGTCGGACAAAAATGTGTTTCGGACAGAGGCGACAGGGCCGCGGCGCCGGATGCAGGGCCGCGGCGCCGAATGTACTGAGGGGTCGCTGAAGTTTCAGCGCCGCGGCGCCGGGAAGCAGGGCCGCGGCGCCGGAAGATCTGAGGGTCCGCAGGAGTTGCGGCGCCGCGGCGCCGGGAAGCCGGGCGGAAAAACTTAGGAAAAGTCAGATTTTTCTTTTAAAAGACCTTGGGAGGGTGACAAGTGTCCCCCCCATCTGATTTTGCATGCACTATATTGACCAAGTCTTCAAGACTTGGTCATACTTCATCTCTCTCTTAGACAAAAGCTCTCCCTTCTCTCTTAAAAGTTCAAGCTCCTCCTTCTCTCTAAAATTCCAAGAGATATTTTAGCCTTAGGAGAAATCTGAAAAGAAAAAGGCAAGAAGGAAACTTGTGGCTAGCTTGTGAAGATTATTGTGGTGGTATTCTTGGAAAGGAGGCTAGCAAAATTGTTGGAATAGATTTGGCTAAAGCTTTAAGGTAACATTTCTTCCTTTAGAATTAGTTCCTAGTATTGCATGTTAAGAAGAAAGAACTTGTGGTAGTGAATAATGCTCTTAGAGTCATTGCATGTAAGAAATATGGTTTGGATGTGAAAGAATTGGTTAAGAAGATTATGTGAGCATGTTGTAGCCTAAAAAACTACCTTAGACTTGTTAAGTTAATTGTTTTACCTTTTGGGGCAGAATTTTACACACCCAAGTTTAGGTGTGTAATCCCCTTGAGATTGTTTGGATTGTTGGGCCTAAGAAGTGGCGTTTGGATGTTGAATTCGGACCTTAAAAAGGTGGCAAAGTATGTAGAAACAAAGGAAATGCTGCCCAATTTTCCATAGAATTTAGGGGCTTTGAACTTAGATAATTCCTACATTGAAATTAGAGGTTAATAAACGTATTATGGTTATTATAGGTTGGCATATTACTTGCGGTAGTTTGATCTTAGCAAGTGGATTGACCGAAGAGGTATGTGGAAACTTTCTTATCCTTTGAGCATGAGTAGTTATAACTATATAGTACGGTAGACGTACGTGTTTTGAATGAAGTAAATCCTTTTGTTATACTTGACTTGTTTTAAGAAAATGTCTAAGTTGGTTGGGTTAAGAAGTTAACCCGCTTGTTCTTAAGGAATGGTTTATCCAAAAAAAGATAGACAAGGATTTTCTTGACCTAATGAAGTATAGAGTACTTTTGGTGTGAAAGTATTGAATATTGAATTATTCTAAAAGATAAGAGACTTAAATTTTTGGAGGTAAGAAACTTGTTTTCTAAAGGATAAGAGGCTTGAAGTATTTTGAAAATTGTATGAATTTGTTTGAAGTATAAGCCTCTTGGCTAGTAAAAGAACGAAATGGTTTATGCGAGTTATAACGGCTTTATGGGAAGTTAGTTATAACGGCCTTATGAATGGATAAGGATGTCGTAAATTTCTAAAGCATAAAGTTAGTATAACGGCTTTATGGGAAGTTGGTTATAATAACTTTATGGAAGGTTATGAAAGTTGTCTATTTTGATTAATGAGCATAAGTTGTCTAGATTGTGGGAAAATTGAAGTTACTTGGTTTCAAGCTATGAAATGATTTTTCTAAAGGTGTAGTAACTTACTTTGAAAAATAGACACGCCTCGATACTACGAGTGTTAGTATCTTGGATTTTACATAAAAAGGAGGCTTTCGAAAAGAATGTACGTACATAGTACTTTGGCTTGTTTAATTGAGAATTATTCTATGTGTGCCTTGAAAAGTACTTTGGCTTGCTTAAATAAGAATTCTCTTGGTTTATGTGAAAAGAAGGCATGGTAATTGTCTTGGTTTATATAAAGGCATGGTATTGCAATTCGAATTAAAAGCATGTAATTATGAGTCTATTTGAGCGCATCTGTCGTGATGGAGGATTCCACGGTACGCGCCATGATGAGGGTTCGCTTCCGCTGATGATTATTCCATGGATTAGCTCTCCACGAGGTCTACTGATGCAGGGTGGATCTAGTAGTTAGCTCGACCGCCTTGGCCGTAGACGTGATGCAGTGGATCCGTAGTTGGCTTTCGTACTTGCCGGCCGTGTTAGGGCGAAGTGGTGTGATGCAGGGTGGATCTAGTGGTTAGCCTGCTTACTTGCCCCGGTCAGCGATGTGACGCAGGGTGGATCTGGTAGAGGCTATCGTACTTGCCGGTCGGCCGTGATTTCGCTATAGTATTGTTGCACGGTGGATCCGTAGCTGGCTTTCGTACTTGCCCCGGTCAGTTGAGGATGCAGGGTGGATCTGGTAGCTATGCCTTCGTACTTGCCTCGTACGGTTCTGATGACACAAGTGGGATCTAGTGTTCATGTGTACTCCTTAGTGTTGTTATATCATAGACTGCCGGCAGTGAGGAAGGAATTCCACGGGCATGATTGATGTTACGGGCATGAGACCTATGGTTATATTTGAGTGATGACTTAGAGGGCGTAAGTCCCTGACTTGACATGGCTGCGTATATGTTGTGTACTGTAGTTTGGCTATCATACATGTCTCCTGCTTTATATATATGCTATTATGAATTCATCACAGTATTTTCGCCACATACTGTACTGTTAGATCGACCTCGGGGGGCTGCGTTCATGCCGCAGGTTGAGATACGTAGCTTGCTGGTCCGCACTCTTAGGATCACTGTTCATTTCTTGGGAAGCTCCATCTCTCCGGAGGCTTGTCTTTTTGGTATGATTCCCTGAGGTTATAGACTTTTGTACATTCAGGGGGTATGGCGGGGCCCTGTCCCGCCACAGTTGTTATTCCTAGAGGTCTGTAGTCACGTTGGTGTTTTGGGCTATAAGAACCAGTTGTATTACTATACTTTTGTTTAAGTATGTTTTATAGAAGGCAGCCTTATCGGCTGGCCAGTAATGATTACCCTTTTTTTTTAAGTAATGTGTTATGTATGTTCCGCTGCTATTCTCTGACATATACCTGACAGGGTACCCCGGTAGGGTACCAGTCATGGCCCCGGGGCTGGGTCGTGACAAAAGTGGTATCAGAGCAGTTAGTCCTCGGAAAGTGTCTACAGACCGTGTCTAGTAGAGTCTTGATTATCGGTGTGTTGTGCACCACATCTATAATCAGGAGGCTGCAGGACATTTAGGATTGGTTTCCATTCTTCTCACTCTAAGATCGTGCGATAGAGCTGTGTGGTTAGGGTCGTCTCTCCCTAACGAGTTATGTTGTTTGCAGCTACGAGAAAGGCAGCAGTGACCCAGGAAAGATTATGTGGATTGCATATCCAGGTTAGTTATGATGGTAGTATAGTGGGTATAGTGACATACAGCTATACAGATTTATGTATAAGGGTCAGACACGTGTTGCCTAGAATGATATTGGAATACCAGGGATTGATAAGGACTAATTAGATACCGGGAAGGTATGGAGTGGTTTGATGAACTCTCATCAAGGTTGTACGTACTAATTTGAGATAATTAGGAGATGATGAGTTGTCTGAGAAATAAATGGACCCTTAAGAAGTTTGATTAAGAGACCTAATGGGAGACTATGGTTGTAAATTAAGCTACGTGGTATGCTTAAGAGGATAGTACAGATGAGATTCGGGTGGAGTAAGTGATGGGATTGTTGTAAGATTTAGTATCATGAACGAGGGATATTGAGACTATGTACATGTGTTAGAATAAGTTGGTAGATACGAACGGTCAATTTTGTTTGGCCGTGAACGAGTAGTGGTAATGGTTCATACTTTGGACTCGTTTTCCTGTTTGATTTATGAGGAATGATTAAGCATTTGCGATATCTCATGGTCACAAGTGGCATAGTAAAGTTCCATTAGTGTATAGTACGAGGATGTACCGAGGAATAGTAGTTGGCTCCAAAAGAACATTCAGTGACGAATGTTTCTGGGGGAGAATGTTATACCGTAGTTCGACCCTACGATGCAGAGCGCATTTAAAGCATGTAAGACTTAAAATTTCCAAAGGATAGGTTGACGGATTGTTCCGGACGGGTTTTAGTAGACTTTGAGGCGGGTTATGACCCGGTACATTGAGAATTCCTAAGTGTTTCAAAGGCCCAGGGCGTAGTTCGTTGAGTCTAGATTCCAACGCAACCAACCGTTCGTCGATAGGACGTCGGAGTAGAAAGTTATGAGAATTACAAGTTCAGTGCGCAGTCGGACAAAAATGTGTTTCGGACAGAGGCGACAGGGCCGCGGCGCCGGATGCAGGGCCGCGGCGCCGGGAAGCAGGGCCGCGGCGCCGGAAGATCTGAGGGTCCGCAGGAGTTGCGGCGCCGCGGCGCCGGGAAGCAGGGCCGCGGCGCCGAGGCGGGATTCTGGGCGGAAAAACTTAGGAAAAGTCAGATTTTTCTTTTAAAAGACCTTGGGAGGGTGACAAGTGTCCCCCCCCATCTGATTTTGCATGCACTATATTGACCAAGTCTTCAAGACTTGGTCATACTTCATCTCTCTCTTAGACAAAAGCTCTCCCTTCTCTCTTAAAAGTTCAAGCTCCTCCTTCTCTCTAAAATTCCAAGAGATATTTTAGCCTTAGGAGAAATCTGAAAAGAAAAAGGCAAGAAGGAAACTTGTGGCTAGCTTGTGAAGATTATTGTGGTGGTATTCTTGGAAAGGAGGCTAGCAAAATTGTTGGAATAGATTTGGCTAAAGCTTTAAGGTAACATTTCTTCCTTTAGAATTAGTTCCTAGTATTGCATGTTAAGAAGAAAGAACTTGTGGTAGTGAATAATGCTCTTAGAGTCATTGCATGTAAGAAATATGGTTTGGATGTGAAAGAATTGGTTAAGAAGATTATGTGAGCATGTTGTAGCCTAAAAACTACCTTAGACTTGTTAAGTTAATTGTTTTACCTTTTGGGGCAGAATTTTACACACCCAAGTTTAGGTGTAATCCCCTTGAGATTGTTTGGATTGTTGGGCCTAAGAAGTGGCGTTTGGATGTTGAATTCGGACCTTAAAAAGGTGGCAAAGTATGTAGAAACAAAGGAAATGCTGCCCAATTTTCCATAGAATTTAGGGGCTTTGAACTTAGATAATTCCTACATTGAAATTAGAGGTTAATAAACGTATTATGGTTATTATTGGTTGTCAGATTACTTGTAGTTTGATCTTAGCAAGTGGATTGACCAAAGAGGTATGTGGAAACCTTCTTATCCTTTGAGCATGAGTAGTTATAACTATATAGTACGGTAGACGTACGTGTTTTGAATGAAGTAAATCCTTTTGTTATACTTGACTTGTTTTAAGAAAATGTCTAAGTTGGTTGGGTTAAGAAGTTAACCCGCTTGTTCTTAAGGAATGGTTTATCCAAAAAAAGATAGACAAGGATTTTCTTGACCTAATGAAGTATAGAGTACTTTTGGTGTGAAAGTATTGAATATTGAATTATTCTAAAAGATAAGAGACTTAAATTTTTGGAGGTAAGAAACTTGTTTTCTAAAGGATAAGAGGCTTGAAGTATTTTGAAAATTGTATGAATTTGTTTGAAGTATAAGCCTCTTGGCTAGTAAAAGAACGAAATGGTTCATAAGGAGTTATAACGGCTTTATGGGAAGTTAGTTATAACGGCCTTATGAATGGATAAGGATGTCGTAAATTTCTAAAGCATAAAGTTAGTATAACGGCTTTATGGGAAGTTGGTTATAATAACTTTATGGAAGGTTATGAAAGTTGTCTATTTTGATTAATGAGCATAAGTTGTCTAGATTGTGGGAAAATTGAAGTTACTTGGTTTCAAGCTATGAAATGATTTTTCTAAAGGTGTAGTAACTTACTTTGAAAAATAGACACGCCTCGATACTACGAGTGTTAGTATCTTGGATTTTATATAAAAAGGAGGCTTTCGAAAAGAATGTACGTACATAGTACTTTGGCTTGTTTAATTGAGAATTATTCTATGTGTGCCTTGAAAAGTACTTTGGCTTGCTTAAATAAGAATTCTCTTGGTTTATGTGAAAAGAAGGCATGGTAATTGTCTTGGTTTATATAAAGGCATGGTATTGCAATTCGAATTAAAAGCATGTAATTATGAGTCTATTTGAGCGTACCGTCAGTGATGGAGGATTCCACTGTACGCGCCACGATGAGGGTTCGCTTTCCTCGCTGATGATTATTCCATGGATTAGCTCTCCATGAGGTCATCGATGCAGGGTGGATCTAGTAGTTAGCCCTCGTACCTGCCCCGGTCAGAGACGTGATGCAGGGTGGATCTGGTAGTTGGCTTTCGTACTTGCCCCGGTCAGGGTTAGGGCGAAGTGGTGTGATGCAGGGTGGATCTAGTGGTTAGCCTGCGTACTTGCCCCGGTCAGCGATGTGACGCAGGGTGGATCTGGTAGAGGCTATCGTACTTGCCCCGGTCAGCTTCGTGATTTCAGTTATAGTATTGTTGGTACGGGTGGATCCGTAGCCGGCTTTGCCCTGGCCGATTGAGGACGCAGTGGATCTGGTAGCTATGCCTTCGTACTTGCCTCGTACGGTTCTGATGACACAAGTGGGATCTAGTGTTCATGTGTACTCCTTAGTGTTGTTATATCATAGACTGCCGGCAGTGAGGAAGGAATTCCACGGGCATGATTGATGTTACGGGCATGAGACCTATGGTTATATTTGAGTGATGACTTAGAGGGCGTAAGTCCCTGACTTGACATGGTTGCGTATATGTTGTGTATTGTAGTTTGGCTATCATACATGTCTCCTGCTTTATATATATGCTATTATGAATTCATCATGATTTTCGGGCCACATACTTGGTACTGTTGTCTCGACCTCCTTGGGCCGCGTTCATGCCGCAGGTTGAGATACATAGCTTGCTGGTCCGCACTCTTAGGATCACTGTTCATTTCTTGGGAAGCTCCATCTCTCGAGGCTTGTCTTTTGGTATGATTCCACGAGGTTATAGACTTTTGTACATTCAGGGGTATGGCGGGCCCCGTCCCGCCACGCTTGTTATTCCTAAGTGCAGTAGTCACGTTGGTGTTTTGGGCTATAAGAACCAGTTGTATTACTATACTTTTGTTTAAGTATGTTTTATAGAAGGCAGCCTTATCGGCTGGCCAGTAATGATTACCCTTTTTTTTTAAGTAATGTGTTATGTATGTTCCGCTGCTATTCTCTGACATATACCTGACAGGGTACCCCGGTAGGGTACCAGTCATGGCCCCGGGGCTGGGTCGTGACACCACCTAGGCCCGCATGAGGTAATCCCTGCATCGAGGGTAGCTACTCCTCGGCATCGTCCTGGACTCGTAGTCCGCATGGCCACATAGACCGCATGGCCACATGGACCGCACACTAACCTGGAACTCTCGTAGCTCCGCATAGGTCCCCTGGACCCGCATGAGGTATTCTCGAATCATAGTCACACAGACTGCCTGAGGTATACCCCGCATCGGGGGGCAGCTTAACCCCCGATATATCATGTCAAGAGGTGAGTGATGTAATACTAACATAACGGCTTATCGTTTAAACAACATAAGCACAATAAGAATAACCTCTTTACACAAACGTTACAAGATACTAACACACATAGCATCACAATATGTCTACTCAACAAACCATCTTACTATACCTTCCAGAAATCAATACAAGTCTTTTATAAACACATAAGTAAACCGTTCCTTTTATCTTTCTTAAGTCGTTATACCTAACTTCCCATAAAGCTAGTATAACTCTTAAGCTTTTGTTTAAAAACCAAGTATTACTCTTCTTTCAAAAATGATTCATAATTCTTTTGAAATACTTCAAGATTCTTATTATTTCGACTCAAGTCAAAAGACGTCAAGTAAAACCATGTTCAGTTAACACACGTACGTCTACCGTACTATATATATATTTTAAAATATCATGCTCAAGAGGATAGGAAGAATCACATACCTTCTCGGCGAAATCCACCTGCCAAGTCGAATATGTCGCGCGCAGAGTATCAACCTATAATAGTCAAATACGTCTATCAATGTCTAGACTACTCTGTAGGACATTCTAAGCAGAGGGTCCTCTATTCTACGGAAAATCAAAGACTTCCTACCCAGTAAACTATACAAGTTCATCAGAATACAAATTCCCATGTAAGTACAGTTCAATCTTCTTTAATATTCTTCTGATGTGACTACAGTTCAATTCTCTTCTTTTAATACCATCCTTCTATAAGTCTTATACTTAGTTCTATACTTCTACAGTATGTAATCTCTAATTACAATAGAAGGATAAGATATTTACCTCGGTAAGCCCAAAATTATCCAAGTTATAAGTTGATCCTGAGCAAGGTTTAGCTCCTAATTTGTACGCTCCAATCCGCTCCAAGAAACCCTTAGAAGTTTCTACACAACTTGTACTTACTACTTCAACCAACTATGAAGATTTCCCCAGGGTTTTGTTTAGTGACTAATGGATATAAGATAGTATTTCTGGGCTTTTAGTATAGAGGTGACTTTGGAATACTATAAGATATACGGCTAGGGTATTTTGGGGATAGTACCAATCCTGGGAGAGTATTTTCCACCAAGGGGGGGGGGGGATTTTGCCGAGACTACTAGGAAAGGGGAGGGGTGTTTCGCTAAGCTCTTCACAAGAGAGTGGGGAAAGAGGGCTTTGGATGAGAGCTTCTGCGAAAGGGGAAGTTTGGAGAATTGGAAGATTATTTTTTGATGAAGAAGTCTTCAAAAAAATGGGGGTATTTATAGGGCTTTCAAGGGCCAATATGAAGGCAAGTTGAGGGCAAGTGGAGGGTGTGGATTTGCACAAGTGCACCCTATCCCTACTCCACAAATCACTCACAAACATTGACCCATGGTTTAGGCCTTAAAATTGTGCCAAGCCATGCCCTCTTTGCCGTCCACTTGAGGGTAAGTGTCACCCTCTCGTTGGTCCAAAATATTTCATCTCTCGGAAAAATCCGCAAAAAATATAAATGTCGCAGCCGTAATTTTCCCTTCGCAAGTTTTGAAAACGCTTGATCGAAAAATGATTTTTCGTGGGTTGTGCACAAATTTCGCCCCTTATGCCTAACTAAGGCTAAACTTTTGTCGCACGCCTCACGCATATACTCGTGGAAATACGGTATAACAAAGATAAGCATGGACATAACGTGCCCTCGGCATCCCTCATCGTAGGTGCAGGTCTTCATGGGGAGCTAGCCCATGGAGTAATAATATAACATGGTCGCATGCCCCGGAATCCCACATCGTATAAGCATGGCCATGGAGTAATAAAACACGCGGGCATCTAACCCGCATCCTGGCTGCATGCCCCGGCATCCCTCATCGTATAAGCATGTCCAAGGATCAATCATAATGGAAGCATACCCGTGGAATCCCACATCACTGTCGGTACGTCCAAGTAAACTTATAACAAGACAGCCGGCCCTCCAACTGAGAGTCACGACAACGTAACATATAATACTTGCACTTAAAGCTATCACAAGCAAACACATGCAAGTTCATTAGACATTTAGACTTCCATTTTTTTATAAACTCATGGCACTTCCGTTTCTCACATAAAAATCCGGGAATTTAACCCCAAGTACTACGCACCTCTACTCCTTTAGAAAAACTCTTTTTCAAATAAACTTCCAAGATACTAACAACCGTAGTATCAAGTCATATCTACATTCAAGACAAGTCACCATACCTTTTTAGAAATACATTTACCGGCTTCTAAATCAAGTGACTTCTTTCTTAAAAACATTAAGCAATTGGTACCTTAAAAACAGTTTGCCCTTCTTTATTTCAAATCATTTCTTTGCTTACATTACTGAAGAAAATCATTCTATTAACCTTCCATAAAGCCGTTATAACCAACTTCTCATAAAGCCGTTATAACTCTTTATGGTTTTAGACAACCCCATTCCTTTTATAACCAAGAGACTTATATTTTTTAAAAATACTTCAAGTCCCTTAACTTTTAAGAAAACAAGTTTCTTAACTTTTGAAATCAAGTCTTTCCAAATCGAGTATTCTATACTTGTAATCAATTCATTTCTTCCTTTAAGAATCAAGTCTCCTAACTTGAAAAATAAAGTATCTTAACCTTAAGAAATCAAGTGACTCCTTTTATTATAAAACCTTAGGCAATTGATGCCTTAAAATCAAGTTGCCTTTTCACTAAAATCAAGTCATTTATCTTTCCATAAAGAAAATATAACCAACTTCCCATAAAGTCGTTATATTCACTTTATACCTTAGCCAAAATATAATTTCCTACCCAAGGGACTTATACGTTTAAAACGGAACAAGTATCACATACTTTAAACTCTTCAAGTCCCTTAACTTTTAAGAAAACAAGTTTCTTAACTTTTAATAAAACATTAGACATCCTTAATACTTTCAAAGAAGTGAGTTAATCTCCTAACTCACCCGACTTGGCTATTTATAAAACTAGTAAAGGACATCAAGGTGTGGTACGTCTACCGTACTACATAATGCGCAACTAGTCATGCTCAAAAGATAGGAAAAGTTCTTCATAGAGTAAATCACACAACTACCTCTTAACTTCTAAGAGTAGAAGGAAACATGAAATGATACCACCGGTATATTCTATACATAGAATCATGCCAAAGGAAGGAAAAGGTTCACATACCTCGCGACGATTATCGACAAGTAGCAAAATGCTCCAAAGTACTTCAACATTGATAGCTATTCCATCCTTCAAGTAGGATACGCTATACTTAGTACTTCAACCTATAATGGTCACAATACGTCCGTTAACCTCTTACTTCAAACGTAGAATATTCCAAGTGCTAAGTCACTAAATTCTACGGAAAATCGGAAAGCACCTCCTTTGTTTCTACTTACTTTGCCACCTTTTTCAAGGCCGAATACAATAACCAAACACGCCACATTTAAGGCCCAATCAATGCAATCAACAATAGGGGATTACACGCCTACTAGACGTGTAAAATTCCGCCCCACAAAAGATATCAAACTAATACAACTACTAGTCAAATTTCGGCCATATTGAGTACAACAATACCAATTCTTATCCAATTTCCTTTTCAATCCAAATTGTTAGCATAACATGATATCAAGTCGCAATCGATTATACTACTATAATCTCCAACTAAGTAACATGCGACGATTCTAGTAAACGACCAAATTGTAATCCAACTTCACATGGCTTACATTACATTTCGGATTTAAGGCTACAAGCAATCCATAATACTTATAAACTTTAACATATCAACTTCATGCTAGCAACATGTAAAGCCAACAACAACAATATATATATAATCTTGTAACACTATTAAGAGACAAGATTATACCTCAACGAATCTCAATCCAACTCCAAATCCGAATTTGCTCCCTAGCAACTTAGAACCTCTTCAAGACACTTCAATCCGCTACTTGAGACCCTTAGAACCATACCAACAACTTTCCTTCAAACTTCCAATCCAAAACCTAGAAAAACAACTAGGTTTTCGCTTTGCGACTAACCCGAAAACTATCTTTTTCCGAGATTTTTCTATTGAGATATGCTTACAATACACCCAAGAACCTTGGTTTAAAGTGGGGAGCTTAATGAACAAGAAACAAAAAAAATTCTTCTTCTTTGTGAGAGAACCCGAGAGCTAGTGCTCTTGTTCTTCAAATTTTTTGTGAAATTTTACTAAGTGTTAAGCTTGTCATACTACTACTAGTATTATATAGTGTAATGGAGGGTCAAGATGCAACCAAATGGGTGGTTTGGATGAGCTCTTATTTAAATATCAAGACTTTGTGGGTCCTTTGACTTAGTCAAGAATCTCAAGTTACTACTTGCAAGACTTGTCTTGCTAACAAAGGTCCAATGACCCTCTTGCCCTTGCAAATTTCGTCCAAGGCATCATTAAGGGGGGGTGACACCTGTCGCCCTCCCATTCGTCACAATAGTACATTTTCCGACAATTTCATAATTCCGTAATTTTTTTTTACAAGTCTCAAATCTTAACACTGTGAGTTCTTACGTACGTTCTTAAAACATGTCCTGTAAATACGGGGTGTAACAGATGGCTTGAAGAGGGACGTTGCAGAGTTTGTGGTTCAGTGCCCGTGTTGTTAGCAGGTGAAGGTAGAGCACCAGAGGCCTGGTGGTTTGTTGCAGACGATAGAGATCCCGACTTGGAAGTGGGAGGTGATCAACATGGACTTTATCACAGGGTTACCTCGCACTCCGAGGAAACATGATTCTATTTGGGTTATCGTCGAAAGGCTGACGAAATCAGCCCACTTTCTTCCAGTCAGGACGACTTTCTCGGCCGAGGATTATGCCAGACTTTACATCCGAGAGATCGTGAGACTGCATGGAGTCCCTATTTCTATCATATCAGACAGAGGAGCCCAGTTTATGGCTAACTTCTGGAGGTCTTTCCAGAATGGTTTAGGGACGTAGGTGAGCTCGAAATCGCATTCCATCCTCGCAGCACGACAGCAGAGCGCACTATCCGCACTCTCGAGGATATCTTTGCGAGCCCGTGTTATTGACTTCGTGGGGTAGATGGGAGGATCATTTGCCTCTAGTTGAGTTTGCATATAATAATAACTACCACCCAAAGATTCGGGATGGCGCCTTATGAGGCTTTGTATGGAGGAAGTGCAGATTGCCGATAGTTTGGTTTGATGTGGGCAAGGTGCGATTAGTGGGACCGCACTGGTTCACAGCAGTGATGGATAAGGTGAAGCTTATCCAGAGCGGCTATCGATACCGTAGCAGTAGATGTAAGTCGTATGCAGATCATCGTCGGCGGCATCTGGAGTTTGAGGTTGATGATTGGGTTTTCCTGAAGGTGTCACCCATGAAGTGTGTGATGAGATTTGGCAGGAAAGGGAAGCTCAGCCCAAGGTACGTTGGGCCTTATCAGATTGTCCGCAGGGTAGGCAAGGTTGCCTATGAGTTGGATCTGCCGTCCGATCTGGAGGCAGTGCATCCGGTTTTTCATGTTTCTATGCTGAGGAGATGTATCGGGGATCCATCTAGAGTACACCCGATTTACGATGTCCAGGTGACCGAGGGGTTATCGTATGAGGAGATTCCCATAGCGATACTTTATCGTCAGGTTAGGCGTCTGCGGACGAAGGATGTGGCTTCCGTCAAGGTCTTATGGCGGAACGAGCACAGAGAGGAGATGACGTGGGAAACGGATGATGACATGAGGCAGAGGTACCCTCACTTATTCCCCACACCTCCAGGTAACTCACTTTCCTACTTGTAAATTTTCATTGACATATATGCTTAAGTGTTGTATTGTGGCCATGTGTGGCATTTGCAAACTGTTTACGTTATGAGGAACTTTATCGTTATCTGTCTTAAGAAGGAACATTCGGGACGAATGTTTCTAAGGAGGGGAGAATGTTATACCCCGTATTTCCAGATTATGTATGTGAGGACGTACGTACATTTGTACAAACCCTAATTAGGTTAAGAATGAACTTGTGAACGTTCAACGGAAAAGATTCCGAACCTTGTGAAGGAAATTCTACGTTTTTAATATTTTAACCGATTACGAATTTTTCCGTGAGACGAAATATTTTGGACCAATAGGACGGCGACATGTGTCACCCTTAGTTGGCATGGGTTGGACGAAATAGTGGCCTAGTGGACAAGTCAAATGGTCAAGTCTTGCAAAGATATTTTTTTGGGTTAGTGGGGGTAGGTGGTGTGGACGGTTTGCTTGTGTTAGTGGAGGCCACGTGGCTCATTGTTGTGGGGGACATATGTTCCAATGTTGTGGTGGACATATGTCCCAACATTGTGGTGGACACTTGGTTGGAAGACCTCACTCTTCACATGGATCCAAATCTCCACCCTCCATTTGTGTTAATCTTGGCCCTTGGTGGTTCTATAAATACCCCCCTCTTGTGCAAGACTTCTTCATTCACTTAACACTTCCAAGTCTCAAAAACTCCCTCTCCCTTGTAGTAGTGTTCTCTGTTATACCCCGTATTTCCAGAGTATGTATGCGAGGACGTACGTACGAGAATACGGCAGAAAGATTGGAAAGGAAGAAAGAGGTGATTTTTCCACGGAAAAGTTTCCGGTTTTTGTGAAGGAAAAAGGTTCGTTAATGGGAATTGGATTCCCAGATTTGGTATTCGGACTTCCTGGAATATTAGAGAATTATGGAATTTTATTTTCGGAAATGGTCACGTGGGCCCACGGAGAAATTTACTGATTTGTGGGCCCGCTTTGTTTTTGAGATTTCAGTAAATTGGATATTTTCGAAGACGAAATATTCGGCGAATCGGGCGACACGTGTCACCCCATGTGGCACCCTTGGCCGATTTTACATTTGGGCACAACACCTTGTTAGAGTCGTTTGACTAAACGCTTTCGTAACTGCGAAGGGAAAATTCGGCTATGTCGCTTTGTTTTTGCGGATTTTTCCGAGAGGCGAAACATTCTCGACCAACGGAGGGTGACATGTGTCACCCTCACAACGGAGACAAGTGGGCGCACTGGCCAAAACAAGGGCAAGTTGGGCTTGATATTTGTGTAGATATTTGTGAGGGTTTTAAGGAGTAGGTCTAGGGTGCACTTGGCTTGATCTTGGCCTTACACTTGCCTTGCACTTGGCTAGATCTTGGCCATTGGTTGGCCTTTGGGTTTGCTATAAATACCCTCCTCGTGAAGACTTATTCATTCACTCCTCACTTTGTCTAAGTCTTGAAATCCCTCCTCCTCTAGTAGCTCTCGCCCTAAGCCTCTCCTCCTCCTCCTCATGTGGCCTTTGGCCGAGAGCGGTCCCCTTTTGTGGTGCTAGCCGTGGGTACCCCTAGCCTAGTTGTTTTCAGATAATACCCCTTTGTTGTGGTATAGAAATACTCCCTAGTATTGTTATAATGCCCAAAATACCTTAGCCTTGTACCTTGTAGTATTCCAAAGATACCTCTTTACGTAGAGTCCGAAATACTACCTTTGTCCTTTTAGTCTCAAACCGAAACCCTAAGGAAATCTTCATAGTTGGTTGAAGTAATTGAGTAGAAGTTGGTTAGAACTTCTAAGGGTTGTTTGGAGTGGTTTGAGCGCACGGAGTGAGCTAAACCTTGCTCAGAGCGACATTAAACTCGGATAATTTTGGGCTTATCGAGGTAATTATCTTGTCCTCTATTGTAATTGGAAATTACATGTTTGTTAGGATATATAGTTGAAGTATACTATATATGGAACTATACTTAGTATTCGCAATGTCTTTTGACTTAAGCTGAAGAATTAAGAACCGAACTAAATTGTATTTACATAGGATTGTGTGCAAAGAGTTGTGTAGAATTGTACACGTCCGTTAGGCGTGTAAACCCCTCGGTTGGCTTGGTAGCGGCCTCGATAGAGAGAGAGATTTACTGTTGCGGTGAGGTCTTTGCCAATTTTCTATAGAAAGATAGAACTTATGTTTTGGGGTTAATAGGCGTTTGTGACCTTTATAGGTGAAAGTACTAAGAGTAGCGTATTCTACTCGAGGAGTGGAAAGGGCTAGCAAGGTTGTAGTACTTGGAGCATTTTGCTTATTGTCGATAAATCGTCGCGAGGTATGTGAACCTCTTCCTATCTTTTCTAGCATGATTGTTGTGAACTATGTAGTACGGTAGACGCATACGTGCTAAGTGATTTGGTTGTTAAAACATATGGTGTTATAATAGCTTTATGGGAAGTTAGTTATAACGACCTTATGTAAGTGAAAATGGTTTCTCGACGTTAGAAGTTAAGAGACTTGATCTTATAAGATAAGAGACTTAACTTATTTGTTTTAATGTGGATGTTTGTGTGAAACCTCATTCGTGAGTAATGAGTACTTGGTTTTAAAGGGATAATGTTTTACCGATTTCGGATTCGAATGTGTATCGATTGCATCACCGCAGCGTTAATAAAATGAAAAAGTAATTAATAATAATGTGTTATATTAAAACCGGAGAAACCTCCATCCGCATAAGCTAAGATGAGACAAAATGATATTACATTTTCTAGATCATGGTCACGTAATAAGATCGTTATAAACAAGAATAAACTACTCACGATATTACATATGTTACTTAATTTTTCAAAAAATTAATCAAGTGATTAAGTTTTGTAAATATTTAAACATTTGAAAATTAGAATCTTGAGTAATTGAAACTAGGCAAACTCGAACTTAGGAAAAGAATGTTGTTACTTGGTTTTGAAAAGGAAGGTGGGTTGGTCATTCTAATACTACGTATCGGGTGACTTTTATAAAAGAAATGGATCTCTTTAAAAGAACTTACGTATGTAGTACTTTGGGGTTAAAACCTGACTTTGGTATAAAATGAAAGTACTTTGTGTTGTTGTGAAACTTGCCTATGCTTGTTGTTGTGAAGCTTGGCTATGCTTATTGTGATAACCTTTGTTGTGCAAAGCGTTGTATTTACGTGTTACCGCGTCTCGATGGAGGTCGGTTGACTTGTTGAGAACTTACTTGACGCGTGCAGCGACGGAGAAATTCCACCGCACGCTCTCGCTGATAGTATTATTGTTGTTAATCACTTTGGACATACGACACGATGCGTAGCGCACGTATGCTTCCATTTTGGTTAAGGTCTTGTGGTTAATCGCTTTGGATATATCGACACGATGCGTAGCGCACGTATGTTTCCATTTTGATTATCGCCTTGTGATTTCCTTTTGACATACCGACACGATGCGTAGCGCCGCGGGTATCGTCCATTTGGAATGCCGTTCTATTGTTTCCTCTCGACATACCGACACGATGCGTAGCGCACGCATGCGTCCATTTGGAAAGTTGTCTTATTGTTTCCTTTGGACATACCGACACGATGCGTAGCGCACGGGTATGCTTCCATCCGGGTTCTTTGTCTTGTTGTTGAGGTCACATGGACATGTCTACACCGATGCAAGATTCTCGGCACGCGCCATGACGCGACCACGATTGATGTTGGGCGCGAGACCCATAGTTATATTGAGTGATGATCGTTTTATGTTGTGAATCGTAGTTTGGTTATCATACATGTCTCCCGCTTTATATAGACTAGTATGATTTCATTTACGCTTGTACGCTTTCATACTTGGTACTGTTGTATCGACCTCCTTCGGGGCCGCGTCACGCCGCAGTAGAGGTACATCGATCGTGGATCCTCGCTCATAGGATCACAGCCAACAGATTGAAGCTCCGTTTCTCCGAGGCTTATCTTTTAGTGGTTCCCGAGTTGTAAGTTCTTGTACATTCTGTGGTATGGCGGCCCCGTCGTCATAGTCATTGTATATCTTAGAGGTCTCAGAGTATTGTGGGCGGGGTTGTAAAAGGATTAAACTGTTCATGTTTTATGTATATACTGAAGGAAACCTTTTTTGTTGGCCTGTTTATTTATTATATCTCTTGTATAATGACTCATGTTTTATGTTCCGCTGATTTTTCTCTGATGTATGTATCGCTAGGGTGCCCGGGGTAAGGCACCAGTCACGGGCCCGATTTTCGGGGTGTGACATAGTGGTATCAGAGCAGTTAATCCTCGGAAAGTGTCTACGCACCGTCTAGTAGAGTCTTGATTATCGGTGTGTTGTGCACCACATCTATAATCGTGAGGCTATAGGACATTTAGGATTGGTTTCCATTCTTCTCATTCCGAGATCGTGCCTTAGAGTCAGTAAGTTGTACTCTCCGACGTATCTCGCTTTTTACCGTTATGCCTCGCAAGGCAACCAGAGCCCAGAAGGGCAAGGCAGCCGAGGGTGCTGCTAGTGAGATACAGAGGAGTACGAGGGCGCAGGCCCAGACAGTACCTGAGGTTGTGCTTCAGACGGCGGGTTTCGTGACGCCGCCAGCACCAGCAGGGTTTAGAGCCGCAGCCGTGGCTGATGAGACTACAGTACCTGAGCCTCCACCCCACACCGGGGCAGGAGACGGGTTACGCGAGATGGCCCGATTGTTGGCCGTGGTCAGGCCGATATGAGGACAAAGCCGACGCAGCAGTTCCGCCCAATGAGCACCAGTGTTCACCCCGGCGTATAGTTTGAGGCTACGGACTTTCCGAGTTGTAGCCCGCTTGAGTTTTACGTCGAGGCTCGAGGATGATCCGCAGGAGTTCATCCCAGCGACGCCGATCACGCGGTGATCAAGGCTTCGTGAGACCGAGTCTGTGACCTTTGTTCGCATCGCTGCGTGATACCGCATGATCGATTGGTTTGATTCATGGAGCTTTCTCGGGAGAGCATGCACCTCCAAAGAATATGGGATGAGTTTTCGGGGCTTTCTCACGCACTTCTTGCCTCCGCATGGCGAGGGCACGCCGGCGATTTTTGTTCTCGAGACAGAGGCGACCGTCGGGAGTACAATGTCGAGTTCGATTCTTTGGCTCGATATGTCCTCGCGCTAGTTGCAGATATGGAGGATAGGTGCATCGCCACGCCACCGCTTGATGATTATATGGCCGAGTCTTGTGCGGTGTTTCTCTTCACCGCACATGGACATTGCCCGCACGCAGCTCATGCACTAGGATGTGAGGCACGGAGGGTCGACGGAATGACCGGATCGCCAGAAGAGGCCAGACGCAGGTCCTTTGGTGGCTTTCGAGGCGGACCGCCAAGAAGAAAGCTAGTTATATACCCCCACCGCATGCAGTGGTCCTCCACCGCCTTCGTGAGCGGTCGTGGCTCCAAGGGTTCAGATTTTCGGCAGAGCAGGGGTGTTAACCAGCTGAAGCCACCCCTACCTCGTTGTGACCATTGTGGTAGACTCCATTTTGGAGAGTGTCGTGCTAGATTGGGAGTTTGTTTTGCATGCGGCCAGCAGGGCCATTTTTCGAGGAACTGTCCGACCAAGGGAAGCGCAGATGTTACGACTCAGCCTTCAGGATCTGTGGCTGGTTTATCACCTTCTACAGCTATACTGGCAGTGTGCCTATGATTAGAGTGGAGCAAGAGCTTCAGTATATCCTTAACCTCCAGAGTTTTGGTATGCTTGTTATGATGATCTCATTATTGTGTGCTATGTACGGATAGCATTGTGATATTGTGAGTTTGAAAACATGTTTAGTTGGGAGGTTACGTATGGGGGCATGGTAAGTATGAACCTTAGACTATGTCACGACTGAGACCTTGGGGGTAAGGTCGTCTTGAGATTAAAGATTCGTTTTATGTTTGACTTTTATCGAGTAGTAGTATACGTGGGATTTATTTGTGTGATAAGTCCGTGGGTAGTGTGAGATGGAAGTGGTAGCTTTCATGATGTGAATTAGTAAGATTGTTCCGATCGGGAACAAGAGTTTGGCACGGTTGTGGTCGGGTTGAGGACGTGATACGGGTCAACCCGTGAGCCCGGATTAAGGTGGGGTCAGTTCGGTGGTCCCGCCAGTGGTAGGGTCACGAGGATGCTAGGCCCAAGTTTGTATGATCATCGTATGAGTTCGTGGACGCGTTCGACCGAGCGGCTCGTAAAGGCCGGAATGGCCTTAAGGAAGTTTGAGGTTAGTAAGATGACCAAGTTTGGAGGTGGTGACTCGAAGGTTTTGGGAACCAAGCGATGACGAAGTGTGGTACGTATGCTAGAAGAGTTCAAGTGTTCGAGAAGCGGCACGACGAGTAAGGAAGGAAGATAACGTGTGTTATTTCGTGACTGCCGCGCGTTGCAATTTGTTAGAAGAGCTTCTTCGATATCCGTCTTGTGAAGGAACATTCGGACGAATGTTTCTAAGGGCGAGGAGAATGTTATACCCGTATTTCCAGAGTATGTATGCGAGGACGCACGCGAGAATACGCGTAAAGATTGGAAAGGAAGAAAGAGGTGATTTTTCCACGGAAAAGTTTCCGTTTTGTGAAGGAAAAGGTTCGTTAATGGGAATTGATTCCCGATTTGGTATTCGGACTTCTGGAATATTAGAGAATTATGGAATTTTATTTTCTGAATGGTCACGTGGGCCCACTGAGAAATTTACTGCTTTTGGGCCCGCTTTGTTTTTGAGATTTCAGAAATTGGATATTTTCGAAGACGAAATATTCTGGCGACCGGGCGACACGTGTCACCCCATGTGGCACCTTGGCCGATTTTACATTTGGGCACAACACCTTGCTAGAGTCGTTCGACTAAACGCTTACAGAACTTGCGGGCGGAAAATTCCGCTATGTCGCTTTGTTTTTTGCGGATTTTTCCGAGAGACGAAACATTCGGACCAACGGGAGGTGACATGTGTCACCTCACAACGGAGACAAGCAAGACTGGCCAAAACAAGTGGCAAGTTGGGCTTGATATTTGTGTAGATATTTGTGAGGGTTTTAGGAGTAGGGTCTAGGGTGCACTTGGCTTGATCTTGGCCTTACACTTGCCTTGCACTTGGCTAGATCTTGGCCATTGGTTGGCCTGGGTTTGCTATAAATACCCTCCCTCAGGAAGACTTATTCATTCACTCTCACTTTGTCTAAGTCTTGAAATCCTCCTCCTCTAGTAGCTCTCGCCCTAAGCCTCCCCTCCTCCTCCTTGTGGCCTTTGGCCGAAGCGGTCCCCTTTGTGGTGCTAGCAATGGGTACCCCTAGCCTAGTTGTTTTCGTATAATACCCTTTGTCAGGTATAGAAATACTCCCTAGTATTGTTATAATGCCCAAAATACCTTAGCCTTGTACCTTGTAGTATTCCAAAGATACCTCTTTACGTAGAGTCCTAAATACTACCTTTTGTCCTTTTAGTCTCAAACCGAAACCCTAAGGAAATCTTCATAGTTGGTCAAGTAATTGAGTAGAAGTTGGTTAGAACTTCTAAGGTTGTTTGGAGTGGTTTGAGCGCACTGAGCGAGCTAAACCTTGCTCAGAGCGACATTAAACTCGGATAATTTTGGGCTTATCGAGGTAATTATCTTGTCCTCTATTGTAATTGGAAATTACATGTTTGTTAGGATATATAGTTGAAGATACTATATATGGAACTATACTTAGTATTCGCAATGTCTTTGACTTAAGCCCAAGAATTAAGAACCGAACTAAACTGTATTTACATAGGATCAGACAAAGAGGTTTGTAGAATTGTACACGCCCGTTAGACGTAAACCCCCTGGTTGGCTTGTAGCCTACTCGATAGAGGAGGAGATTTACGCTGTCATGGGAGAGTCGCCAATTTTCTATAGAAGATAGAACTTATGTTTTGGGGTTAATAGACGTTTGTGACCTTTATAGGTGAAAGTACTAAGAGTAGCGTATTCTACTCGAGGAGTGGAAAGGGCTAGTGGTTGTAGTACTTGGAGCATTTTGCTTATTGTCGATAAATCGTCGCGAGGTATGTGAACCTCTTCCTATCTTTTCTAGCATGATTGTTTGGAACTATGTAGTACCAGACGCATACGTGCTAAGTGATTTGGTTGGGTTAAAACATATGGTGTTATAATAGCTTTATGGGAAGTTAGTTATAACGACCTTATGTAAGTGAAAATGGTTTACTGACGTTAGAAGTTAAGAGACTTGATCTTATAAGATAAGAGACTTAACTTATTTGTTTTAATGTGGATGTTTGTGTGAAACCTCATTCGTGAGTAATGAGTACTTGGTTTTTAAAGGGATAATGTTTTACTGATTTCGGAGTCGAATGTATCGACTGCACTACCGCAAATGCGTTAATAAAAGGAAAATGTATTGAATAATGATGTGTTATATTAAAACCAGAGAAACCTCCATCCGCATAAGCTAAGATGAGACAAAATGATATTACATTTTCTAGATCATGGTCTTGTAATAAGATCGTTATAAACAAGAATAAACTACTCACGATATGACATATGTTACTTAATTGTTCTAAAAGGAATCAAGTGATTAAGTTTGGGAACTATGAAACCATTTGAAAATGAGAAGCTTGAGTAATCAAACTAGGCAAACCGAACTTAGGAAAAGAATGTTGTTACTTGGTTTTGAAAAGGAAGGTGGGTTGGTCATTCTAATACTACGTATCGGGTGACTTTATAAAAGAAACGGCTCTCTTTTAAAATAAATTACGTATGTAGTACTTTGGTTTTAAAAAACATCACTTTGGTATAAAATGAAAGTACTTTGTGTTGTTGTGAAACTTGCCTATGCTTGTTGTTGTGAAGCTTGGCTATGCTTATTGTGATAACCTTTGTTGGGCAAAGCGTTGTATTTCTGTGTTACCGCGTCTCTCGATGGAGGTCGGTTGACTTGTTGAGAACTTACTTGACGCGTCTACAGCGACGAGAAATTCCACGCACGTTCTCGCTGATAGTATTATTGTTGTTAATCACTTTGGACATACCGACACGCGTAGCGCATCGTATGCTTCCATTTTGGTTAAGGTCTTGTGGTTAATCGCTTTGGATATACTGACACGATGCGTAGCGCACGGGTATGTTTCCATTTTGATTAACGGCTTGTGATTTCTTTGGACATATCGACACGACGCGTAGCGCACGCATGCGCCCATTTGGAATGCCGTCTATTGTTTCCTCGACATACTGACACGATGCGTAGCGCACGGGTATGCGCCCATTTGGAAAGTTGTCTTATTGTTTCCTTTGACATACCGACACGACGCGTAGCGCACGTATGCTTCCATCCGGTTCTTGTCTTGTTGTTGAGGTCACATGGACATGTCTACACCGATGCAGATTCGGGCACGCGCCATGATGCGACTTCGATTGATGTTGTGGCGTGAGACCCATAGTTATATCGGAGTGATGATCGCTTTATGTTGTGAATCGTAGTTTGGTTATCATACATGTCTCCCGCTTATATAGACTAGTATGATTTCATTTACGACTTTGTACGCTTCACATACTTGGTACTGTCAGATCGACCTCCTTCGGCCGCGTTCATGCCGCAGTAGAGGTACATCGGCCGTGGATCCTCGCCATAGATCACAGTCAACAGATTCAAGCCCGCTTCTCCGAGGCTTATCTTTTGTAGGTTCCCGAGTTGTAAGTTCTTGTACATTCGTGGTATGGCGTGGCCCCGTCCCGCCATAGTCATCAGTATATCTTAGAGGTCTGTAGTACTGCAAGTGTGGTTGTAAAAGGATTAAACTGCTCGTGTTTTATGATATACTAAGGCAACCGTTTTGGTTGGCCTGTTTATTTATTATATCTCTTGTATAATGACTCATGTTTTATGTTCCGCTGATTTTTCTCTGATGTATGTATCGCTAGGGTGCCCGGGGTAAGGCACCAGTCACGGGCCCGATTTTCGGGGTGTGACATTCTCGTCCCAACTCCCTCCCCCCTTTTTCCCTAGCTCTCGCCGAAACACCCCCTTCCCCCCCCTTGGTAGAAAATATTCTCCAAGTTTTGTTACTATCCCCAAAATACCCTAGCCTTATACCTTGTAGTATTCCAAAGTCACCTCTATACTAAAAGCCCAGAAATACTACCTTATATCCATTAGTCACTAAACGAAACCCTAGGAAATCTTCATTGTTGGTTGAAGTATTTAAGTAGAAGTTGTGTAGAACTTCTAAGGGTTTCTCGAGCTATCTGAGCATGCAAATTAGAGCTAAACCTTGCTCAGGATCGACATTTAAACTTGGATAATTTTGGGCTTATCGAGGTAAATACTCTTGTCCTTCTATTGTAATTGGAGATTACATATAAGAGTAGTTTAGATTTGAGTATAAGATATAGAAGGATATTAAAGAAGAGAATTGAACTGAATTCACATCAGAAGAATATTTAAGAAGAATGAACTGTACTTACATAGGACTGTAATTACAGTAGACTTGTGTAGTTTAACTGCAGTGGAAGTCTGCCCGATTTTCAGTAGAATAGAGAACCTCTCGCTAGATTAGTCTACAGAGTAGTCTAGACGTTGATAGACGTATTTGCCTATTATAGGTTGATACTCTGCGCGCGACATATTCGACTTGGCAGGTGGATTTCGCCGAGGAGGTATGTGATTCTTCATATCCTCTTGAGCATGATATTTTAAAATATATATATAGTACGGAGACGACGTGTGTTAATCGAACATGGTTTTATCGACTTCTTTTGACTTGAGTCTAAATAATAAGAACCTTGAAGTATTTCAAAAGAATTATGAATCATTTTTAAAGAAGAGTAATACTTGATTTTTAAATGTGAAAGCTTAAGAGTTATACTAGCTTTATGGGAAGTTAGGTATAACGACTTAAGAAAGATAAAAGGAACGCTTTTACTTATGTGATTATGAAAATCTAGTATTGATTTCTTAAAAGTGTAGTAAGATAGTATGATAAGTAAACATTTTATGATGATACGCGTGTTATTGTCTTGTGATGTTGTGTAAGGGGTTATTCTTGTTGTGGCTTACGTTGTTAAACGTTAAGCCCATTGTATCATATTATATCACATACCCTCGACTTGTTATACCGAGGGCTTGCCACCCTTGACGCGGTCTATACGGCCTATGCGGTTCGCGTGTGACTATGCGAGTCGCGGAGTTCGAGTGATTGATCATTCCGGTGTATTATCCCAACGCGAGGAATGCCTTACGCGTCCGCGTGACTACGCGGTCTATGTGACTATGCGATCGCGGAGTCCAGAGGATACCGCGGCTAGCTACCCCGACGCGAGTAATACCTCACGCGGTATGTGCGTGACTACGCGATCGCGGAGTTCCAGGATTAGGCTCGCATAATGATACTATGGGCGATCGCCTTGCTTCGATCATTAGCGCCTAGAAAAGACCGATTATGTTATATCTATTTTGCTTTTGTTATCGTGGCACTATGTGCGTTACATTGGTGGTTTCGCATATATTTGTAAAATTGGTTTTAAAATGATATGATTTCATTTAAAGTACTTTACGCTTTCACATACTTGGTACTGTTATCGACTCCTTCTGGGCCGTTCATGCCGCAGGTAAGGGAAAGCAGGTGCTAGATCCACATCCTTAGGATCTTTACTTTGGTGTCAGGAGCTCCATCTTCTCCGGAGGCTCGACTTTTGGTATGGTTCTCCTTGGTGTTGTAGATATATGTACATTCAGGGTATGGCGGGGCCCTGTCCCGCCATAGTTGTTCACTTTCTTAGAGGTCTGTAGTCCTATTGCATACTGGGATGTAATCGCAGACTTGGTTTATATATATATGCCGAAAGGCGACTTTTCTCAGATAAACTGTGTCTCATTTTACATTTGTTTCATGTCTTGTTTTTATATTCCGCTGATTACTCTGATGTATGACTACTTGGGTGCCCGGGTAAGGCACCAGTCACGGGCCCCGGATCGGGTCGTGACACCCTTCTCGTACACCCGAACTCTCTATAGTACACGTTCCACACTTCAGTTTACCGCTTCAATTTCCACAACCCTGGAGTTACTACCTCCAAACTTGGTCATCTCACTAGCTTCAATTTCCACTAAGGCCATTCCCGACCTTCACGATCCGATTCTGGTCGAACGCATCCACGAACCCGTACGATGGTTACCTAGACTTGGGCCTAGCACCCTCGTTACCCTATCACACAGCGGGACCACCACAAATTGACCCCACCCCATTCCGGGTTGCGGGTTGACCCGCGACCTTGCCTCAACCCGACCCATTTATCGCGCCAAACTCTCTTGTTCCCTAATCCGGAACAAACTTACTAACTCACATCATGAAAGCTACCACTTCAATCTCACACTACTCATGGAATTATCACGCTAACACTCCACGTATACTACACACTCTGACAAGGATTAACCGTAAATATTTCACTTAAGATGGCCTTGCATCTAAGACTTCAACGTTTATCAAAATTCTAAGGCTCACAATCTCTATGTACCCAACTTCCCCTTTACTAACCAGGCCTCTAAATCACAATTTAACATAATGCTATCTGAACATAATACTTAACACATCATCATATCATCAGTGCATACTAGTCTCTAGAGGGTTAAGGATATACCTGAAATCAAATAGGCGGTTCCAAGGACCGCTAGAACTGGGAACTTCCACCACGACTCCTGCCATGGCCTGCCGGTGTATGAACACTCTGCCTAGCTATAGAAGGCGAAAAACCCGCAACTGATCCCGAAGGTCGAGTCTCTACATCTGCGCTACCTCTGGTCGGGAAATTTCTCGCAAAATGGCCCTGCTGGCCGCATGTAAAACAACCCCTCTGAATACCGTGACACTTCCCCACATGGGGTTTACCACACCGGCTACACTGAGGTCGGGGTGGCTTCATCTGGCCAACACCCCAACTCCTCCGAAAACCTGAACCTTTGGAGCCCTGACCTGCTCCTGAATACTCTGGATGCCCTGAAGACTGTAGAGGACCACTCTGTACTGGCGGAGGCGTATAACTAGTCTGCTGCTGAGGCGGTCCGCCTCGAAAGTTACCAAAGGACCCTGCTGTCCTGGCCTTCTTCTGCTGGTATTGGTCAATCCGTCGGTCTCTCCGTTACTCACTCCCAAGTGCATAAGCCTGCATGCGGGCAATGTCCATGCCCGACTGAAGAGCTACACCCGAGCAAGCCTCTGCCAAGTAGTCATCGAGCCCAGTGACGTAGCGGTGCACTCTGTCCTCCATATCTGCCACTAACGCAGGGACATATCGAGCCAACGAGTCGAACTCCACGTTGTACTCCCGAACCGTACGCCTCTATCTCAAAGATCGTAAATCTGCTTGCTGCGTTTCTTCATCTGCGGAGGCAAGAAATGGCTGAGAAATGCCTCCGAGAACTCGTCCCAAATAGCTGGAGGCGCATGCTCTCCCCGGGACAGCTCCCACGAATCAAACCAGTCGACTGCAGTATCACGCAGCCGATGCGAAACTAAGACCACCGACTCGGTCTCCGAAGCCTTGATCACTCTCATGATCCACAGAATCGCTTCGGATGAACTCCTGCGGATCATCCTCAGGCCTCGACCCGTAGAACTCAGGTGGGCTGCAGCTCAAAAAGTCCCGTAGTCTCAAACTATCCGATCTGGGTGAACTACGGGTGCTACTGGAACCTCTGACTCTCGTATGTCCTCGTGTCTAGCCACAATCCTAGCTAGTAACTGGGCCATCTCCTTGTAACCCATATCCTCTGTTCCTGGCCGTGGGACTGGAGGCTCAGGTACTGTGGCCTCAATAGAGACCGCTGCTGCTCTACTCGCAGCTCCCTCTGCTGCCTTGCCCTTCTGGGCTCTGGTTGCCTTGCGTGGAGGCATAACTGGCATAAAAGAATACGTCAGAAGGAGTCCAACTTACAACACAGCTCTAAGGCACGATCTCAGAGTGAGAATAATAGAAACCAATCCTAAATATCCTACAGCCTCCTGATTATAGGTGTGGTGCACAACACGCCGATAATCAAGACTCTACTAGATACGGTCTGTAGACACTTTCCGAGGACTAACTGCTCTGATACCACTTTTGTCACGACCCGACCTCGGGCCCGCGACTGGTGCCTTACCCCGGGAACCCTAGTGATACAACATCAGAGAAAATCAGCGGAAATAAAAACTTAAATAGGAAAAAAGATACAACATAAGAAAACAGGCTAACCAAAACGGTTACCTTCATGAATATACATATATATAAAACCGAACAGTTAAAATCCTTTACAAACCCCGCCACAACTTGTGATGCTACAGGACCTCTAAGAATGTAACAACTATGTGGACAGTGGCCGCCATACCCCTGAATGTACAAGTACCTACAATGACAAGGGACTATACCAAAAGATAAGCCTCCGGAGAAACGGAGCTTCCTAAACGCCGAACTGCGATCCTATGAGCGAGGATCAACAACTGGTGTACCTCTACCTGCGGCATGAACGCACTTCCCGGCGAGGTCGATAACAAGTACCAAGTATGTGAAACTGAAAATACTGTAATGAAATCACATTTCATCATTTTATAAAACCATTTCGCAATAAGTAAACAGTTATGTCAAGTAAGGGACGCATGTCCTCAAAATCATCACTCACACATAACTATGGGTCTCACGCCCACAATATCAATCATGCCCGTGGAACTCCTTCCTCACTGCCGGCAGTACATGATGTAAAACAATGCCTGCGTACGGAATCTGAACACTAGATCCTGCCTGCGTCATCAAACCGATCGGGCCAAGTAGAATAGCCAACTACCAGATCCTAAGGCTAGTCATAAAACTTCACGGGCCAAGTACGGAAGCCAACTACCAGATCCAAACCAGCCACGCAACTGGCCGAGGCAAGTATCTTAAGCTAACGTACCAGAGCCTACCGTCTCACGAGATATGACCGTGGCAAGTATCTTAAGCTATCTACCAGAGCCTGCCGATACACGAGAAATGACCAGGACAAGTATCTAAAGTGTGCCTGTAACCAACATGTACAAATCAATCATGTGATTGCTCGTCACCGAGGCAAGCTTCATGGATTAGCGGTCCATGGACTAATAACATAACCCGGGAATTTAACCCTCACAATGACCTCATGCCCCGACATCTTTCCTCGGTATAAGCATGGCCATGAAACCATCCTACTGGACGCATACCCGTGGACCATCCATCGTGTCAGTATGTCCAAAGGAAATAACAAGATAATACTCAAAGTGGACGCATACCCGTGGGCCACCCAACGTGTCAGTATGTCCAAAAGAAACAACAAGATAACACTCATAGTGGAAGCTTACCCGTGGACCATCCATCATGTCAGTATGTCCAACAATCAACCAAATAGCCGGCCCTCCACCGAAAGACACGGTAGCACAGAATCAAAACACTTGCACAACAAAGCTATCACAACAAGCATAGGCAAGTTCAACGTACTTTCATTTTATGTCAACAATCTGGGTTTCAACCCCAAAATACTACTTACTTTCATTCCTTCAAAAAGACCTCTTTTTTTTTTGTAAAAGCCACACGATACTATCACTCGTAGTATTAAAACACGTTTTCTTTTCAAACCAAATTACTACACCATCAGAAAATCTTTACAAGGCTTTTAAAATCAAGTACTCTATACTTTTTAAACCAAGTGCTTTACAGTTTTAAGATAACATCAAGTATACTTTTAAAACCCAAATAACTTACTCTTTTCAAAACAAGTAACCTATACTTAAATCAAGTTACTTCTCCTTTTCCGAAAACAAGTCGTTTATAAGTCAAGTCTCTTATCTTTCAAGATCAAGTCTCTCAACTTTCAAAATCAAGTCGTTTAGCTTTCAAAATGAAATCTTTCTTTTATCTTCATAAAGTCGTTATAACTAACTTCTGATAAAGCCATTATAACACTTTATGTTTTAAACAAACAAAATTCATTTCACACACGTACGTCTACCGTACTATATAGTTCACAACAATCATGCTCAAGAGTATAGGAAGAATCACATACCTCTTCGGCTTAATCCACAAGCCAAGTCGAGTATGCCGCGCGTAGAAAATCCACCTATAATAACCACAATATATCTATCAACCTCTAGTTCTCTTCGTAGCATATTCTAAGTAAACAGTTCCTTATTCTACGGAAAATTCGGCAGCACCTCCCCCCCCCCCCCGTAATCACATAAATAACCTCCCATAATAAGGCCTGCTACCAAGCCAATAACTCCAAGGGGATTACACGTCTAACCGGACGTGTACAATTCTGCCTCACAATAATACTACACACGTCTACTGTAAATACAGTCCAATGTAAATACAGTTCAATTCTTTATAATCATCCTTCCAATATATCTTATACTCAATTCTAAACTACTACAATATGTAATATCCAATTACAATAGGGGGACATAGATCATTACCTCGATAAGCCCAAAATTATCCAAGATTATAAGTCGATCCTGAGCAACGTTTAGCTCCAATTCCTTACGCTCCAACCCGCTCCAAGCAACCCTTAGAAGTTTCTAAACAACTTCTCTTAACACTTCATCCAAACTATGAAGATTTTTCTAGGGTTTCATGTGCGACTAAAGGAATAAAGTAGTATTTCCGGGCTCCTAGTATTGAAATAACTTTGGAATACAACTAGGGATACTAGGCTAAGGTATTTGGGATTATACAACAACACTTGAAGTATTTTCTACACAAAGTGGGGGGGTTGGACGAGAGCAGGCTAAAGGGAGTGAGTATATTTGCCTTGGAAAATCTTTAAGTGTGGATGATATTAAGTCTTGAACTAAAGGGGTATTTATAGAGAAATCAAGGGTCAAGATCATAGCAAGTGTGTGGTCTAGATTGGGCCATGTGTGTGTGGGTCCCACCACACCACATGGCCAACAAAAATAAGAGCCAAGTGTGATGGCCATTTTGCGAGGGAAGTGGCTGAACACTGTCCCTCCACCCGCCCACGGCCACCTGAGGTGACACGTGTCGCCCCCTTACTCGTCCAAAATATTTCTTCTTCCGAAAAATATCCAAAATATCGAAAATCTCGAAAACAAAGTGGACCCCACAAAACCGTAAATCTCTCCCGTGGGCCCCACGTGACCATTTCCGAAAATAAAATCCCATAATTCTAATATAATCCAAGAAGTCCAAATACCAAATCTGGGAATCCAATTCCCATTAACGAACCTTTTTCCTTCACAAAATCCGGAAACTTTTCCGTCGAAAAATCGCATCTTTCTTTCTTTCAAATATTATTGTCGTATTCTCGTACGTACGTCCTCACATACATACCCTGGAACTACGGGGTGTAACACTAACTGCACCTCGCCCACGTCGAACCAACCAATCGGCGACCTACATTTCCGCCCATACAAAGCCTCGTATGGCGCCATCTGTATACTAAAATGGTAGCTGTTGTTATAAGCAAACTCCACAAGAGGCAAATGATCCTCCCAGCTACCCCTGAAATCAATCACACAGGCTCGCAGCATATCCTCAAGTGTCTGGATAGTACGCTCTGCCTGCCCATCAGTCTGTGGATGAAACGCGGTACTGAGACTCACCTGTGTCCCTTCTGGAAAGACCTCCAGAAGTTAGCCGTAAACTGGGCTCCTCTGTATGATATAATCGATATAGGGACTCCGTGCAGTCTCACAATCTCCCTGATATACAATCTGGCATAATCCTCAGCCGAATACGTAGTCCTGATTGGAAGAAAGTGGGCTAATTTCACACCACACAATAACCTGGATGGAGTCATACTTCCTCCGAGTGCAGGTAACCTGTAACAAAGTCCATGTTGATCACCTCCCACTTCCATGTCGGAATATCAATAGCCTGCAATAGTCCACTAGGCCTCTGGTGCTCAACCTTGACCTGCTGGCAATTAGGACACTGTGCAACAAAACCTGCCACGTCCCTCTTCAGGTCATCCCACCAATACATACACCTGAGGTCATGGTACATCTTAGTTGACCCCGGATGAATAGAATAATGAGCACTGTGTGCCTCCCCCAGAATCTGCTGACGAAGTCCTGCAATATCGGGAACACACAACCGACCCTCAAATCTTAGCACCCCATCAGACGCTACCTCGAATAGACTATTCTCCTCCCGAAGAGCTGCATCTCGATACCGTACCAATAAAACTGGGTCCTCATACTGTCGCCCTTTCACCTCATCAACGATGGAAGACTCGGCAATCTCACGAACCCGTACCCCACTATCATCGGTATCGATCAATCGAACCCCAAGGCTCGCTAGCTGATGGATCTGACGGACCATGTCCTGACTCTCTGGCTGTACCGTCACTGCCGCAAGTTCAGCTCTCTCTGCCTAAAGATGTACTGGAGGCTCTTGTGGTCTGTATAAATATCCACATGAACCCCATATAAATAATGTCTCCAAATCTTCAAGGCATGAATAACTGCGGCCAACTCTAAGTCGTGGGTAGGGTAATTCCTCTCATGCTTCCGTAACTGTCGGGAAGCATAGGCTATAACCTTGCCGTGCTGCATCAATACGCACCCTAGCCCGATACCCGAGACATCACAATAAATCACGTACCCCTCTAACCCCTCAGGAACAGTAAGAACTGGAGCCGTCGTCAACTTTTCCTTCAGTAACTGGAAGTCCTTCTCAGAAGCTTCTGTCCACTGGAACATAGCTCCCTTCTGAGTCATCCTAGTCAACGGTGCTGATATCGAAGCAAACTGCTCCACAAACCTACGATAATAACCTGCCAGCCCTAAGAAATTGCGCACCTCGGTCGGAGTAGTAGGTCTCGGCCAAGACTTGACTGCCTCAATCTTTGTCGTATCAACCTGAACACCATCAACCCCAATAATTTGCCCCAGGAATGCCACTGAGGCCAACCAAAACTCACACTTGGAGAACTTGGCGAACAACTGCCGGCTCCGGAGGACCCCAAGTACCGTCCTCAAGTGATTTGCATGCTCCTGCTCTTTACGTGAATAAACCAGGATGTCATCGATGAATACTATAACAAATGTATCCAAAAATGGCTTGAACACCCGATTCATCAGATCCATAAATACCGCTGGAGCGTTGGTCAAACCGAAAGACATCACCCTGAACTCATAGTGCCCATACCGGGTCCTGAATGCATTCTTTGGGATATCTGCCTCTCGAACTCGCACCTGATGATAACTGCACGCAGTCTATCTTGGAGAAACACCTCGCACCCTGCAACTGGTCAAACAAATCATCAATCCTGGGGAGGGGGTATCTTTTCTTGATGGTTACCTTATTCAGCTGCCTGTAATCAACACACATACGCAGCGTCCCATCCTTCTTCTTCACAAACAAAACCGGCGCTCCCCAGGGAGAAACACTAGGCTTGATAAAGCCTTTTCCAAAGAAATCTTTCACTGGTCCTTCACTCCCAACTCAAAGTGCCCATCCTCGTATGGCGGAATAGATATAGGTCGAGTGTCCGCAACATATCAATACAAAACTCAATCTCCTCTCGGAGGATACACGGAGATCATCCGGGAACACATCCGAAACTCCTAACCATCGCACCGATCAAGAATCGGCACCTCACCTGTATGGAATACCGAACCAGATGATAGATGTACCCTTTCTGCACCATCTTCCTAGCCTTGAGGTAAGAAATAAACCTACCCCTCGGCGACGCTGTGTTGCCCTTCCACTCGATAACTGGCTCACCAGGAAAATGGAACCGGACCAACCTGTCTCTACAGTCAACGTTGGCATAACAAGAAGCCAACCAGTCCATACCCATAATGACATCAAAATCTGTCATCTCCAACTCTATCAAGTCTGCTAGGGTCTGACGACTGTAAATAAACACCGGACAACCTTTGTACACCCGCTCAGCTAACACCGAATCACCCACTGCCATAGCTACCTCAAAAGGCTCTATCGATACCGGCTCTATCTCGATTCTACCAGCAATAAGAGGGGACACATAGGACAAGGTAGAACCTGGATCTATCAAAGCATATACGTCACATCATGAAATCAATAATGTACCTGTGACAACGTCTGGGGAAGCCTCCTGATCCTGGCGGCTGGCTAAGGAATATATGCGATTATGTGGACCGCTAGAACTGGGACCCCCACCACGACCTCTGTCGCGGCCTGCCGGTCCGTGAACACCCTGCCCTCCGGGGCGCATAACTATAGAAGAAGAGGAAGACCCAACAACTGATCCTGTCGGCTGAACCATACCACTCATGCTGCCTCTGGTCGGACAATCTCTCTTCAAATGACCCTGCTGGCCACAAGAGTAACAAGCTCTTGGAGGAACATGACACCCCCCACGATGGAAATCACCACATCGACCACACCGAGGTATATGTGGTCTCATCTGACTGGAACTCCGGTTCCTCTGGGAACCCGAAGCCCTGGAGCCCTGTCCTGCCTCTGAATGACCCGACCGATCAAACCTCCTGCCAGAAAACCGAGAAGGAGCACTGCTGGCTTTGGTGAAATGTGGACTGCTCGTTGAAGGCCGCCTCGAAAATCGCCCGAGACCTGCTGTCACTGCCTCTTGGCTTGAGTCTAGCTGATCCTCTCTCTCTCTATCATCTATCCTCTGCGCATACGCCTGCATCCTGACAATATACATACCTGGCTGAAGGGCCACCCCCAAACATGCAGTAATCATATGACGGTCTAGCCCCATCACATAGCGATGAACTCAATCTGTCATGTCAACCACAATGGTAAGCGCATACCTGGCCAATGAGTCAAACTCCAGGATGTACTCTCTGATAGTCCTCCCATTCTGCCTCAATTTCAAGAATCTATCTACGCGGGCTCTCCTCATCTCAGGAGGCAAAAAGTGATCCTGGAAGGCCTCTGTGAACTCCTCCCAAACAGCTGGAAGAGCACCCTCACCTCTCGACAGCTCCCATGACTCAAACCAGTTCAACGCAATATCGTGTAACCGGTAAGAGGCTAGCATAACTGACTCTGTCTCCGAGGCCCTAAGCACCTGCATAGTCCGTTGTAACTTCCGAATAAACTCCTGCGGATCCTCCTCAAACCTCAAACCATAGAACTCGGGTGGATGACAACCCAGAAAATCCCGAATCCGTAAACTGTCGGCTCTAGGGTTAGCTACCTGCTCCCCGTTGCCGCCGCCACTATCTTTGGCCAATAACCGGACCGCTCTCCGTAATCTCTATACTCGGCCCCGTGGGCGGAGGCTCGTGCAGGAACCTCTGGAGCTACCGCTCGCTCTCTAATAATGCGGCGTGGCTGAACTCGCCGACCGCTTACTACCTCGGGCATAGTGTGCTCGAGTCCTAGTAACCTCCTCTCACTGCAGCGTGCGCTCGCTTTGCTTGCCTTGCCCCGCCGCCGCCTTAGAGGCATAAATGATACATAAGAATAGGTCGAGAGGATTCAACCTAATAAGACGGCTCTCTTGCGATCCCAGAGAGAATAATGGAAACCAATCCTAAATGTCCTGCGACCTCACGATTATAGATGTGGTGCACACACCGATAATCAAGACTCTCCTAGACAGTGCGTAGACACTTTCCGAGGACTAACTGCTCTGATACCACTTTTGTCACGACCCGACCCCGGGCCGCGACTGGTGCCCTACCTGGGCACCCCTTTCAGGTGTACATCAGAGAATAGCAGTGGAACATACACAACACATAAACATGTTTAGACAATAAATATCACAGGCTAGCCGATAAGTCCGCCTTCCATAAAATATACATAACCAAAAGTAAAACAGTACAACTCTGTTCTTACAGCCCAAACCACAAATGTGACTACAGACCTCTAGGAATAACAACTGTGGCGGGACAGGGCCCCGCCATACCCCTGAATGTACATAATATCTACAACATCAGGGAAAACTGTACCAAAAAGACAAGCCTCCGGAGAAATAGAGTTTCTGACACCTGATCAGTGATCCTAAGAATGAGGATCTACCACCTTCTTACCCCTACCTGCGGCATGAACGCAGCCCCCGAGGAAGGGGGTCAGTACACAATATGTACCAAGTATGTAAAACTGTAAAATACTGTAATTATATCATAAGTCTAAATAAAGCTGGAGACATGGATGATAATCAAATTACAGTGCACTGTGCCTTACCAACAATGAGAGTAACAAGTATAAACTTTACTGCATAAAAATAGGAGGCTTATGATCAAAGTAGGGTCACCCGCCCGTAGTATCATTAAGCAATCCTACTCCTGGACTATTTCACCCGCATGGGTCCTACAGACCCGCAATGGAGCGATGCGCTCCGCATGAGACTATTTCACCCGCTTGGGCCCGGTGGGCCCGCAATGAGTACAAACGCCGCACTCGCATCATGAGTAGCAAATCCATGGAATTAGTAGTAACCCGAGGCTTTCCCCCGTAAGAATAACATGAACTAGCACAACCGGCTATCATACATAACATAAGCGTTACCGGCTTATCATAACATAAGCAAGTTAAGAAATCCCCTAACTTCTTATTAACATTATTAATATATTCTCTCATTTTAGTTTACTTAAGGCACTAACATGTCATTTAAAGGAAAATCCGGGGATTCAACCCAAAGTACTACGTACTTCTACCCTTTTTAAAAATGACTCATTTTCATATAAAACTTCCAAGATACTAATAGCCGTAGTATCAAGTCACAACTACTTTTCAAGACAAGTCACATTACTTTTTAGAAATATAATAGGCTTCTAAATCAAGTGACTTCTTTTCTTTTAAAACCTTAGGCAATTGATGCCTTAAAATTAATTTTTCTTTCATTAATTCAAGTCATTTATCCTTACTTATATTACTTAGAGTAAATCTCTCTTTTTAACTTTCCATAAGGCTAATATAACCAACTTCCCATAAAGTCGTTATATTAACTTTATACATTACAATTACATTTTCCTATATCCAAGGGACTTATATGCTTAAAACGAAACAAGTACATATACTTTAAAACACTTCAAGTCTCTTAACTTTGAAAACTAAGACATCCTTACTACTTTTAAACAAGTGAGTTAATCTCCTAACTCAACCGACTTGGACATTCTTAAAACAAGTAAAGGATATCAAAGTCTTGTACGTCTACCGTACTATATAGGTACAACTATTCATGCTCAAGAGATAGGAAAGTTCCACATACCTCTTCGGGTCAATCCACTCGCTAAGTCCAATATACCGCACGTAGTATGTCAACCTATAATGACCATAATACGCATATTAACCTCTTACTTCAAACGTAGATTCTACGGAAAATCGGACAACACTTCCTTTGTTTCTACATACTTTACCACCTTTTTCAAGGCCCGAATTCAATAACCAAACACGCCACATTTAAGGCCCAACAATGTAGTTAACAATAGAGGATTACACGCCTATAAGACGTGTAAAATTCCGCCCCACAATTGATATCAAACTAGTACAAACTACAAGGTCAATTCGGCAACTTGAGATACAACAACACCAATTCTTATCCAATTCCTTTTCAATCCAAGTTGTTTAGTATAACATGATATCAAGTCGCAATCGATTATAACTACTACAATCTTCAAGTAAGTAACATGCGACGATTCTAATTAACGACCAAAATGTAATCCAACTTCAAATGGCTAAAATGTCATTTCGGATTCTAGGCTTCAACTATCCATAACACTTATAAATCTTCAACACAATATACTTCATGCTAGTAAAAAGTAAGGCTAACAACAATATATAAGCTTGTAACACTTTAAGAGAACAAGATTGTTACCTCAACGAGCCTTAATCCAATTTCAAATCCGAAGTTGCTCCCTAGCAACTTAGAGCCTCTTCTTGACACTTCAATCCGCCACTTGAGACCCTTAGAATATCACAAACAACTTTCCTTTAATCTTCCAATCAAAACCTAGGAAAGCAACTAGGTTTTCACCTTGCGACTAATACGAAAACGCTATTTTTCCGGGATCTTTTTATTGAGATACCCTTTCAATACCCTCATGAACCTTGGTTTAAAGTGTGGAGCTTATTGGACAACAAACAATTTTTTTTCTCTTTTGGAATTGTTGAACCCGAGAGCTCCCTAAGAGTTCATCCAAATTTCTTGAATTTTTTTCTAAGTATGGAAGCTTGTCTCACTGCTATTACTACTATATAGTAACATGGAGGGTCAAGATTTGCACAAATGTGTGGCTTGGATGAAATTCTTTTAAATATCAAGTCAAGTGGCCCCATTGACTAAGTCAATTATATCAAGCTCTACTACTTGCAAGACTTTGTCATCTTAATAATAGTCAAATGACCCTTTTAGCCATGTTATTTTCGTCCAAGACCACTTAAGGGGGGAGTGACATGTGTCGCCCTCCCATTCGTCACAATATTTCGTTTTTCGACAATTTCATAATTCCGATAAATTTTTACTAGTCTCAAATCTTAACATTTGGGATTCTTACGTACGTTCTTAAAACACGTCCTGTACTTACGGGGTGTAACAATTGTTTATCCTTTCGAATCACTTATAATAGTTATTTACTATTCCCTTACTGCTTTATACCCAACAATTTTAAGACAAGATCGAATTAGTGTTCGAAAGATGTCGGTCAACATTTGTGTGACCAAATCTGGTTATGGTTGTGGTTTTATGATTAAAGACATATCCATTGTCAGTTCTCTTGACAGTAACTCTATATTTGTGTCAATAAACTAGACTATGATTCTGATGTTGAGGTTCAGAGTGCCTATGTTGGTCATGTTATTGACGGTCTAGGTGTTGATGGTGGTGGGAGCAAGCGCCCACGAGAGGTGGAGGATTTCAACTGGAACAAAAGGATAAGGCTGAAGATGTGCTTCTATCTTGCAGCAGAAGGCCTATATTTGTCCCAGACAAAGGATCCGAATTATGGTAAGGAAGAGATGGACACTCAGACCAACAAAGGGACTAACGTGGGCCAGAATCCAAATGGTCTAAGTTAATTCTCCTTCCTTATCTATAATATGTTTAGAATTTTTTTTAATAAAAGTGTGTAAATCAAGGCTAGGAATATTAAAGTGGTTTCATGAAAAACTTATATTCCCTACACTCTAAAATCAGAAATTGAATATCTCTTCTTTCTGATTAAAGATTGGATACCGGAGAACAAGACTTAAAAGATACATTATTTTGGGTATAATTATTAAAAGTGTGTAAAGTATGTTCGCACATACGAAGGATAGAGATCCACTAACTGTGTGAAAACTGTTACCACTCTTGCAATCCCCGGGAATTGTCTGGGCACCAATCTCAAAGGAAGAAGACTAAATGATAATGGCTTATATTAAGACATTGAATTTGTCACACTATCTGACAGAAGATCCTTCATTTTATAGAATGATATTGGACATTCAGTCGTACAAAGCCTACGGGCGACTAGAGTGGGCCAAAGTTTTTAGATCTTAAATGATGTGAAGGCCAAAAGAAATTGGACACTCAGTCTTCCAAAGAAACTGGAGTGGACCAGAGTATCTAGATCACATATGATCTTGTTACGCCCTAACTACGGGAAAGAGGTTGTTCATGTGATGCAACGCCATCTCTAAAGTAGAAGAAGTTGTAAATGTTATCCTAAAAAAGACTTCAGGGAATGGGATCACTCTAAAAGAAGGTGATACATGTCCCAAACTTGGTTTCAGGGACGCTGTTAGTCAATTTGGTTTGAGTCTAGTCCAACGGGTCTATAATAACTAAGAATGGTACAGTATGTCTGTAGCCAAATGAATGATATATTTGTAATCCATGCATCTATTCCATCATATATTAAGACACGTTAAATTGAAAGTTATTCAAAGCTAACTGAGTTGAGATTGTTGCCTTTTGTCGAAGGAATAGTGAAAGAATAGCGAAAGAAACACCACTCTTCTAGAACTTAGTTACACCTACATGGGTGATTTGAAGCTTTTACAAAATAGAGGGGGAAGACAAGTACTTTGTGACCTTCATTGACGATGGTACAATGTATTGCACCCTTTGTTTGTTGAAAAGCAAAGATGAAGTTGTTGAAGCGGATAAGCGCTACAAAGCAGAAGTTGAAAATCAACTAAGCCTACGAATTGAGGAATTCGTAGTGATAGAGGGGGGAAATGTGAAACATCATGTCACGCCCCGAACCCCGGGCCCGCGATTGGTGCTCTAACTGGGCACCCTTCTATTCATACAACATAATAAACCGCAGAAGATAAATAACACACATTTTTTTTCTTTAGACACAGGCAAAGTCGATAAGGCTGCCATAATAATAAAGCACACCCGAAAGGGTCTACACTGTTCAATAATATAAATACAACTCTAGCCAGTCCAGCCCACATATGAATACAGACCTCTAAGATTTTGATGACAATTATGACGGGACAAGGCCACGCCGTACCTCTGAATATACCTAGCCATAATGACAAGCTCCGGAACATTGGAGCCATCTCAAAATGCTGAACCAGGATACTAAGCTTGCGGATCCACAACTGAGTACCTAGACCTACGGACATAAACGCAAAGACTCGGGCAGCATAACAGTACCAAGTATGGAACGGAAATCTGATCTGATAAACAAGATCTTAACTGTACAAAAGAATGACAAGGGCAAGTATGAAAATCAAATACCAGATCCTACCGTGTCATATAACAATCGGAGCCAACTGTACCTAGTATCACTGTACTACTATAACACCGTATGACTTTCACATATGAAAGTCATGTCAAAATCAGGGACACCTGCCCTCAGCATATAATATCACAGAAGCATGCTCGTGGGATAAAACATCACTGTCAACATGTAACAAGTATAATACTCAAATATCAGTACACTGTGCCTTTTTAAAAAGTAGAGTAAACTTTACCGATTTAAACTGGGAAGCTTATGATCAATCTAGGGCCACCCGTCCGTCGTATCATTATGCAATCCTACTCCTGAGACTATTTCACCCGCATAGGTCATGTGGACCCGCATGAGGTAATTTCCTCGCATAGGACTATTTCACCCGCATAGGACTATTTCACCCGCATGAGCCCTACGGACTCGCATGAGCATATACGTCATACTCGTATCGTGGGGAGCAAATCCACGGAATATGTATAATGTCTTGGGGGTTTACCCCGCAATTATACTCAAGAGACGTATAATGTCTTGGGGGTTTACCCCGCAATTATACTTATAACACTAGCACTAATGACTATCATGAACAACATATGCAAGTTAAGTAATCTTTAACTCTCATTAGACAAAATGAAGGCACCATCTTTTTGAACAACCAAGGCAATACCATGCCTTCATTTTAAAACAAACAAGAAAATACCATGCTTTCCTTTCTGAAATAACCAAGACAATACCATGCCTTCCTTTTAAAACAAATAAGACAATACCATGTCTTCCTTTCTAAAATAACCAAGACAATACCATGCCTTCCTTTCTAAAATAAACAAGACACTAACAAGTCTTTCATTTTGTAACACCAAGGCACTATCACACCTTGCATCACTAAGGATTAAAGTCCATTACAACAATGTACGTGAGTCGTACATTCACTTTATAAACTAAATTTCCATTTTTAGAAAAGCCCAAGTACTACATGTATCACTAGGAAGTAGAATCCAATACATGTATCATTTTGAAACCATCATCAAGACACTTATCATACCAAGTATCTTTCTAAGATATGGTTTGACAAATCCGGGCAATAGAAATCACGTATTACTTTAAAACATCTTTGAAAATCAAAGTTCCACATATCATGTACTATATGAAGGACTTAACCATGGACATTCTCCCATGATTTTATTACAACATTTTAAACCATCTCTTGACTTTCCACAAACCTTGTTATAACAAACTTCCCATAAAGCCGTTATAACACTTTCATTTTAGGAAACTAAAGCACTACCATATCATATACGGGATTTGAACCCAAAGTACTATGTACGTCTATTCTTTATAAAAAAATCGTTTCATGCAATATTTAGGGAGAATGAATCCCAAAATACTTTTGCTATCAAAATCAAGTTACTTACACTTTTAAACTTAAGTAACTTATACTTTTAAAACCAAGAACCTCTTCTTTCAACCTCAAGTCATTTATTCTCCTTAAATCGAGTAATCCATACTTTTCAAATCAAGTAATCTATACTTTCCAAATCAAGTTACTACACCTTTAGAAATTCAATTCAAGGTTTTGAAATTAAGTAACTTCTACTTTCAAATCTCAAGTAACTCATACCTTTAAATCAAGTTACTTCTCTTTAAATCAAGTCATTTATTCTTTTTGAAGCAATAAACATCTACTTTTAAAACTCAAGATTTCATACTCTTTCGAAATCAAGTTTATACTTTGCACCAAGGCACTTTCACTATTAAAACCTGTTACACCCCGTAGTTCCAGAGTATGTATGTGAGGACGTACATTCGAGAATATAACACTAAGTACGAAAGGGAAGAAAATTTTGAATTTCCGACGGAAAAAATTCTGAACCTCGTGAAGGAAAAAGGTTTATTATTGGGAATTGGATTCTCAATTTTGGTATTTGGACTTCTGGGAATATAATAGAATTATGGATTTTATTTTCCAGAATTGGTCACGTGGGGCCCACGGGAGAAATTTACGATTTTGTGGGGCCCATATTATTTTCGAGATTTTGGCCATTATGGATGTTTTTGGGAGATGAAATATTTTGGACCAATAGGAGGGCGACACGTGTCACCCCAAGTGGGCCCATGTTGGGCGTGCAAGGTGTCAAGGTTGACAAGTCTTGTGCAAGATATTTGTGTGGACAAGTGGACTAGGGGACCCACACACACTTGTCCATAATCTCAACCACACACATGTTTTAATCCTAGCCCTTGGTGGTGTTATATCATCACACTAGTAGGATGAAATCATCTCACACTTAGAATTATTTCAAGACAACTAAAACTCTCTCCCTTCCTAGGAGCTCTCGGCTATGGGCCAATATCTTGACCTAATGTTGTCCAAAAATTCTTAAACTCTAAAGTGTTCTTCACTTTTTGAAGTTGGATCTTGAATAGGAGTTGGTTAGGAGCTTCTAAGGGTTGCTTGAAGTGATTGGAACGTAAGGAATAGGAGCTAAATGTGCTACGAATCGACTTTTAGTTCTTGGATTATTTTGGGCTCTTTGAGGTAATGAACTTTGTCATCCTTGTGAAGTTGGATATTATATATGTTGGTTGTATATAAATAAGTATGTGATACATGGAAGGAAGATGGAAAAGATTTGGACCTTGTTAAGTTGCTAAAATCGAGAAATTGGCATGCTAGCCATTAAAATGGTAAAAACATTACCTATTACATGTTTACAGTTAATAACAAAGTTATTATAACTTATATAAAGATTGGAATATAAGTTGGAAGATTAAAGAAGTAATTCCGGCATGCTAGCCGAAAATTGGATAAGTTGGATTATAGTAGTTGGCCAAGAACACCAACTAATGGACTGTTTTGTATATTGTGGGAAAGAATTTTACACGTCCAGTTAGGTGTGTAATCCCCTTTAGTATTGTTGTGTTATTGCGCCTTAAATGTGGCATGTTGGTTATTGAATTTTGGGCCTTGAAAAAGGTGGAAAAGTACGCAAAAACAGGGGAAGTGCTGCCCGATTTTCCGTAGAATAAGAGACCCTATACTTAGAAATATTCTTCGAAGAAAACTAGACGTTGATAGACGTATTTGATTATTATAGGTTGATATTCTACGCGCGGCATATTCAATTTGGCAAGTGGATAAGCCGAAGAGGTATGTGATTATTCCTATCTTCTTGAGCATGATTGTTGTGAAATATATAGTACGGTAGACGTACGTGTGTTAAATGAATTTGGTTTCACTTTGATGTCCTTGACTTGAGTTCTAAATATTAAGAACCTTGAATTATTCTAAAAGTTATGAATCATTATTCGGAAGGAAATTGATACTTGGTCTTTAAAAGAATAAAGTTCTCTTAATTTCAGAAATAAATGTGGTTGTCTTTGGTTGGTTTAAAACATAAAGTGTTCTAATGGCTTTATGGGAAGTTAGTTATAACGACTTTATGAAGATAAAAGAATGGCTTAATTATTTAAACTTGAGACTTGATTTTGAAAGTTAAGAGGATTGATCTTAAAAGTTAAGAGGCTTGATCTTAAATGTTAAGAGACTTGATCTTGAAAGATAAGAGACTTGATTTATAAACAACTTGATTTTGGGAAAGGAGAAGTAACTTGATTTAAAAGTATAGGTTACTTGTTTTGAAAAGAGTAAGTTACTTGAGTTTAAAGGTGTAGTAACTTGGTTTGAAAAGTAGACGTGTCTTGGTACTACGGGTATTAGTATCGTGTGGTTTTTACGTAAAACGGGATCTTTTTAAGAGAATTGAAGTACGTATTACTTTGGGTTTAAAACCCGGATTGTCGGCATAAAATGAAAGTACCTTGAGTTATAAAATGGTGAATCAGTTTACATGTTAATGAAAGTCTAGAAGTATGGTAACTTGCCTATGCTTGTTTGTGATAACCTTGTTGTGAAAGTGTTGTATTCTTATGGTACCACGTCTCTCGATGGAGGGCCGGTCCTCTCACTATTTCCTTGGACATACTGACACGTTGGGTGGCCTACGGGTATGCTTCCACTATATCATTCCTTTTGGACATACTGACACGTTGGATGGTCCACGGGTATGCTTCCACTATATTATTCCTTGGACATACTGACACGTTGGGTGGCCCACGGGTATGCTTCCATTATTATTGTTACATGGACATGTCTGCACCGATGGAGGAATTTCGGGGGCATGCGGCCATGCAGCGGGTTCAACTCCCGGTTTATTGTTATTCCATGGACTAGCTTTCACGACCCGAACCCGGGCCCGTGACTGGTGCCTTACCCGGGCACCCAAGTAGACATACATCAGAGTAATCAGCGGAATATAAAAACACAACATGAAACAATGTAAAAGATACACAGTTTATCTGAAGAAAAGTTGCCTTTCGGCATATATATATAAGAACTTAAATCCGAACAGTTACATCCCTTTTTTCAAATTACGCCAGCATTTACTACGGACCTCTAAGAATGATATAACAACAATGGCGGACGGGGCCCGCCATACCTGAATGTAAGTACCTACAACGGCAGGACTATACCTCGATAAGCCTCGGATAAACGGAGCTTCCCAAACGCTGACCACATGGCGAGGATCAACATCGGTGTACCTACCTGCGGCATGAACGCAGCCCGAAGGAGGTCGATAACAGTACCAAGTATGTGGCCCGAAAATCGTAAATGAAATCATAGTAGTCTATATAAAGCGGGAGACATATATGATAACCAAACTACGGTTCCTGATAAAAACGATCATGTCAAGTCGGGGACTCACGCCTCAAAGTCATCACTCAAATATAACTATGAGTCTCACGCCCATAACATCAATCATGCCCGTGGAATACCTTCCTCATCGCGGCGATCTATGATATAAAAGCACCAAGGAATACATGAACACGGGTCCCACTGTGTCATAATAAAACCGTGCGGGGTAAGTAGAAGGCATAGCCGACTACTAAAACCCACAGTACCAGCGAGGGTCATAAAGCGTATCACGAGTGCTCTAGACCGCCACATGATCGAAGCCGCCACTCGCGCGATATCAAATGCGCGCGTCTAATCCTCGAACTTCCCGCACTCGCATAGGCCACTCACATAGGCCGCATGAGGTATTCCTCGCGTCGGTAGCTACTCCCGGCAACGTCCCGGACTCGCGATCGCGTAGCCACATAGACCGCATGACCACAAAGGCCGCACACTAACCTGGAACTCTCGTAGCTCCGCATAGGTCCCCTGGACCCGCATGAGGTATTCTCGAATCATAGTCACACAGACTTCCTGAGGTATACCCCGCATCGGAGGGCAGCTTAACCCCCGGTATCATGTCAAGAGGTGAGTGATATAATACTAACATAACAGCTTATCGTTAAACAACATAAGCACAACAAGGGAAACCCCTTTACACAAACATCACAAGATACTAACACACGTAGCATCCTAACATGTTTACTTATCAAATCAACAAGAAAGTATTACAAGGTTATCACAAACCAACATAGTCAAGTTATTCACACAAGGTACTTCATACATTATCTCTTTTAAAAAATATTATGTTTCCTTCACAAGAGTCACACGATACCCGTAGTATTAAAATAGACTTAGTATCTTTTTAAGTAAACCAAAACACTTCCCTTTGTAAAATCAAGTAACAACATTATTTTCCAAACATTCAAGTTTGCCTAATTTTAAATGCTCAAGTTTCTCATTTTCGAAAGGTTTCGTAGTTCATAGTTTTAATCACTTGATAAATATAATTCTCCTTTAAAACAATTCGAGAAACATATGTCTTATGTGTGAGTAGGTTATTCTTGTTTATAACAATCTTATTAAAGCAGCCATGATCTAGGAAATGTAATATCATTTTGTCTCATCTTAGTTTCTATGCAGATGGAGGTTTCTACTGGTTTTAATAATACTTAATTGGTCAATACATTTCCCTTTATTAGCGCTGCAGTGGTTTGTTCGATACTTATTCTGATTTCGGAAATCAGTAAAACATTATTCCTTTTAAAAACCAAGTACTCATTACTCACGAATGAGGTTTCACACTTTTTTAACAAAATTCATATTAATTTAATTAAGTCAAGTCTCTTATCTTTTAAGATCAAGTCTCCTAACTTCTAAAATCAGTAAACCATTCTGTTTATCTCTCTTAAGTCGTTATACCTAACTTCCCATAAAGCTAGTTGTCACGACCCGTTCCAGGGCCCGTGACTGGTGCCTTACCGGGGCACCCAAGTAGTCATACATCAGAGTAATCAGCGGAAATATAAAGCAAGACATGAAACAGTTTATAAAATAGAACACAGTTTAAGTGAGAAAACATCGCCTTTCGGCATATATATAAAAACATGGTTTAGCAGTTACATCAAATCTTGTACAGTGACTACTGAGACCTCTGAAATATACAACTATGGCGGGACAGGGCCCGCCATACCTGGCGTACAAAACTATCTACAACAGGAGATCATACCCAAAGTAGAGCCTCGGAAAGGATGGAGCTCACGACACCAACGTAGAGATCCTAGGAATGTGGATCTAGCACTGCTTGCCACCTGCGGCATGAACGCGGCCTCGAAGGAGGTCGATACAACGGTACCAAGTATGTGAAACTATAAAGAATCGAAATAAAATCAAAGTATTTAAAACCTTTTCACAAATACAATCGGTTCAATTGCACATAGTGTTACATCACAAACAACAATAATAGGAAAAGCGTAGCAGTCTATTCTAGGCGCGAATGATCGAAGCAAGGCCAATCGCCCATAGTATCATTCTGCGTGCCTAGTCACGGACTTCGCGGCCGCATAGGTCACACGCAGACGCGTGAGGTATTCCCGCATCGGAGGCAGCCAACCCCGGCATCCGCCTAGGCTCCGCAGCCGCATAGCCTCAAAAGACGCGTAGTCTCAGCGGACGCATAGGAATCCCGCGTCAGGCTAAACACCGGAATGATCAATCACGGAGCATACGGCTGCTCGCATAGTCTCACAGACCGCGCGTAGGCCGTATAGACCGCGTCGAGGCAAGCCACCGGTATAACGATCGAGGGTAGGTGATACAATAACAGTACAACGGACTTACCGGTTAGCAACGTAAGCACTGCAAGAATGACCCTTTTACACAGCAATTCAAGACACTAACCCAGGTAGCATCATAATATGTCTACTTATCACACAAATCTTACTACAACAGAAATCAATACAAGGCTTTTATAAACAAACAAGTAAATTCCTTTTATCTTCTTAAGTTGTTATACCTAACTTCCCATAAAGTGGTATAACTCTTAAGCTTTTGTTTTAAAACCAAATATTTATCTTACATTAAAAATGATTCGATATTCTTTTGAAATGTTTTGATTCTTTGTTATTGGGCTTAAGTGAGGCATTGCGTAAGTATTATTCGAGCTTAAGCGTGAGGCATTGCCATAAGTATTATTCAGGCTTAAGTCAAAGACATTGCCGTAGTTATTATTCGATTAACACGTACGCGTCTAAGTACTATATATTGTAAAATATCATGCTTTAGGAAGAATCACATACCCAGTGAAAACCACCGCGAGTTGAATATGTCGCGCAGAGTCGACCTATAATAGTCACAGATATCTATCAAAGACTACTCGAAGGTCATTCTAAGCAGAGGGTTCATAATTCTACGGTAAGTCGGGCAGCACTTCCCTACGGTGAGCTATATAAGTCTCATTGTGAAAACAGTTCTATGTGAGTATAGTTTGATTATTCTTCTTTTAAACCGCCCTGCGAGGTATGATTCACTTCATTCTGCGATATTCTTCTAAGTATTTAATACTTATTCTAATACTACTACAGATGTATTCTCTAATTCAAAAGAGGGTTAGGATTAGTTACCTCGGTAAGCCCAAAATATCCTAGAAAAGTCGCTGAGCGAGGTTTTGCTCTAAGTTGTATGCTCAGAGAAACCTTAGAAGTTCTTCACAACTTCTACTAAGTACTAAGGTATTTGGGCTAGGGTGTTTTGGGCATTATAACAAAACAAGAAGGCAACATTTCTACCAAGGGAGGGGGGGTAGGTTTCGGCTAGGCTAGGGGGTGGGGTAGCCTCGGCCAAGCTTCTCAAGGGGAGGGGGGGGTGTTGGACGAATTGCTACAAAGGGAGAGGGAAGGATTTTTAGACTTGGAAAGCTTTTGTGGATGAAGAACTCTTCATCACAAGAGGGGTATTTATAGCTCAAGCCTTGGCCAACCAATGACCAAGATGAAGACAAGTGCAAGGCAAGTGTAGGGTGAGGATTAACTATACACAAATATCCTACCAACTCCTTGACTTTGTGCAAGGCACAAAAACGTGCTCCTCCTCCTCCGATTTCGTCCATGGGCGATTCAAGTCCATCAATGAGAGGGTGCCAAGTGTCGCCCTCCCGTTGGTCCAAAATGTTTCGTCTCTCGGAAAAATCCGCAAAAATAAGAAATGGCATAGCCGGAATTTACTCTACGAAAGTGGAAAGCGTTTAGTCGGAAAGCGATTCTTTTAGTGAGTTGTGTACAAAAGAAAACGTCCAAGGCTAACTAAGGCCAAACTTTTTATGCGTATTCCCTTACGTACATACTGCGGAAATACGGGTATTACATTCTCCCTCGCTAGAAACATTCGTCGAATGTTCCTTCTTAAAACGATTAACGATAAGATTCTTCATAACTTAAGCGGTTTGCAAATGCCACACGCGGCCACAAAACAACACTTAGGCATAGCGATAACGAAAATTTACAAGTAGGAAAGTGAATTACACGGAGGTGTGGGGAATAGGTGAGGATACTTACGCCTCATGTCCTCTCGGCTTCCCGTCATCTCCTCGAGCTCGTTCGCCCGCAGACTTTGTGGAAGCCACGTCCGCCGTCATGAGCGCCTAACACGACGATCGACTATCGCTATGGGAATCTCTCCATACGATAACCCTCGATCACTGGACATCGTCAATCGGGTGTACCTAGATGGATCCGATACATCTCCTCGGCATAGATACGTGAAAAACCGGATGCCTTGCCTCCAGATCGGACGGCAGATCCAACTCATAGCAACCTTGCCTACCTGCGGACAATCTGAAGCGGCCCGATGTACTGATTTGAGTTTCCCTTCTTCCCAAATCTCATCACACCGCCATGGGTGACACCTTTAGGAAAACCCAATCATGAACCTCGAACTCAAGATCGGCGGCGAGGATCGAGATCGACTTCATCGACTACGGTGTCGATAGCGCTCGGATAAGCTTCACCTTATCCATCACTGCTGCACCAAATCTGGTCCCACTAGCCGCACCTCGCCACATCGAACCAACCTATAGGCGATCTGCACTTCCTCCCATACAAGGCCTCATAAGGCGCCATCCGAATCTTTGGAGTGGTAGCTATTATTATATGCGAACTCAACGGAGGCAAATGATCCTCCCAACTACCACTGAAGTCAATAACACGGGCTCGCGACATATCCTCGAAGTGCGGATAGTGCGCTCTGCTGTCCGTCTGCGTGGATGAAATGCGATTACTCGGGCTCACTGCGTCCTAAACCCCTCGGAAGGATCTCGAGAAGTTAGCGTAAATTGGGCTCCTGCATGCGATATGATCGAAGTAGGGACTCCATGCGATCGGCGATCTCTCGGATGTAAAGTCGGCATAATCCTCGGTAGAAAAAGTCGTCTGACGGGAAGAAAGTGGGCTGATTTTCGACTGTCGACGATAACCCATATAGAATCATGTCTCTCCGAGTGCGAGGTAATCACGTGATGAAGTCCATGTTGATTACCTCCCACTTCGGTCGGGATCTCGATAAATCGTCAGAACAAACCACCGGGCCTGCGGTGCTCTACCTTCACTGCGACAACACGGGCGCGAGCTACGAACTCGCAGCGTCTCTCTTCAAGCCATCCCACCAATACAGATCTAAGGTCGTGGTACATCTTGGTCGACTTCGGATGGATGAGTAACGCTTGTATGTGTGCTTCCCCAAGAACCTCTGCCGAAGTCACGAAACATCCGGAACACCTGATGCGCCCTCAAACCTTAGCACCCATCGGTGCTACCTCAAAGGACCCTTGCCCTCACGAAGAGTCGTATCACGATATCGAATCAAAGGCTGGATCCTCGGCTGTTGCCTCTTCGCTCGCCGGCGATGGAAGACTCGGCAACCTCGCGAACTCTAACCCACCGCTATCGAGAATCAATCAAGCGGACACGAGGCTCGCTGGCGATGCAAATCACGAACCATGTCTCTCTCTCTTGCACATCCGATAGGCTCCCATCGACCTACGACTAGAGCATACGCCACAACATTGGCCTTCCGGGTGGTACGGGATATCAACATCGTAATCCTTAAGCAACTCTAACCACCGTCTCGCCGTAAGTTCGGCTCCTACGGTGAAGATGTCTTGGAGGCTCTTGTGGTGCGTATAAATATCCACGTGAACCCGTACAAATAGTGCCTCGGATCTTGGCGTGAATCACGGTGCGACTCCAAATCATGGGTGGGGTAGTTCCTCGTGTTTCTTGGTGTCGGGATGCATATGCTATAACTCGCCATCTGCATCAACACACATCCCAACCCGATGCAGCGCATCACAATACACAACATAGCCGTCTGGACCCTGCGGAAGAGTAAAGCGAGGGCGATCGTCAATCTCTCCTTCAGAATGGAAACCACGCTCACAAGCATCGGTCCATCGGAACTTGGCCGCCACGAGTCGGCCTAGTCAATGGTGCGAAGATAAAGCAAACTTCTCTACGAACCGCCGATAATATCTGCAAGGCCCGAGCTGCGAACCTCTGCCGGAGTAGTCGGTCTAGGCCAAGTCTGGCGCCTCGATCTTGGCGTATCCACTCGAATGCCATCGGCCGACAATATGCCCAAGAAACGCCATGAAGTCAACCAAAACTCACATTTGGAAAACTTGGCGTCTGTTCTTAGTCGGAGAAGCGTCGGCCTGATCGCCGAATGCTCCGCGTGCTCTGCTCTGGCGAGAATAAACCAAGATATCATCAATGAACACTATCACAAGCGTGTCCAAAAATGGTTTGAACACTCGGTTCATCAAATCCATGAATCTGCCGGAGCATTGGTCAACCCAAAAGACATGACCACGAACTCATAATGCGTCTGGGTCTGAATGCGATCTAGGGACATCCACTCTCGACTCGCACTGATGATAGCGATCGCAGATCAATCTTGGAGAAACATCTCGCGCCTGCACCGGTCGAACAAATCATCAATCACGGGAAGGGTATCATTCTTAATGGTCACCTTGTTGTTTGCACGTAATCAACACACATGCGCGGCGTCGTCCTTCTTCTTGCGAACAATCTGGCGCTCCCGGGGAGAAACACTAGGCTGATGAAGCCGCTTCTCCAACAAATCCCTAAGGCGATCCTTGACTCTCTCAACTCGGCGGTGCCATTACGTATGGCGGAATGGAAATAGGCGAGTGTCCGCAATATGTCAATACAAAACTCAATCTCCTCTCGGGAGGATACGGGAGGTCGTGCGGAAACACGTCGGGAACTCTCGACCATGGGCGACGGAAAATCTGGTACCGCGACTTGATATCAAACACCCGAACGAGATGGTAGATATACCCACGTACCATCTTCCTAGCCTTGAGGTAGGAAATAAACCTACCACGCCGGCGTCTGGTGCTCCTCCCACTCAACAACCGGCTCGCCGAAAGCTGGAACCGTACTACTCTCTCTCTGCAGTCTACATTGGCGTAGCAAGAAGCTAGCCAATCCATCCCCATAATCACGTCGAAGTCAATCATCTCCAACTCTATCAAGTCGGCTAGGGTCCGACGACTGTAAATGGTCACAGGACAAGCTCTATATACCCGCCGAGCTACCACCGAATCACCCACTGGCGTAGCTACCTCGAAAGGGTCTATGGACTCAGGCTCTATCCCTATCCTACTAGCAACAAGGGGAGATATATAGGCAGTAGAACCCGGATCTATCAAAGCATACACATCAAACCCAGAAACTGATAAGGTACCTGTGACGACATCAGGTGAGGCCTCCTGATCCTGTCGGCTGGACAAAGCATAAATGCGGTTCTGAGGACCGCTAGAACTGGGACCTGCGCCACGACCTCTGCCGCGACCCGCTGATCCATGTGTACCTTGCCCTCCGGGGCGAGTAACTGTCGGGGATGAAGAAGCGGCAACACCACATGGAGGCCTACTACGCAGCGCGCTCCGGTCGGACAAACTCTCGCGAAATGACCCTGCTGGCCACAAGTATAGCGAGCTCGAGTCTGACTCGGAATGGTATTTGCCACAACGGGCACCGGCGAACCTCGAGCGGTTAGCACCCTGCGGAAATCCGAAGTCTGGGGCCACGACACGCCCCCCGCTCTGTCATCGAAAATGAGGTAGGAGCGCTCTGCGGTGGCTGTGGTGCAAATCGGACTTCTGGCGATGCCCACCACGAGGACCACCAAAAGAACCGGCCGTCTTGGCGCCTTACCTGCTGCGATATCGCTCTACCGTGGTCTCTACGCTCCTCACATCGGTCATGAGCTGCATACGGGTTATGTCCATGCTGGTGAAGGGACACCCGCAAGACTTCGGCCATGTAATCATCTAGCCCGATGACATAGCGATGCACCTGTCCTCCATCTACGCTACGGTCGCGGGGACATATCGAGCCAAAGAATCAAACTCGACATTGTACTCCTCACCGTGCGTCCTCGCATCTCGTGACAAGAATCTATCGGCTCGTACCCTCGCCATCTGCGGAGGCGAAGTGTGTGAGAAAAGCCTCAAAACTCATCCCATACCGCCGGATGCTCTCCGGAAAGCTCCATGAATCAAACCAATCATTGCGGTATCACGCGGCCGTCTGAACGAATATCACGGACTCGATCCTACGAAGCCACGATCACCCGCGTAATCCTCTGCGGTGGCGGATGAACTCCTGCGGATCATCTTCCTCGACCAGTAAAACTCGGAGGGCTACAACTAAGAAATCCGTAGTCTCAAACTATTCGCCTCGGGTGCACTACTGGTGCGGCCGAGGCTGGGCCGGAGGCGAGGCTGCGCCTCGGCCTCTCCTCGTGTCGGGCCTGACTTTAGCCAAGGTGGGCCATCTCCTTGTACCCTAACTCCTCCGCCTGTGGGGACGGGAGGTGAAGTGCTGTGGTCTCTTTGGGGTGGCGGCGTCATAGAACTCGCCGTCTGCGGTATAGGCGGGCCTGAGCCCTCGTGACTCTGGGTGTCCTGCTAGCAGCTCCCTCGGTTGCCTTGCCCTTCTGGGCCCGGGTTGCCTTACGTGGAGGCATAACTGTTACAGGAAAGGAATACGTTAGAGGGGTCCAACCTATAACACAGCTCTAAAGCACGATCTCAGAATGAGAAGAATGGAAACCAATCCTAAATATCCTATAGCCTCCTGATTATTGGTGTGGTGCCTACACCGATAATCAAGACTCTACTAGATACGGTCGTAGACACTTTCCGAGGATTAAGCGCTCGATACCACTTTTGTCACGACCCGTTCGGGGCGTGGCGGTGCCTACCGGCACCCAGTAGTCATACATCAGTAATCGGAAATATAAAGCAAGACATGAAACATTTTATAAAATAGAACCACAGTTTAAGTGAGAAAACATCGCCTTTTCGTATATATAAAAACATGGTTTAGCGATTACATCCGATCTTGTATAACGGGACTCTGAGACCTAAGGAAATATACAACTATGGCGGGACGGGGCCCGCCATACCCCGATGCAAAACTATCTACAACGGGAGATCATACCCAAAGTAGAGCCTCGGAAAGGATGGAGCTCACACACCAACGTAGAGATCCTAGGAATGTGGATCTAGCACTGCTTTGCCCTTACTGCGGCATGAACGGCCCCCGAAGGAGGTCGATAACAGTACCAAGTATGTGAAACTATAAAGAATCGAAATAAAATCAAAGTATTTAAAACCTTTTCACAAATACAATCGGTTCAATTGCACATAGTGTTACATCACAAACAACAACGATAATAGGAAAAGCGTAGCAGTCTATTCTAGGCGCGAATGATCGAAGCAAGGCGATCGCCCATAGTATCATTCTGCGTGCCTAGTCTGGACTTCCGCGGCCGCATAGGTCACACACGGACCGCGTGAGGTATTCCCGCATCGGAGGCAGCCAACCCCGGCATCCGCCTTTGCTCCGCAGCGCGCATAGCCTCAAAAGCCGCGTAGTCTCAGCAGGACCGCATAGGAATCCCCGCGTCAGGCTAAACACCGGAATGATCAATCCTGGAGCATACGCTGCTCCGCATAGTCTCACAGACCGCATAGGCCGTATAGACCGCGTCGAGGCAAGCCACCGGTATAACGATCGAGGGTAGGTGATACAATAACGAGACAACGGACTTAGGTTAGCAACGTAAGCCAAGCAAGAATGACCCTTTTACAAAGATTCAAGACACTAACCTGGTAGCATCATAATATGTCTACTTATCACACAAATCTTACTACACTTAACGAAATCAATACAAGGCTTTTATAAACAAACAAGTAAACAATTCCTTTTATCTTCTTAAGTTGTTATACCTAACTTCCCATAAAGTGGTATAACTCTTAGCTTTTGTTTTAAAAACCAAATATTTATCTTACATTAAAAATGATTCATATTCTTTTGAAATGTTTTGTTCTTTGTTATTCAGGCTTAAGCGTGAGGCATTCCGTAAGTATTATCGAGCTTAAGCGTGAGGCATTACCATAAGTATTATTGGGCTTAAGTCAAAGACATTGCCGTAGTTATTATTCGATTAACACGTATGCGTCTAGTACTATATATTGTAAAATATCATGCTTTAGGAAGAATCACATACCTTCTCAAATGAAAACCACCTTGAGTTGAATATGTCGCAGTGAGTCGACTATAATAGTCACAGATATCTATCAAAGACTACTCACGAAGGTCATTCTAAGCAGAGGGTTCATAATTCTACGGTAAGTCGGGCAGCACTTCCCTACGGTGAGCTATATAAGTCTCTTGTGAAAACAGTCTATGTGAGTATAGTTTGATTATTCTTCTTTTAAACCGCCTACTTGAGGTAAGTTCACTTCTATTCTGCGATATTCTTCTAAGTATTTAATACTTATTCTAATACTACTACAGTATGTATTCTCTAATTCAAAAGAGGGTTAGGATTAGTTACCTCGGTAAGCCCAAAAATATCCTAGAAAAAGTCGCGCCTGAGCAAGGTTTTGCTCCTAAGTTGTATGCTCCAAGGAAACCTTAGAAGTTCTTCACAACTTCTACTAAGTACTAAGGTATTTGGGCTAGGGTGCTTTGGGCATTATAACAAAACAAGAAGGCAACATTTCTACCAAGGGAGGGGGGGTAGGTTTCGGCTAGGCTAGGGGGTGGGGTAGCCTCGGCCAAGCTTCTCAAGGGGAGGGGGGGTGTTGGACGAATTGCTACAAAGGGAGAGGGAAGGATTTTTAGACTTGGAAAGCTTTTGTGGATGAAGAACTCTTCATCACAAGAGGGGTATTTATAGCTCAAGCCTTGGCCAACCAATGGCCAAGATGAAGACAAGTGCAAGGCAAGTGTAGGGTGAGGATTAACTATACACAAATATCCTACCAACTCCTTGACTTTGTGCAAGGCACAAAAAACGTGCTCCTCCTCCTCAATTTCGTCCAATGGACGATTCAAGTCCATCAATGGGGGGGTGCCAAGTGTCGCCCTCCCGTTGGTCCAAAATGTTTCGTCTCTCGGAAAAATCCGCAAAAATAAGAAATGGCATAGCCGGAATTTACTACGAAAGTGGAAACGTTTCGTCGGAAAACGATTCTTTTAGTGAGTTGTGTACAAAAGAAAACGTCCAAGGCTAACTAAGGCCAAACTTTTTGTACGTATTCCCTTACGTACATACTCTGGAAATACGGGGTATTACACTAGTATAACTCTTAAGCTTTTAAAACCAAGTATTACTCTTCTTTCAAAAAGGTTTCTTAATTCTTTTGAAATACTTCAAGATTCTTATTCTTTAAACTCAAGTCAAAAGACATCGGAGTAAAACCACGTTCAGTTAACACACGTACGTCTACCGTACTATATATATTCTTTTAAAATATCATGCTCAAGAGGTTAGAAAGAATCACATACCTCGCGATGATTATCGACTATTAGCAAAATGCTCCACCGCTATAACCCGGCTAGCCTTTTTCCACCCTTCGAGTAGAATACGCTACTCGCAGAACTTTCAACCTATAAAGGCCATATACGTCTATCAACGTCTAGACTACTATGTAGAATAAATCTAGATACAAGATTCTACGGAAAATTGGGCAGCACTTCCCTACCCGTCAAACTTCACAAGTCTACTGTAAATACAGTCCTATGTAAGTACAGTTCGATTCCCTTCTTATATACCTTCCTTGTATATAACTTATACTTAATTCTTATACTTCAACAGTATGCAAACTCTAATTACAATAGAAGGTCAAGAGTATTTACCTCGATAAGCCCAAAATTATCCAAGTTTAAATGTCGATCCTGAGCAACGTTTAGCTCCTACTCTGGGCGCTCCAACCCGCTCCAAACAACCCTTAGAAGTTCCCAAACAACTTCTACTTAGCACTTCAACCAACTATGAAGATTTTCCTTAGGGTTTTGTTTTGAGACTAAAAGGACATAAGGTAGTATTTCCGGGCTCTACGTATAGAGGTAACTTTGGAATACTACAAGGTATAAGGCTAAGGTATTTTGGAATAGTAACAATACTTGGAGAGTATTTTCTACCAAGAGGGGGGGTATTTTACGAGAACAACTAGGCAAGGGGGGGTATTGTCTCGGCCAACACCACTAGGAGGGGGGGTGTTTCGGCCAAGGCCTTCTCAAGGGGGAGGGGGGGAGCTCTTTGGACGAGAGCTTCTACAAGAGGGGGAAGGACTTTTCAAGACTTAGAAAGTTGTGTTGTGGATGAAGAAGTCTTCAACAAAGGGGGGGTATTTATAGGCCAATCAATGGCCAAGATTAAGACAAGTGGTGGGCAAGTGTAGGGTGAGGATTTGGGAAAGTGTACCTTATCCATCTACCACCAAAATATCACAAAATATCCTACCAACCCCTTGACTAGAAATCGTCCAACAAGAGCCCACAATGCCGTCCACTTTGAGGGTGACACATGTCACCCTCCCGTTGGTCCAAAATATTTCATCTCTCGGAAAAATCCGCAAAAATAATCAACGTTACAACCGTAATTTTCCCTTCACAAAGTTTGGAAAACGTTTCGTCGGAAAACAATTCTTTTTGGTAGTTGTGCACAAATATTTTCGTTCCTAGCCTAAATTAAGGCCTAAACTTTTATACGTACGTCCTCACGTACATACTCTGGAAAATACGGGGTATAACATTCTCCCCTCCTTAGAAACATTCGTCCCGAATGTTCCTTCTCAAGACAGATAACGATAACGTTCCTCTTAACATAAACAAGTTGCCAAATGCCACATCTGGCCACAAAACAACACACGCGCCAATACTTAATCCAAGTCTACGAGGAATCACCTCTAGCATCACAAAAGCTTCCACCCAAGGTCTAAAATATACTCCATTCGCACCTTCACTTACAAAAGAAATGATCCCTTCTATTCTCTTAACACATGCTCACTTCTTCCCTTACTCGTCGTACCCTCCTCGTACACTCGAACTCTTTCTCATAACTTACCACATTTCTGGTGTTGCTTCAGTTTCCAAAATCTCTGGGTTACTACCTCCAACTAGGTCATCATTAACGGGGAACACTCTGGATGGATCTCTGATACTTTTCCGACCATAACAACATGAAAGACCGGACGTACTGCTCCCTACGTCGGATGGCAATGCCAACTTATAGGCAACCTGGCCTATCCTCCAAAGGATCTGAAAACGCTCCAAGTACCTCAGGCTAAGTTTCCTCTATTTTCCAAAACTTGTCACACCCTTTCCGGTGTGGTACCTTCAAGAAATCCTACCGTCAACCTGAACTCCAAGTGTCGACGTCGATTATCCGTACGACTTCTGTTGACTCTGAGCTGTCAATAACTTCTCCTGACTAAGCTTCACCCTATCCACATCCTGTCGAAACAAGTATGAACCAACTATCTGAACCTTGCCAACATCGAACCAATCGACCGACAACTTACACTTCCGCCCCTACAAGGCTTCATAAGGCGACATCCGAATACTGAAATGGTAGCTATAAAACACTTCCTCAACAGGAGACAACAATCCTCACAGCTACCCCTGAAATCCATACGCTGGCCCGAGGGTGAATGCAATACTGAGACTCACCTGCGTTCCTATCCCTGCCTGGTAAAACTTCCAGAAAAAGAATATAGCCGTAACCTGGGCTCCACTGCCTGACATAAGGTGAAAGTAGGCACCTCGTGCAGCCTTACAACCTTCCCGATATAACATCTCGCATAACCCTCTGCCGAGTAAACAATCTTGACTAAAAGACAAGATGGGCTGACCTTATCGGCCCGACTACTGGTCGAACGCATCCACGAACTCGTACGCTGGTTAACTAAACTTGGGCCTAACACCCTCATGACTCCACCACCTGGCGGGACCACCTCGAACTGACCCCACCATATTACAGGCCGCGGGTTGACCCGCGATTGGTCCTCAACCCGACCCGCTATCGCACCAAAAACTCTTGTTCCTAATCCGGAACAATCTCACTAATCAAGTCACGAAAACCTAGTGGTCTTCTTAGCTCAACTACCCTCTTTCCTTTCACACATACTAATCTCTAGAGGGTTAAGGATATACCTGTATCTACTACTTCACTCCTCTTTGTCGTTCTAATCAATCCTGCCCTGTTGGGCGCATAGCTAGGGAAGGTGATGAACTCGCCACTGATCCTGAAGGCTGAGTCTCTACATTTGCGCCACCTCTGGTCGGACAATTTCTCGCAAAATGGCCTGTGTCATGAAGCATAACAAGTGTCGAAGAAGTAAGACACTCCCATAATGACACTTACCACAGCGCGCGAGGTGGGGTGGCCTCCTGCTAGCACCCCTTCCTCTCGAACCAGAATCTGCAATCGATGCGGTAGGTGAGTCCTCTGCTCGCATCCTCCTACTAGGACATCTTTTCGACACATGGCCCTGACGACCGCAGGTAAAACAAGTACCAACAGAAAGACGACATTCCCCGGGATGACGTTTGCCACACTGTGAACACTGAGGAAAAACTGAATCCGGCTGGCTGGAACCTACGTGTTTCTGCGAACGAGCAGCCCTGGAGCTCTGACCAACTCCTACATCCCCGAGCGTCCACGAAGTGCGCGGAGGACCACTCTGCACTGGCGGAGGCGCATAACCGGTCTGCTGCTGAGAAGGTCCGCCTCGAAAGTTACCAAAGGACCCTGCTGTTCTGGCCCTTTTTTGCCAATCTTGGTTAACCCGTCGATCCCTACGTTTCTCGGCTCTTATGCATAAGCTTTGTCGAGCCATGCTCATGCTCGAAGAGCTACTCTTGCACAACCTTTCTTTAGATAGTCATCAAGACCGTGATATATCGGTGCACTCTACATTCTGCGGTTGCTAAAATCCTAGCTAATGTGAGTCCATTCCTTTGTAATCCATATTCTTTGTTCGATGCATTGGGCGAAGGCTCATATATCATGGCGCGATGAGGCTGTGCTTGTGCTAAACTCTGCTGAAATTTGGCGATGTCGCAGAACTCCCGAATAAAGCACCACCGAGGTTATGATTGGGCTGTGCCCTCGTAACCCTCGTGCTCTACTCGCGACTCCGCCATTGCCTTGCATACGGGCGGGTTGCCTACGCGGGCATAGCGGTAAGGGAAAGAAATACGTTAGAGGGGTCCAAATTATAACACAGCTCTAAGGCACGATCTCAGAGTGAGAAAAATGGAAACCAATCCTAAATATCTTATAGCCTCCTGATTATTGGTGTGGTGCAAAACACACCGATAATCAAGACTCTACTAGATACGTTCTGTAGATACTTTCCGAGGATTAACTGCTCTGATACCACTTTGTCACGACCGAACCGGGCGTGGTAGTGCCTTACAGGCACCCAAGTAGACATACATCAGAGTAATCATCGGAATATAAAAACACAACATGAAACAATGTAAAAGAGACACAGTTTATCTGAAGAAAAGTTGCCTTTCGGCATATATATATAAGAACTTAAATCGAGCGATTCATCCCTTTTTTCAAATGCGCCACAACGATTACTACTGAGACCTCTAAGAATGATATAACAATAATGGCGGGGCGGGGCCGCCATACCTGAATGTAAGTACCTACAACGACGAGGACTATACCATTGATAAGCCTCGGATAAGCGGAGCTTCCCAAACGCTGAATTGTGACCACATGAGCGAGGATCAACACGGTGTACCTCTACTGCGGCATGAATCGGCCCGAAGAGAGTCGATACAAGTACCAAGTATGTGGCGAAAATCGTAAATGAAATCATAGTAGTCTATATAAAGCGGAGACATATATGATAACCAAACTACGATTCACAATAAAAAAGCGATCATGTCAAGTCGGGGACTCATGCCTCAAAGTCATCACTCAAATATAACTATGGGTCTCACGCCCATAACATCAATCATGCGTGGAATACCTTCGCCACTGCGATCTATGATATAAAAGCACCAGGAATACACATGAACACGGGTCCCACGTGTCATAATAAAACCGTCACGGGGTAAATGCGAAGGCATAGCCGACTACTAAAACCCACAGTACCAACGGTCATAAAGCGTATCACGAGTGCATCTGACCGCCACATGATCGGCGGCCACTCGCGTAGTATCAAATGTCCGCGTCTAATCCACGGAACTTCGCGACTCGAATAGGCCACTCACATAGGCGCGTGAGGTATTCCTCGCGTCGGTAGCTACTCCCGACGCGTCACGGACTCGCGATCGCGTGGCCACATAGACCGCATGACCACAAAGGTCGCACACTAACTGGAACTCGTGGCTGCGCATAGGTCCCTAGACCCGCGTAGGGTATTCTCGAATCATAGTCACACGGTGCACGAGGTATACCCGCGTCGGAGGCGACTTAACCCGTATCATGTCAAGAGGTGAGTGATATAATACTAACATAACAGCTTATCGTTAAACAACATAAGCACAACAAGGGAAACCCCTTTACACAAACATCACAAGATACTAACACACGTAGCATCCTAACATGTTTACTTATCAAATTAACATGAAAGTATTACAAGGTTATCACAAACCAACATAGTCAAGTTATTCACACAAGGTACTTCATACATTATCTCTTTTAAAAAATATTATGTTTCCTTCACAAGAGTCACACGATACCCGTAGTATTAAAATAGAGTGACTATCTTTTTAAGTAAACCAAAACACTTCCCTTTGTAAAATCAAGTAACAACATTATTGACGGAGAGAAAAGGAGTTAGAGAGATGTTTCTCTCACTAGGAGAAAATGCTCTCAACATTTTTTCCTAGTTGCTCTTCTACGTCTTCCTTCTTCTATGATTTTCATCAACTAATATACTACACGGATTGTTCTTTGATCTAATCCATCCTACGTTGAAGTTTGTGTGTTCATTTCACGCTCACTCTAATTGATTTGTTATAGAGTAAGGTATCTTCCTTATAGCCATGAGAAAGAATACAAAGATTTCAACCAAAAGAATGAAAGAGATTATTTTGATTGTTCAAGATTACAAGTTACAAGATATGAATTTGAAGTTTGCATTTAGAAGCGACTTAGCGATGGCGGTTCGTCTGAATATTCCGGAATATTCGGGAGGGTGATCTTGGTGTGAAAGAGGGTCATGATGGTGGTCTTGGGTTGAGGAAGCAGCTCTTGGTTTCTCCCAACCTTCCGGTGGCAACCCCAACTAGTGTTCCGGTTGAAAAGCTTCACAATGGAGGGTTTACGGGTCTTGACGGATTTCCCAGGTCAAATGCGGGAAAGGTGGGTGGTCACGGGTTGCAGGAGGGTCGTGATGGTGATAAAGGGTTGTGGTTGAAACCATTGGTTCACCGTTAAATTGTCTTTGAGTCCAAAGGAGCTTTTCCGGAGCTCTTAGAAGTCGGAAGAAAGGCTGCGATTCGGTAAACCTCCACGGCTCTGGAGATTGCGGGTCTTGATGGTGATCCCGGGTCGAAAGTGGGCGTGGAGGGTGGACCCGGGGTGCAGGAGGGTGGTGTTGATGTTCAGGGTTTGAGGCTAGAATCCTTGGACATCCGATCCTTGGTTTCTGAGTGCAAAGAGTTTTTCCGTGACGGCTTTGGATGCGAGGGTCAACGGGACTCGAGGTTAGTCACGGGTTGACTGCGGGTCAGGTGGGTGGGCATGGGTCTTGGGGAAAGTCTATGGGCCACCAGCCTTTAGTGGTTGACTCCGAGAACTTTTCATTTCCAATTAGCCTTGGAAATGCTAAGGTTGTGGAAGCCGAGGGGTTTTTTAGCCAAAAGAGGTCTAGTAATTTGATACATTCTTTTGTTGCGGATGTCAATGGCACGCCTCATTCATTATGTGCTACAAATTTAATTGCTGAGAGAACCAAGGAAACATCTCATTCAATGGGACATCGAAACTTGAAAAGGGTGAGAACCGAAGAGTCATCTCTCCTAATGAATTCAAAGGTTACGGATACCAAAGGGGCAGCTCGTCAAAAGAGGTTTAGAAACTTGATGTCTATGGGATTCGAATGGGCTTCTCTTCAAACGACTTTTGACACTGGTTGGTCTGCGGATCTTGATAGAGATCCCGGGTCAAAGGTGGGTATGGTGGGGGGTCCCGGGTTGCAAGAGGGTCGTGATAGTGGTCATGGGTTGTGGATGGAATCCATGGGTCACGGTATGGAGGGTAATCTTATGAAGGATAATGGTGTGGCTTTTTGTTGTTTTCCGACTGGCAACATGGAGGTCGGAGATGAAACGGGTCTTGTGGATGATCCAGGGTCGATGGCGGGTCAGGACGGTGGTCATGGGTCAGTATTAATGTCCACGAGGCATCAGTCTAAGGTTGGTGTAGCCGTTGGGACTTCTTTTCCCAAGGACATTGAGAAGGCAAATCTTGCGGTTTTCGAAGCCTCTCCCCTTATCGAGGGAAAGTCGGGTCGCATGGGTGGGCATGGGTTTAAGGAGGATCAAGAGGATGGTTCCGGGTCGAAGGAGGGTCAGAGGGGTAGTCTTGGGTTGCTGATTGGTCACGTTGGTGGTCGTGGGTCATGGCTGCAACCTAAGGGTCTTCGGTTAAAGTATGTAGAGACCGATGTTGGTTCATTTCCCATGGTTCTTGGTAGTATGAATCGTGGGGAAGTAGAACAGCCTACCCTTCTAAAGAGACTTGGTATTTCGGGGCATTTAATTACTGAGATAACCAAGGTAACTTCTCATTCAATGAGACATCGAAAATTGATAAGGGTGAGAACCGAAGAGTCACCCATTCTAATGAACTCAAAGTTTGCGGAAAACAAAGGGGCAACTCGTCAAAAGAGGCTTGGAAACTTGATGACTACGGAATTCGAAGGGACTACTCTTCAATCAAGTCTTAGAAGATAAACTCATGTAGAAATCGAAGGGACACTCTTTTCCAATTCGCCTAAGATCTCACATTTGGTCTCGGCCAATGGAGCATTCAATGTCATACGACTTAAGCCATTTATGGCAACCTTTCCCAATAGTGCAATACTCTTGAATTCCCCAACAAATGCATCTAATGCACGTACTAAAGCGTGCAAGGAGTTTTAATTCAACATAGGAAACTTAAGCAGGAATCTTTACAAGTCCTTGTCTAGAATCAAAAGGACTTAAAACTATTATGATCTTATCCCCTCTTTTAATGACACCTTTGAGTGACCACTGCTCCCCTCCCCCATTTCTTGTTTGCATAAACGTTGAGGATTGAGAACCCTCAATGACTGATTGTAGCCATCTTTATTTCCGTTATTAGTAATAATATTTGCATTTACCTAAAAAAAAAAAAGTTACAACATTATTTTCCAAACGTTCAAGTTTGCCTAATTTTAAATGCTCAAGTTTCTCATTTTCGAAAGGTTTCGTAGTTCATAGTTTTAATCACTTGATAAATATAATTCTCCTTTAAAACAATTCGAGAAACATATGCCTTATGTGTGAGTAGGTTATTCTTGTTTATAACAATCTTATTAAAGCAGCCATGATCTAGGAAATGTAATATCATTTTGTCTCATCTGATAGAAAGTTTATTAGAAAGCGTTAACAAGACTACTTGCATTTCCCTCTTAGCTTCTATGCAGATGGAGGTTTCTACTGGTTTTAATAATACTTAATTAGTAAATACATTTTCCTTTATTAGCGCTGCAGTGGTTTGTTCGATACTTATTCTGATTTCCGAAATCAGTAAAACATTATTCCTTTTAAAAACCAAGTACTCATTACTCACGAATGAGGTTTCACACTTTTTAAACAAAATTCATATTAATTTAATTAAGTCAAGTCTTTTATCTTTTAAGATCAAGTCTCCTAACTTCTAAAATCAGTAAACCATTCTTTTTATCTCTCTTAAGTCGTTATACCTAACTTCCCATAAAGCTAGTATAACTCTTAAGCTTTTAAAACCAAGTATTACTCTTCTTTCAAAAAGGTTTCTTAATTCTTTTGAAATACTTCAAGATTCTTATTATTTAAACTCAAGTCAAAAGACATCGGAGTAAAACCACGTTCAGTTAACACACGTACGTCTACCGTACTATATATATTCTTTTAAAATATCATGCTCAAGAGGATAGGAAGAATCACATACCTCGCGACGATTATCGACTATTAGCAAAATGCTCCACCGCTATAACTTGGCTAGCCTTTTCCACCCTTCGAGTAGAATACGCTACTCGCAGAACTTTCAACCTATAAAGGCCATATACGTCTATCAACGTCTAGACTACTATGTAGAATAAATCTAGATACAAGATTCTACGGAAAATTGGGCAGCACTTCCCTACCCGTCAAACTTCACAAGTCTACTGTAAATACAGTCCTATGTAAGTACAGTTCGATTCCCTTCTTATATACCTTCCTTGTATATAACTTATACTTAATTCTTATACTTCAACAGTATGCAAACTCTAATTACAATAGAAGGTCAAGAGTATTTACCTCGATAAGCCTAAAATTATCCAAGTTTAAATGTCGATCCTGAGCAACGTTTAGCTCCTACTGCAGGCGCTCAACCCGCTCCAAACAACCCTTAGAAGTTCCCAAACAACTTCTACTTAGCACTTCAACCAACTATGAAGATTTTCCTTAGGGTTTTGTTTTGAGACTAAAGGACATAAGGTAGTATTTAAGACTCTACGTATAGAGGTAACTTTGGAATACTACAAGGTATAAGGCTAAGGTATTTTGGAATAGTAACAATACTTGGAGAGTATTTTCTACCAAGAGAGGGGGGTATTTTACGAGAACAACTAGGCCAGGGGGTATTGTCTCGCCACCACTAGGAGGGGGTGTTTGGCGAGGCCTTCTCGAGGGGAGGGGAGCTCTTTGGACGAGAGCTTCTACAAGAGGGGGAAGGACTTTTCAAGACATAGAAAGTTGTGTTGTGGATGAAGAAGTCTTCAACAAAGGGGGGGTATTTATAGGCCAATCAATGGCCAAGATTAAGACAAGTGGTGGGCAAGTGTATGGTGAGGATTTGGGCAAGTGTACCTTATCCATCTACCACCAAAATATCACAAAATATCCTACCAACCCCTTGACTAGAAATCGTCCAACAAGAGCCCACAATGCCGTCCACTTTGAGGGTGACACATGTCACCCTCCCGTTGGTCCAAAATATTTTATCTCTCGGAAAAATCCGCAAAAATAATCAACGTTACAACCGTAATTTTCCCTTCGCAAAGTTTGGAAAACGTTTCTTCGGAAAACAATTCTTTTTGGTAGTTGTGCACAAATATTTTCGTTCCTAGCCTAACTTAAGGCCTAAACTTTTGTACGTACGTCCTCACGTACATACTCTGGAAAATACGGGGTATAACACTAGCTCTCCATGAGGTTTAGTGACGCAGGCAGGATCTGGTAGCTAGCTTCCGTACTTGCCCCGGTCAGTTTCTGATGCAGGCTGGATCCAGTAGTTGGCTTTCATACTTGCCCCGGTCAGTTCTATAGCATAGTTGGTACGACAGGCTCTGGTAGATGGCTTTCGTACTTGCCCCAGTCATATCTCGTGACGACAGGCTGGATCTGGTAGCTGGCTTTCGTACTTGCCCCGGTTAGTTGATGACGCAGGCTGGATCTGGTAGCTATGCCTTTGTACTTGCTCCGGTCAGTTTTATAATGCAGGCTGGATCTGGTGGTTGGCTTTCCTACTTGGCCCGTACGGTTTTTATGACACAGGTGGTACCTGGTGTTCATGTATACATATTAGTGTTATATTATATCATGGACTGCCGGCAGTGAGGAAGGGATTCCACGGGCATGATTGATATTATGGGCGTGAGACTCATGGTTATATTTGAGTGATGACTTTGAGGGCATGCGTCCCTGGCTTGACATGACTGCTTATATATTATGTATTGTAGTTTGGTTATCATACATGTCTCCTGTTTTATATAGACTGATATGATTTCATTCTGATATTTTGATTTCACATACTTGGTACTGTTGTCGACCTCGCCCGAGGCTGCGTTAATCTGCAGTAGAGGTACACCAGTTGTTGATCCTCGCTCTTAGGGTCACAGTTCTGCATTTTGGGAAGCTCCGTTTCTCCGGAGGCTTATCTTTTGGTATGGTTCCCTGACACTGTAGGTTCTTGTACCTTCAGGGGTATGGCGGGGCCCTGACCCGCCATAGTTGTTATAAAAACCCTTAGAGGTCTGTAGTACTGTTGTGAGTTGGGCTTGTAAAGGATAACTGTTCGGGTTTTATATATATATACAGAAAGGTGACCTTATTGGTTAGTCTGTTTCTTCTTTTATATTGTTCCATGTCTATGAATTTTATTCCGCTGATTTTCTCTGATGTATTATCACTAGGGTGCCCGGGGTAAGGCACCAGTTGCGGGTCCGAGGTCGGGTCGTGACAAAACCAATCAAGTCTCATAACTTTCAAAATCAAGTCTCATAGCTTTCAAAATAATCAAGTCTCTTAACTTTCAAAATCAAGTCTCATAACTTGAAAATGAAGTCTCATAATCATTTAAAGAAATCTAGTAACTTATACATTTCAAACCAAGTCACTCATACTTTGAACTTTATTCTATTTCTAGGAGTTAGAGAGAAGTTTCTCTCACTAAGGAAAACGCTCTCAACGTTTTTCCTTAGTTGCTCTTATGGTTTATTCATTTCCCCTAAGATTAACCATTGATTCCTCACGGACAACATGAAAAATACTAAACGTTACACACGCTCCAGCAACGATTCAGGAGGTTCAGGAAGTTCGACGAAGGCTAGAACCAAGAAAAAGAAAAAGAATGGCGGAAGCCCAACCATAGTTGAAGACAATTTAATTCCGGCCATTTCAGACCCTACGGTGTTAGTACATGTCACGCCTGATTTGCGTATTCCACTTGAGAATGTAGTAGATGATTCTATGCTACAAAGGATACATGAATGGGGCAAAAGTATAGAAATCGAGAGCTTGAATATAAGTGAATTCGAAGGTGGAAAACTTCATGTTCCATCAGCCATCAATCCGGAAGTAATCTCTCCTACCACCTCTCCAGAAGTGACCACAATTGAAGACCATGACACTGTCCACAGGCCTTCTGGGAATAACTCTTCCGAAACTCCCGGCAAGCATAGGGAAATTCCGATAGCCATTGACACCTCTTACGCTACTAGGGTGGTCGATCCTATCACGGGTCAATTGGAGAACAACGGGAACATTACAGAAGAGCATGGCAACCAAGACATCACAAATATCTCCACACTACCTGGAAATTTACTCAGTCAAGCCGGGAAAGCAAAAAAATTAGGGCCAGGAATTGCAATCGATGAAACTAGGCGTGATGGCATACTCGGGTCAAAACCGGGTCAGGGCGAGGGTCAGAGGGCCAAGTCGGGTCAGGCGGGTGTCCATCGGTCTATGAATATCCCCGTTATGCATGAATCAATGACAGTTGGGAGAATTGAAGAGACTCCAATTCCCAAGGAGCCTGTCGCGGGAGCCAAGGAGTCACACTTTAATGCCGCGGGAACCAAAGAGCCTCCTCCTAAACCGGGTCAGGGCACGGGTCAGAAGGCTAACGCGGGTCAGGAGGGAGTTCATGGGTCTATGAATATTCCGGTTATACATGGATCAATGTCAGTTGGTAGGAACGAAGAGATTTCTATCCCCAAGGAGCCTAGATAATCCACAAACTTTAATTTCGCGGGAGCCGATGAGTCACACTTTAATGCCGCGGGAACCAAAAATCCATCTTCAAAACCGGGTCAGGGCTCGGGTCAGAATGATAAGGCGGGTCAGGCGGGAGTCCATGGGTCTATGAATATTCCCGTTATGCAAAGATCAATAGCGATTGTGAGGCGAAGAGACTTCTATCCCCAAGGAGCCTAGGTACTCCACTAACATTAATATCGCGGGAGCCAAGGAGACACACTTTAATGCCGCGGGAACCAAAGAGTCTTCTCACTTAATGGGACAACACCCTCTGAATTCTTTAAGTGTCACTAATGAGTCCTTTCCTACTTTAGCAAGTTTGCTTAGTGAAATCCATCACAAGAACCTCAACAACCCTTTCGCCTTTACTTCTTCCTTGGGCACGGGTAAAGTCAATAACAACCCTCCTCTCTCATCCAATACCTCTTCAATACCCCCTGAAATTCATAATGACTCACCCCTACTATCCACCCTACCATCAATTCTTCCCGGAACTCATGACAACTGTCACGACCCGACCCCGGGCCCGCGACTGGTGCCTTACCCTGGGCACCCTAGTGATACAACATCAGAGAAAATCAGCGGAAATATAAAAACATACACATGAAACAAGATATACAATAATGAAATAAGAAAACAGGCTAACCAAAACGGTTACCTTTCTGAATATATAAATAAAACTTGAACCCGAACAGTTACATCCCTTTTACAAATTCTGCCCACAGCGATTACTCTGGACTTATGAATGTTATAACAACAATGACGGGACAGGGCCCGCCATACCACGAATGTAAGTACTACAACGACGGGGACTATACGAAAGATAAGTCTCGGAGAAACGAAGCTTCCCAAAACGCCAACCGTGATCCTATGGCGAGGATCGACGATCGTGTACCTCACCGCGGCATGAACGCGGCCCGAAAGAGGTCGATCTGCAGTACCAAGTATGTGAAATCGTAAATCGAAATCAAATCATAACATTTTAAAACCAATTACAAATACGCATTTAATAACCAATTTAATCGCATATAGTGCCAAGATAAACAAGAGCAAAATAGATATAACGAATCGGTCTTTTTCTAGGCGTTAATGATCGGGCAAGGCCAATCGCCCATAGTATCATTATGCGTGCCTAATCTCGGAACTCCCGATCCGCATAGGTCACATGACCGCATGAGGTATTCCTCGCATCGGAAGCTAACGCGACATCCTCCCGGACTCCGCGATCGCGTTGTCACGACCGATCTCGGGCCCGCGATCGTGCCTTACCGGGCACCTAGTGATAACAACATCGAGAAAATCAGTTGAAATAAAATTTAGACAGAAACAAGAGACAACATAAGAAAAGCAGGCTAACAAACGGCCACCTTCACGTATATACATATATATAAAACCCGAGCAGTTAAAATCCTTTACAACCACCGCCTACAACAAGATTGCCTCTAAGAATGTAACAACTATGACGGACAGGCCGCCATACCACGAATGTACAAGTACCTACAATGACAGGACTATACCAAAAGATAAGCCTCGGAGAAACGGAGCTTCCTAATGACTGCGATCCATGAGCGAGGATCAACAATCGGTGTACCTCTACTGCGGCATGAGCGGCCCGAAGGAGGTCAGTACAACAGGTACCAAGTATGTGAAACTGAAAATACTGTAATGAAATCACATTTCATCATTTTATAAAACCATTTCGCAATAAGTAAACATTTAGGTCAAGTAAGGGGACGCATATCCCCAAAATGATCACTCACACATAACTATGGGTCTCACGCCCATAATATCAATCATGCCGTAGAACTCATTCTCATCACTGGCGTGATATGATGTAAACAACACCCGTATATGAACTCGAACACTAGATCTGCTGCGTCGTCAAACTGATCGGGCAAGTAGAATAGCCAACTACCAGTCCAAAATCTAGTCATATCCCTTCACGGGCAAGGTACGGAAGCCAACTACCAGTCCAAAAGCTAGCCACGCAACTGGCCGAGGCAAGTATCTTAAGCTAACGTACCCTAGCCTACCGTCTCACGAGATATGACCGAGGCAAGTATCTTAAGCTATCTACCAGAGCCTGCCGATACACGAGAAATGACCAGGACAAGTATCTAAAGTGTGCCTGAACCACATGTACAAATCAAGCCCGTGATCGCTCGTCACCGCGGCAAGCTTCATGGATTAGCGGTCCATGGACAAATAACATAATCCTCACAATGACCGCATGCCCCGGCATCTTACCTCGGTATAAGCATGGCCATGAAACCATCCTACTGGACGCATACCCGTGGACCATCCATCGTGTCAGTATGTCCAAAGGAAATAATCAGATAATACTCAAAGTGGACACATACTCGTGGACCATCCAACGTGTCAGTATGTCCAAGCAATCAATCAGATAGCCGGCCCTCCCCGAGAGACACGGTAGCACATAAACAAAACACTTGCACATCAAAGGCTATCACAACAAGCATAGGCAAGTTCAACGTACTTTTATTTTATATCAACAATCCGGGTTTCAACCCCAAAATACTACATACTTTCATTCTTTCAAAAATACCTCTTTTTACGTAAAAGCCACACGATACTAATACTCGTAGTATCAAAACACGTTTTCTTTTCAAACCAAATTACTTCACCTTTGTAAAAATCTTTACAAGACTTTTAAAATCAAGTGCTTTTCTTTTAAAACAACATCAAGTATACTCTTTAAAACCCAAATAACTTACTCTTTTCAAAACAAGTAACCTATACTTAAATCAAGTTACTTCTCCTTTTCCGAAATCAAGTTGTTTATAAGTCAAGTCTCTTATCTTTTAAAATCAAGTCGTATAGCTTTCAAAATCAAATCTTTCTTTTATTTTCATAAAGTCGTTATAACTAACTTCCCATAAAGCCATTATAACATTTTATGTTTTAAACAAACAAGATTCATTTCACACACGTACGTCTACCGTACTATATAGTTCACAACAATCATGCTCAAGAGTATAGGAAGAATCACATACCTCTTCGGCTTAATCCACAAGCCAAGTCGAGTATGCCACGCGTAGAAGATCCACCTATAATATTCACAATACATCTATCAACTTCTAGTTCTCTTCGTAGCATATTCTAAGTAAACAGTTCCTTATTCTACGGAAAATTCGGCAGCACCTCCCCCCCGCAATCACATAAATAACCTCCCCCTAACAAGGCCTGCTACCAAGCCAACGACTCCAAGGGGATTACACGTCTAACCGGGCGTGTACAATTCTGTCTCACAATAATCCTACACAAGTCTCATCAGAATACGGTCCAATGTAAATCTGATTCAATCCTTTATAATCATCCTTCCAATATAACTTATACTCAATTCTAAACTACTACAACATGTAATATCCAATTACAATAGGGGACATGATCATTACCTCGATAAGCCCAAAATTATCCAAGATTATAAGTCGATCCCGAGCAACGTTTAGCTCCAAATCTCGACGCTCCACCCCGCTCCAAGCAACCCCAGAAGCTCCTAACCAACTCCTCTTCAAGATCTAACTCCAAAAAGTGAAGAACACTTAGGCTCAACTATGGCAAGTTTCGGCCAAGGTGAAATTCTAAGGCTAGGGGTGTGAAATCTTTTCCAACTTTTGGTACACAATCTTCCTAACACCCTAAGGAAGAACACTTATAAGCTTAAGGATTTTTGGACAACTTTTGGTCAAGGGGAGGCTCCCAAAACCGAGAGCACACAAGAGAAAGGGGAGGGAGTATTTTGCCTTGGAAAGCTTAAGTGTGGATGAAGAATAAGTCTAGCATTAAGGGGGTATTTATAGAAGAATTAAGGGTCAAGATCTATGCAAGTGTGTGGTCAAGATTGGGCCATGTGTGTGTGGGTCCCACCACACCACATGGCCAACAAAAAACAAGACAAGTGGCTTGCCACTTGTAAGGCCATTTCGGCGAGGGGAAGTGGCTAGACACTGTCCTCCAATTCGCCAAGGTGCCACATGGGGTGACACGTGTCGCCCCCTGCTAAATCAAAATATTTCGTCTTGAAAATATCCAAAATATCGAAAATCCGAAAACAAAGCGGGCCCCACAAAATAAATTTCTCAGTGGGCCCACGTGACCATTTCTGAAAATAAAATCCCAAAATTCTAATATAATCCAAGAAGTCCAAATACCAAATCGGGGAATCCAATTCCCATTAACGAACTTTTTCCTTCACAAAATCCGGAAACTTTTCCGTCGAAAAATCACATCTTTCTTTCTTTCCAAAATTACTGTCGTATTCTCAAATGCGTCCTCACATCTTGTTATACCCGTATTTCCGGTATGTATGCGAGGAACGTCGTAGGAAATTTCGAACTTCAAGTAGGCTTGGCGATTTAATTTTGTGCACAACACCGGTTAGAGTCGTGTTTGGTAAACGTTTTCCACTTTTCGTAGGGAATTTCCGGCTATGTCATTTTTAATTTTTGCGGATTTTTCGAGACGAAACATTTTGGACCAACAAGAGGCGCCACTTGGCACCTCCAATGGTTTGAAATCGTCCAACTTGGACGAAATGGACAAGTAAGGCACGTTTTTTGTGCCTTGACAAAGTCAAGGGTAGGTAGGATATTTGTGTTTGGTAAATCCTAGCCCTACACTTGCCTAACACATGGATTGATCTTGGCCTTTGGTTGGCCATCCCTTGACCTATAAATACCCTCTCCTTTGATGAATTCTTCATCCTTTCCACAAATCCTTAAGTGTTAAACTCTCCTCCCTTGTTGTGTTTCGTCCCCCTTTGTGAGGCTTAGCGAGAGCACCCTTCCCCCTTGGCGAGTACCCCACAGTGGGGTAGTAGAGGGTATACACCACTTGTGGTGTTGTCTCGTATATATACCCTCTTGGTAGAAATACTCTCAAAGTATTGTTATAATGCCCAAATTACCTTAGCCATATACCTTGTAGTATTCTAAGGATATACCTATCTGAAAAGCCAGAAAATACTATTATACTTAGTCGGTCCAAAAACCGAAACCACAGGAAAAATCTCCATAGTCAGTTGGAGTATTGTGTAGAAGTTGGTTAGAACTTCTAAGGGTGGTTTAGGCGGGTTGGGCGCTCGGAGTTGGAGCTAAACGATTGCCCGGGATCGACTTTATACTTGGATAATTATGGGCTTATTGAGGTAAATATCTTGTCCTCTATTGTAATTGGAAATTACATATTGTTAGAATATATAGTTGAAGTATACTATATATAGAATCGACGTAGTTATTGGCAATGTCTTTTGACTTAAGCTGAATTTAAAGAAGATTCTTGAATTGTAATTACTTAGGTTTGTATTACAGTAGACTTGTGAAGTAGTGCAGTGGGTAGAATTGTACGTTAGGGTTAGATGTATAACCCCGATTGGCTTGGTAGCACCGATAGAGGAGGAGATTTCTGTTGTTGCGGGGAGAGTCTGCGAATTTTACGTAGAATGTTGCGAAGGGATCTAAATGTTAATAAGCGCCTTGTGGCCTTATAGGTTGAAGTACTACGTATGGCGCGATCTCATGGCTAAGGAGTAGCGGCGGTTTGAAGTACTTGGGCGTTTTGCTATTAGTCGATACTCGTCGCGAGGTATGTGAACCTCTTCCTATCTCTTCTAGCATGATATGTGTGAACTATGTATGCGGTGAGGCGTACATGTGCTAAATGTATTTGGTTGGTTTAAAACATAAAGTGTTATAACGACTTTATGGGAAGTTGGTTATAACGACTTTATGTTGGTAAGAAAATACTTGTGGTTTTTAAAAGGTAAGCGATTTGAACTATAAGCGGCGTGTTATGTGTTAATAAAGAACTTGAAGTATTTCAAAAGATTTTTGAATCATTTGAAAGAAGAAGTAATACTTGATTTGTTTTGAAAACTTAAGAGTTATGCTAGCGTTATGGAAAGTTAGGTATAACGTCTTAAGAATGTTTCTTGATTTTGGAAATCGGAATGTGTATCGACAAACCAACTGCGGCGTTTATAAGAGGAAATGTTTTTAATAATTAAGTATTATTAAAACCGATAGAAACTTCCATCTGCATAGAAGCTAAGATGAGACAAAATGATATTTCTAGATCATGGTTCTTTGTAATAAGATTGTTATAAACAAGAATATCCTACTCACATATAAGACTTATGTTTCTCATATAGTTTAAAGGAGAATTATATTCTTAAATAAATAAGACTATTAACTACTAAACATTTCTAAAATGATAAACTTGAACATTGGAAATTAGGAAAAATTGATCATTGGAAAAGAATGTTGCTACTTGATTTTACAAAGAGAAGTAATTGATTTACTTTAAAGGATAGTCACTCTATTTTATACTACGTATTGTGTGACATTGGGAAAGTAACGTATCTTTTAAAGAGTTAATGTATGAAGTACTTTGGGGATAAAACCCCGAACTTGTTGGCATATAGTAGAAAGTACCTTGTGTGTATAACTTGATTGTGTTGGTTTGTGATAGCACAGTAATACTTTCTTGTTGATTGATAAGTAAACATGCTAGGATGCTACGTGTGTTAGTATCTTGTGATGTTGTGTAAAGGGGTTACCTTTGTTGTGCTTATGTTGCTTAACGATAATTCGTTGTGTTAGTATTTTACATCACTCATCTCTTGAGATGATTAGGGTTAAGCGCCTCCGTCGGGGTAGACTCAGCGGGTCGATGGACCTATGATTCGAGAATACCTCATGCAGTCCGGGGCTTATGCGGAGCTACGAGTTCGAGGTTAGTGTCGTCCTTTATGGGCATGCGGTCCATGTGGCCACGCGATGCGAAGTCGGGGCGATCTTGGGAGTAGCTACCCTCGATGCGGGAATACCATGCGGGCGATGAGATTGGCCTATGCGGATGCGGGAGTTCGAGGTTAGGCAGCGTACATGATCTGCGGGCAAGTGGCGGCTTTGATCATGTGACGGTCTAGACAGATCTTATGATCTGATTCATGACCTTGTTGATGCGTGGGTTTTAGTAGTCGGCTATGCCTTCGTACTTACCGTCTGATTTTATTATGACACATGTAGGACACGGTGTTCATGTGTGTTCCTTGGTGCTTTTATATCATAAATGGCGGTGAGGAAGGTATTCCACGGGCATGATTGATGTTGTGGGCACGAGACCCATTGTTATACTTGAGTGATGACTTGAGGCGTGAGTCACGACTTGACATAATCGCTTTGTTGTAAGCGTAGTTTGGTTATCATACATGTCTCTGCTTTATATGATCGCTATGATTTCATTTACGATATGTATTTTGATTTCACATACTAAATTTTTGTTATCGACCTCCTTGGCTGCGTTCATGCCGCGAGTTGAGGTACACGATCGTTGATCCTAGCTCTCGAGTCCACGATTTGGCGTTTAGGAAGCTCCGTTTCTCGGAGGCTTATCGGTGGTATAGTCCTGCGTCGTAAGTGTTTACATTCGGGGTTTGGCGGGGCCTGTCCGCCATTGTTGTCGTATCATTCTTAGAAGTGCATGAAATGCTTGTTGTGGCGGGGTTTGTAAAAAGGATTAAACTATTCATGTTGAAAAAGTTGCTATTTATATATATCTGAAGGTAGTTTTTGGTTGCTTTGTCTTCTTATTTCAACTGTCTTATTACCTTTGGTTTCATGTATTGTCTTTATGTTCGTGATTACTCGATGTATGTCTACTTGGGTGCGGGGTAAGGCACGATCCACGGGCGGGTTGGTCGTGACAAAAGTGGTATCGAAGCGATTAATCCTCGGAAAGTGTCTGAGGTATCGATCAAGAGTCTTGATTATCGGTGTGTTGTGCACCACGATAATCGAGGAGGCTATAGGGTATTTAGGATTGGTTTCTATTCTTCTCACTCGAGATCGTGCCTTAGAGGTGTTGTAAGTTGGACCTACGGCGTATTTCTTTCCACTACCGTTATGCCTCGCGTGGGCAACCGGGCCCGGGAGGGCAAAGCGGCCAGAGGCTGCGAGTAAGTCTGAGAGGTTACGTGGGCACAGCCCAATCATCACTGAGGGTGGTGCTTACGTTCGGGGAGTTCTGCGGCGTCGCTAGCCCAGAAAGTTTAGCACGGCGGCGGTTCCTCTGCGGCCATGATATTTGAACGCCGGTTCCGACCGAGAGCAGAGAATATGGATTGCAAAAGGCGACCTATTACTAGCTATGGATTTAACTACGAGAGTATACCGATGTCGCGAATCTTGATGAATATCAACGAGAGGTTGTGCGAAGTAGTTCTTGATTAGGCTTGAGCATGGCGGTTATGCGAGCTTATACGGCGGTAGAAGCGTAGAGATCGGCGGGTTAACGAGGGCGAAGAGGGCGAGCAGCCAAGGTCCTTTGGTAACTTTCGAGGCAAGTCACCTCGCGCAGATTTGATTATGCATATCCACAATGCGAGTGGTCTTCCACAGTTCGGGGCGTTCGGGGTATCACGAGAGTTGGTTAGAACTCCGGGCTTAGGTTCACGGTTTGGCGGCGTCATCACGGGAATGTCGTCTTTTAGTTGGTCTTGTTGTACCTATGACCGTCGAGTGCTGTTGTCGATATAGTGTCCTTGTAGGAGGACTTTGCCTTGATGCGGTGGGTAGTTCGTCACCTCCTTAGCTATGCGCCTACGGGCGAGTTTGATTAGACGACTAAGGGAGTGAAGCGATGAACATAGATCTATCCTTAACCTACAGAGTTTTGTATAGGTGATAAGGTGAGTATACCTTAGGTGCTATGTTACGATAGCGATATGTTAGTTGTGATTTGAAATCATGGTTGTTTAGCAGAGTAAGATTTTGGGGATAGAGAAAGTGTGAGCCTTAGAGCTTTATACGTAGAGACCTTAGAGGTGAGGCCATCTCGAGAAAAAGGTGTAGTGTTATGTTTGACCCTTATCGGTGCATAGTGCACGTGAGTTATGTTGGGACAGGTCCCTAGTAGTGTGGAATGAAAGAGGGTAGTTGAGCTAAGAAGACCGCTAGGTTTCGTAACGTGATTAGTGAGATTGTTAGGTTCGGGAGCTAGTATGATGCGGCGTTGCGGGTCGGGTTGAGGCCACGTTGCGGGTCAACCCGCGGCGATTTTGGTGGTGGGTCGGTTGTGGTGGTCGCCTTGTGGTAGGTCACGAGGTGTTAGGCCCGTATTCGATTAACGTCTGAGTTCGTGGATCGTTCGGCCGGTGGTGGGTCGATGGGGCAGCCCATCGTGTTCTTCGTTCGGGACCGTTTACCGGTGTGTTGAGTTATCGAAGGGTTGAAAGGCTGCAGGGTGCCTACCTTCACCTTATGTCGGCGATGAAGCCCGAGTTGTGGCTATTTTCGTTTTCTAAAGTTTACGAGCGGGGTTAGGAACTGGTGAGTCTCGAGAATCGCATTCGCCCTCGGGCGGTGTTTGGATTTGAGGATAGTTGTGGGGATTGTTGTCTCTGTGGAGGTAGTGTTTGATCTACCATTTCGGTGTTCGGATATCGCCTTATGAAGCCTTGTAAGGCGGAAGTGTAAGTTGTCGGTCGATTGGTTCGATGTTGGCAAGGTTGACGGTTGGTTGAGCTTGTTCCGGTGATCGTGGATAGTGAAGCTTGTCTAGAAGAGGTTACGGCGCTCGGAGGAATCGTGCGGATAATCGGCGGCGACGCTTAGAGTTGAGTTGGCGGTCGGTCTTCTTGAAAGTACCACCGGGTTTGGGTGCGGCGAGTTTTGGAAAGCAGAGGAACTTAGCGAGTTACTTTGGGCCTTTGTGAGTTCATGTGAAGGATAGGCGGGTTGCCTTTATGTTAGCATTTGCCGTCCGGCGTAGGAGGCGATGCGTCCGTCTTCGTATTGTGATGTTGGGAAGTATCGAAGATCCATCAGTGTTCCCGATTAATGATGACCACGTTAGAGATAGTAACCGAGTTTTGAATCTGGCGTGTCGAGAATGTGGTAAGAGTTCGAGTGTCACGACATCCTCGGGATCGCGGCGGCCGGTACCATTTGTTAGTCGTCGGAGCAAGGCTCGCGACAAAGTGACAAAGTGGTATCTACGACGAGTAAAGAGAGAAGCGAGCATGTATGGCGAGCCTAGATGTGATCATTTCTTTTGTAGAGAGAAGGTACGAAGGAAGTATATTTTAGACCCTGGAGAGAGGTGGTTGTGGTGAGGTTAGAGGTGTTTCCTCGTGGACTTGGATATAAGTATTTTCTTGTGATTGTTTACGTGGCCATGTGTGAGTTTGTTCTCGTAAGTATAGTAGTGAAGACTATCTTGGCGCGTTTGTTTGAGACTTAGAAGGAACATTCGGGACGAATGTTTCTAAGGAAGGAGAATGTTATACCTCGTATTTCAGTATGTACGAGGAGCGCACGTAGGAAATTTCGAACTTCAAGTAGGCTTGGCGATTTAATTTTGTGCACAACACGGTTAGAGTCGTGTTTGTGAAAGCGTTTTCCACGACTTTCGTAGGGAATTTCGGCTATGTCATTTTTAATTTTTGCGGATTTTTCAGAGGCGAAACATTTTGGACCAACAAGAGGCGCCACTTGGCACCTCCAATTGGTGGCTTGAAATCGTCCAACTTGGACGAAATGGACAAGTAAGGCACGTTTTTGTGCCTTGACAAAGTCAAGGGTAGGTAGGATATTTGTGTTTGGTAAATCCTAGCCTACACTTGCCTAACACGTGGATTGATCTTGGCCTTTGGTTGGCCATCCCTTGACCTATAAATACCCTCTCCCTTTGATGAATTCTTCATCCTTTCCACAAATCCTTAAGTGTTAAACTCTCCCTCCCTTGTTGTGTTTCGTCCCCCTTTGTGAGGCTTGGAGAGCACCCTTCCCCCTTGGCGAGAGTACCCCACAGTGGGGTAGTAGAGGTATACACCCTTGTGGTGTTGTCTCGTATATATACCCCTCTTGGTAGAAATACTCTCAAAGTATTGTTATAATGCCCAAATTACCTTAGCCATATACCTTGTAGTATTCTAAGGATATACCTATCTGAAAAGCCAGAAAATACTATTATACTTAGTCGGTCCACAAACCGAAACCACAGGAAAAATCTCCATAGTCAATTTGGAGTATTGTGTAGAAGTTGGTTAGAACTTCTAAGGGTGGTTTAGAGCGGGTTGGGCGCTCGGAGTTGGAGCTAAGCGATTGCCGGGATCGACTTTATACTTGGATAATTATGGGCTTATTGAGGTAAATATCTTGTCCTCTATTGTAATTGGAAATTACATATTGTTAGAATATATAGTTGAAGTATACTATATATAGAATCTGAACGTAGTTATTGGCAATGTCTTTTGACTTAAGCACGAATTTAAAGAAGATTCTTGAATTGTAATTACTTAGGGTGTATTCTGATAGACTTGTGAAGTAGTACCGTGGAGTAGAATTGTACAGTTAGGGTTAGATGTATAACCCCGGTTGGCTTGGTAGCGGCCTCGATAGAGGAGGAGATTTCTGTTGCGGGGGAGTCTTTGCCGAATTTTACGTAGAATGTTCTGCGAAGGGATCTAAATGTTAATAGCGCCTTGTGGCCTTATAGGTTGAAGTACTACGTATGGCGCGATCTCGGCTAAGGAGTAGCCGCGGTTTGAAGTACTTGGGCGTTTTGCTATTAGTCGATACTCGTCGCGAGGTATGTGAACCTCTTCCTATCTCTTCTAGCATGATATGTGTGAACTATGTAGTGCGGTGAGCGTCATGTGCTAAATGTATTTGGTTGGTTTAAAACATAAAGTGTTATAACGACTTTATGGGAAGTTGGTTATAACGACTTTATGTTGGTAAGAAAATACTTGTGGTTTTAAAAGGTAAGCGATTTGAACTATAAGCGGCGTGTTATGTGTTAATAAAGAACTTGAAGTATTTCAAAAGATTTTTGAATCATTTGAAAGAAGAAGTAATACTTGATTTGTTTTGAAAACTTAAGAGTTATGCTAGCGTTATGGAAAGTTAGGTATAACGTCTTAAGAATGTTTCTTGATTTTGGAAATCGAGAATGTGTATCGACAAACCAACTGCGGCGTTTATAAGAGGAAATGTTTTTAATAATTAAGTATTATTAAAACCGGTAGAAACTTCCATCTGCATAGAAGCTAAGATGAGACAAAATGATATTTCTAGATCATGGTCTTTGTAATAAGATTGTTATAAACAAGAATATCCTACTCACATATAAGACTTATGTTTCTCAGATAGTTTAAAGGAGAATTATATTCTTAAATAAATAAGACTATGAACTACGAAACCTTTCTAAAATGAGAAACTTGAACATTGGAAATTAGGCAAACTTGATCATTGGAAAAGAATGTTGCTACTTGATTTTACAAAGAGAAGTAATTGATTTACTTTAAAAGGATAGTCACTCTATTTTATACTACGGGTATTGTGTGACATTGGGAAAGTAACGTATCTTTTAAAGAGTTAATGTATGAAGTACTTTGGGGATAAAACCCCGAACTTGTTGGCATATAGTAGAAAGTACCTTGTGTGTATAACTTGATTGTGTTGGTTTGTGATAGCCTGGTAATACTTTCTTGTTGATTGATAAGTAAACATGCTAGGATGCTACGTGTGTTAGTATCTTGTGATGTTGTGTAAAGGGGTTACCTTTGTTGTGCTTATGTTGCTTAACGATAATTTGTTGTGTTAGTATTTTACATCACTCATCTCTTGAGATGATTAGGGGTTAAGGCGCCCTCCGTGCGGGGTAGACTTCGGGCGGGTCGATGGACCTATGATTCGAGAATACCTCATGCAGTCCGGGGCTATCTTGAGCTCTGAGAGTTCGAGTTAGTGTCGTCCTTTATGGGCATGCGGTCCGTGTGGCCATGCGATGCGAAGTCGGGGCGATCTTGGGAGTAGCTACCCTCGATGCGGGAATACCTCATGCGGGCGATGAGATTGGCCTACGCGGGTGCGGGAGTTCGGGGTTAGACGCGTACATTGATCTGCGGGCAAGTGGCGGCTTTGATCATGTGACGGTCTCAGACAGATCTTATGATCTGATTCATGACCTTGTTGGTGCCGTGGGTTTTAGTAATCGGCTATGCCTTCGTACTTACCGTCTGATTTTATTATGACACAGTGGGACACGGTGTTCATGTGTGTTCCTTGGTGCTTTTATATCATAGGCGCTGGCGGTGAGGAAGGTATTCCACGGGCATGATTGATGTTGTGGGCACGAGACCCATTGTTATACTTGAGTGATGACTTGAGGCGTGAGTCACGACTTGACATATTTGCTTTGTTGTAAAGCGTAGTTTGGTTATCATACGTGTCTCTGCTTTATATGATCGCTATGATTTCATTTCTGATATGTATTTTGATTTCACATACTCGGTACTGTTGTCTTGACCTCGCCCGAAGTGCGTTCATGCCGCGAGTTGAGGTACACGATCGTTGATCCTAGCTCTCGGTCCAGTTTGGCGTTTGGGAAGCTCCGTTTCTCGGAGGCTTATCGGTGGTATAGTCCCTGCCGTCGTAAGTGTTTACATTCGGGGGTTTGGCGGGCCCTGTCCGCCATTGTTGTCGTATCATTCTTAGAAGTGCTGTAATCTTGTTGTAGGCGGGGTTTGTAAAAGGATTAAAGCTCATGTTGAAAAAGTTGCTATTTATATATATCTTGAAGGTAACCGTTTTTAGTTGCTTTGTCTTCTTATTTCAACTGTCTTATTACCTGGTTTCATGTATTGTCTTTATGTTCCGATTACTACGATGTATGTCTACTTGGGTGCGGGGTAAGGCACGATCACGCCCGGTTGGTCGTGACATCATCCTGGAACTACGGGGTATAACATTCTTCCCCCCTTAAAAACATTCGTCCCGAATGTTCCTTCTAAGTCTCCAAACGTACTTGCGCCGATATAGTCTCCACTACTACACTTACAAAACCGATCATGCCACCAATGGCCAGACTATAACATGTTCGCAAAACTCAAATCCAAGCCAACGAGGAATCACTTCTAACATCACAAAAAATCTCCCACCCGTAGTGCAAGGATACTCTCTTGATCTTCACTTCACAAAGAAATGATCACTTAGTTCTCATAACACATGTTCGCTTCTTTTCTTACTCGTCGCACTTTCTCGGACACGAACTCTCTATAGTACCGTTTCACGCCCGATTCGCTTCATTTCCACAACCACGAGTTACCACTCCAACTTGGTCATCTCGCTAGCGATTTCCTCTAAGGCCATTTCCGGCCTTCACGATCCGATTCTAGTAGAACACATCCACGAACTCATACGATGGTTACCTAAACTTGGGCCTAGCACCCTCGTGACCCTACCACCTGGCGGGACCACCTCGAACTGACCCTACCTCATACCGGGCTACGGGTTGACCCGCAACCTTGCCTCAACCCGACCCATTTATCGTGCCAAATTCTCTCGTTCCCCAATCCGGAACAATCTCACTAATCAAGTCACGAAAACCTAGTGGTCTTCTTAGCTCAACTACCCTCTTTCATTTCACACCACTTAGGGACTTATCACACAAATATACCCCACGTATACTATGCACTCCGACAAAGGTCAATCGTAAACAAAATATTTTACTCAAGACGGCCTCGCATCTAAGATCTCCACATATAATATTCTAAGGCTCACAATTTCCCTGTCCCCAATCTTACCCCTTTCAACTACCCATGTTTTCTAAACCACACTTAACACAATGCTATCCGTATAGCACTCCACACGTATTCACCATAACAACATAACCAAGTCTCTTAAGGGCTAAAGGTATCGCTGTAACTACTGCCTTACTTCCTCTTTGTCGCTCTAACCATAACCCTGCCCTGCAGGGCGCCTAGCTATAGAAGGTGATGAACCAGCCACCGATGTCACGACCCGTTCCGGGGCCCATGACTGGTGCTGTCACGACCCGAACCCGGGCCCGTGACTGGTGCCTTACCCCGGGCACCCTAGTGACACAACATCAGAGAAGATCAGCGGAAATAAAACATGAACATAAAATGAGAGATATTATAAATAAACAGGCCAACCAAAACAGTTGCCTTTCAACATATATATATAAACGTTTGAACAGTTCCAATCCTTACAACCACGCCACAGCGATTACTCTGGACCTCTAAGATTTTTACAACAACTATGACGGGACGGGGCCCGCCATACCACGAATGTACAGAACCTACGACATCGGTAACATACCAAAGATAAGCCTCGAAGGAACGGAGCTTCCCAATTATTGAAAGGTGATCCTAAAGCGGGGATCGGCACCGATGTACTTACTGCGGCATGAACGCGGCCCCCGAAGGAGGTCGCATAACAGTATGTGAAAGCGTAAATCACGTAAATGAAATCATAATAGTCTATATAAGCGGGAGACATGTATGATAACAAACTACGATACACGCGTATAACGATTATATCAAGTCGGTCTCACGCCTCGGGTCATTTACTCAAATATAATTATGGGTCTCACGCCACAACATCGATCATACCCGTGGAATACCTTCCGCTCACGGCGATCTATGATATGATAACATCGAAGTACACTGAACACCAAGTCCTACACGATGCCAAAGCGTAATAACAATACAATACAACCAACCACGAAGGCGACACGGGGCAAGTGCGAGCGACTACCGATACGGGCGGTCACGTGGTGGCCGGGGCAAATGCGGTGACCACCGGTACCAAGGCGTATCACGAGACTTCGCCACTTCTGGCGAGCAGGGGCAAGTGCGAGGGCTAACTACAGTACTAAGGCGAATCAGCCACGAGGCGGGCAAATCTGCCGACCACCGGTACCAAGGCGAGCGATGAAACCTCGTGGAGAGCTAGTCCATGGAATAACACTATCATCGGGAGCATACGGTGAAATTTTCCGCCATGCAGATGCGTCCAAGTAAGTCCTCAACAAATCAACGACCTCATTGAGAGGCGGTAATATAGAACACAATTCTTGCATAACAAAGGCTATCACAACAAGCATAGGCAAGTTACACAACAACAAGCATAGGCAAGTTATCCTGACTCAAGGTACTTTCATTTTATGTCAAAGTCGGGTTTTAATCCTAAAGTACTACGTCGTTAAGTTCCTTTTAAAGATCCATTCCACTTTTATAAAAGTCACCCGATACGTAGCATAAAATAGAGTGACTTATATCTTTTAAGTAAACCAAAACAACTTCCATACTATCCTTTTTAAAACCAAATTAAGGCAATACCATGCCTTCTTTTTAGACCAAAACACTTCTCTTTTTAAAGTCAAGTTACCACATTAAAACCGATGATAAAAACCCTTCTTTTGTTTTCATAAAGTCGTTATAACCAACTTCCCATAAAAATTGTTATAACACTTTATGTTTTAAACCATTTTAAGACAACACAATGCCTTTCTTTACCCTAAAGTTCCGGTTGCCTAATTTCAATTACACGATCTCTTTTTAGAAAAGTTTCATAGTTCAATGTCTTAATCTCTTTTTAAAACAATTGAGTAACATATGCCACTGGCGAGTAGGTTATTCTTGTTCATAATCAATCTTATTAAGCGGCCATGATCTAGAAAATGTAATCTCATTTTGTCTCATCTTAGCTTCATGCGGATGGAGGTTTCTCTGGTTTTAATAATACTTCATTAGTCATTACATTTTCCTTTATTAGCGCTGCAGTGGTTTGTTCGATACTTATTCTGATTTCCGAATCAGTAAAACATTATTCCTTTTACAACCAGGTACTCATTACTCACGAATGAGGTTTCACACTAACATCCATATCAAGTCAAGTCTCTTATCTTTTAAGATCAAGTCTCTTAACTTCTAAAAATCAGTAAAACCATTCTCTCTTAAGACGTTATACCTAACTTCCCATAAAGCTAGTATAACTCTTATGTTTTCAAAACCAGGTATTACTCTTCTGTTAAAGATGATTCAACATTCTTTTGAAATACTTCAAGATTCTTTACTATTACACAACAAGTCAGTTATAAGTCAAATCAGTTACTTTTTTAAAACCACAAAGCATTTCCTTACCTACATAAAGCTGTTATAACCAACTTCCCATAAAGCTGTTATATCACTTTATGTTTTAAACCAATCAAATATATTTAGCACATGTACGTCTACCGTACTACATAGTTACATACATATCATGCTAGAAAAGATAGGAAGAGGTTCACATACCTCGCGACGATTATCGACTAATAACAAAACACTCCAAGTACCTCAAACCGTCGGCTACACCTTAAGCCAAGTAGACCACGCCACACGCAGTATTTCAACCTATAGAGGCCACAAGGCGCCTATTAACATCTTAGATCTCAATGTAGAATATTCTGAGAAAATTCGCGACACCTCCCCACACCAACGGCGTAAATCTCTCCTCTATCGGTAGGCTACCAAGCCAACCGAGGGTGTTTGCACGTCTAACCGGACGTGTACAATTCTACTCACGCGTAATGCTACACAAGTCTCATGTCTGATCTATGTAATTACAGTTCGATTCTCTTCTTTAAATTGGGCTTAAGTCGCAAGACATTGTCGTAAGTATTATTCGAGCTTAAGTCAAAAGACATTGCCGCACAATTATAATGTTCAGTTCTATATATAGTATACTTCAACTATATATTCCTACAACATGTAATTTCCAATTACAATAGAAGGTCAAGAGTGTTTACCTCGATAAGCCCAAAATTATCCGAGTTTATATGTCGATCTGAGCAAGGTTTAGCTCCTACTCAGTGCGCTCCACCCGCTCCAAACAACCCTGAAGTTCTAACCAACTTCACTCAATTACTTGACTAACAATGAAGATTTCCTTAGGGTTTCGTTTAGTGGCTAAAGGAAGTATAATAGTATTTTCCGGGCTTTTGTATAAGTGTAACCTTGGGAAAATTACAAGGTATTTGGGCCAGGTATTTGGACATAACAACAATACTAGGAGTATTTCTATACCACAACAAGGGGTATTATACGAAACAACTAGGCTAGGGGTACCACACTGGCTACTGAAAGGGGAGAAGCTCTCGGCCAAGGGCCTTCTCAAAGGGGAGGGGTGTGGTGGACGAAAGAACAAGAGGAGGAGTATTTTGAGACTTAGATAGATTGCTCAGTGAGGATGAAGAAAGTCTTCAACTTAGAGGTATTTATAGGTCAGTGAAGGCCAACCAATGGCGAGATGAAGACAAGTGCATAGCAAGTGTAAGGCCAAGATTTAGCCATGTGCTACCTTATCCATCTACACAAAATATCCTACCTAACCCTTGACCAAAATTTCAACACAAAAAACGTGTAAGACTAGCCCATTTGTCGTCCAACCTCTTCCAATGTGAGGGTGACACATGTCACCCTCCCGTTGGTCCAAAATGTTTCGTCCTCGGAAAAATCCGCAAAAATTATTAATGACATAGCGGAATTTTCCTACGTAGCTGGAAGCGTTTCGTCGGAACACGACTCTTTTCGGCACTTGAGCCCAATTTCGAACCTTGCCTAATCTTAAGGCTCAAATTCTTATACGTACGCCCTCACGTACATACTCTGGAAATACGGGGTATAACATTCTCCCTCGCGAAACATTCGTCCGAATGTTCCTTCTCAAGACGGATAACGATGAAGTTCTTCTAACAAGTTGCCAACGCCACACCGCCACGAAATAACACACGTTTTCTTCCTTCCTTACTCGTCGTGCCGCTTCTCGAACACGAAATCTTCTAGTATACGTACCACGCCGATCATCGCTCTGATTCCCAAAACTTTGGAGTCACCACCTCCAACTTGGTCATTTACTAGCTTCACTTCTCTCTAAGGCCATTCGGCCTTCGATCCGCTCGGTCGAACATAACCACGAACTCATACGACGGTCATCTAAACTTGGGCCTATCACCTCGTGACCTACCACTGGCGGGACCACCTCGATCGACCCCACCATTCAGACTCACGGGTTGACACGCAACACGTCCTCAACCCGAGCCTCTGTCACGTCGACTCTCTCGTTTCTCGATCCGGAACAATCTTACCTATACAGGTCATGAAAGCTACCACTTCCATTTACACCACCCAAGGAAATTTTTCCACAATTACACCACGCATACTTACACATTCTGACAAAGATCCCCCGCAAAATCTTGTACTCAAGATGGCCTTATATCTAAGGTCTCAACTGTAATATTCTAAGGTTCATCACTTTCTCACCCTGTGCTTACCCTTTTTACCAACCAGGTTTCTAAATCACATTTTAGCACAAAGCTATCCGAACATAACACTAAACACATTATCATAACATCAATACATACAAAACTCTAGAGGGTTAAGGATATACCTGAAAATAGGCGGTTCAAAGGACCTAAGCTAGGAACTACCACCGCGACCTCTAGGGGCTGCCGGTGTCTGAACATCTGCTGGCTATGGAAGGTGTAGAACCAGCTGCTCTAGTAGTCAGTGCTATCCTACAGCGCTACCACAGTCGGACAGTCTCTCGCGAGATGGCCTGTTGGCGCAGAATAACAATCTCCCAAGTCGATACAACACTCTCCTTATGAAGTTTTCCACAACGGCCACTGAGACAAGGGCAACCTCATCCGCGAGCACTCCTACTCACGAAAATCTGAAACACAGGAGCCACGACCGCTCTGAATATCCCAAAGGTCCCGGCGTGGAGGACCACTCTGTCTTGGTGGAGACGCATAATCGGCTCTTCTGGCGGTCCGCCTCGAAAGTCACCAAAGGACCTGCTGCTCAGCCTCTTCTGCGACCACGGTCATTCCGTCGATTTATCCGCTCCTCACATCAGTGCATACGCTGCGTGCGAGCAATGTCCGTACGGTGAAGAGCTACCGAACAACTCTCGGCTAGGTGATCATCGAGCCTGTAACAAATCGGTGCACTCGATCCTCCATACTAGCTACCAACGAGGACGTCACGGGCGATGAGTCGAACTCCACATTGTACTCCCGCCGTCGCGGATTCTGCGCAACACCAAAAATCATCGGCCCGAGCCCTCTCATCCGTGGAGGCAAGAAATGTGCAAGAAAGGCCTCACGAGAACTCGTCCCATAAAGTGGAAGTGCATGCTCTCCCGGGACAGCTCGCGAATCAAACCGATCATTGCGGTATCACGAAACCGATGCGAACCTAGGACCACCGACTCGGTCTCCGATGCCTCGATCACTCTCATGATCCATGGAATCGGATGAACTCCTGCGGATCATCCTCGTGCCTCGACCCATAAAACTCTGGCGGCTCTGACTCGGAAAATCCGTAGCCTCGAACTATCGATCTAGGGTGAACCACTGTTGCTCTTTGGGCCGCTGCGTCGGCCTATCCTCAAGTCTGGCCTGACCACGGCCATTAATCGGGCCAGCTCGCTTGTAACTCATCTCTCTGCTCCGGTGCGGGGTGGAGGCTCAGTCTTGTGGTCTCGCCATTTGCTCTGCTCAGACTCCTCCTGCGCCTTGCCTTCGTGCCGGGTTGCCTTACGCGGAGGCATAGCGGTAAAAGCGAAGTATGTCGGAGGGTACAATCTTATTACACGGCTACAGGCATGATCTCGGAATGAGAAGAATGGAAACCAACCCTAAATGTCCTGCAGACCTCACGATTATAGATGTGGTGCACAACACACCGATAATCAAGACTCTACTAGACACGGTGCGTAGACACTTTCAGAGACTAAGCGCTCGATACCACTTTGTCACGACCGAACCGGGCGTGATCGTGCCTACCGGGCACCCTAGTGACACAACATCGAGAGAAGATCGGCGGAAATAAAACATGAACATGAAATGAGAGATATTATAAATAAGCAGGCCAACCAAGCAGTTGTCTTTCAACATATATATAAGCGTTTGAGCGATTTACAATCCTTACACCACGCCGCGATTACTACGGACCTCTAAGATTTTTGACAACTATGACGGACGGGGCCCGCCATACCACGAATTTACAAGAACCTACTGACGTCGGAGTAGCATGCAAAGATAAGCCTCAGGAACGGAGCTTCGATTATTTGAAAGGTGATCTAAAAGCGGGGATCGACAACCGATGTGTACACTGCGGCATGAGCGGCCCCGAAGGAGTCGGTCTAACAGTACTAAGTATGTGGCTGTAAATCTTGTAAATGAAATCATAATAGTCTATATAAAGCGGGAGACATGTATGATAACCAAACTACGATACACATATAACGATTATATCAAGTCGGTCTCGCCTCGGGTCATTTACTCAAATATAATTATGGGTCTCACGCCCTGACATCGATCATGCGTGGAATACCTTCGCCGGCTGCCGGCGATCATGATATGATAACATCGAAAAGTACACGAACACCAAGTCCTACGATGCCAAAGCCGTAATAACAATACAATACAACCAAACCACGAAGGCGACACGGGGCAAGTGCGGCCGACTACGGATACCAAGGCGGTCACGTGGCGGCCGGGGGCAAATACGGTGACCACCGGTACCAAGGTCGTATCACGAGACCGCCACTACTGTCGAGCAGGGGCAAGTGCGAGGGCTAACTACCGGATACCAAGGCCGAATCAGCACGCGAGGCGGGCAATCTGGCGACCACCGGTACCAAGGCGAATAGTAAGAAACCTCGTGGAGAGCTAGTCCATGGAATAACACTATCATCGTGAGCATACGGTGAAATTTTCCGCCACCGCCATGCGTCCAAGTAAGTCCTCAATAAGTCAACGGCCCTCCATTGAGAGCGGTAATATAGAACACAATTCTTGCATAACAAAGGCTATCACAACAAGCATAGGCAAGTTACACAACAACAAGCATAGGCAAGTTACACAACAAGCATAGGCAAGTTATCCACAACTCAAGTACTTTCGTTTTATGTCAAAGTCGGGTTTTAATCTAAAGTACTACGACGTTAAGTTCCTTTAAAGATCCATTCCACTTTTATAAAAGTCACCCGATACAGTAGCATAAAATAGAGTGACTTATATCTTTTAAGTAAACCAAAACAACTTCCATACTATCCTTTTTAAAACCAAATTAAGGCAATACCATGCCTTCTTTTTAGACAAAACACTTCTCTTTTTAAAGTCAAGTTACCACATTAAAACCGATGATAAAAACCCTTCTTTTGTTTTCATAAAGTCGTTATAACCAACTTTCCATAAGTGTTATAACACTTTATGTTTTAAACCATTTTAAGACAACACAATGCCTTTCTTTACCCTAAAGTTCCGGTTTGCCTAATTTCAATTACGCGATCTCTTTTTAGAAAAGTTTCATAGTTCAATGTCTTAATCTCTTTTAAAACAATTGAGTAACATATGCCTGGCGAGTAGGTTATTCTTGTTCATAATCAATCTTATTAAGCAACCATGATATAGAAAATGTAATCTCATTTTGTCTCATCTTAGCTTCATGCGGATGGAGGTTTCTCTGGTTTTAATAATACTTCATTAGTCATTACATTTTCCTTTATTAGCTGCGATGATTTGTTCGATACTTATTCTGATTTCCGAATCAGTAAAACATTATTCCTTTTACAACCAGGTACTCATTACTCACGAATGAGGTTTCACACTAACATCCATATCAAGTCAAGTCTCTTATCTTTTAAGATTAAGTCTCTTAACTTCTAAAAATCAGTAAAACCATTCTCTCTTAAGACGTTATACCTAACTTCCCATAAAGCTAGTATAACTCTTATGTTTTCAAAACTGGTATTACTCTTACATTAAAGATGATTCAACATTCTTTTGAAATACTTCAAGATTCTTTACTATTACACAACAAGTCAGTTATAAGTCAAATCAGTTACTTTTTTAAAACCACAAAGCATTTCCTTACCTACATAAAGCTGTTATAACCAACTTCCCATAAAGCTGTTATATCACTTTATGTTTTAAACCAATCAAATACATTTAGCACGTGACGTCTCTGGTACTACATAGTTACACACATATCATGCTAGAAAAGATAGGAAGAGGTTCACATACCTGCGACGATTATCGACTAATAGCAAAACGCTCAAGTACCTCAAACCGTCGGCTACACCTTAAGCCAAGTAGACCACGCCACACGCAGATTTCAACCTATAGAGGCCACAGGCGCCTATTAACATCTTAGATCTCAATGTAGAATATTCTACGAGAAAATTCGGCAAGACCTCCCCACATGGCGTAAATCTCCTCTATCGGTAGGCTACCAAGCCAACCAGGGGGGGGGGGGGGGTTTGCACGTCTAACTGGACGTGTACAATTCTACTCACATTAATGCTACACAAGTCTCATGTCTGATACCCTATGTAATTCTGATTCGATTCTCTTCTTTAAATTCGGGCTTAAGTCGCAAGACATTGCTGTAAGTATTATTCGAGCTTAAGTCAAAAGACATTGCCGCACAATTATAATGTTCAGTTCTATATATAGTATACTTGACTATATATTCCTCTGACATGTAATTTCCAATTACAATAGAAGGTCAAAGTGTTTACCTCGATAAGCCCAAAATTATCCGAGTTTATATGTTGATCCCGAGCAAGGTTTAGCTCTACTCGTGCGCTCAACCCGCTCCAAACAACCCTTAGAAGTTCTAACCAACTTCTACTCAATTACTTCAACTAACAATGAAGATTTCCTTAGGGTTTCGTTTAGTGGCTAAAGGAAGTATAATAGTATTTTCTGGGCTTTTGTATAAGTGTAACCTTGGGAAAATTACAAGGTATTTGGGCCAAGGTATTTGGACATAACAACAATACTAGGAGAGTATTTCTATACCACAACAAGGGGTATTATACGAAAACAACTAGGCTAGGGGGGGTACCCCACGGCTAACCACTACAAAGGGGAGGAAGCTCTCGCCAAAGGGCCTTCTCGAAGGGGAGGGGGTGTGGTGGACGAAAGAACAAGAGGGAGGGAGTATTTTGAGACTTAGATAGATTGCTCAAGTGAGGATGAAGAAAGTCTTCAACTTAGAGGGGTATTTATAGGTCAAGTGAAGGCCAACCAATGGCCAAGATGAAGACAAGTGCATAGCAAGTGTAAGGCCAAGATTTAGCCATGTGCTACCTTATCCATCTACACAAAATATCCTACCTAACCCTTGACCAAAATTTCAACACAAAAAACGTGCAAGACTAGCCCATTTGTCGTCCAACCTCTTCCAATGTGAGGGTGACACATGTCACCCTCCCGTTGGTCCAAAATGTTTCGTCCCTCGGAAAAATCCGCAAAACTTATTAATGACATAGCCGGAATTTTCCCTACGTAAGCTGTGGAAACGTTTCGTCGGAAAACGACTCTTTTCGGCACTTGTGCCCAATTTCGAACCTTGCCTAATCTTAAGGCTCAAATTCTTATACGTACGCCCTCACGTACATACTCTGGAAATACGGGGTATAACAGGTGCCTTACCCGGGCACCCAAGTAGTCATACATCAGAGTAATCAGCGGAATATAAAAACACAAGACGTGAAACAATTGTAAATGAGACACATTTTATCTGAGAAAAGGGTGCCTTTCGGCATATATATAAGAATCTGGCAGTTTACATCCCAACTGTACAATAGGACTACAGACCTCTAATGAAGTAAACAACTATGGCGGGACAGGGCCCCGCCATACCCTGAATGTACAAAACTATCTACACAACAGGGAGATCATACCCAAAAGTCGAGCCTCCGGAGAAGATGGAGCTCCTGACACCAAAGCAAAAGATCCTAAGGATGTGGATCTAGCACCTACTTTCCCTTACCTGCGGCATGAACGCAGCCCCCCGAAGGAGGTCAGTATAACAGGTACCAAGTATGTGAAACTGTAAAGTACTTAAATGAAATCATATCATTTTAAAACCAATTTTACAAATATGCACGAAACAACCAATGTAACCGCACATAGTGCCACATCATAAACAAGAGCAACAATAGGTAAATCGTAGCGAGGTCTTTTCTAGGCTGCGAATGATCGGCAGGCCAATCGCCCATAGTATCATTATGCAAGCCTAATCTCGACTCGTAGTCGCGTAGGCCACCCAGGCGCGTGAGGTATCCCCCGCATCGAGGGTAGCTACTCCTCGGCATCGTCCTGGACTCGTAGTCCGCATGGCCACATAGACCGCATGACTATAAAGGCCGCACACTAACCTGGAACTCTCGTAGCTCCGCATAGGTCCCCTGGACCCGCATGAGGTATTCTCGAATCATGGTCCTGCACTTCGAGTCTACCCGCGACGGAGGCGACTTAACCCCGGTATCATGTCAAGAGGTGAGTGATATAATACTAACATAACAGCTTATCGTTAAACAACATAAGCACAACAAGAATACCCTCTTATACAAACGTTACAAGACACTAACACACATAGCATCATATTATGTCTACTTATCAAACCATCTTATTATACTTTCCAGAAATCAATATAAGTCTTTATAAACACATAAGTAAACTTCCTTTTATCTTTCTTAAGTCGTTATACCTAACTTCCCATAAAGCTAGTATAACTCTTAAGCTTTTGTTTTAAAAACAATTATTCTTCTTCTTTCAAAATGATTTATAATTCTTTTGAAAGACTTCAAGATTCTTATTATTCAGGCTTAAGTCAAAAGACATTGCAGTAAAACTACGTTCAGTTAACATACGTACGTCTACCGTACTATATATATATTTTAAAATATCATGCTCAAGAGTATAGGAAGAATCACATACCTTCTTGGCGAAATCCACCTGCCAAGTCGAATATGTCGCGCGCAGAGTATCAACCTATAATAGTCAAATACGTCTATCAACGTCTAGACTATTCTGTAGGATATTCTAAACAGAGGGTTCTCTATTCTACGGAAAAATGGGCAGCACTTCCCTACCCGGTAAACTATACAAGTCTACTGTAAATACAGTCCTATGTAAGTACAGTTCAATCTTCTTAAATTCTTCTGATGTGATTACAGTTCAATTCTTTTCTGTAATACCCTTCTAAGTAATTACAGTTCATTACTCTTCTTTTAATATCCTTCTATGTATTTTATACTTATTTCTATACTTCTACAGTATGTATCTCTAATTACAATAGAAGGATAAGATTATTTACCTCGATAAGCCCAATATTATCCAAGATATAAGTCGATCCTGAGCGAGGTTTAGCTCTGTCATGCGCTCCAATCCGCTCCAAGAAACCTTAGAAGTTTCTACACAACTTCTACTTTCTACTCCAACCAACTATGAAGTTTCTCTTAGGGTTTCGTTTAGTGACTAATGGAATACAAGGTAGTATTTCCGGACTCTACGTGTAGAGATAACTTTGGAAATACTATAAGGGATTGGCTAAGGTATTTTGGGGATAGTAACAATACTTGGAGAGTATTTCTACCAAAGGGGTACTTTGGCGAGACTTCAAGGAGGGGAGGGAGAGAGGTGTTTCGGCTAGGCTCTTTTAGAGGGGGGGGGAAGAGTGCTTTGGACGAGAACTATAAGGAGAGGGGAGGGATTTTGGAGACTTGGAAATTGATTTGTGGATGAAGAACTCTTCATCTTAAGGGGGGTATTTATAGGCCAACCAATGGCCAAGATGATGGCAAGTGGAGGGCAAGTGGAGGGTGGGGATTCACCCAAGTGTCCTTATCCATCTACTACACACAAATATCCTACCTAACCTTGACTTGTGCAAGGCCACAAAATCGTCCAACTTGCCCATGTGCAGTCGGCACTGAGGGTGACAAGTGTCACCCTCTCGTTGGTCCAAAATATTTCGTCTCTCGGAAAAATCCGCAAAAAATAGAAATGACATAGCCGTAATTTTCCCTTCGCAAGTTTTGTAAAACGTTTCGTCGGAAAACGATTCTTTTAGTGAGTTGTGCACAAATATTTTTCGTCCAAAGTGCCTAACTAAGGCTAAACTTTTGTACGTACGCCCTCACGTACATACTCTGGAAATACGGGGTATAACATTCTCCCCTCCTTAGAAACATTCGTCCCGAATGTTCCTTCCCAAGACAGATAACGATAAGGTTCTTCATAACTTAAACAGTTTGCAAATGCCACACACGGCCACAAAACAACACTTAGGCATATATGACAATGAAAATTTACAAGTAAGAAAGTGAGTTACCTAGAGGTGTGGGGAATAAGTGAGGATACTTCTGCCTCATGTCCTCGCCGCCTTCCCGCCATCTCCTCCGAGCTCGCTCGCCACAAGACTTTGTGAAGCCACGCCTCGTCCGCAGACTCCTAACCTGACGATCGATTATCGCTATGGGAATCTCCTCATACGATAACCCCTCGGTCACCTGGACATCGTCAATCGGGTGCACTCTAGATGGATCCCCGATACATCTCCTCAGCATAGAAACGTGAAAAACCGGATGCACTGCCTCCAGATCGGACGGCAGATCCAACTCGTAGGCAACCTTGCCTACCCTGCGGACATCGATACTGACCCAATGTACTGGTGAGTTTCTTTCTTCCCGAATCTCATCACACCGCCATGGGTGACACCTTCAGAAAACCAATCATCAACCTCGAACTCCGGATCCGCGACGATGATCTGCGTATGACCATCGACTACGGTATCGAAGAATCGCTCTCGGATAAGCTTCACCTTATCCGGCTGCTGTATGCAGTGCGGTCCTACTAATCGCACTCGCCTTACATCAAACCAGCCTATCGGCGATCTGCACTTCCTCCTACAAGGCCTCATGGCGCCATCGAATCTGGAGTGGTAGCTATTATTATACGCAAACTCAACTAGGGCAAATGATCCTCCTGGTACCCTCGGTCAATAACACGGGCTCGCAACATATCCTCAAGAGTTCGGATAGTGCGTTCACTGTCCGTCTGCTCGTGGATGGAATGCGATTACTCGTGCTCACTGCGTCCCTAAACCCTTCTGGAAAGACCTCCAGAAGTTAGCCGTAAACTGGGCTCCTCGGTCAGATATGATAGAAATAGGGACTCCATGCAGTCTGACGATCTCTCGGATGTAAAGTTTGGCATAATCCTCAGCCGAAAAAGTCGTCCTGACGGGAAGAAAGTGGGCTGATTTCGTCAGACTGTCGATGATAACCCATATAGAATCATGCTTCCTCTGAGTGCGAGGTAATCATGTGATAAAGTCCATGTTGATCACCTCCCACTTCCAGGTCGGGATCTCTATCGTCTGCAATAATCCACCAGGCCTCTGGTGCTCTATCTTCACTGCGACAACACGGCATCGAGCTACAAACTCTGCAACGTCCCTCTTCAAGCCATCCCACCAATACACAGATCTAAGGTCGTGGTACATCTTGGTCGACCACGGATGGATAGAGTAACGCGCGATGTGTGCTTCCCCTAGAACCTGCTGCCGAAGTCCTGAAACATCTGGAACACACAACCTGCCCTCAAACCTTAGCACCCCATCAAGTGTGTCACGACCCGTTCCGGGGCCCGTGACTGGTGCCTTACCCGGGCACCCAAGTAGTCATACATCAGAGAAAATTAGCGGAACATAAAAACAAGACATGAAGCAAGAGATATTATATATAAACAGGCCAACCAAAACAGTTGCCTTCTGTATATAAATACATAAAAACCCGAACAGTTTAATCCTTTTTACAAACCAGCCCACAATAGTACTACAGACCTCTAAGATTTACAACAACCATGATGGGACAGGGCCCCGCCATACCCCTGAATGTACAAGAACCTACAACTCAGGGAACACACACCGAAATAATAAACCTCCGGAGAAACGGAGCTTCCCAATACGCTGAATTGTGATCCTATGAGCGAGGATCAACTACCGGTGTACTCCTACCTGCGGCATGAACGGCCTCGAAGGAGTCGATAACAGTACCAAGTATGTGAAATCGATATCTGCGCTTAAATCATAACGATCTATATAAAGCGGGAGACATGTATGATAACCAAAATACGATGCAACATAAAGCGATCAAGTGCAGGACTCACGCCTCAAAGTCATCACTCGATATATAACTATGGGTCTCACGCCCACAACATCAATCATGTTCGCATCACGGCGCATGCCGGAATCGCCGGTGCGAGCATGTCCATGATGCAACAATAATAACAATCTTTGCGTGGCCACGTGCCGAGTCTGCGCCGGTGCGACATGTCCATGTAACATCAACAACAATATCTTTGGGTGGTCAACCGCGCGCGTAGCTACATGCCCCGGAATTACATCGCCGGTGCGAACGCGTCCATGTAACAATAATAACCATATATCGGGTAATCAACCTGCGCGTGGCCATGCCCCGGAGTCTGCGTCGGTGCGGGCATGCCCGTGTAACAATAATAACCATATATCGTAATCAACCTGTCGCGTAGCCACATGCCGGAATCTGCGACGGTGTAGACATGCCCATGTACGATAATAATGGAAGCATACGGTGGAATCTTCCGTCACCGCAGACGTCCAAGTAAGCTCTCAACAAGTCAACCGGCCCTCCATCGAGAGACGCGGTAGTATAGAAGCACAATTCTTGCACAACAAAGGCTATCACAACAAGCATAGGCGAGTTACACAACAACAAGCATAGGCAAGTTATACAACAACAAGCATAGGCAAGTTATACAACAACAAGCATAGGCAAGTTATACACAACTTAAGGTACTTCCATTTTATATCAAGTCCGGGTTTTAACCCTAAAGTACTACGTACGTTAAATTCCTTTTAAAGAGATCCATTCCTTTTATAAAGGTCACCCGATACCCGTAGTATAAAAATAGAGTGACTCACATTTTTAGGTAAACCAAAACACTTTCCTTTTACAACAACATTCTTTCCCCTAAAGTTCCAGTTTTCCTAATTTCAATTACTCAGGTCTCTTTATTTTAGAAAAGTTCCATAGTTCATAGTCTTAATCATTTAAGAATATAATTCCCTTTTAAACAATCTGAGAAACATATGCCTTATGAGTGTAGGTTATTCTTGTTCATAATTAATCTTATTAAGCAGCCATGATCTAGGGAATGTAATATCATTTTGTCTCATCTTAGCTTCTATGCAGATGGAGGTTTCTACTGGTTTTAATAATACTTCATTATTCAATACATTTTCCTTTATTAACGCTGCAGTGGTTTGTCGGTACTCATTCTGATTTCCGAAATCAGTAAAACATTATTCCCTTTTAAAAACCAAGTACTCATTACTCACGAATGAGGTTTCACACAAACATCCATATTAAGTCAAGTCTCTTATCTTTTAAGATCAAGTCTCTTAACTTCTAAAAATCAGTAAACCATTCTCTTTACCACTCTTAAGACGTTATACCTAACTTCCCATAAAGCTTAGTATAACTCTTATGTTTTCAAAACCAAGTATTACTCTTCTTTCAAAACGGTTTATTAATCTTTTGAAATACTTCAAGATTCTTTATTATTCAGGCTTAAGTCAAAAGACATTGTCGTAACACTACATTCAGTTAACACACGTCGTCTACGCGTACTATATATATTATTGGGCTTAAGTCAAAAGACATTGCCACACGTCGTCTACCGTATATATATTCTTTTAAAATACTTCATGCTCAAGGTATAGGAAGAATCACATACCGCGACGATTATCGACTATAAGCAAAACGCTCCACGGCTATAACGGCTAGCCTTGACCACCTTCCAAGTAGCACATGCTACTCGCGAACATTCAACCAATAAAGGTTATCACCATCTAGTAAATGATCTAAGTAAGTACAGTTTAATCTTCTACTTAAATATTCTTCTGATGTGATTTCGGTTCAAGTCTTTTCTGTAATATCCTTCTATTACAATTCAATTCACTTCTATGAAACTACAGTATGTAATTCCCAATTACAATAGAAGGACAGTAGTATTTACCTCGATGAGCCCAAAATTATCCAAGTTTAATGTCGCTCCTGAGCAACGTTAAGCTCCTACTCCGTGCGCTCCAACCCGCTCCGAACAACCCTTAGAAGTTCTACGCAACTTCTACTTAACACTTCAACCGACTATGAAGGTTTTCCTTAGGGTTTCGTTTAGTGGCTAAAGGAAAGTATAATAGTATTTTCGGGCTCTACGTATAGAGGTAACTTTGGAAAGTACTACAAGGTATATGGTCTAAGGTATTTGGGCATAATAACAATACTTGGAGAGTATTTCTATACCACAAAGGGGGGTATTATACGAAAACAACTAGGCTAGGGGTACCCTCGGCTAGAACACTCTGAGGGGGACCCTGGGCAAGCTTCACGAGGGGAGGGCTTTGGATGAACACAACTTCTCAAAGGGGGAGGGATTTTTAGACTTGGAAAATGAATTTAGGATGAAGAAGTTCATCAACTTAGAGGGGTATTTATAGGTCAAGCAAAGGCCAACCAATGGCCAAGATGAAGACAAGTGTGGTGCAAGTGTAGGGCTAGGTTTTACCCATGTGTCCTTATCCATCTACTACACAAAATATCCTACCTAACCCTTGACCAAAAAAAAACACAAAAAACGTGCCAAAGGGAAGCCCTCTTTGCCGTCCAATGAGGGTGACAAGTGTCACCCTCCCGTTGGTCCAAAATATTTCATCTCTCGGAAAAATCCGCAAAAATTATAAATGACATAGCCATATTTTTCCCCTCGCGAGTTTAGTAAAACGTTTCGTCGAAAAACGATTCTTTTCGACACTTGTGTACAAATTTCGATTCTTGTCAATCCTTAAGGCTTAAATTTTCTACGTACGTCCTCACGTACATACTCTGGAAATACGGGGTATAACATTCTCCCCTCCGTAGAAACATTCGTCCCGAATGTTCCTTCTCAAGACGGATAACAATCAATTTCTTCTAACAAGTTGCCAACGCCACGCCTGGCCACGAAATAACACACGTTCTCTTCCTTCCTTACTCGTTGTGCCCTTCCCGAACACTTGAACTCTTCTAGTATACGTACCACACTTCAGTCATCGCTTCCGTTCCCAAAACTTTGGAGTCACCACCTCCAAACTTGGTCATCTTACTAGCCTCAATCTTCCTTAAGGCCATTCCCGGCCTTCACGATCCGCTTCTGGTCGAACACACCCACGAACTCATACGATGGTCAACTAAACTTGGGCCTAGCACCCTCGTGACCCTACCACCTGGCGGGACCACCCAGAGCTGACCCCACCTCGAAACAGGCCGCGGGTTGGCCCGCAACATGGCCCCAACCCGACCCACTTAACGCATCAAGCTCTTGTTTCCTGATCCGGAACAATCTTACCTATACCGGTCATGAAAGCTACCACTTCCATTTTACACCACCCAAGGAATTTAACTACAATTACTCCATGTATATTTATACATTCTGACAAAGATCACCCGCAAAATCTTGTACTCAAGACGGCCTTACATTTAAGGTCTCAATTGTAATATTCTAAGGTTCATCATTTTCTCACCCCCAGGCTTACCCTTTTACACTAACCAGGTTTCTAAATCACACTTTAGCACAAAGCTATCCGAACATAACACTAAACACATCATCATCACATCAATACATACAAGTCTCTAGAGGGTTAAGGATATACCTGAAAATAGGCGGTTCAAAGGACCGCTAAAACTGGGGACTTCCACCGCGACCTCTGTCGTGGCTGCGATGTATGAACATCCCGCCTAGCTATGGAAGGTGAAGAACCAGCCCGATCCGTAGTCTGTGCTATCCTACCAGCGCTACCCACAGTCGGACGATCTCTCGCTAGATGGCCCGATTGGCGCAAAATAACAAGCTCTCGGTACCACGACACTCCCGAAATGCGGTCTACCACATCGACCACACGAGGTAGGGTAGTGCATCCGCCCACACCCCTACTCCCGGAAATCTGAACCCGAGCTCGACACGCTCCTGAATCTCCCGGATGCCCTGAAGGTTGTGGAGGACCACTCTGCACTGGCGGAGGTACAAAACTAGTATGCTGCTGAGGCGGTCCACCTCGAAAGTCACCAAAGGACCCTGTTATTCTGACCCTCTTCTGCTGATCTTGGTCATTCTGTCGACCTCTCCGTGCCTCACAACCAAGTGCAAAAGCCTGCATGCGGACAATGTCCATGCCCGGCTGAAGAGCTACACTCGAACAAGCCTCTGCCAAGTAGTCATCTAACCCGGTAACGTAGCGGTGTACTCTGTCCTCCATATCAGCTACTACAGCGGGGGCATACCGAGCCAATGAGTCGAACTCCACATTGTACTCCCGGACGGTGCGCGGCTCGCCTCAACATCAAAAATCGCCGGCGAGCCCTCTTCATCTGTGGAGGCGAAGTGTGCAAGAAATGCCTCAAAACGCGTCCCACACGGCTGGACGGGCAGTCTCTCCCCCGGACAGCTCCCACGAATCAAACCAGTCGACTGCGGTATCACGCAGCCGATGCGAACCTAGGACCACTGACTCGGTCTCCGAAGCCTTGATCACTCTCATTATCCGTCAGAATCGCCGGATGAACTCCTGCGGATCATCCTCAGGCCTCGACCCGTAGACCTCTGGCGGGCTACAGCTCCGAAAGTCCCGTAGCCTCCAACTATCCGATCTTGGGTGAACCATGGGTGCTCCCGGAACTGTTGCGTCGGCCTATCTCATATCCGCCACGATCACGGGCGATGGCGGGCCATCTCTTTGTACCCCAACTCCTGCTGCTCGGTGTGGATGGAGGCTCAGTCTTGTGGTCTCATCGCCCATCGCTGCGACTCTAAACTTCTTTGGGCTGGCGGCGTCATAAAACTCGTCGTCAAGCACTGTCTCGGTAATGGCCGCTGCGCCTCGTACTCCTGTATCTCACTAGCGCTCCTCGCCTTGCCCACTGGGCTCAGGTTGCCTTGCGCGAGGCATAATCGGTGAAAATGAAATACGTCAGAGGGGTCCAACTTACAACACAGCTCTAAGGCACGATCTCAGAATGAGAAGAATGGAAACCAATCCTAAATGTCCTGCAGCCTCCTGATTATAGATGTGGTGCACAACACACCGATAATCAAGACGCTACTAGACACGGTCTGTAGACACTTTCCGAGGATTAACTGCTCTGATACCACTTTTGTCACGACCCGTTTCGGGCGTGGATCGTGCCTTACCCGGGCACCCCAGTAGTCATACATCAGAGAAAATCAGCGGAACATAAAAACAAGACATGAAGCAAGAGATATTATATATAAACAGGCCAACCAAAACAGTTGCCTTCTGTATATAAATACATAAAAACCCGAACAGTTTAATCCTTTTTACAAACCAGCCCACAATAGTACTACAGACCTCTAAGATTTACAACAACCATGATGGGACAGGGCCCCGCCATACCCCTGAATGTACAAGAACCTACAACTCAGGGAACACATACCGAAATAATAAGCCCTCCGGAGAAACGGAGCTTCCCAATACGCTGAACTGTGATCCTATGAGCGAGGATCAACTACCGGTGTACTCCTACCTGCGGCATGAACGCAGCCCCCCGAAGGAGGTCAGTACAACAGGTACCAAGTATGTGAAACTGATAATACTGCAGTTAAATCATAACATTCTATATAAAGCAGGAGACATGTATGATAACCAAAATACAGTACGCAACATAAAAGCAGTCAAGTCCGGGACTCACGCCCTCAAAGTCATCACTCAATATATAACTATGGGTCTTACGCCCACAACATCAATCATGTTCGCATCATGGCCGCATGCCCCCGGAATTCTGCATCGGTGCAGACATGTCCATGATGCAACAATAATAACAATGCCGCATGGCCACATGCCGGAGTGCGCCGGTGCGAGCATGTCCATGTAACATCACCAACCATATCCTGCGTGGTCAACCCTGCCGCATGGCTACATGCCCCCGGAATTCTACATCGGTGCAGACACGTCCATGTAATAATAATAACCATATATCGGGTAATCAACCCTGCGCGCACGTACGCCGAGTCTGCATCGGTGCAGACATGCCCATGTAACAATAATAACCATATATCGGGTAATCAACCCTGCCGCATGGCCACATGCCCCCGGAATTCTGCATCGGTGTAGACATGCCCATGTACCAATAATAATGGAAGCATACCCGTGGAATCTTCCGTCACCGCCGTGCGCCCAAGTAAGCTCTCAACAAGTCAAACTGACCTCCATCGATAGACGAGGTAGTATAGAAGCACAATTCTTGCACAACAAAGGCTATCACAACAAGCATAGGCGAGTTACACAACAACAAGCATAGGCAAGTTATACAACAACAAGCATAGGCAAGTTATACAACAACAAGAATAGGCAAGTTATACACAACTTAAGGTACTTCCATTTTATATCAAGTCCGGGTTTTAACCCTAAAGTACTACGTACGTTAAATTCCTTTTAAAGAGATCCATTCCGTTTATAAAGGTCACCCGATACCCGTAGTATAAAAATAGAGTGACTCACATTTTTAGGTAAACCAAAACACTTTCCTTTTTCAACAACATTCTTTCCCCTAAAGTTCCAGTTTGCCTAATTTCAATTACTCAGGTCTCTTTATTTTAGAAAAGTTCCATAGTTCATAGTCTTAATCATTTAAGAATATAATTCCCTTTTAAACAATCTGAGAAACATATGCCTTATGAGTGTAGGTTATTCTTGTTCATAATCAATCTTGTTAAGCAGCCATGATCTAGGGAATGTAATATCATTTTGTCTCATCTTAGCTTCTATGCAGATGGAGGTTTCTACTGGTTTTAATAATAGTTCATTATTCAATACATTTTCCTTTATTAACGCTGCAGTGGTTTGTTTACTCATTCGATTTCAAATCAGTAAAACATTATTCCCTTTTAAAAACCAAGTACTCATTACTCACGAATGAGGTTTCACACAAACATCCATATTAAGTCAAGTCTCTTATCTTTTAAGATCAAGTCTCTTAACTTCTAAAAATCAGTAAACCATTCTCTTTACCACTCTTAAGACGTTATACCTAACTTCCCATAAAGCTTAGTATAACTCTTATGTTTTCAAAACCAAGTATTACTCTTCTTTCAAAACGGTTTATTAATCTTTTAAAATACTTCAAGATTCTTTATTATTCAGACTTAAGTCAAAAGACATTGCCGTAACACTACATTCAGTTAACACACGTACGTCTACCGTACTATATATATTATTCAGGCTTAAGTCAAAAGACATTGCCACACGTACGTCTACCGTACTGTATATATATTCTTTTAAAATACTTCATGCTCAAGGGTATAGGAAGAATCACATACCTCGCGACGATTATCGACTATAAGCAAAACGATCCACGGCTATAACCCGGCTAGCCTTGACCACCTTCCAAGTAGCACATGCTACTCGCAGAACATTCAACCAATAAAGGTTATCAGTCTACTGTAAATACAGTCCTAAGTAAGTACAGTTTAATCTTCTACTTAAATATTCTTCTGATGTGATTTCGGTTCAAGTCTTTTCTGTAATATCCTTCTATTACAGTTCAATTCACTTCTATGAAACTACAGTATGTAATTCCCAATTACAATAGAAGGACAGTAGTATTTACCTCGATGAGCCCAAAATTATCCAAGTTTAATGTCGCTCCTGAGCAACGTTAAGCTCCTACTCGTCTTGCTCAACCCGCTCCGAACAACCCTTAGAAGTTCTACGCAACTTCTACTTAACACTTCAACCGACTATGAAGGTTTTCCTTAGGGTTTCGTTTAGTGGCTAAAGGAAAGTATAATAGTATTTCCGGGCTCTACGTATAGAGGTAACTTTGGAAAGTACTACAAGGTATATGGGCTAAGGTATTTGGGCATAATAACAATACTTGGAGAGTATTTCTATACCACAAAGGGGGGTATTATACGAAAACAACTAGGCTAGGGGGGGTACCCCTCGGCTAGAACACTACAAAGGGGGGGGACCCTCTCGGCCAAAGCTTCACAAGGGGTGGGAGGGGCTTTGGACGAACACAACTTCTCAAAGGGGGAGGGATTTTTAGACTTGGAAAATGAATTTAGGATGAAGATGTTCATCAACTTAGAGGGGTATTTATAGGTCAAGCAAAGGCCAACCAATGGCCAAGATGAAGACAAGTGTGGTGCAAGTGTAGGGCTAGGATTTACCCATGTGTCCTTATCCATCTACTACACAAAATATCCTACCTAACCCTTGACAAAAAAAAAAACAAAAAACGTGCCAAAGGGAAGCCCTCTTTGCCGTCCAATGAGGGTGACAAGTGTCACCCTCCCGTTGGTCCAAAATATTTCGTCTCTCGGAAAAATACGCAAAAATTATAAATCACATAGCCGTATTTTTCCCCTCGCGAGTTTAGTAAAACGTTTCGTCGAAAAACGATTCTTTTCGGCACTTGTGTACAAATTTCGATTCTTGTCAATCCTTAAGGCTTAAATTTTCTACGTACGTCCTCACGTACATACTCTGGAAATACGGGGTATAACAAAGTGCTACCTCAAAAGGACCCTTCCTCTCCCGAAGAGCCGCATCACGATACCGAATCAAAACCGGATCCTCAAACTGTTGCCTCTTCACCTCCTCGATGATGGAAGACTCGGCAACCTCTCGAACTCGAACCCCACTGCTATCAGAATCAATCAGTCGGACTCCAAGGCTCGCTAACTGATGTAACTCGCGGACCATTCCCCTCCTTTCTGGCTGAACATCTGATAGACTCCTCATTGACCTACGGCTAAGAGCATCTGCCACAACATTGGCCTTCCCCGGGTGGTACAGGATGTCGACATCGTAATCCTTGAGCAACTCTAACCACCGTCTCTGTCGTAAGTTCAGCTCTCTCTGGCTGAAGATATACTGGAGGCTCTTGTGGTCTGTATAAATATCCACATGAACCCCATACAAATAGTGCCTCCAGATCTTCAAAGCGTGAATCACCGTTGCCAACTCCAAATCATGGGTGGGGTAGTTCCTCTATGCTTCTTAAGTTGTCGGGATGCGTACGCTATAACCTTACCCAGCTGCATCAACACACATCCGAGCCCGACGCCTGACGCATCACAATACACAACATAACCGTGGACCTGCGGAGCGAAGAAGCGGGGCGATCGTCGGTCTCTCTTTCAAGAATCGAAACCACGCCACAAGCATCACCATCAAACTTAGCGCTCACGAGTCGGCTAGTCAATGGTATGCGAGATAGAAGCAAACTTCTACGAACCGCCGATAATAACTGCGAGGCCGTAAAGCTGCGCACCTGCAGCCGGAGTAGGTCAGGCCAAGTCTCGATGCCTCGATCTTGGCGTATCCACCCGAATACCATCACCCGACAATATGCCCAAGAAAAGCCACCGAAGTTAACCAAATCTCAGATTTGGAAAACTTGGCGTATAACTGCTGGTCCTGGAGAACTCTCAGCACAGTCCTCAAATGCTCCGCATGCTCCTGCTCTGAGCGAGAATAAACCAAGATATCATCAATGAACACTATCACAAACGTGTCCAAAAATGTCTTGAACACTCGGTTCATCAAATCCATGAATACCGTCGGAGCATTGGTCAACCCGAAAGACATGACCACGAACTCATAATGCCCGTCTGGTCCGGAATGCGATCTAGGGACATCCGCCTCTCGACTCGCACTGATGATAGCGATCACAGATCAATCTTGGAGAAACATCTCGCACCTGCGGTGTTCGAACAAATCATCAATCCCGGGAAGGGTATCTTCTTAATAGTCACCTTGTTGGTATGCGTAATCAACACACATGCGCGGCGTCCATCCTTCTTCTTCACGAACAATACCGGCGCCCCGGGAGAAACACTAGGCACGATGAAGCCGCTTCTCCAAAGAAATCTCTCACTGGTCCTTGACTCTCTCAACTCGGCGGTGCCATTCGTATAGCGGAATGGAAATAGCCGAGTGTCCGCGGCATCGTCGATACAAAACTCTATCTCCTCTCGGGAGGGATACGGAGGTCGTGCGGAAACACATCCGGGAACTCTCGACTACTGGGCCCGAAAATCTGGTACCTCGATTTCGAACACCGAATGAGATGGTAGATATACCGCCTGCGCCATCTTCCTAGCCTTGAGGTAGGAAATAAACCTACCCTCAGCGTCTGATGTTCCTCCCACTCAACAACCGGCTCCTCAGGAAACTGGAACCGTACCTCTCTCTGTGCAGTCTACATTGGCGTAGCAAGAAGCTAGCCAATCCATACCCATGATCACATCAAAATCAGTCATATCCAACTCTATTAAGTCGGCTAGGGTCTGACGACTGCATATGGTCACTGGACAAGCCCTATATACCCGCCGAGCTACCACCGAATCACCCACTGGCGTAGCTACCTCGAAAGGGTCTATGGACTCAGGCTCTATCCCTATCCTACTAGCAATAAGGGGAGATATATAGGACAGAGTAGAACCCGGATCTATTAAGGCATACACATCAAATCGAGAAACTGATAAGGTACATGTGACGACATCAGGTGAGGCCTCCTGATCCTGTCGGCTGGACAAGGCATAAATGCGGTTCTGAGGACCACTAGAACTGGGACCCGCGCCACGACCTCTATCGCGACCTGCTGGCCCATGAGTACCTTGCCCTCCGGGGTGAGAAACTGTAGGAGATGAAGAAGACCCGGTGAAAGAACCTGTAGGCTGACCCCTACCATCTGCGTTGCCCTTGGTCGGACAGTTCCTCACAAAGTGACCCTGCGCTGCCACAATCGTAACAAACTCGTAGCGATACCACAATTCCGGTGGGATCTACCGTCGGCCACACCGGCGGGTGGTCCCGTCGGCGACTCGCCGCTACGGGCGTCAAGTCCGGGGCCACTGTCCGCCTCGAATATCTCGGGCCGCCCCGAGGACGGTGTAGGAGTGCTCTGGTGGCGTGGTGCAAATCTGGCCGCTGGCCGCCACGATAGCTACCAAAAGACCTGCCGTCTGGTCTGCCTGCTTCGTCGCAACCCGTCGGCCTCTACGCTCGCCGCATCCAAGTGCATGAGCTGCGTGCGGGTAATATCCATACCGGTGAAGAGCCACACCCGCACAAGACTCGGCCATATAATCATCTAGCCCAGTGACGTAGCGATGCACCCTGTCCTCCATATCTGCTACCAATGCAGGGACATATCGAGCCCACGAATCAAACTCAACGTTGTACTCCTGGCGTGCGTCTCTCTGTCTCAAAGAACAAAAATCTGTCGGCCATGCCCTCATCCGTGGAGGCAAGAAATGAGTGAGAAAGGCCTCGAGAACTCGTTCCAAGTAGGCGGGGGCGTGCACTCCGGGATAACTCGCGAATCAAACCAATCGATTGCGGTATCACGCGACCTATGGGAACCGAAGATCACGGACTCGGTCTGCAAGCCTTGATCACTCGCGTGATCTCTGCAATCGACGGATGAACTCCTGCGGATCATCCTCGTGCCTCGACCGTAGAACTCTGGCGCTACAACTCGGAAAATCTCGTAGCGCAATGGCTCGATCTCGGGTGAACCAGTCTTCTTTGGGGCTGAGCTGCTGCATCCGGCCTATCCTCGTTCGCCACGATCACGGCGATGGCGCCATCTCCAGTAACCCATCTCAATCCGCTCGGTGTGGGACTAGAGGTGCAGGTACTGGGGTCTCATCAGCCACTGCTGCGGCCCTAAACCCTGCTGGGGCCGGCAGCGTCGTGGAACTCGCCGTCTCAGGTATAGACTGGGCCTGAGCCCTCGTGACTTTCGGTGTCCTACTAGCAGCTCTCTCGGCTGCCTTGCCCTTCTGGGCCCGGGTTGCCTTACGTGGAGGCATAATTGTTCTGAGAAAGGAATACGTTAGAGGGTCCAACTTATAACACGGCTCTAAGGCACGATCTCGAGTGAGAAGAATGAAACCAATCCTAAATATCCTATAGCCTCACGATTATTGGCGTGGTGCACAACACGATAATCAAGACTACTAGATACGGTCTGTAGACACTGTCACGACCGAACCGGGCGTGGATGGTGCCTTACCGGGCACCCTAGTGATACAACATCAGTAATCGTGGAACATAAAACAAGACATGAAAATATTAAGAAGTAAGAAACGATGTCGGAGAAAACTTGCCTTACGGCATATATATAAATCAATTTTAAAACCGAGCGATTACATCCCATTACAACTCGCCACAGCGATACTACGGACCTCTAAGAATGATATGACAACAATGGCGGGACGGGGCCCGCCATACCCGAATGTAAATACCTACAACGACAGGGACTATACCACGATAAGCCTCGGAGAAACGGAGCTTCCATACGCTGACGTGACCCGAGAACTAGGATCAACGGCGGTGTACCTCAACTGCGGCATGAACTCGGCCCAGAAGGAGTCGATAACAACAGTACCAAGTATGTGAAATCGTAAAGTACTTAAATGAAAACATATCGCTTTAAAATCAGTTTTGCAAGTATGTATGAAACAACCATGGTAACCGCATAGTGCCATATCATAAACAAGAGCAACAATAGGTAAATCTATGAGTCTTTTCTAGGTTGCGAATGATCGAAGCAGGGCCAATTGCGTAGTATCACCATGCAAGCCTAATCACGGACTCCGTAGTCGCATAGGCCACTCATATAGGCCCGTAGGGTATGTAACCCGCATCGAGGGTAGCTACTCCTCGGCATCGCCCCGGACCCGCGATCGCGTAGCCACAGAGACCGCATGACCACAAGGGCGCAAACTAACACGGAACTCCGTAGTTCCGCATGGATCCGGACCGCGTAGGTATTCTCGAATCATGGTCCTGCATCGCTCGAGTCTACCCGCGACGGAGGCGACTTAACCTCGGAAATAAGTCAAGGTGAGTGGTACAATACCAACATAACGGTGATAGTCAAACAACTTTAAGCGCAATCGAGGAAAACCCTTTACACTAACATCACAAGATACTAACACACGTAGCATCCTAGCATGTTTACTTATCAATCAACAAGAAAGTATTACAAGGCTATCACAAACCAACACAATCAAGTTATACACACAAGGTACTTTCTACTATATGTCAACAAGTTGGTTTTTATCCCCAAAGTATTTCATACATTAACTCTTTAAAAGATACGTTACGTTTACAAAGTCACACAATACGTAGTATATGAAAATAGAGTGATTATCTTTTGAAGTAAATCAAAACACTTCTCTTCGTAAAATCAAGTAACAACATTCTTTTCAAATGTTTCAAGTTTGCCTAATTTCAATTACTCAAGTTTCTCATTTTTGAAAGGTTTCGTAGTTCATAATTTTAATCACTTAATGATATAATTCTCCTTAAAAGCAATTTGAGAAACATATATACGTCGTGAGTAGGTTATTCTTGTTTATAACAATCTTATTTAAGCAGTCCTGATCTAGGAAATGTAACATCATTTTGTCTCATCTTAGTTTCTATGCAGATGGAAGTTTCTACTGGTTTTACTAATACATTATTAGTCAAAACATTTCCCTTTATTAGCGCTGCTGTGGTTTGTTCGATACTTATTCTGATTTTCGAAATCAGTAAAACATTATTGCTTTTAAAATCAAGTACTCATTACTCGCGAATGAGGTTTTACAACATTTTTTAACAAAATGTTCATTACCAAGTAAAACAAGTTAAGTCTCTTATCCTTTAAGATCAAGTCTCTTAACTTTTAAAATCAATAGACCATTCATTTTACCATTCTTAAGACGTTATACCTAACTTCCCATAAAGCTAGTATAACTCTTATGTTTTCAAAACAAAGTATTATTCTTCTGTTAAAAATGATTCAGCATTCTTTTGAAATACTTCAAGATTCTTTATTATTACACATTAAGTCAGTTATAAGTCAAATCAGTTACCTTTTAAAACCATAAAGCATTTTCTTACTTACATAAAGCTGTTATAACCAACTTCCCATAAAGCCGTTATAACACTTTATGTTTCAAACCAATCAAATACGTTTAACACGTACGCGTCTACCGCTTTACATAGTTATACACATATCATGCTAGAAAAGGTAGGAAGAGGTTCACATACCTCGCGACGATTATCGACTAATAGCAAAACGCTCCAAGTACCTCAAACCGTCGGCTACTCCTTAAGCCAAGTAGATCGCGCCACGCGTGGTACTTCAACCTATAAGGCCACAAGGCACTTATTAACATCTAGGTCTAATCGTAGAACATTCTACGAAAAATTCGACACCTCCCCAAATGCAGCGTAAATCTCCTCTCTATCTGGGCGGCTACCAAGCCAACCGGGGTTATACGCCTAATCCGGACGTGCACAATTCTACCTCACGAGAAAAGCTACACAAGTCTCTGAATACACCCTATGTAATTCTGATTCGATTACTCTTCTTTCGAAAAGGTTTCTAATTATTCAGGCTTAAGTCAAAAGACATTGCCGCTAACTACGTTCAGTTCTATATATAGTATACTTCAACTATATATTCTAATAACATGTAATTTCCAATTACAATAGGGGGACAAGATATTTACCTCGATAAGCCCATAATTATCCAAGTATAAAGTCGATCCTGGGCAACGTTTAGCTCCAACTCCGTGCGCTCCGACCCGCTCCAAACTACCCTTAGAAGTTCTAACCAACTTCTACATACTACTCCAACTAACCATGGAGATTTTCCTTAGGGTTTCGGTTTGGTGGTGACGGAAGTATAATAGTATTACTGGGCTTTTAGTATAAGTATAACCTTGGAATACTACAAGGTATAAGGGCCAAGGTATTTTGGGTATAGTAACAATACTTTTGAGTATTTCTACCAAGGTGGGGTAGTATTTCGACTAGCACAACTAGGCTAGGGGAGGGTTCTCGGCTAGAACCACTAGGCAAGGGGGTTTCGCGAGGATTTTCTCAAAGGGGAGGGAATGGTGTTGGGCGAGAACACTACTAGGAGAGGAGGATTTTAACACTTAGAATTTTAGGAATGGATGAAGAAGTCTTCCAAAGGGGGGGTATTTATAGTACAAGCCAAGGCCAACCAATGGCCAAGATCATGCCAAGTGTGGTGCAAGTGTAGGGCCAAGATCATGCCAAGTGCACCTTATCCATCTACCACAAAAATATCCTACCAACTACTTGACAAAAAAGCCAAGACCAATTCGTCCAATCCGCCCCATACGTCCACCAATTGGAGGGTGACAAGTGTCGCCCTCCCGTTGGTCCAAAATGTTTCGTCTCTCGGAAAAATCCGCAAAAATTAGAAATGACATAGCCGTAATTTTCCCTACGAAAGCTGTGGAAACGTTTCGTCAAAAAACGACTCTAATCGGGTGTTGTGCACAAAAATAAATCGGCCAAGCCACTTTAAAGTCCAAACTTTTCTCGCACGCCCCACGTACATACTCTGAAAATACGGGGTATAACATTCTCCCCTCCTTAGAAACATTCGTCCCGAATGTTCTTTCTAAGTCTCAAAACAAACATGCGCCAGTAGTCTTCACTACTATACTTATCTGAACAATCCTGCCACAACTGGCCACAACAACACCTGCGCAAAATACTTACATCCAAGTCCACGAGGAAACACCTCTAACATCACAAACGCTCCCATCCAAGGGTCTAAAATATAATTCCTTCGCACTTTCTCCATACAAAAGAAATGGTCACATTTCTGCTCGCAATACATGCTCGCTTCTCCCTTTACTCGTCGTGATACCACTTTTGTCACTTTGCCGCGAGGTTCTAGTGTCACTCCGGCGACCTAACAAATGGTACCTGGCTGCATGCGATCCCTGAGGCTGTCGTACACTCGAACTCTTACCACATTTCTGATACTGCTTCAGTTTCCAAAACTCGGGGTTACTATCTCTAACGTGGTCATCATTAACTGGGAACACTCTGGATGGATCTCCGATACTTTCCCGATCATAATAATACGAAAGACCGGACGTATTGCCTCCTAAGTAGAACAGCAAAATCTAACATATAGGCAACCTGGCCTATTCTTCACATGAACTCAAAAGGGCCCAAAGTAACTCGGGCTAAGTTCCCTATGTTTTCCAAAACTCGTCACACCCAACCCGGGGTGGTACTTTCAAGAAGACCGACCATCAACCTGAACTCTAAGCGTCGTCGCCGATTATCCGCACGATTTCTCTGAGCTGCCAGAACCTCTTCTAGACAAGCTTTACCCTATCCACGATCTCGGAACAAGCTGAACCAACTATCTGAATCTTGCCAACATCGAACCAATCGGCCGGCGACTTACACATCCGCCTACAAGGCTTCATAAGGCGACATCCGAACACCGAAATGGTAGCTTAAACACTCCTCCACAGAGACAACAATCCCCACAACTACCCCGAAATCCACACCGCTGGCAGGCGAATGCGGTCTGAGACTCACCGAGTTCTTAACCACCTTGGTAAAACTTCCAAACAAAAAGCAGTAACACTGGCTCCACATGCGCCATAAGGTAAAGTTAGGCACCGTGCAGCCTTACAACCTTCCGATAAATCCACACCGCCGAGTAAGCGGTCTTTGCTAGAAGACAAGACGGCTGACCTCCTCGGCCCGACTACTGGTCGAACGCATCCACGAACTCGTATGCTGGTTAACTAAACTTGGGCCAAACACCCTTATGACCCTAGCACAAGGCGGGACCACCACACCGACCCACCACCAAACATGCGCGGGTTGACCCGCGGCGTGGCCTCAACCCGACCCGCAACGCCAAGACACTAGCTCCCGAACGGAAAACTCTCACTAATCACGTTACGAAAACCTGGCGGTCTTCTTAGCTCAACTACCCTCTTTCATTCCACACTTCTCGGGGACTTATCCCAAACATAACTCACGTGCACTATGCACTCCTATAAAGGGTCAAACATAAACAATACATCTTTTACTGGGATGGCCTTACCTCTAAGGTCTCTACGTATAACACTCTAAGGCTCACACTTTCTCTATCCCCAATCTTCCCTTCTTGAACCATGATTTCTAATCACAAATTACACCTCGCTATCGAACATAGCACTTAAGATATACTCATCTCATCATACGCTACTAATCTCTGAGGTTAAGGATAAACTGTATCTCGCTCCACTCCCTTAAGTCGTTCTAATCAAACACGCCGTGAGCGCAGCTAAGGAAGGTGGCGACTACCCATCGATCTCAAGGCTAAGTCCTCCTACAAGGACACTCTTTCGACATCGGACCACGGCGGTCGTAGGTAAAACAAGTACTAACTAAAAGATGACATTCCCGGGATGGCGTGCATCGCTGTGAATCTTGGGAAAAAGCGAATCGGTGGCCGGAACCTACGTGTAGTGAACGGAAGCTCTGGGCTCGACCAACTCCTGCGTACCGAACGCCCCGAACCTGCGGAGGACCTTTACCGCTGGTGGATGTGCATAATCTAATCATTTGGTGAGGCGACTCGCCTCAAAAGTTACTAAAGGACCTTTTGCTCACGCCCTCTTCGTCGCCCGTTAACCCGTCGATCTTTACGTTTCTTGGCTGCTGCGCTGAAGCTCTCGAGCCATGCTCGAAGCCTAATCAAGAATTACTCGCACAACCCTTTCTAAGATATTCATCAAGACTCGCGGTACATCGGTATGCTCTCGGTAGCCAAATCCATAGCTAATGTGAGGTTGTCTTTTCGCAATCTATATTCTCTCGTTTAGGCCGTGGGCGAAGGTTCAAATGTCGTGGCGCGATGAGGCTGCCGCCGTGCTAAACTCTGTTGGGGCTGGTGACGTAGCATAACTCCCCGAACGAAGCACCTAACTCAGGTGATGGTTGGGTTTGTGCCCTCGTAACCCTCTGAACTCTACTCACAGCTCCCTCGACTGCTTTGCCCTCCTGGGCCCGGGTTTGCCCTACGCGGAGGCATAACGGTAAGGAAAAGAAATACGTGAGAGGGTCCAACTTACAACACAACTCTAAGGCACGATCTCAGAGTGAGAAGAATAGAAACCAACCCTAAATATCCTATAGCCTCCTGATTATTGGTGTGGTGCACAACACACCGATAATCAAGACTTCTGGATACGGTGCGTAGACACTTTCCGAGGATTAATCGCTCGATACCACTTTTGTGACGGCCGAACCGGGCGTGGTCGTGCCTTACCGGGCACCCTAGTGATACAACATCAGTAATCGGAACATAAAACAAGACATGAAAATATTAAGAAGTAAGCGATGTCGGAGAAAACTTGCCTTACGGCATATATATAAATCAATTTTAAACCGACGATTACATCCCATTACAACTCGCCACATGATTACTACGGACCTTAAGAATGATACGACAACAATGGCGGGGCGGGGCCGCCATACCTCTGAATGTAAATACCTACAACGCAGGACTATACCACTGATAAGCCTCCGAGAAAGCAGAGCTTCCATACGCTGAGCTGTGACCGAGAACTAGGATCAACGGCGGTGTACCTCAACACAGGGCATGAACGGCCCGAAGGAGGTCAATACAACAGTACCAAGTATGTGAAAGCGTAAAGTACTTAAATGAAAACATATCGCTTTAAAATCAGTTTGCAAGTATGTATGAAACAACCAAGGTAACGCACATAGTGCCATATCATAAACAAGAGCAACAATAGGTAAATTGTAACAGTCTTTTCTAGGTGCGAATGATCGAGCGGGGCCAATTGCGTAGTATCACCATGCAAGCCTAATCACGGACTCCGTAGTCCGCAGGCCACTCATATAGGCCCGCATAGGGTATGTAACCCGCGTCGAGGTAGCTACTCCTCGGCATCGCCCCGGACCCGCGATCCGCATGGCCCACGAGACCGCGTGACCACAAGGGCGCAAACTAACTCGGAACTCCGTAGTTCGCATGGATCCTGGACCCGCGTAGGTATTCTCGAATCATGGTCCTGCATCACCGAGTCTACCGCGATCGGAGGCGGCTTAACCTCGGAAATAAGTCAAGGTGAGTGGTACAATACCAACATAACGGTGATAGTCAAACAACTTTAAAGCGCGATCGAGGAAAACCCCTTTACACTAACATCACAAGATACTAACACGTAGCGTCCTAGCATGTTTACTTATCAATCAACAAGAAAGTATTACAAGGCTATCACAAACCAACACAATCAAGTTATACACACAGTGTCACGACCCATTCGGGGCGTGATCGTGTCTTCCGGCACCAAGTAGTCATACATCGTAGTAATCGGCGGAAATATAAAACAAGACATGAAACAGTTTATAAAATAAGGCGGTTTATGTGAAAACGTCGCTTTCGGCGTATATATATAAACATGGTTTAGCGATTACATCAAATCTTGTACAACATGACTACAGACCTCTGAAATATACAACTATGGCGGGACAGGGCCCGCCATACCACGATCAGTACAAAACTATCTACAACAGGAGATCATACCCAAAAGTAGAGCCTCGGAAAAGATGGAGCTCAGGCACCAACGTAGAGATCCTAGAATGTGGATCTAGCACTGCTTGCCACCTGCGGCATGAACGCAGCCCCGAAGGAGTCGATCTAACAGTACTAAGTATATGAAATCGTAAAATACTTAAATGAAAACATATCATTTTAAAATCAGTTTTGCAAGTATGTATGAAACAACCAGGGACCGCATAGTGTCACATCATAAACAAGAGCAACAATAGGTAAGCGTAATGGTCTTTTCTAGGTGCGAATGATCGGCGGGCCAATTTCGTAGTATCACCATGCAAGCCTAATCTCGGACTCGTAGTCCGCATAGGCCACTCACATAGGCCCGCATAGGGTACATAACCCGCATCGAGGGTAGCTACTCCTCGGCATCGATCCCGGACTCGTAGTCCGCATGGCCACATGCCGCGTGAGGTATAACCCCGCATCACTAACTGGAACTCCGTAGCTCGCATAGGTCCCTTGGACCCGCATGAGGTATTCTCAAATCATGGTCCTGCATCACTGAGTCTACCCCGTCGGAGGCGACTTAACCCCGGTAATATGTCAAGAGGTGAGTGATAGTACACTAACATAACGACTTATCTTTAAACAACATAAGCACAACAAGAATACTCTCTTATACAAACGTTACAAGACACTAACACACATAGCATCATATCATGTCTACTTATCAAACCATCTTATTATTCTTTTCACAATTCAATATAAGTCCATTATAAACACATAGGCAAACTGTTTCTTTTATCATTCTTAAGTGGTTATACTTAACTTCCCATAAAGCTAGTATAACTCTTAAGCTTTTTAAAACTCAATTAGTTCTCTTACATTAAAAATGATTCATATTCTTTTGAAATGCTTTGTTCTTTATTATTGGGCTTAAGCGTGAGGCATCGTAAGTGTTATTCAGCTTAAGCCGTGAGGCATTCGTAAGTATTATTCAGCTTAAGTCAAAGACATTGCCGTAGTTATTATTCGATTAACACGTACGTCTACCGCATTACATATATATTGTAAAATATCATGCTTTAGGAAGAATCACATACCTACCGTGAAAACCACCGCCAGTTGAATATGTCGCGCAGAGAATCAACTATAATAGTCGACACGCCTATCAACGCTCGGACTACTTTGTAAATGATTCTAAACAGAGGGTTCTATATCCTACGGAAAATTGGGCGTGCTTCCCTACGGTGAGCTACTCAAGTCTCATCGTGAAAACAGTCACATGTAATCTGATTTGATTATTCTTCTTTAAACCCTTCATTGTGATAATTCAATTCTATTACGCAATATTCTTCTAAGTATCTAATACTTATTCTTATACTACTACAGTAAGTATTCTCTAATTCAAAAGAGGGTTAGGATTAGTTACCTCGGTAAGCCCAATAATATCCTAGATAAAGTCGCGCCTGAGCAAGGTTTTGCTCCTAAGTTGTATGCTCCTAAGTTGTATGCTCCAAGGAAACCTTTAGAAGTTCTTCACAACTTCTACTAAGTACTAAGGGATTTGGGCTAGGGTATTTTGGGCATTATAACAATACAAGAAGGCAACTTTTCTACCAAGGGAGGGGGGTAGATTTCGGCTAGGCTAGGAGGGGCCTCGGCCAAACTTCAAAGGGAGGGGAGGTGTTTGGATGAAAAGGCTACAAAGGGAGAGGAGAGGATTTTTAGACTTGGAAGCTTTTGTGGATGAAGAACTCTTCATCTCAAGAGGGGTATTTATAGGTCAAGGGATGGCCAACCAAGGGCCAAGATGTAGCCAAGTGCTAGGCAAGTGTAAGGCCAAGATTAGGGCAAGTGTACCTAGACAACTTGCACACAAAATATCCTACCAACTACTTGACAAAATTGGCTCTCCAATTAGGTCCAATTCCGCCACAAGTCCATCAATTAGAGGGTGACAAGTGTCGCCCTCCCGTTGGTCCAAAATGTTTCGTCTCTCGGAAAAATCCGCAAAAATTAGAAATGGCATAGCCGGAATTTACCCTACGAAAGCTGTGGAAACGTTTCGTCGGAAAACTATTTGCTTTGTGAGTTGTGCCCAAAATCGTCCAAGGCCTAAACTTTAAGGCCAAACTTTTTGTACGTATTCCCTTACGTACATACTCTGGAAATACGGGGTATAACATTCTCCCCTCCTTAGAAACATTCGTCCCGAATGTTCCTTCCCAAGACAGATAACGATAAAGTTCTTCATAACTTAAACAGTTTGCAAAAGCCACACACGGCCACAAAACAACACTTAGGCAAAAACGATAATGAAGATTTACCAGTAGGAAAAGTGAATTACGGAGGTGTGGGAATAGGTGAGGATACTTCGCCTCATGTCTTCCTCGGCTTCCCAGTCATCTCCTCCCGAGCTCGTTCGCCACAAGACTTTGTGGAAGCCACGTCCTTGGTCGCAGACGCCTAACGACGATCGATTATCGCTATGGGAACCTCCTCATACGATAACCCCTCGGTCACACTGGACATCATCAATCGGGTGCACTCTAGATGGATCCCGATACATCTCCTCAAAGATAGATACGTGAAAAATCGGATCGACCGCCTCGGATCGGACGGCAGATTCAACTCATAGGCAACCTTGCCTGCGGACAATCGAAGCGGCCCAATGTACCTTGGTGAGTTTCTTCTTCCCGAATCTCATCACACCCTTCATGGGTGACACCTTTAGAAAACCCAATCATGAACCTCGAACTCAAGATGCGACGATGATCGTATCGACTTATGCGACTCACGGTGTCGATAAGCGCCTCGGATAAGCTTCACCTTATCCATCGCTGCATCAAATCTGGTCCCACTAGCGCACCTCGCCCACATCGAACCAACCTATAGGCGACCGCACTTCCTCCCATACAAGGCCTCATAAGGCGCCATCGAATCTTGGAGTGGTAGCTATTATTGTACGCGAACTCAACTAGAGTTAAATGATCCTCGGCTACCACGAAGTCGATAACACGGGCTCGCGACATATCCTCGAGTGCGGATAGTGCGCTCGGCCCGTCGTCATCTGTGGATGGAATGCGATGCTCGTGCTCACCTGCGTCCCTAAACCTCTCTGGAAAGACCTCCAGAAGTTAGCCGTAAACTGGGCTCCTCTGTCTGATATGATCGAAATAGGGACTCCATGCAGTCTGACGATCTCTCGGATGTAAAGTCTGGCATAATCCTCAGCCGAAAAAGTCGTCCTGACGGGAAGAAAGTGGGCTGATTTCGTCAGCCTGTCGACGATAACCCATATAGAATCATGTCTCCTCTGAGTGCGAGGTAATCCTGTGATAAAGTCCATGTTGATTACCTCCCACTTCCAGGTCGGGATCTCAATCGTCTGTAACAAACCACCAGGCCTCTGGTGCTCTACCTTCACCTGCTGACAACACGGGCACTGAGCTACGAACTCTGCAACGTCCCTCTTCAAGCCATCCCACCAATACACAGATCTAAGGTCGTGGTACATCTTGGTCGACCGGATGGATAGTAACGTAGCGTGTGTGCTTCCCAAGAACTCACGAAGTCACGAAACATCTGGAACACACAACCTGCCCTCAAACCTTAGCACCCCATCAGGTGCTACCTCAAAAGGACCCTTGCCCTCACGAAGAGCTGTATCACGATATCGAATCAAAGCTGGATCCTCGAACTGTTGCCTCTTCACCTCCTCGACGATGGAAGACTCGGCAACCTCACGAACTCTAACCCCACTGCTATCAGAATCAATCAAGCGGACACCAGGCTCGCTGGCGATGCAAATCACGAACCATGTCCCTCCTCTCTAGCTGCACATCGATAGGCTCCCATCGACTACGACTAAGAGCATACGCCAACATTGGCCTTCCGGGTGGTAGAGGATATCAACATCGTAATCCTTAAGCAACTCTAACCACCGTCTGCCGTAAGTTCACTACCTGCAGTGAAGATATCTTGGAGGATCTTGTGGTGCGTAAAAATATCCACGTGAACCCCATACAAATAGTGCCTCCGGATCTTCAAAGCGTGAATCACGCCAACTCCAAATCATGGGTGGGGTAGTTCCTCGTGTTTCTTGGTGTCGGGATGCGTATGCTATAACCTGCCATGCTGCATCAACACATCCCAACCCGATGCACGGCATCGCAATACACGACATAACCATCCGGACCTCCGGAAGAGTAAGAGCGAGGCGGTCGTCGGTCTCTCTTTTAGCTGGAAACCACGCTCAAGCATCGCCCATCGCTGAAACTTGGCGCCACGAGTCGGCCTAGTCAATGGTGCGAGATAGAAGCAAACTTCTCCATGACGCGATAATATCTGCGAAGGCCCGAAATCGCGAACCTCTGCCGGAGTAGTAGGTCTAGGCCAAGTCTGGCCTCGATCTTGGCGTATCCACTCGAATGCCATCGGCCCGACAATATGCCCAAGAAACGTCAAGTCAACAAAACTCACATTTGGAAAACTTGGCGTAAATGGCTGGTCTGGAGAACTGTCGGCAAGTCGCCAAATGCTCGCATGCTCTCGCTCTGGCGAGAATAAACCAAGATATCATCAATGAACACTATCACAAGCGTGTCCAAAAATGGTTTGAACACTCGGTTCATCAAATCCATGAATCCGCGGAGTATTGGTCAACCCAAAAGACATGACCACGAACTCATAATGCCCGTCACGGTCTGAATGCGATCTAGGGACATCCACCTCTCGACTCGCACTGATGATAGCCCGACCGTAGATCAATCTTGGAGAAGCATCTCGCACCGCCTGGGTCGAACAAATCATCAATCACGGGAAGGGTATCTGTTCTTAATGGTCACCTTGTTCACCGTAATCAACACATGCGCGGCGTCGCCATTCTTCTTCACGAACAATACGGCGCTCCCGGGGAGAAACACTAGGCACGATGAAGCCGCTTCTCGGCCAAATCTCTAAGTGATCCTTAAACTCTCTCAACTCGGCGGTGCCATTACGTATGGCGGAATGGAAATAGGCGAGTGTCCGCAAAATGTCAATACAAAACTCAATCTCCTCTCGGGAGGATACCCGGAGGTCGTCTGAAACACGCCTGGGAACTCTCACCACCGAATCGATTTAAAAATCTGGTACCGCAGCCTTGATATCAAACACGAACGAGATGGTAGATATACCCTTCGCACCATCTTCCTAGCCTTGAGGTAGGAAATAAACCTACCTCTAGCGATCTGCTCCTCCCACTCAACAACCGCCTCAGAAACCGGAACTGTATTACTCTCTCTGCGGTCTACATTGGCGTAAGAAGCTAGCCAATCCATCCCCATGATCACGTCGAAGTCAATCATCTCCAACTCTATCAAGTCCGCCAGTGGTCCGACGATCAGAATGGTCACAGACAAGCTCTATATACCCGCCGAGCTACCACCGAATCACCCATGGCGTAGCTACCTCGAAAGGGTCTATGGACTCGGGATCTATCCCTATCCTACTAGCAACAAGGGAGATATATAAGGCAGAGTAGAACCGGATCTATCAAAGCATACACATCAAACCCGAACCGATAAGGTACCCGCGACGACATCGGTGAGGCCTCACGATCTGTCGCTGGACAAAGCATAAATGCGTTCTCGAGGACCGCTAGAATCGACCCGCGCCACGACCTGCGCGCGACCTGCTGGTCCACGAGTACCTTGCCCTCCAGGCGAGTAATCGGGATGAAGAAGACCGTGAAAGAACTCGTAGTTGACCCTACCATCATCACGCTCTTGGTCGGACGGTTCCTCGCATAGTGACCTCGCCGCTACAATCGAAACAAGCTCCGTAGCACCACAACTCCCGGTGGGATCGCCGCGACGCCACACCGGCGGGTGGTCCCGACGCCGCACTCTCGCCGCTCGACGCTCAAGTCCCGGGCCTGGTTCCGCCTCGAATATCTCGGCCGCGGCCGAGGACGGCAGGAGTGCTCGAGCCGCCGTGGTGCAAATCTAGATCGCTGCCGAGGCCGCCACCACGATAGCCACCAAAAGACTCGCCGCCCCGGTCTTCTTTGCTGCCGTCACAACCCGACGGTCTCTACGCCTCACATCCAAGAGCATGAGCTCGCATGCGGTAATGTCCATACGGTGAAGAGAAACACCCGCACATGACTCGCCATATAGTCATCTAGCCCGTGGCGTAGCGGTGCACCCTATCCTCCATATCTGCTACAACGCTGGGACATATCGAGCCAAAGAATCAAACTCGACATTGTACTCCCGACAAGCGGCCCTCTCTCGCCTCGGTAAAAATCTATCACCACGCCTCTCATCCGTGAAGGCAAGAAGTGAGTGAGGAAAGCCTCCGAGAACTCATCCCAAATAGCCGGGACGCGTGCTCTCCCGGATAACTCCCATGAATCAAACCAATCGATCGCGGTATCACGCACCGATGCGAACCGGCGTCACAGACTGTCTCTCGAGGCCTTGATCACCCGCATGATCCTCAGTGGCGACGGATGAACTCGCGGATCATCCTCCCGCCGACCTCAGAAAACTCGCGGGCTACAACTCAAGAAATCTCGTAGCCTCAAACTATACGCCTCGGTGCACCACGGTGCGGCCGAGGCTGAGCTGAATCGAATCCGCCAGATTCACCTATCCTCGTATTCGCCACAACTCTAGCCAATAGTCGGGCCATCTCTCAGTACCCTAACTCCTCCGCCCGGTGCCGTGGGACGGAGGTGTGGTATCGTGGTCTCGCTGAATCGGGCGGCGTCAGAGAACTCGCCGTCCTCGTATAGATCGGCCCGAGCCCTCGTGACTCTAGGTGTCCCACTAGCGCCTCCGCCGCTTGCCCTTCCGCCCGGGTTGCCTTACGGAGGCATAATCATTCTAAAAGGAATACGTTAGAGGTCCAACTTTAACACACTCTAAAGCACGATCTCGAGTAAGAAGAGTGGAAACCAATCCTAAATATCCTATAGCCTCACGATTATTGGTGTGGTGCACAACACACCGATAATCAAGACTCTACTAGATACGATGCGTAGACACTTTCCGAGGATTAATCGCTCGATACCACTTTTGTCACGACCCATTCCGGCCCATGATAGTGCCTTACCGGGCACCCAAGTAGTCATACATCGAGTAATCGGCGGAAATATAAAACAAGACATGAAACAGTTTATAAAATAAGACACGCTTTATGTGAGAAAACGTCGCCTTTCGATATATATATATAAACATGGTTTAGCGATACATCCGATCTTGCATACAACATGACTGCACCTCTAAGGAAATATACAACTATGGCGGACAGTGGCCCGCCATACCTCGATCGTACAAAACTATCTACAACAGGAGATCATACCCAAAAGTAGAGCCTCGGAAAAGATGGAGCTCAGACACCAACGTAGAGATCCTAAGAATGTGGATCTAGCACTGCCGCTCTTACTGCGGCATGAACGCAGCCCCCGAAGGAGGTCGATAACAGTACTAAGTATATGAAATCAGAAATACTTAAATGAAAACATATCATTTTAAAATCAGTTTTGCAAGTAAGTATGAAACAACCAAGGGGACCGCACATAGTGCCACATCATAAACAAGAGCAACAATAGGTAAACTGTAACATGTCTTTTCTAGGCTACGAATGATCGAAGCAGGGCCAATTTCCCGTAGTATCACCATGCAAGCCTAATCCTGGACTCTCGTAGTCCGCATAGGCCACTCACATAGGCCCGCATAGGGTACATAACCCCGGATCGAGGGTAGCTACTCTCGCATCGCCCCGACTCGTAGTCCGCATGGCCACATAGACCGCATGAGGTATAACCCCGCATCACTAACCTGAACTCCCGTAGCTCCGCATAGGTCCCTTGGACCCGCATGAGGTATTCTCGAATCATGGTCCCAGACCGCCTGAGTCTACCCCGCATCGGAGGGCAGCTTAACCCCCGGTAATATGTCAAGAGGTGAGTGATAGTACACTAACATAACAGCTTATCGTTAAACAACATAAGCACAACAAGAATACTCTCTTATACAAACGTTACAAGACACTAACACACATAGCATCATATCATGTCTACTTATCAAACCATCTTATTATTCTTTTCACAATTCAATATAAGTCTGTTATAAACACATAGGCAAACTGTTTCTTTTATCATTCTTAAGTGGTTATACTTAACTTCCCATAAAGCTAGTATAACTCTTAAGCTTCTGTTTTAAAACTCAATTAGTTCTCTTCTGTTAAAAATGATTCAGTATTCTTTTGAAATGCTTTCAGTTCTTTATTATTCAGGCTTAAGCCGTGAGGCATTGCCGTAAGTGTTATTCAGGCTTAAGCCGTGAGGCATTGCCGTAAGTATTATTCAGGCTTAAGTCAAAGACATTGCCGTAGTTATTATTCAGTTAACACATGTACGTCTACCGTACTACATATATATTGTAAAATATCATGCTTTAGGAAGAATCACATACCTTCTCAGCGAAAACCACCTGCCAAGTTGAATATGTCGCGCGCAGAGAATCAGCCTATAATAGTCAGACACGTCTATCAACGTTCAGACTACTTTGTAAACAGTTCTAAACAGAGGGTTCTATATCCTACGAAAAATTGGGCAGTACTTCCCTACCCGGTGAGCTACTCAAGTTCATCGTGAAAACAGTCCATGTAAGTACGCTTGATTATTCTTCTTTTAAACCCTTCATCGTGATAACAGTTCAATTCTATTCTGCAATATTCTTCTAAGTATCTAATACTTATTCTTATACTACTACAGTAAGTATTCTCTAATTCAAAAGAGGGTTAGGATTAGTTACCTCGGTAAGCCCAATAATATCCTAGATAAAGTCGCGCCTGAGCAAGGTTTTGCTCCTATGTTGTATCCTCCAAGGAAACCTTTAGAAGTTCTTCACAACTTCTACTAAGTACTAAGGGATTTGGGCTAGGGTATTTTGGGCATTATAACAATACAAGAAGGCAACTTTTCTACCAAGGGAGGGGGGTAGATTTCGGCTAGGCTAGGGGGGGGGGCCTCGGCCAAACATCAAAAGGGGAGGGGGAGGTATTTGGACGAAAAGGCTACAAAGGGAGAGGAGAGGATTTTTAGACTTGGAAGCTTTTGTGGATGAAGAACTCTTCATCTCAAGAGGGGTATTTATAGGTCAAGGGATGGCCAACCAAGGGCCAAGATGTAGCCAAGTGCTAGGCAAGTGTAAGGCCAAGATTAGGGCAAGTGTACCTAGCCAACTTGCACACAAAATATCCTACCAACTACTTGACAAAATTGGCTCTCCAATTCGGTCCAATTCCGCCACAAGTCCATCAATTGGAGGGTGACAAGTGTCGCCTCCCGCGTCCAAAATGTTTCGTCTCTCTGAAAAATCCGCAAAAATTAGAAATGGCATAGCCGGAATTTACCCTACGAAAGCTGTGGAAACGTTTCGTCGGAAAACTATTTGCTTTGTGAGTTGTGCCCAAAAATCGTCCAAGGCCTAAACTTTAAGGCCAAACTTTTTGTACGTATTCCCTTACGTACATACTCTGGAAATACGGGGTATAACACAAGGTACTTTCTACTATATGTCAACAAGTTCGGGTTTTTATCCCCAAAGTATTTCATACATTAACTCTTTAAAAGATACGTTACGTTTACAAAAGTCACACAATACCCGTAGTATATGAAAATAGAGTGATTATCTTTTGAAGTAAATCAAAACACTTCTCTTCGTAAAATCAAGTAACAACATTCTTTTCCAAATGTTTCAAGTTTGCCTAATTTCAATTACTCAAGTTTCTCATTTTCGAAAGGTTTCGTAGTTCATAATTTTAATCACTTAATGATATAATTCTCCCTTAAAAGCAATTTGAGAAACATATGTCTGATACGTGAGTAGGTTATTCTTGTTTATAACAATCTTATTTAAGCGATCTGATCTAGGAAATGTAACATCATTTTGTCTCATCTTAGTTTCTATGCGGATGGAAGTTTCTACTGGTTTTACTAATACATTATTAGTCAAAACATTTCCTTTATTAGCGCCATGTGGTTTGTTCGATACTTATTCGATTTTCAAATCAGTAAAACATTATTGCTTTTAAAATCAAGTACTCATTACTCGCGAATGAGGTTTTACAACATTTTTTAACAAAATGTTCATTACCAAGTAAAACAAGTTAAGTCTCTTATCCTTTAAGATCAAGTCTCTTAACTTTTAAAATCAATAGACCATTCATTTTACCATTCTTAAGACGTTATACCTAACTTCCCATAAAGCTAGTATAACTCTTATGTTTTCAAAACCAAGTATTATTCTTCATAAAAATGATTCAAAGATTCTTTTGAAATACTTCAAGATTCTTTATTATTACACATTAAGTCGGTTATAAGTCAAATCGATTACCTTTTAAAACCATAAAGCATTTTCTTACTTACATAAAGCTGTTATAACCAACTTCCCATAAAGCCGTTATAACACTTTATGTTTCAAACCAATCAAATACGTTTAACACATGTACGTCTACCGTACTACATAGTTATACACATATCATGCTAGAAAAGGTAGGAAGAGGTTCACATACCTCGCGACGATTATCGACTAATAGCAAAGCGCCCAAGTACCTCAAACCGTGGCTACTCCTAAGCCAAGTAGATCGCGCCACGCATGGTACTTCAACCTATAAGGCCACAAGGCGCTTTATTAACATCTAGGTCTAATCGTAGAACATTCTACGTAAAATTCAAAGACCTCCCCGCAACAAACAGTAAATCTCCTCCTCTATCTGGCCGGCTACCAAGCCAACCGGGGGTTATACGCCTAATCCGGACGTACAATTCTACCTCACGTAAAAGCTACACAAGTCTCATGTAATACACCCCTATGTAATTACGATCAAGATTTTCTTTGAAAAGGTTTCTAATTATTCAGCTTAAGTCAAAAGACATTGCCGCTAACTACGTTCGATTCTATATATAGTATACTTCAACTATATATTCTAATAACATGTAATTTCCAATTACAATAGGGACAAGATATTTACCTCGATAAGCCCATAATTATCCAAGTATAAAGTCGATCCCGGCAACGTTTAGCTCCAACTCAGGCGCCCGACTACCTCCAAACTACCCTTAGAAGTTCTAACCAACTTCTACATACTACTCCAACTAACCATAGAGATTTTCCTTGGTTTCGGTTTGGTGACCGACGGGAAGTATAATAGTATTACTGGCTTTTTAGTATAAGTATAACCTTGGAATACTACAAGGTATAAGGGCCAAGGTATTTTGGGTATAGTAACAATACTTTTGAGAGTATTTCTACCAAGGTGGGGTAGTATTTCGACTAGCACAATTAGGCTAGGGAGGGTTCTCGGCTAGAACCACTAGGCAAGGGGGTTTCGCCAAGGGATTTTCTCAAAGGGGAGGGAATGGTGTTGGGCGAGAACACTACTAGAGAGGAGGATTTTAACACTTAGAGAATTTTAGGAATGGATGAAGAAGTCTTCCAAAGGGGGGTATTTATAGTACAAGCCAAGGCCAACCAATGGCCAAGATCATGCCAAGTGTGGTGCAAGTGTAGGGCCAAGATCATGCCAAGTGCACCTTATCCATCTACCACAAAAATATCCTACCAACTACTTGACAAAAAAGCCAAGACCAGTTCGTCCAATCCGCCCCATACACCCACCAATTGGAGGGTGACAAGTGTCGCCCTCCCGTTGGTCCAAAATGTTTCGTCTCTCGGAAAAATCCGCAAAAATTAGAAATGACATAGCCGTAATTTTCCCTACGAAATCGTGGAAACGCTTTGCCAAAAACGACTCTAATCGGGTGTTGTGCACAAAAATAAATCGCCAAGCCACTTTAAAGTCCAAACTTTTCACGCACGCCCCACGCATATACCGAAATACGGTATAATGCACACTTTCCGAGGATTAATCGCTCGATACCACTTTTGTCACGACGCCTCGGTTCGTGGATCGTGCCTTACCCGGGCACCCAAGTAGTCATACATCAGAGTAATCAGCGGAATATAAAAACACAAGACATGAAACAATTGTAAATGAGATACATTTTATCTGAGAAAAGGGTACCTTTCGGCATATATATAAGAATCTGGCAGTTTACATCTCAACTGTACAATAGGACTACAGACATCTAAGGAAGTAAACAACTATGGCGGGACAGGGCCCCGCCATACCCTGAATGTACAAAACTATCTACACAACAGGGAGATCATACCCAAAAGTCGAGCCTCCGGAAAAGAGGGAGCTCCTGACACCAAAGCAAAAGATCCTAAGGATGTGGATCTAGCACCTGCTTTCCCTTACCTGCGGCATGAACGCAGCCCCCCGAAGGAGGTCAGTACAACAGGTACCAAGTATTTGAAACTGTAAAGTACTTAAATGAAATCATATCATTTTAAAACAAATTTTACAAATATGCACGAAACAACCAATGTAACCGCACATAGTGCCACATCATAAACAAGAGCAACAATAGGTAAATCAGAATGTCTTTTCTAGGTGCGAATGATCAAGCAGGCCAATCGCCCATAGTATCATTATGCAAGCCTAATCTCGACTCGTAGTCCGTGATAAAGCCACCTAGCCCGCATGAGGTATCCCCGCATCGAGAGTAGCTACTCCCGGCATCGCCCCGACTCGTAGTCCGCATGGCCACATAGACCGCATGACCATAAAGGTCGCACACTAACCCGAACTCGTAGCTCCGCATAGGTCCCCGACCCGCATGAGGTATTCTCGAATCACGGTCCTGCACCTCACGAGTCTACCCCGCATCGGAGGGCAGCTTAACCCCCGGTATCATGTCAAGAGGTGAGTGATATAATACTAACATAACAGTTTATCGTTAAACAACATAAGCACAACAAGAATACCCTCTTATACAAACGTTACAAGACACTAACACACATAGCATCATATTATGTCTACTTATCAAACAATCTTATTATACTTTCCAGAAATCAATATAAGTCTTTTATAAACACATAAGTAAACCGTTCCTTTTATATTTCTTAAGTCGTTATACCTAACTTCCCATAAAGCTAGTATAACTCTTAAGCTTTTTGTTTTTTTAAAAACAATTATTCTTCTTCTTTCAAAAATGATTTATAATTCTTTTGAAAGACTTCAAGATTCTTATTATTCAGGCTTAAGTCAAAAGACATTGCAGTAAAACTACGTTCAGTTAACATACGTACGTCTACCGTACTATATATATATTTTAAAATATCATGCTCAAGAGTATAAGAAGAATCACATACCTTCTTGGCGAAATCCACCTGCCAAGTCGAATATGTCGCGCGCAGAGTATCAACCTATAATAGTCAAATACGTCTATCAACGTCTAGACCATTCTGTAGGATATTCTAAACAGAGGGTTCTCTATTCTACGGAAAAATGGGCAGCACTTCCCTACCCGGTAAACTATACAAGTCTACTGTAAATACAGTCCTATGTAAGTACAGTTCAATCTTCTTAAATTCTTCTGATGTGATTACAGTTCAATTCTTTTCTATAATACCCTTCTAAGTAATTACAGTTCATTACTCTTCTTTTAATATCCTTCTATGTATTTTATACTTATTTCTATACTTCTACAGTATGTATCTCTAATTACAATAGATGGATAAGATTATTTACCTCGATAAGCCCAATATTATCCAAGATATAAGTCGATCCTGAGCGAGGTTTAGCTCCTAATCTGTACGCTCCAATCCGCTCCAAGAAACCCTTAGAAGTTTCTACACAACTTCTACTTTCTACTCCAACCAACTATGAAGTTTCTCTTAGGGTTTCGTTTAGTGACTAATGGAATACAAGGTAGTATTTTCGGACTCTACGTATAGAGATAACTTTGGAAATACTATAAGGGATTGGCTAAGGTATTTTGGGGATAGTAACAATACTTGGAGAGTATTTCTACCAAAAAGGGGGGGGGTACTTTGGCCGAGACTTCAAGGAGGGGAGGAGAGAGGTGTTTCTAGGCTCTTTTAGAGGGGAAGAGGGCTTTGGACGAGAACTATAAGGAGAGGGGAGGGATTTTGGAGACTTGGAAATTGATTTGTGGATGAAGAACTCTTCATATTAAGGGGGGGTATTTATAAGCCAACCAATGGCCAAGATGATGGCAAGTGGAGGGCAAGTGGAGGGTGGGGATTCACCCAAGTGTCCTTATCCATCTACTACACACAAATATCCTACCTAACCTTGACTTGTGCAAGGCCACAAAATCGTCCAACTTGCCCATGTGTGCCGTCCACTTGAGGGTGACAAGTGTCACCCTCTCGTTGGTCCAAAATATTTCGTCTCTCGGAAAAATCCGCAAAAAATAGAAATGACATAGCTGTAATTTTCCCTTCGCAAGTTTTGTAAAACGTTTCGTCGGAAAACGATTCTTTTAGTGAGTTGTGCACAAATATTTTTCGTCCAAAGTGCCTAACTAAGGCTAAACTTTTGTACGTACGCCCCCACGTACATACTCTGGAAATACGGGGTATAACAACCGATCCCGAAGGCTGAGTCTCTACATCCGTGCTACCTCTGGTCGGACAACTCTCACCAAATGGCCCTGCTGGCCGCAAGCATAACAATCTCCCAAACTAGCACGACACCCTGAGGATCATCCTCAGCTCTCTATCCATAGAACTCTGGCGAACTGCAACTCAAGAAATCCCGAAGTCTCAGATTATCGGATCTAGGGTGAATCACTGGTACTGCCGGAACCACCGGTTCCCGTCCGTCCTCATATCTTGCCACGATCCTAGCTAGTAACTGGGCCATCTCTTAAACTCATATCCTCGGCTCCTGGTCGTGGAACTGGAGGCTCAGTTATCGTGGCCTTCGTAGAAACTGCTGCCGCTCTAAACTCTGCTGGGGCTAGCGGCGTCATAAAACTCGTCGTCTGAAGTACTATCTCAGGTAATGACCAGGCCTGTGCCCTCGTAACCCTCTGTGTTCTACTTGTAGCTCCCTCTGCTGCCTTGCCCTTCTGGGCCCTGGTTGCCTTGCGCGTAGGCATAACTGGCACATACGAATACGTCCGAGGGAGTCCAATTTATAACACAGCTCTAAGGCACGATCTCGGAGTGAGAAGAATAGAAACCAATCCTAAATATCCCATAGCCTCCTGATTATAGGTGTGGTGCACAACACGCCGATAATCAAGACTCTACTAGATACGGTCTGTAGACACTTTCCGAGGATTAACTGCTCTGATACCACTTTTGTCACGACCCGATCTCGGGCCCGCGACTGGTGCCTTACCCCGGGCACCCTAGTGATAACAACATCAGAGAAAATCAGCGGAAATAAAATTTAAACAGGAAACAAGAGACAACATAAGAAAACAGGCTAACCAAACGGTCACCTTCATGTATATACATATATATAAAACCGAACAGTTAAAATCCTTTACAACCACCGCCTACAAAGATTACTCTGGACCTAAGAATGTAACAACAACTATGACGGGACAGGGCCCCGCCATACCCCTGAATGTACAAGTACCTACAATGACAGGGGACTATACCAAAAGATAAGCCTCCGGAGAAACGGAGCTTCCCAACGCTGAACTGCGATCCTATGAGCGAGGATCAACAACTGGTGTACCTCTACCTGCGGCATGAGCGGCCCGAGGAGTCGATGCAACAGTACCAAGTATGTGAATGTTATACCCCGTATTTCTAGAGTATGTACGTGAGGGCGTACGTATAAAAGTTTAAGCCTTAAGTTAGTCAAGGACCGAAAATTTTGTGCACAACCCCCGAAAGGAATCGTTTTTCGACGAAATGTTTTACAAACTTGCGAAGGGAAAATTCCGGCTATGTCATTTATAATTTTTGCGGATTTTTCCGAGAGATGAAATATTTTGGACCAACGAGAGGGCGACACTTGTCACCCTCTAATTAGCGGATTCTTGGACGTCAATTGGACGAATTGAAGCTTGGAGTTGGTAGGATATTTTTGTGTGGTAGATGGATAAGGTGGGACCCACACACACTTGTCCAAATCCTCACCCTACACTTGCCCACCACTTGTCTTGATCTTGGCCATTGGTTGGCCTATAAATACCCCCCCTTAGTTGAAGACTTCTTCATCCACAAATTGTTTCTAAGTCTTGAAAATCCTCCCCCCCCCCCCTCTTGTAGAAGCTCTCGTCCAAAGAAGCCTCCCCCTCCCCCTTTGAGTGGCCCTTGGCCGAGACACACACCCCCCCTACCTTGAGTTGTCTCGTAAAATACACCCCCTCCCCCCCTTGGTAGAAAAGTATTCTCCAAGTATTGTTACTATTCCAATATACCTTGGCTCAAATACCTTGTAGTATTCCAAGGTTACACCTATACTAAAAGCCCAGAAATACTACTATACTTCCCTTCAGTCACAAAACGAAACCCTAAGGAAAATCTTCACAGTTGGTTGAAGTATTAAGAAGAAGTTGCGTAGAACTTCTAAGGGTTGTTTGGAGCGGGTTGGAGCACCCGGAGTAGGAGCTAAACGTTGCTCAGGATCGACATTAAATCTTGGATAATTTTGGGCTTATCGAGGTAAATATCTTGTCCCCCTTTTGTATTAGAGTTTACATACTGTTGAAGTATAAGAATTAAGTATAAGTTATATACAAGGAAGGTATATAAGAAGAGAATTGAATCAGACTTACATAGACAGTATTCTGATGAGACTTGTGAAGTTTGACGGGTAGGGAAGTGCTGCCCAATTTTCCGTAGAATCTTGTATCTAGAATTATTCTACCGAGTAGTCTAGACATTGATAGACTTGTATAACCGTTATAGGTTGATGTACTTCGAGTAGCGTATTCTACTCGAAGGGAGGAAAAGGCTAGCCGGATTACAGTACTTTGGAGCTATTTGCTAATAGTCGATAATCGTCGCGAGGTATGTGATTCTTCCTATCCTCTTGAGCATGATATTTTAAAAGAATATATATAGTACGGTAGACGTACGTGTGTTAACTGAACGTAGTTTTACGGCAATGTCTTTTGACTTAAGCCTGAATAATAAGAATCTTGAAGTATTTCAAAAGAATTAAGAAACCTTTTTGAAAGAAGAGTAATGCTCGGTTTTAAAAGCTTAAGAGTTATACTAGCTTTATGGGAAGTTAGGTATAACGACTTAAGAGAGATAAAAAGAATGGTTTATTGATCTTAAAGGGTAAGAGACTTGACTTAATTGAATTAATATGAATTTTGTTAAAAAGTGTGAAACCTCATTCGTGAGTAATGAGTGCTTGGTTTTTAAAAAGGAATAATGTTTTACTGATTTCGGAAATCAGAATAAGTATCGAACAAACCACATCAGCGCTAATAAAGGGAAATGTATTGACTAATAAAGTATTATGAAAACCAGTAGAAACCTCCATCTGCATAGAAGCTAAAATGAGACAAAATGATATTACATCTCCTAGATCATGGCTGTTTTAATAAGATTGTTATAAACAAGAATAACCTACTCACATATAAGGCATATGTTTCTCAAATTGTTTTAAAGGAGAATTATATTATTAAGTGATTAATACTATGAACTACGAAACCTTTCGAAAATGAGAAACTTGAGCATTTGAAATTAGGCAAACTTGAACGTTTGGAAAATAATGTTGTTACTTGATTTTACAAAGGAAAGTGTTTTGGTTTACTTAAAAAGATAGTCACTCTATTTTTATACTACGGGTATTGTGTGACTCTTGTGAAAGAAACGGATCTTTTAAAGAATTATTGTATGAAGTACTTTGGGGATAAAAACCCGAACTTGCTAACATAAAGTAGAGAGTACCTTGTGTGAATAACTTGATTGTGTTGGTTTGTGATAGCCTTGTAATACTTTCTTTTTGACTTGATAAGTAAACATGTTAGGATGCTACGTGTGTTAGTATCTGGTGATGTTTGTGTAAAGGGGTTTCCCTTGTTGTGCTTATGTTGTTTAACGATAAGCTATTATGTTAGTATTATATCACTCACCTCTTGACATGATTCCGGGGGTTAAGCTGCCCTCCGATGCGGGGTAGACTCAGGCGGGTCTGTGTGACCTATGATTCGAGAATACCTCATGCGGTGCGTGTGACCTATGCGAGCTACGAGTTCGTGTTAGTGTGCGGGGTTATACCTCATGCGGTCTATGTGGCCACGCGGATGCGAGTCGGGGCGTTGCGGGAGTAGCTACCTCGATGCGGGGAATACCTCATGCGCGGGCCATTGGAGTGGCCTATGCGAGTGCGGGAAGTTCGGGACTAGACGCGCACATTAGATATCGCGGCGAGTGGCGGCCGATCATGTGGCGGTCTAGACAGATCTCATGATACGCTTTATGACCTTATTGGTGCGTGGGTTTTAGTAGTCGGCTATGCCTTCGCATTTACCCCGTCACGGTTTTATTATGACACGTGGGACTCGTGTTCATGTGTATTCCTTGGTGCTTTTATATCATAGACTGCCGGCAGTGAGGAAGGTATTCCACGGGCATGATTGATGTTGTGGGCGTGAGACCCATAGTTGTATTTGAGTGATGACTTTGAGGGCGTGAGTCTCTGACTTGACATGACTGCTTATTTATTGTGAAATGTAGTTTGGTTATCATACATGTCTCCTGCTTTATATAGACTACTATGATTTCATTTACAGTATTTTCAGTTTCACATACTTGGTACCTGTTGTACTGACCTCCTTCGGGGGGCTGCGTTCATGTCGCAGGTAGAGGTACACCAGTGTTGATCCTCGCTCGTAGGGTCACAATTCAGTGTTTGGGAAGCTCCGCTTCTCCGGAGGCTTATCAGTGGTATAGTCCCCTGTCGTTGTAGGTACTTACATTCAGGGGTATGGCGGGGCCCTGTCCCGCCATTGTTGTCATATCATTCTTAGAGGTCTGTAGTACTGTTGTGGGCAGAGTTTGTAAAAGGGATGTAACTGTTCGAATTCAAGTTTTATATATATATATGTCGTAAGGCAACTTTTCGCAGAAAAACTGTTTTACACTTCATATTATTTCATGTCTTGTTTTATATTCCGCTGATTACTCTGATGTATGTCTACTTGGGTGCCCGGGGTAAGGCACCAATCACGGGCCCGGGTTCGGGTCGTGACAGTGAAACTGAAAATACTGTAATGAAATCACATTTCATCATTTTATAAAACCATTTCGCAATAAGTAAACAGTTACGTCAAGTAAGGGGACACATATCCCCAAAATGATCACTCACACATAACTATGGGTCTTACGCCCATAATATCAATCATGCCCGTGGAACTCATTCCTCACTGCCGGCAGTACATGATGTAAAACAACACCCATATGTGAACCTGAACACTAGATCCTGCCTGCGTCATCAAACCGATCGGGCCAAGTAGAATAGCCAACTACCAGTCCAAAAGCTAGTCATATCCCTTCACGGGCAAGGTACGGAAGCCAACTACCAGTCCAAAAGCTAGACACGCAACTGGCCGAGACAAGTATCTTAAGCTAACGTACCCTAGCCTACTGTCTCACGAGATATGACCGAGGCAAGTATCTTAAGCTATCTACCAGAGCCTGCCGATACACGAGAAATGACCAGGACAAGTATCTAAAGTGTGCCTGAACCACATGTACAAATCAAGCCCGTGATCGCTCGTCACCGCGGCAAGCTTCATGGATTAGCGGTCCATGGACAAATAACATAATCCTCACAATGACCGCATGCCCCGACATCTTACCTCGGTATAAGCATGGCCATGAAACCATCCTACTGGACGCATACCCGTGGACCATCCATCGTGTCAGTATGTCCAAAGGAAATAACCAGATAATACTCAAAGTGGACGCATACTCGTGGACCATCCAACGTGTCAGTATGTCCAAGCAATCAATCAGATAGTCGGCCCTCCCCGAGAGACACGGTAGCACAGAAACAAAACACTTGCACATCAAAGGCTATCACAACAAGCATAGGCAAGTTCAACGTACTTTTATTTTATATCAACAATCCGGGTTTCAACCCCAAAATACTACATACTTTCATTCTTTCAAAAAGACCTCTTTTTATGTAAAAGCCACACGATACTAATACTCGTAGTATCAAAACACGTTTTCTTTTCAAACCAAATTACTTCACCTTTGTAAAAATCTTTACAAGACTTTTAAAATCAAGTGCTTTTCTTTTAAAACAACATCAAGTATACTCTTTAAAACCCAAATAACTTACTCTTTTCAAAACAAGTAACCTATACTTAAATCAAGTTACTTCTCTTTTTCCGAAATCAAGTTGTTTATAAGTCAAGTCTCTTATCTTTTAATATCAAGTCGTATAGCTTTCAAAATCAAATCTTTCTTTTATTTTCATAAAGTCGTTATAACTAACTTTCCATAAAGCCATTATAACACTTTATGTTTTAAACAAACAAGATTCATTTCACACACGTACGTCTACCGTACTATATAGTTCACAACAATCATGCTCAAGAGTATAGGAGGAATCACATACCTCTTCGGCTTAATCCACAAGCCAAGTCGAGTATGCCGCGCGTAGAAGATCCACCTATAATATTCACAATACATCTATCAACTTCTAGTTCTCTTCGTAGCATATTCTAAGTAAACAGTTCCTTATTCTACGGAAAATTCGGCACCTCCCCGCAATCACATAAATAACCTCCCCCTAACAAGGCTGCTGCAAGCCAACGACTCGAGGGATTACACGTCTAACCGGGCGTGTACAATTCTATCTCACAATAATACTACACAAGTCTACTGTAAATACAGTCCAATGTAAATACAGTTCAATCCTTTATAATCATCCTTCCAATATAACTTATACTCAATTCTAAACTACTACAACATGTAATATCCAATTACAATAGGGGGACACAGATCATTACCTCGATAAGCCCAAAATTATCCAAGATTATAAGTCGATCCTGAGCAACGTTTAGCTCCAAATCCTGACGCTCCAACCCGCTCCAAGCAACCGCCTGAAGCTCCTAACCAACTCCTCTTCAAGATCTAACTCCAAAAAGTGAAGAACACTTAGGCTCAACTATGGCAAGTTTCGGCCAAGGTGAAATTCTAAGGCTAGGGGTGTGAAATATTTTCCAACTCTTGGTACACAATCTTCCTACACCCTAAAGAAGAACACTTATAAGCTTAAGGATTTTTGGACAACTTTTGGTCAAGGGGAGGCTCCCAAAACCGAGAGCACACAAGAGAAAGGGGAGGGAGTATTTTGCCTTGGAAAGCTTAAGTGTGGATGAAGAATAAGTCTAGCATTAAGGGGGTATTTATAGAGGAATTAAGGGTCAAGATCTATGCAAGTGTGTGGTCAAGATTGGGCCATGTGTGTGTGGGTCCAACCACACCACATGGCCAACAAAAAACAAGACAAGTGGCTTGCCACTTGTAAGGCCATTTCGGCCAAGGTGCCACATGGGGGTGACACGTGTCGCCCCCCTACTCGTCTAAAATATTTCGTCTTCTGAAAATATCCAAAATATCGAAAATCCCGAAAACAAAGCGGGCCCCACAAAACCGTAAATTTCTCCAGTGGGCCCCACGTGACCATTTCTGAAAATAAAATCCCAAAATTCTAATATAATCCAAGAAGTCCAAATACCAAATCGGGGAATCCAATTCCCATTAACGAACCTTTTCCTTCACAAAATCCGGAAACTTTTCCGTCGAAAAATCACATCTTTCTTTCTTTCCAAAATTACTGTCGTATTCTCGTACGTACGTCCTCACATACATACCCTGGAACTACGGGGTATAACACGCATAGTCACATAGACCGCATAGTCACACAGACCGCATGAGGCATTCCTCGCATCGGGATACACACCCGGAATGATCAATCCTGGAACTCCCGCAGCTCCGCATAGTCACACAGACCGCATGAGGTATACCTCGCATCGAGGGTGGCAAGTCCTCGGCATCATAACAAGTCAGGGGGGTATGTGATATAATAGCAGTACAACGGGCTTATCGTTTAACAACGTAAGCACAACAAGAATAACCCCCTTACACAAACATCACAAGACACTAACACACGTAGCATCATAACATGTTACTTATCAAACCGTCTTACTACACTTTCCAGAAATCAATACAAGATTTTCATAACAAATAAGTAAACCGTTCCTTTTATCTTTCTTAAGTCGTTATACCTAACTTCCCATAAAGCTAGTATAACACTTAAGCTTTTAAAACCAAGTATTTCTTTTCTTTCAAAAATGATTCATAACTCTTTTGAAATAGTTCAAGATTCTTATTATTTAAAACTCAAGTCAAACGACATCAAAGTAAAACCCAAAATAATTTCCATACCTTCTTTTTAAACCAATCTTAAGACAAAAGTGTGCCTTCCTTTTTTTAAACCCTTTTAAGACAAAACCATACCTTCCTTTAAAACAAAGGCACTTTTTCCTTTTTAAAGTCAAGTAGCAATATACTTTTTAAACCAAGGGTCTTACTCTTTTAAAAACAAGTAACCTATACCCTTAAATCAAGTTACTTCTCCTTTCCCAAAATCAAGTTGTTTATAAGTCAAGTTATCATTTTAAATCCAATGATAAAACCATTCTTATTTTCGAAATCAAGATAACTTTATTTTTTAAAAGACCACACACCCATTACTCATGAGTGACGTTTTACAACTTTTTAACATAATTCAAGTCCTTAATATTTCATAACAAGTCACTTAACTTTGGAATCAAGTCAAGGGCACAAAAGGAAAATCACTTTCCTTTAAACACACGTGCGTCTACCGCACTAAATATATTTCACAAATATCATGCTAGAAAGGATAGGAAGAGGTTCACATACCTCGCGACGATTATCGACAATAAGCAAAACGCTCCAAAGTACTCTAACCTTGCTCGCCTTTTCCACCCTTCAAGTAGAATACGCTACTCGTAGTACTTCAACCTATAAAGGCCACAAAACGTCTATCAACCTCTAGATCTCTTCGTAGAATAATTCTAGATACAAGATTCCTTATTCTACGGAAAATTCGGCAGCACCTCCCCCCCCGCAACCACATAAATCTCCTCCTCTAACGAGGCCTGCTACCAAACCAACAATCCCAGGGGGGGTTACACGTCTAACCGGACGTGTACAATTCTACTCCACAATAATACTACCAGTCTACTGTAAATACAGTCCTATGTAAATACAGTTCAATTCTTATCCATAATCATTCTACATATAGTATACTCAACTATACATTACTACAACATGTAATATCCAATTACAATAGGGGGACAAATATCATTACCTCGATAAGCCGAAAATTATCCAAGTTTATAAGTCGATCCTGAGCAACGTTTATCTCCAAATCCTTACGCTCCAACCCGCTCCAAGCGACCCTTAGAAGTTTCTAACCAACTCCTTTTAACACTTCATCTAAGCTATGAAGATTTTCCTAGGGTTTCGTTTTACGACTATTGGAATAAAGTAGTATTTTCGGGCTCTTATGTTGGGATTTCTTTGGAATACCACAAGGGATTTAGGCTAAAGTATTTGGAATAACAACAATACTTGAAGATTCTACTCAAGGTGGGGGGGTGTTTGGACGAGAACTCACAAAGGGAGGGAGGGGAATTTTTGCCTTGGAAACTTTCTAATGTGGATGAAATAAAGTCTTGCACACAAGGGGTATTTATAGGGAAAACAATGGCCAAGATCTAGGCAAGTGGATGGTGAATATTGGGTACATGTGTGTGGGTAGCTGGCCAACCATTTGTTCACCACAAAAAATGGGACAAGTGGCCACCACAAAAATGGGCCACTTGTCCACCTAAAAAACGTCCCATTTGTCCTTCTCCAATTCGGCCAACATGGCCACACGGGGGTGACACGTGTCGCCCCCCTACTCGTCCAAAATATTTCATCTTCCGAAAAAAACCGTAAAGCCAAAAATCCAAAAATAAAGTGGGCCCCACAAAACCGTAAATTTCCTCCCGTGGGACCCACATGACCAATTCCGGAAATAAAATTCCATAATTCTTAAATATTCCAAAAATTCTGAATACCAAATCTGGGAATCCAATTCCCTTTAACGAACAGTTTACCTTCACAAAATCCGGAAACCTTTCCGTCGAAAAATCACATCTTTCTTCCTTTCCAATTTAAATGTCGTATTCTCGAACGTACGTCCTCGTATACATACTCTGGAACTACGGGGTGTAACATTCTTCCCCCCTTAGAAACATTCGTCCCGAATGTTCCTTCTAAGTCTCCAAGCACACCTGTGCCGGTATAGTCTTCCCTACTATGTTTACGAAACCATTTATGCCACACATGGCCATAATACAACATACTCGCAAAAACGCACATCCAAACCAATGAAGAATCACCTCTAAAGCGTATATCAATACCATTAGCTCCACCCATGGTCTAAAGGATACTTTCTTCACATCTTAGCCTCTTTTCTTACTCGTCGTACCTTCCTCGTACACTCGAACTCTTCCTACTATACGTACCACATTTCTGTCATTGCTTCAGTTTCCAAAATCTCGGGGTTACTATCTCTAACTTGGTCATCATTAACTGGGAACACTCTGGATGGATCTATGATACTCTTTCGAAACATAGCAACCTGGGAGACCGGACGTACTGTCTCCTAAGTCAGATGGCAGTGCTAACTTATAGGCAACCTGGCCTATTCTACAAACGATCTGAAAAGGCCCAAAGTACCTCGGGCTAAGTTTCCCCCTTCTTTCCAAATCTCGTCACACCCTTCCGGGGTGGTACCTTCAAGAAGACCCACCGTCAACCTGAACTCCAAGCGTCGACGCCGACCGTCCACACGACTTTTGTTGACTCTGAGCTGCTAATAACCTCTTCTGGATAATCATCACCCTATCCTCATCCTGCTGAAACAAGTATGGACCAACTATCTGAACCTTGCCAACCTCGAACCAATCGACCGACAACCTACACTTCCGCCCATACAAGGCTTCATAAGGCGACATCTGAATACTGAAATGGTAGCTATTTTAATACTCACTCAACAAGAGGCAAATAATCCTTACTGCTACCCCTGAAATCAAAATACCGGCCCGTAACCTATCCTCAAATGTCTGAATAAAACGTGTTGTTGTCCGTCGGCCCGAGGGTGAATGCAATACTGAGACTCACCTGAGTTCCTAACCCCGCCTGGTAAAACCTCCAGAAACAAAAGAAATAGCGGAAACGGGCTCCTGCTGTCATAAAATAAAAGTAGGAACCCGTGCGACCTTACAACCTTCCCGATAACATCTTGCATAACCTCCGCCGAGTAAGCGGTCTGGCGAAAGACAAGATGGGATGACCTCATCGGCCCGCCATCGGTCGAACGCATCCACGAACTCGTCACGATGGTTACCTAATCTTGGGCCTAACACCTCGTGACTTATCATCTAGCGGGACCACCTCAAATCGACCCACCATACTCGGGCCGCGGGTTGACTCGCGATATGGCCTCAACCCGACCACTTGACTAAACTCGTTCCGTCATGAAAGCTACCACTTCCATCTCACACTACCCATGGAATTATCCCACAATATAAATATCACGCATACCAAGTACTTGACAAGGACCAAGTAACATCCACTCGGAAGGCCTTGCATCCAAGGTCCCAATCGTTATAAATTCTAAGGCTCCCATTTTCGTCCCCGGACTTACCCTTTTCAACTACCCATGTTTTCTAATCACAACTTACACAATGCTAACCGAACATAGCACTCACGTGTATCTACCATAACGACTAAACAAGTCTCTTAAGGTGAAGATATCTCTGTAACTCTTTCCTCGCTTTGCCGCTCTAATCAAATCATGCTCATTGGGCGCATAACTCTGACGGTGATGAACCAATGACCGATCCGAAAGGTGAGTCGTAACATCTGCGCCACTCTGTTCGGACAATTCTCACAAATGGCCCTTCCGCCGCAAGCCTAACAAGCTATCTAAATGTCGACACTCATAAGAACACTTACCACAACGGCCATACCGAGGGCGGCCTCTCGGCTAACACCCCTTCCTCTCCGACCCACTGAATCCGCAACTGACTTGGTAGGCTAAGTCATCCCACTTGTATCCCTCCTACTAGGACATTCTCTCCTCACATGGCCGGACGCTGGTAAAACAAGCATTAGTAAAAAGACGACATTTCCCGGGATGACGTCTTCCACATAGTGAACACTGAGGGAAAACTGAATCGGGCTGGCTAGAACCTATGCAAATCGTGAACGAAACCACAGGTTCGACCAACTCCTAAATACCCCGCACGAAGTGCATGGAGGACCACTCATCTTGGCGGAGGCGCATAACCGATCTGCTCGAGAAGGTCCGCCTCGAAAGTTACCAAAGAACCTGCTTTGTTTGGCCCTCTTCACGATCTTGGTTACTCCGCCGATCTCTACGTTCCTCGGTTTGCTTGGCGTAAGCTGTCAGCGAGCAATGTCCATGTTCGGAAGAGATACTCTTGTACAACTCTGCTAGATAATCGTCATGTCCTGTGACATATCGGTGCACTCTATCCTCCATGTCTGCCACTAACGCGGGGACATAACGAGCCAATAAGTCAAACTCTATACTGTATTCCCGAACTGTCCGCCCGTTCTGCCTCAACCTCATAAATCTATCTGCCCGAGCTCTCCTCATCTGCGAGGGCAAGAAGTGTGTAAGAAATGCCTCTGAGGTCTTGATCACTTTCATGATCCGCTGCAACTGTCGAATAAACTCCTGATGATCTTCCTCAGTCCTCAATCCATAGGGACTCGGGTGGATTGTAACTCAAGAAGTCCCGAAATCTCAACTATCGGATCTAGGGTGAACTACTGATACTACCGGAACCTCTGACTCTCGTCTGTCCTCATGCCGCTACAAGCCTAGCTAGTAACTGGCCATCTCCTAGTAACCATATCCTCGGCTTCTGGCCGTGGAACTAGAGGCTCAGGTATCATGGTTGTAATACCCCGTATTTCCAGAGTATGTACGTAAGGGAATACGTACAAAAAGTTTGGCCTTAGTTAGCCTTGGACGTTTTCTTTTGTGCACAACTCGCTAAAAGAATCGTTTTCCGACGAAACGTTTCCACAGCTTTCGTAGAGTAAATTCCGGCTATGCCATTTCTTATTTTTGCGGATTTTTCCGAGAGATGAAACATTTTGGACCAACGGGAGGGTGACATGTGTCACCCTCACATTGGAAGCAAGTGGGGTGGCTTTGGACGATTGGGCGTCCAAAGAGGGGTGTTGGCCTTGGCCGATTGGGTCCTTGTTTAGGCCTTGTTTTGTGCCATGTTTTGTGGAGTGTTTTGTGGAGTGTTTTGTGGAGTAGGAGTTAGGGTGCACTTGGCTTGATCTTGGCCTTACACTTGCCTTGCACTTGTCTTCATCTTGGCCATTGGTTGGCCAAGGCTTGAGCTATAAATACCCCCAGAGATGAAGAGTTATTCATCCACAAAGTTATCTTCCAAGTCTAAAAATCCTCTCCTCTCCCTTAAGCTTTTCGTCCAAACACCTCTTCCCTCCCACTTGTGTAGTATGGCGAGAGCCTACCCCTAGCCTAGCAGAAATCTACCCCCTCCCTTGGTTGAAAAGTTGTCTTCTTGTATCGTTTTAATGCCCAAAATACCTAGCCCAAATACCTTAGTACTTAGTAGAAGTTGTGAAGAACTTAAGGTTTCCTTGGAGCATACAACTTAGGAGCAAAACCTTGCCCAGGTATGACTTTTCTAGGATATTATTGGGCTTACCGAGTAACTAATCCTGAACCTCTTTTGAATTAGAGAATACTTACTGTTGTAGTATTAGAATAAGTATTAGATACTTAGAAGAATCTCACAGAATCATATTGAACTGTACTCACATAGAATTTGTTTTCTGATGAACTTACATAGCTCGCGGTAGGGTTGTCTTTGCCCGACTTTCAGTAGAATTATGAACCCCTGTTTAGAATGACCCTCGGAGTAGTCTTTAATAGATATCTGTGACTATTATAGGTGACTCTCTGTGTGACATATTGACTTGGCGGTGGTTTTATTGAGAAGGTATGTGATTCTTCCTAAAGCATGATATTTTACGATATAACTACGGCAATGTCTTTGACTTAAGCCTGAATAATACTTACGGCAATGCCTCACGGCTTAAGCCTGAATAATAAAGAACTGAAAACATTTCAAAAGACTACTGACTCATATTAACAGAAGAGAACTAATTGGTTTTTAAAACAGAAGCTTAAGAGTTATACTAGCTTTATGGGAAGTAAGTATAACCACTTAAGATTTATAAAAGAAACAAGTTTGCCTATGTGTTTATATGAGACTTGTATTGTGAAAAGAATAATAAAGATGGTTTGATAAGTAGACATGATATGAGGCTATGTGTGTTAGTATCTTGTAACGTTTGTATAGGTGAGTATCCTTGTTGTGCTTATGTTGTTATGTTAGTATACTATCACTCACCTCTTGAGATGATCACAGGGGTTAAAATGTCCTCCGTCGGGGTAGACTCGGTGATGCAGGACCGTGATTCGAGAATACCTCATGCGGGTCGGGGGCCTATGCGAGCTACGAGAGTTCAGGTTAGTATGCGGGGTTATACCTCATGCGATCTATGTGGCCCGTGCGGACAACGAGTCGGGGCGATGCAGGAGTAGCTACCCTCGATGCGGGGTTATACCTCATGCGGGCCCGTGTGAGTGGCCTATCACGGACTCGGGAGTCGAGATTAGGCTTGCGAGAATGATGATATGGGCGAGTGGCCTATTTCGATCATTCGCGGCCTAAACAAGACCTATTACGATTACTATTGTTGCTTTTGTTTGTGATGTGGCACTACGTGCGGTTTCCTTGGTTGTTTCACACATATTTGTAAACTGGTTTTAAAATGATATGTTTTCATTTAAGTATTTCTGATTTTGCATACTTAGTACTGTTATCTTGACCTCGCCCGGAAGCTGCGTTCATGCGCGGTAAGGGCAGCAGTGCTAGATCCACATCCTTAGGATCTTTGCGTTGGTGTCGGGAGCTCCATCTTCTAGGAGGCTCTACTTTTGGGTATGATCTCCACTGTATTGTAGATAGTTTTGTCTGATCGGGGTATGGCGGAACCCTGTCCGCCATAGTTGTTACTTCCATAGAGTGCAGTAGTACTATTATGCAGTTGGGATATAGCGCAAAACTTGAGTTATTTATATTATGCGAAAGGCAAGCTTTTCTTGGATAAAGCGTGTCTTATTTTATAAGCTGTTTCTGTCTTGTTTTATATTCATTGGTTACTCGATGTATGACTACTTGGGTGCCGTGAGGCACGATCCACGGGCCGGGCGAGTCGTGACAAAAGTGGTATCGAGCGATTAATCCTCGGAAAGTGTCTACAGGCCGTATCTAGTAAGTCTTGATTATCGGTGTGTTGTGCACCACACCAATGTCGGGAGGCTATAGGATATTTAGGATTGGTTTCCATTCTTCTCATTACGAGATCGTGCTTTAGAGGCGTGTTATAGGTTGGACCTCTAACGTATTCCTTTCTGTGCTGATTATGCCTCGCGTAAAGCAACCGGGCCCGGAAGGGCAAGGTAGCCGAGGCGCTAGCGAGACACCCAGTCACGAGGGCTCGAGGCCAGTCTATACGAGAGGCAGCGAGTTCTATGGCGCCGCCCGGCCAGCGAGACCACAGTACCCCGCTCGCATCCCACGGCTGGGCGGAGAGTTAGAAATCTGAGAGATGGCGACTTTTGGCCAAAGTTGTGGCGTCGAGAGATTTGGATCACGGCGGTTCGGCTCAGCTCGATCGTACCCGTTGTTCACCGAGGCGAGAGAGTTTGAGGCTACGAGACTTCTTGAGTTGTAGCCGCCGGAGTTTTATGGGTCGGCGGGAGGATGATCGCGGGAGTTCATCCGTCGGTCGGAGGATTTTGAGAGTGATCGGGCGTCGGAGACCGGTCCGTGATCTTTGGTTCGCATAATTTGCGTGATACCGTGATCGATTGGTTTTGATTCATGGGAGTTATCGGGAAACCTGCGCCCCAGCCAGGATGAGTTCTCGGAGGCTTTCTCGCTCACTTCTTGCCTCGCGAGATGAGGAGGCGCGGGTGATAGATTTTTGCTGAGGCGAGAGGGCCTTGTCGGGAGTACAATGTCGAGTTTGATTCCTTGGCTCGATATGTCCCGGCATTGGTAGCGAATATGGAGGATAGGGTGCCGCTATGTCACGGGCTGAGCGACTATATGGTCGAGTCATGTGCGGGGTTTCTCTCCGGTAGGGTATGGACATTACCGCGTGCGAGCTCACGCCGCGTGTGCGAGGCGCGGTCGGCGAGTGGGCGAGCGGCCGAGAAGAAGGCGGGGCGGGAGGTCTTACGGTGGTTGCTCGTGGTGGCGGCCTCGGCGGTCTGGGTCGCACCACGGCCGGCTGAGCACTCTGCCGCGTCACCGGCGGCCCGAGTTTTGGCGGCCAGGGCCCAGGGCTTGGGCGTCGAGTAGCGAAGTGCGGCGATCGGGACCACCCGGTGTGGCGTCACGGGGATCCCATTACGGGAAGTGTGGTACTACTTTTGGAGCTTATTACGATTGTGGCCAGCGGGGTCACTGCGAGGCTTGTCAGGCCAGGCGGCGCTAGTGGTAGGGCTCGACGCCGAGTTACATTGCGGCTTCATCATCTCCTACGGTTACTCGCCCGGGCGGGGTGCTCGTGGGTCGGAGTCGCGGCGAGGTCGTGGCTCGGGTCGATTCTAGCGGTCCTCGAACGCGTATATGCTTTGTCCGGTAAGCGGATCGGAGGCCTCACTGATGTCGTCACGGTACCTTATCGGTTCGAGTTTGATGTGTATGCTTTGATAGATCGGGTTCTACTGTCTATATATCTCCCTTGTTGCTAGTAGGATAGGGATAGAGCACGAGTCCATAGACCACTTTCGAGGTAGCTACGCGATGGGTGATTCGGTGGTAGCTCGGCGGGTATATAGAGCTTGTCTGTGACCATTCTGATCGTCGGACCACTGGCGAGCTTGATAGAGTTGGAGATGATTGACCGGCGTGATTATGGGGATGGATTGGCTAGCTTCGCTACGCCAATGTAGGCTGAGAGAGAGTAATGCGGTTCCGATTTCTGAGGAGCGGTTGTTGAGTGGGAGAGCGCGGTATCGCCGAGGGTAGGTTTATTTCCTACCTCGAGGCTAGGAAGATGGTGCGAAGGGGTATATCTACCATCTCGTTCGGGTGTTTGATCTGAAGGCTGCGGTGCAGATTTTGATCGATTCGATGGTCGTGAGTTCCCAGGGCGTGTTTCGGATGACCTCCGGGTATCCTCACGAGAGGAGATTGAGTTTTGTATTGACATATTGCGGACACTCGGCTTATTTCCATTCCGCCATCTGAGAATGGCACTGCCCGAGTTGAGAGATTGAAGGACGGTGAGGATTTCTTGGAGAAGGGCTTCATTAGGCCCGGTGTTTCCCCAGAAGCGCCGGTGTGTTCGTGAAGAAAAGAAGGGCGGGGCCAGCGCATGTGTGTTGATTCTGACGGTGAACAAGGTGACCATTAAACGAATACCGCTTCCGGGATTGATGATTTGTTCGACCCGGTTGCGAGCGCGAGATGTTTCTCCAAGATTGATCTGCGTTCGGGCTATCATCGAGTTCGTGTCGAGAGGTGGATGTCCCTAGATGCATTCGGACGTCACGGGCATTATGAGTTGGTCATGTCTTTTGGGTTGACGATGCTCGGCGGTATTCATGGATTTGATGAGCAGTGTTCAAACCATTTTGGACACATTTGTGATAGTGTTCATTGATGATATCTTGGTTTATTCGCTCAGGCGAGGAGCATGCGGAGCATTTGAGGCGTCTTGTGATTCTCGAGATCAGCGATTATGCGCCAAGTTTTCCAAATGTGAGTTTTGGTTGACTTGATGGCGTTTCTTGGGCATATTGTCGGTGATGGCATTCAGTGGATACGGCGAGATCGAAGCGATCGAGGACTTGGCCTGAACCTCTACTCAGCCAGAGGTTCGCGATTTTACGGGCCTTGCGAGGATATTATCGGCGGTTCGTGGAAGTTTGCTTCTATCTACGCACCATTGACTAGGTGACTCGGAAAAGCGGCCAGTTCCGATGGTGATGCTTGTGGCGGGGTTTCCGATTCTTGAAGGAGAGATTGGCGGCCGCCCCGTTCTTACTCTTCCGGAGGTCGAGCGGTTATGTCGTGTATTGTGATCGTCGGGCATCGGGTTGGGATGTGTGTTGATGCGGCATGGCGGGGGTCATAGCATATCGTCCGGCGGTGAAGAAACACGAGGAACTACCCGCCGTGATTTGGAGTTGGCGGTAGTGATTCACGCTTTGAAGATGCGGAGGCACTATTTGTATGGGGTTCACGTGGATATTTATCTGACCACAAGAGCCTCCGGTATATCTTGACGGAGGAGAGTGAACTACGGCGAGAGCGGTGGTTAGAGTTGCTTAAGGATTACGATGTTGATATCTGTACCACGGGAAGGCGATATTGTGGCGGATGCTCTTAGTCGTAGGTCGATGGGAGCCTATCGGATGTGCGACTAGAGAGGAGGACATGGTTCGTGATTTGCATCGATTAGCGAGCCTTGGTGTCCGTTTGATTGATTACGATAGCGATGGGGTTAGAGTTCGTGAGGTTGCCGAGTCTTCCATCGTCGAGAGGTGAAGAAACGCGATTCGAGGATCGGCTTTGATTCGATATCGTGATCTGACTCTTACGTGAGGCAAAGGGTCCTTTTGAGTAGCACCTGATGGGGTGCTAAGGTTTGGCGGTATGTGTTCGGATGTTTGAGGACTTGTGGCGAGTTCTTGGGAAGCACCGCGTAGCGCGTTACTCTATCCGTCAAAGTCGACCAAGATGTACCACGACGACCTTAGATACGTGTATTGGTGGGATGGCTTGAAGAGAGCGTTGCGAGTTCGTAGCTCGATGCGTGTTGTCGGCGGTGAAGGTAGAGCACGAGAGGCACGGTGGTTTATTCTGAACGATTGAGATCCCGACACGGAAGTGGGAGGTAATCAACATGGATTTCATCACGGGATTACCTCGCTTTCGGAGGAGACATGATTCTATATGGGTTATCGTCGGCGGTGGCGAAATCAGCCCACTTTCTTCCGTCCGGACGACTTTTGGTGAGGATTATGCCGACTTTACATCAGAGATCGTCGGTGCATGGAGTCCTACCCGATCATATCGAGCGAGAGCGGTTCTGGCTAACCACGGAGAGTCGCTTCGAGAGGGTTTAGGGGCGGTGAGCACGAGTGCGCATTTCATCCGCAGCAGACGGACGAGGCGAGCGCGCAGCAGACTCTTGAGGATATCTGCGAGCTGTGTTATTGACCCGATGGTAGTTGGGAGGATCATTTGCCTCTAGTTGAGTTTGCGTATAATAATAGCTACCACTCCGGTATTCGAGATGGCGCCTTATGAGGCCTTGTATGGGAGGAAGTGCGGATCGCCTATAGGTTGGTTCGATGTGGGCGAGTGCGGCTAGTGGGACGGTTGGTGCGGCGGCGATGGATAAGGTGAAGCTTATCAAAGGCGGCTATTGGCTGAGTCGGCGAAGTCGTATCTGAGATCATCGTCGTCGGCATCTTGAGTTCGAGTTCATGATTGGGTTTTCCTAAAGGTGTCACCCATGAAGGTGTGATGAGATTCGGGAAGAAGGAAGCTCGGCCACAGGTACGTTGGGCGTTTGATTGTCGCGAGGTAGGCAAGGTTACTATGAGTTGAATCTGCCGTCCGTCTGGAAGCGGTGCATCCGATTTTCACGTATCTATCTTTGAGGAGATGTATCGGGGATCCATCTAGGGTACACCGATTAGCGATGTCGGTGACCAGGGGTTATCGTATGAGAGATTCCATAGCGATAGTCGATCGTCGAGTTAGGCGTCTGCGGACGAAGGGCGTGGCCGTCAAAGTCTTGTGGCGAACGAGCTCGGAGAGGAGATGGCGTGGGAAGCGAGGAGGACATGAGGCAGAATTATCCTCACCTATTCCCACACCTCCGGGTAATTCACTTTCCTACTTGTAAATTTTCGTTATCGTTTATGCCTAAGTGTTGTTTTGTGGCGCGTGTGGCATTTGCAAGCTGTTTAAGTTATGAAGAATCTTATCGTTAATCGTCTTGAGAAGGAACATTCGGACGAATGTTTCTAAGGAAGGAGAATGTAATACCCGTATTTCCAGTATGTGCGTAGGAATACGTACAAAAAGTTGGCCTTAGTTAGCCTTGGGCGTTTTCTTTTGTGCCTGACTCGCTAAAAGAATCGTTTTTAAATGAAAGCGTTTCCCGACTTTCGTAGAGTAAATTCGGCTATGCCATTTCTTATTTTGCGGATTTTTCCGAGGCGAAACATTTTTGGACCAGCGGGAGGGTGACATGTGTCACCTCGCATTGGAAGCAAGTGGGGTGGCTTTGGGCGATTGGGCGTCCAAAGAGGGTGTTGGCCTTGGCGATTGGGTCCTTGTTTAGGCCTTGTTTTGTGCCATGTTTTGTGGAGTGTTTTGTGGAGTGTTTTGTGGAGTAGGAGTTAGGGTGCACTTGGCTTGATCTTGGCCTTACACTTGCCTTGCACTTGTCTTCATCTTGGCCGTTGGTTGGCGAGGCTTGAGCTATAAATACCCTTAGAGATGAAGAGTTATTCATCCACAAAGTTATCTTCAAGTCTAAAAATCCTCTCCTCTCCTTAAGCTTTTCGTCAAACACCTCTTCCCTCTCCCACTTGTGTAGTATGGTAGAGCCTACCCACTGCTAGCAGAAATCTACCCCCTCCTTGGTTGAAAAGTTGTCTTCTTGTATCGTTTAATGCCCAAAATACCTAGCCCAAATACCTTAGTACTTAGTAGAAGTTGTGAAGAACTTCTAAGGTTTCCTTGAGCATACAACTTAGGAGCAAAACCTTGCCCAGTGCGACTTTTCTAGGATATTATTGGGCTTACCAGGGTAACTAATCCTAAACCTCTTTTGAATTAGAGAATACTTCTTTGTTGTAGTATTAGAATAAGTATTAGATACTTAGAAGAATATCACGAGAATAATATTGAGCGTACTCACATAGAATTTGTTTTCCTGATGAACTTACATAGCTCACGAGGTAGGGTTGTCTTTGCCCGACTTTCAGTAGAATTATGAACCCACTGTTTAGAATGACCCTCGAGTAGTCTTTAATAGATATACGTGACTATTATAGGTGACTCTCTGTGCGACATATTGACTTGGCGGTGGTTTTATTTGAGAAGGTATGTGATTCTTCCTAAAGCATGATATTTTCACGATATAACTACGGCAATGTCTTTGACTTAAGCACTGAATAATACTTACGGCAATGCCTCACGGCTTAAGCTTTGAATAATAAAGAAGCGAAAACATTTCAAAAGACTCTTGACTCATATTAATGAAGAGAACTAATTGGTTTTAAAGCGAAGCTTAAGAGTTATACTAGCTTTATGGGAAGTAAGTATAACCACTTAAGATTTATAAAAGAAACAAGTTTGCCTATGTGTTTGTATGGACTTGTATTGTGAAAAGAATAATAAAGATGGTTTGATAAGTAGACATGATATGAGGCTATGTGTGTTAGTATCTTGTAACGTTTGTATAGGTGAGTATCCTTGTTGTGCTTATGTTGTTATGTTAGTATACTATCACTCACCTCTTGAGATGATCTGGGGTTAAAAATCCTCCGTCTGGGGGTAGACTCGGTGATGCAGGACCGTGATTCGAGAATACCTCATGCGGGTCGAGGGCCTATGCGAGCTACGAGTTCGAGGTTAGTATGCGGGGTTATACCTCATGCGGTCTATGTGGCCATGCGGACAACGAGTCGGGGCGATGCGAGGTAGCTACCCTCGATGCGGGGTTATACCTCATGCGGGCCCGTGAGTGGCCTATGCGGACTCGGGAGTCGAGATTAGGCTTGCGAGAATGATGATATGGGCGAGTGGCCTGTTTCGATCATTCGCGGCCTGACAAGACCTATTACGATTACTATTGTTGCTTTTGTTTGTGATGTAGCGCTACGTGCGGTTTCATGGTTGTTTCACACATATTTGTAAACCGGTTTTAAAATGATATGTTTTCATTTAAGTATTTCTGATTTCGCATACTTAGTACTGTTATCTTGACCTCCTTGGGGCTGCGTTCATGCCGCGGTAAGCAGCAGTGCTAGATCCACATCCTTAGGATCTTTGCGTTGGTGTCGGGAGCTCCATCTTCTCGGAGGCTCTACTTTTGGGTATGATCTCCTGTATTGTAGATAGTTTTATCTGATCGAGGGTATGGCGGGCCACTGTCCGCCATAGTTGTTACTTCCATAAGTGCAGTAGTACTATTATGCAGTTGGGATGTAGCGCAAAACTTGAGTTATTTATATTATCGAAAGGCAAGCTTTTCTTGAGATAAAGCGTGTCTTATTTTATAAAGCTGTTTCTGTCTTGTTTTATATTCCATTGGTTACTCGATGTATGACTACTTGGGTGCCGGTAAGGCACGATCCACGGGCCGGGCAGTCGTGACAATGGTCTCGATAGCTCCGCTCTGCTCTAAACTCTCACGGGGCTAGCGGCGTCGCGAACTCCCGAATGAAGCGTCTCGGATAATGGCGGGCGTGCCACAGTAACCCCGTGCTCGACTCGCGGCTCCTCTGTGTCTTGCCGCCACGGGCTCTGGTTGCCTTGCGTAGAGGCATAGCGGGTGAAAAGAATACGTCGGAGGAGTCCAACTTATAACACGGCTAAGGCACGATCTCGAGTGAGAAGAATGGAAACCAATCCTAAATATCCTGTGACCTCACGATTATAGGTGTGGTGCACGACACCGATAATCAAGACTACTAGATATGGTGCGTAGACACTTTCAGAGGACTAGCGCTCACGATACCACTTTTTCACGACCGACCGGGCATGGTAGTGCCTTACCCGGGCACCCTAGTGATACAACATCGAGAGAAAATCGTGAAATAAAAAACATACACATGAAACAAGATATCTGATAATGAAATAAGAAAGCAGGCTAACCAAAGCGGTTACCTTTACGAATATATAAATAAAACTTGAACCGACGATTACATCCACTTTTACAAATTCTGCCCAGCGATTACTACAGGACCTCTACGAATGTTATAACAAAAATGGCGGACGAGGCCCGCCATACCACGAATGTAAGTACCTACAATGACGGGGACTATACGAATAAGCCTCGAGAAAGCGGAGCTTCCCAAAGCGAGCAGTGATCCTATGGCGAGGATCGGCGGCGGTGTACCTCTACTGCGGCGTGAGCGGCCCGAAGGAGTCGATCTGACATGTACCAAGTATGTGAAGCGTAAATCGAAATCAAATCATAACATTTTAAAACCAATTACAAATACGTGCGAACAACCAATTTAGCGCACATGTAGTGCGCGGATAAACAAGAGCAAAATAGATATAACGTCGGGTCTTTTCTAGGCGCTAATGATCGAAGCAAGGCGATCGCCCATAGTATCATTATGCGTGCCTAATCACGGAACTCCATGATCGCATAGGTCACTGCACGCGTGGTATTCTCGCGTCGGCGGCTAACGCGGCATCCTCGCGGACTCCGCGATCCGCGTAGTCACATAGACCGCGTAGTCACCATGCCGCGTGAGGCATTCCTCGCGTCGGGATACACACCGGAATGATCAATCACGGAACTCCGCGACTCCGCGTAGTCACACGGACCGCGTGAGGTATACCTCGCGTCGAGGTGGCAAGTCACCGGCATCATAACAAGTCGGTATGTGATATAATAGCGATCTGGCGGGCTTATCGTTTAACAACGTAAGAACAACAAGAATAACCCCCTTACACAAACATCACAAGACACTAACACACGTAGCATCATAACATGTTACTTATCAAACCGTCTTACTACACTTTCCAGAAATCAATACAAGATTTTCATAACAAATAAGTAAACCGTTCCTTTTATCTTTCTTAAGTCGTTATACCTAACTTCCCATAAAGCTAGTATAACACTTAAGCTTTTAAAACCAAGTATTTCTTTTCTTTCAAAAATGATTCATAACTCTTTTGAAATACTTCAAGATTCTTATTATTTAAAACTCAAGTCAAACGACATCAAAGTAAAACCCAAAATAATTTCCATACCTTCTTTTTAAACCAATCTTAAGACAAAAGCGTGCCTTCCTTTTTTAAACCCTTTTAAGACAAAACCATACCTTCCTTTAAAACAAAGGCACTTTTTCCTTTTTAAAGTCAAGTAGCAATATACTTTTTAAACCAAGGGTCTTACTCTTTTAAAAACAAGTAACCTATACCCTTAAATCAAGTTACTTCTCTTTTCCCAAAATCAAGTTGTTTATAAGTCAAGTTATCATTTTAAATCCAATGATAAAACCATTCTTATTTTTGAAATCAAGATAACTTTATTTTTTAAAAGACCACACACCCATTACTCATGAGTGAGGTTTTACAACTTTTTAACATAATTCAAGTCCTTAATATTTCATAACAAGTCACTTAACTTTGGAATCAAGTCAAGGGCACAAAAGGAAAATCACTTTCCTTTAAACACACGTGCGTCTACCGCACTAAATATATTTCACAAATATCATGCTAGAAAGGATAGAAAGAGGTTCACATACCTCGCGACGATTATCGACAATAAGCAAAACGCTCCAAAGTACTCTAACCTTGCTCGCCTTTTCCACCCTTCAAGTAGAATACGCTACTCGTAGTACTTCAACCTATAAAGGCCACCAAACGTCTATCAACCTCTAGATCTCTTCGTAGAATAATTCTAGATACAAGATTCCTTATTCTACGGAAAATTCGCGGACCTCCCCGCATGACCACATAAATCTCCTCCTCTAACGAGGCACGCTGCGAAACCAACAATCCCGGGGGTTACACGTCTAACCGGACGTGTGCAATTCTACTCCACAATAATACTACTACCATCAGAATACATCTATGTAAATCTGTTCAATTCTTATCCATAATCATTCTACATATAGTATACTCAACTATACATTAATGACATGTAATATCCAATTACAATAGGGACAAAGATCATTACCTCGATAAGCCCAAAATTATCCAAGTTTATAAGTCGATCCTGAGCAACGTTTAGCTCCAAATCCTTACGCTCCAACCCGCTCCAAGCGACCCTTAGAAGTTTCTAACCAACTCCTCTTAACACTTCATCTAAGCTATGGAGATTTTCCTAGGGTTTCGTTTTACTACTATTGGAATAAAGTAGTATTTCCGGGCTCTTATGTTGGGATTTCTTTGGAATACCACAAGGGATTTAGGCTAAAGTATTTGGAATAACAACAATACTTGAAGAATTCTACTCAAGGTGGGGGGGGGGGGGTGTTTGGACGAGAACTCACAAAGGGACGGAGGGGAATTTTTGCCTTGGAAACTTTCTAATGTGGATGAAATAAAGTCTTGCACACAAGGGGTATTTATAGGGAAAACAATGGCCAAGATCTAGGCAAGTGGATGGTGAAGATTGGTTACATGTGTGTGGGTAGTTGGCCAACCATTTGTTCACCACAAAAAATGGGACAAGTGGCCACCACAAAAATGGGCCACTTGTCCACCTAAAAAACGTCCCACTTGTCCTTCTCCAATTCGGCCAACATGGCCACACGGGGGTGACAGGTGTCGCCCCCCTACTCGTCCAAAATATTTCATCTTCCGAAAAAATCCGTAAAGCCAAAAATCCGAAAATAAAGTGGGCCCCACAAAACCGTAAATTTCCTCCCGTGGGCCCCACGTGACTAATTCCGGAAATAAAATTCCATAATTCTTAAATATTCCAAAAAGTCCGAATAGCAAATCTGGGAATCCAATTCCCTTTAACGAACATTTTTCCTTCACAAAATCCGGAAACCTTTCCGTCGAAAAATCACATCTTTCTTCCTTTCCAATTTAAATGTCGTATTCTCGAACGTACGTCCTCGTATACATACTCTGGAACTACGGGGTGTAACAACAACTTCCCTACCCTTCCAAATAGCACGCGCATCCTCTCTCCTAATGCGGGCCCAAGCTCATTTCCATCTACCCATTTCCCTCTGTCTACACCTCCTGAAACACCTTCTAATGACTTGCCCACATACGCATCTATAGAACAACATGAAACTCCACCCGTTGGTACAACATATAATACTTTACCCCCGAATCATAGCAAAGGTTCCATCCCTCCTAAGAAGACTTACGCTGGAGTCTTTGCGGGTACCAGACTTGAAGCAAAGGGTATGAAGTTACAATTCATTGAACAACAAGGGGAAGATGTAGAAATAGAAGCTACGGATGAAGTTCCCTTCATTGAAATATGGGGATATTGCCTAATAGGGTGCTTCACGGGTCCTTTCCCGGGAAGAGAGGCATTTAATTCTATTGTAAAGGGATGGGGAGTGAAGTGCCGTATCATTCCGTATGGCAAATGATGGACAGTTTTCAAATTCATGACGGAAGAAAAACGCACAAATGTACTCCATGGTGGCCCATATATGGTCTTCGGGAAAACTATGATGCTAAAACCTATTAATAAGGGAGTTCTATTAACAGATGATTTATTCATGGACATTCCAATTTGGGTCACTTTTCATGACATTCCCCTTTCGATTTGGAATGCAACAGGCCTTAGCAAGATTGTTTCACGTGTAGGAAAACCTCTATACACGGATCAATATACCAAAGAAAGGTCAAAAATGAATTATGCAAGAGTCTTAGTGGAAGTAGATGTTAGCAAAGAACCGGTAATGGAATTTGGTGTCAAACTTCCCGACAATAGAAGGTATACTCAAAGGGTGAACTATGAGAACTACCCGGACTTTTGCTATCATTGTGCGGCTTTTGGACACAATCACTTGAAGTGTAGGAAACTGAGGCAAGATACCAACGCTCAAGAAGCTCCAAAAAATCACAATCCATTGGTACCTCCTAGCAATGGGGGAGTTTCTACATACTTGGATGCCGACAGAGTTACGGGTGAAACCGGTCCTCCTTCCCCTCTTCCACCACCTTCTCAACACCACAGCAGATCTGGGAACTGATGGAAACAGAGAATAGTGAGCAAACACTACCTCATATTCCCGGAAGTGTTGGAGTTGCTACGCATGTTGCTATTCCTCCGGTTATGGGTCAACGTAACTCATCAAGCTTACGGGGTACACAAGTGGGGTCCTCAAGTCTTCACCCCCACCCTGGTATTGCGCAACATGATAGGAGGAGAAATGAGGCAAGGCAGACTGATTCTGAAGTACCAATGAACCCGCAATCTTCATTAGATGGGGGAACCTACAAGTGTGCTATGGATGATTCGAATCATGCATCACGGTGCATAAATTTTGAACGCGGGGAACACAGCCTGGATGAGACACATGTATTGACTTCCAACAACAAGGAAGAGGGATGGAGAGAAGTAATTTCAAAGAAAAAAACACCGAAAAGTAGTAGCATGGCAAAAACAGCGAAGCGCGGAGGTGCTAACAAAACCTCCTTTGTTTCCTAATGAAAGTACTTTGTTGGAATGTCCGGGGTCTTTGCGGACAAAGGGATAGGGCAGCCACGCAAACTCTTGTGTGTAGGCTCGCAAAACAACATGATGTGGTAATGGTTTGTCTAATGGAAACTAAATTCTCTCGAGCAAGGATAGACTCTTTTACTACTCAAAGATTCAAAGCTTGGAATTTTTGCTCCAACTTAGATTTCATTGCTGGCGGAAGAATGTTATTACTTTGGGACCCTCCAGAGTTTGCTGTGAAGTGCTTGGAATGGATTCTCAACATATTCATGTCCAAGCAAGATGTAATATAACACAAGTGTCCTTCCTATCCACATTTGTGTACCCGATTTATAGCATCCCGGAAAGAAGAAAACTTTGGCATCACCTTACTCACTTGGGCATTGGCATTGTTAAGACTTGGATGATTATTGGAGATTTCAACACTTATTGCTACCCACATGATAAGGCGGGTGGTCCTCCTCTCACGCCTTACACACTTAGGGATCTTGGAGAATTCAGGAATGCTCATGGACTAGAAGACACTCCTTCTTCCGGTTCCTTCTACACTTGAACGAATGGTTCGATATGGTCTAAGCTTGATAGAGTGATGATGAATCAACATTGGAGTGATTTGACCCTAGAGTGCACAGACAATTACTTGCCTATGGAACCAGTCTCGGACCATTGTCCCGTGATAGCTTCGGTTATTGCATCCTATAATGTTGGGAAACGACCTTTCAAGTTCATGAATATGTGGCTCCCACACCCCGCATTCGAGAACATATTGACTTCATGTTGGAGATAGGACATATTGTGAACTGCTCAATTCATACTAGGCTCAAAATTAAAAGCCTTGAAAAAACTATTGCGAGATTTGAACATAAGTGATTTTGGAAGCATAGAACAAAGAGAAAATGCGGCTAACATGGAGTTTAAGGAGGCTATCAATGCGCATATGGAAGATCCCTTTGATGATGAACTAAAAGCCAATGTTAAGTCCTCAAGAGCTAAAGTAAACATACTACTTGAAGCCGAAAGACACTTCTTAAGACAAAAGTCGAGGCAAAAACACTTGATTGGGAGTGATAGATGCTCCAAATACTTTCACAGCTTGATCAAGAGGAGTAATGTCAGGAACACAATCAACTACCTTGTTAAGGCCAATGGTACTATCACAACATCTCCCGAGGAAGTTAGAGCGATGCTTGTAGAGTTTTACAATGACCTCTTAGGCTCATCCCGGCCCTCAACCAACATTGATCCCGAGGTATTAAATTCTGGCCCGAAGCTAAAAGAAGAGGACGGACTATATCTTTTGCATTTTATCTCCCCAAAGGAGATTTGGGAATCTCTTTCCGATATAGGCAATGACAAGGCACCTGGCCCGGATGGCTTTTCGGCTGCCTTCTTCAAGAAAAGATAGAGAGATGTGGGGCAAGATGTAGTAAGAAGTGTACAAGATATTTTCTCATCCGGAGTCCTTTTGAAGCAATTGAATCATACCACCATTACCCTCCTGCCCAAGACTGATCGGAATCCCAAGGTAAATGATTTTAGGCCTATTGGATTGACTAATGTGGTCTACAAGATCATAACAAAGATTTTAGCTAACCGGATGGCAAAAGTTCTTCCTACTCTTGTTGATAAATCTCAAGGGGCTTTTGTGAAAGAAAGAAACATGGTGGAAAATGTCTTTGTTGCACAAGAACTTGTGAGAGGTTTTAATAGAACTAGAGTCTCACCAAGGTGTATGCTTATGGTGGACCTACAGAAAGCATTTGATACGGTCTCATGGAGATTCCTTAAGTCGGTATTAAGAGGACTCAAATTTCCGGACAGATTTGTAAGATGGATCATGGAATGTGTTAGCTCAACCTCTTTCTCTCTTTCAATCAATGGGGAGCTACATGGTTATTTCAAGGGTAAACGCGGCCTAAGGCAAGGTGATCCTATGTCTCCTATACTCTTTATCTTATGCATAGAATACCTTTCAAGGTTGCTACAACTAAAGACTTCGGCAAGAGCTTTCTCCTATCATCCTAAGTGTAAGAGATTGGGCATCACTCACCTTTCATTCGTGGATGACCTCATGCTTTTTGCCAAAGGGGATGTATCTTCAGTTGGGATTCTTATGGAGTGTCTTGAAGAGTTGGAGGCTGCCTCAGGGTTAACTCTTAACCCATCTAAGTCCTCCATCTACTTAGCGGGAGTGCATGATACAATTCAGGACTTGATCTTGTCTAGAGTGGGGTTCGGCATTGGTGTCTTTCGATGACGGTGCCAGGGATCCTTTGTCCCCAATTTGATCTCGATCGATCGGTTGCTCCATTCACTAGTGCAATGTCGGAATACATTCAGAAATGGGGGCATCACTCACTCTCTTATGCGGGTAAGCTGGAACTAATCAGATCGGTTATTTAAGGTGTCGAGAGCTTTTGGTTTCGGGCACTTCCTATTCCCTCCTCAGTTCTCAACAAGTGCGGTCGGCGTCGTTCAGTTCTTATGGGGTGGTAAGCCACCAAGAGTCGCTTGGGATATCATTTGTTTGCCTCAATCCGAAGGAGGCTTAGGTCTTATGAACATCAAAGAATGGAACCATGCCTTACTCTCCCGGACCATTGGGCAAATTCACACTAAGGCGGATACCTTATGGGTCCAATGGATTAATAGCTACTATTTGAGAGGTCTATCCTTTTGGGATTATGAGGTACGTGCTAGGGACTCCCCCTTATTCAAAAAAATTTGTTGCATTCGCGACAAATTCATTTCCATCTTTGGTAGCCAAGTTAATGTCACGACCCGAACCCGGGCCCGTGACTGGTGCCTTACCCCGGGCACCCTAGTGATACAACATCAGAGAAAATCAGCGGAAATAAAACATAAACATGAAACAAGAGACATGATAAATAAACAGGCCAAAGCGATTTGCATACGTATAAATACATAAAAACCGAGCAGTTATCCTTTTACAAACTCGCCTGATAGTACTCTGAGACCTCTAAGAAGTGACAACAACTATGACGGGAGGCCCGCCATACCACAGATGTACAAGAACCTACGGACTCGGGGTAACATGCAAAAGATAAGCCTCAGAAGAAGCGGGGCTTCCAACACGTGGAATTGTGATCCTATGGCGAGGATCCTGGCCGATGTACCTCTACCTGCGGCATGAAAGCATCCCACCGAAGGAGTCGATCTGCGGTACCAAGTATGTGGCTGAAATCACGTAAATGAAATCATGGCGGTCTATATAAAGCAGAGACATGTATGATAACGAACTACGATTTACAACATAAAAGTAGTCATGTCAAGTCGAGGACTCACGCCAAAGTCATCCTCATGCGTGGAACTCCTTCCTCACCGCCGTGATCTAGGTATAAATCGTGTGGAATCGTGTCTCGGCCCATCCATGGGACTCGATAAAAAACCGGTGGAATACGTGTCTCACCCGTCGTGGGACTCGATAAAGAATCGGTGGAATCGTGTCTCGGCCCGTCCCATGGGACTCGATAAAGAATCATACATAACAGATCAGCCGACCTCCATCGAGAGCGGTGGTATAAATACGATGCTTGCACAACAAGGCTATCACCGCAAAACATAGGCAAGTTACACGACTTGAAGTACTTTCCATTTTATGCAAAGCGAGTTCTAACCCCAAAGTATTACGTCGTTAAATTCTTTAAAAGATCGATTCTTTTATAAAGGTCACCCGATACCGTAGTATTAAAGCAGTGACTCACATTTTTAAGTAAACGAACACTTTCTTTTAAAAATCAAGTAACAACATTATTTTACAAACATTCAAGTTTGCCTAATTTCAAATGCTCAAGTCTCTTATTTTAGAAAGGTTTCATAACTCATAGTCTTAATCTCTTTTAAAACAATTGAGTAACATAAGTCTTATGTGTGAGCCGTTTATTCTTGTTTATAACAATCTTGTTCTGTGACCATGATCTAGGAAATGTAATACAATCTTGTCTTATCTTAGCTTACATGCGGATGGAGGTTTCTCTGGTTTTAATAACAATTAGTCAATACATTTCCTTTATTAGCTATGCAATGGTTTGTTCGATACTTATTCTCATTTCCGAAATCAGTAAAACATTATTCTTTAAAAGCCAAGTACTCATTACTCACGAATGAGGTTTCACAACTTTTAACAAAATTCATAGTTCTTAAAATTTCATAAAACGTCATTTATAAGTTAAGTCTCTTATCTTTCAAGATCAAGTCTCTTAACTTCTAAAATCAATAAATCATTCTATTACTTACATAAAGTCGTTATAACTAACTTCCCATAAAGCTATTATAACACTATATGTTTTAAACCAACCAAAACTCGTTTAGCACACGTACGTCTACCGTACTACATAGTTCACAACAATCATGCTAGAAAAGATAGGAAGAGGTTCACATACCTCGCGACGATTATCGACAAATAGCAAAACGCTCCAAGTACTTCAACCCGTCGGCTACTCCTTAAGCCAAGTAGATCACGCCACACGTAGTACTCCACTCCTAAAACGGTCATAGTACTTTTATCAAACCTTTCTTACCATTGAAGACTTATACCAATAAAAAGCCCTCTAATTCTACGGAAAATTAGGCAGCACTTCCCCCGTTTTTACTCACTTTTACATCTTTCTCCAAGGCCCGAATAACCGTAATTATATGCCATATATAAGGCGTAATAATTAAACAACATAAAGAAGGGGATTACACGCCCAAACGGTAACGCGGTTTACTATCACACCTTCATAACAACAATAAGTAAAAGAAGGGGATTACGCATGGCCGTGCGTGGTTTACTATCACGCCTTCATAACAATAATTAAAAGGGGATCACACGCCCAAGCGAAGCGATTGAACAATCTTCCCTTAACGAAATGTAAATACGATCCAAAGTAAATACGGTCCAAAGTAAATCTGATCCTTAAGTTGGGGTCCTTGGCCAACTTTGTCCATTTTACTTATCCAAATTACTTCATTAGTCATCCAACTTATATTCCATCTTAATATAAGTTATAGTTACTTTGTTAATTACTTTTTCACAAGTAAGATACGTTTTTACCATTTTAATGGCAAACGGCCAATCCTTTCTTTTAACAAGATCCAACTCTTCCAAACTTTACTCCATATATTATATACTCCATAATATACTTATAATATATGTATAATGACCAAATCACAAAGAGGTTAAGATTTACTACCTCAAATAGCCCAAAATCTATCCAAGAACTTAATGTCGTTCCAAGCAAGTCTTAGCTCCAATATTTATGTTACAAACCACCACAAATCACCCTAAGAAGCTCCTCACCATCATCTCTTGAAGAACCAACTCAAACAAGTGAAGGACACTTAGGTTTTCCCCTCCAAGAGCTCTCGGCCAAGGTGGTTTTTGTGGCTAGGGATGTGAAATATTTTCTATCTTTTGGTTAAGAGTCTTCCTAATACACTAGGGAAGAACACTTAAGAGTTTAGGAATTATTGAACAATGTTTGGTTAGGAAGGGAGGAGATCGACGAGAGCTAGGGAGAGAAGGAGGGTGAGGGAAATATTTTTCAAGCCTTGAATTATCTAAGTGTGCAAGATTTCATCAACTAAGGGTGCATATATAGGACAACCAAGGGCTAGGATGAAGGCAAGTGTGTGGTTGAGATTGGGGACAAGTGTGGGTGGGACCCACAAGCCACTTGTCCACACAAAATATCTTGCAAGACTTGGCCACTTGTCACATGAATTTCGGCCAACCTAGCCCACCTAGGGGTGACACGTGTCGCCCTCCTATTGGTCCAAAATATTTCATCTTCCGAAAATATCCCTAATGGCCAAAATCTCAAAAACAAAGCGGGCCCCACAAAACCGTAAATTTCACCCGTGGGCCCCACGTGACCAATTCCGGAAATAAAATTCCATAATTCTCTAATATTCCACGAAGTCCGAATACCAAATCTGGGAATCCAATTCCCATCAACGAACATTTTTCTTTACAAAAACCGGAAACTTTTCCGTCGAAAAATCACATCTTTCTTTCTTTCCAAAATTTCTGCCGTATTCTCGTACGTACGTCCTCGCATACATACCCTGGAACTACGGGGTATAACAGTTAACTCAATGGCGGGCTTGGAAAAGTGTTGTACCAATGGAAGATTTGATTCTAGTCTCGTGTATGAGGTCTTGCGCATTCCGCAAGATAAAAAGCTTTGGATGTCTCAGATTTGGAAAGGCTACATTCCTCCTAAATTCTCTTTCACAGTTTGGCTCACTTGTAGGAAGCGGTTAGCTACAAAAGACACTCTCTCCTACCTAAACTTGGAAGATAAGTCTTGCGGGTTCTGCAAGCGGGCAAGTGAGACAAGGGCGCACCTCTTCTTTACTTGCCCCTACATACACATGATTTGGAAGCACATAAGAGAATAGTTGGGTATTAGAAGAGAAATGACAACTATTGAAAACACTCTTAAGTGGATCAAAAAAGACCACCGTGGGACAGGCATCCGAGCCAAATCTATCTTACTTGCCTTTTGCATAGTGGTATATGAGATTTGGAGGACAAGAAATACATTGTTCTTTGAAGGCACTAGCTTAACGGCAAAGTAGGTCATTGCGAAAGTTAAAACAACAACATATAGAGTTCTCTATGATTTAACCCCCTCTTGTAACAGCACCTCTGAGTGACCGCCCCACCCCTACTTCATTTCTTGTTTATATTTCATTGAGGATTGAGAACCCTCAATGACTGATTGTAGCCACCCGTTCTTTCCTTTCTTAGTAATAATATTTGCAATTACCTAAAAAAAAAGTCACTCATACTTTCATAATCAAGACTCGTATACTTTCAAAATCGATTTACTTATTTCAATAAATCAAGTCACATAGACTCACCAAAATCAAGTCACATAGACTCACCAAAATCAAGTCACATAGACTTTCCCAATAATCATGTCAAAAGAAGGAAGAAGTTCACATACCTCGTGACGACTAACCAACACGACAAGTAGCAATACGCTCCCATGTTCTTCAACCTTATCGTCTATTCCACATTCCAAGTAGAATATGCTACACGTAGTACTTCAAACTATAATAACGATAACACTTCTGTCAATTTCAAGCCTATTATTGTAAGACTTATACCAAACAATTTGCCCTCTAATTCTACGAAAAATCGGACAGCACTTCCTTTGTTTCTACGTACTTTTCCACCTTTTCCAAGGCCCGTATTCATCAACCAACAAGCCACATTTAAGGCACAACCAACAGTTAACCAAAGGGGGTTACACGCCTAACTTGACGTGTAAAATTATGCCCCACAATCTATACAAAACTGTCCACAACCCTCGGCACAAAACAATCCACAATTCTACAATATTAAGGGTACAATGTGAAGCCTTTAACACCCTTTTTATACCCCTATTCTTTAGGACTTTCATTAGTCATTTTACAACATTAATCATGCATGTTAGGGCCTGATTTTCCAGCATTACAACACGCCTAAAACAGTCCATAAAATCTGCACGACAATATCCAACAGTTTTATAGATTCTACGGCCAACAACTAAAATCCGATAACTCTTTCCTTAATCCTTTTTATTCCAATTCGAGTTCCAAAACTTCTACATATGTTATAACAACTTATTAACAACAATATTAATCCATTATAATATGAAATAGGTGAAGATAACAACGACAATAACTAACGAATTTCATTTACACCAAATCTGTCCCAAATCGGTTTTAGCCTAAAAAATGGCTCAAACACTTTTTATTCTGCATTCTTTTTAACACAAGTTCATCCATACATTATAACAATAAGTAATATCCAATTACTTTAAAATAATAAGGACTTTTACCTCATTTTTTGCCCAAACACGCCCCAAAATAATCCGGTCTTTATTGGTCCGCGGTTTTCGTTTCGCTCCACTTCTTCAAGTTCCAATCACATATATGTATCCCCTACAACCTTAGGAGCAACTTCTCTTCACATTTCGCTTCCAAAAAGTCGACGGAAAGCCCCTAGGGTTTCATTCTATTTTCGGCCCAACCTAGATTTAGGGGTTAATGGTGCTTAATCTTGGAAAGAAAATACATTAATCTTGTTCTTATTGGCTATGGTGATTTTGAAATATCTAGGTTAAGAAGAGATGATGGTTTGTATGGATGAAGGTATTATGTTCCAATTCTTTAAGACTTATCTATATATACTAAGGTGGAGTCTTTGCAAGACAAGTAGAGATGGCACTTGCTCTCCTCCTATTGGTCAAGAATTCTCTTCACAAAAATAATATCCCACCCTTAGCCAACTTTTCTCAACAATTTCGATGGCCCTATACCATACAACACCAAGACTTAATAATTTAACACTTAGTCCATACTTCTATTTGAAAGAATTCAATTACTAGAATTAATTCTTGTCATCACATTAATCTCGAAAAATTTCCGTATAAGGAAATGTAAAAATCCTTTCCTTTCGACATGCAACCTTAATTCTATAATCATGTTCTCACTTAGTAGCTATAGAAATACGGGGTGTAACATTCTCCCCCCCTTAGAAACATTTGTCCTGAATGTTCCTTCTAAGTCTCCAACTACACATGCACCGGTATAGTCTTCACTACTATACTTACGTAACCAATTATACCACATATGGCCACAATATATCACACATGCATATATGTTAGTCAAAGCCAAACGGTGAATCAAATCTAAGGTAAGTATCATCACGATTAACTCCTATTCATGGCCTAAAAGGATTCTCCTTTCGTACTTCCATTATTCATACTATAACACTTTCAATTCTTTTAACACTTGTCCGCTCATTTTCTTACTTATCGTACTCTTCTCGTACTTCCAAACCTTTTCTAGTATACGTACATAATTTCAAATATTGCTTCTGTTCTCCAATCCTTGGAGTTACTATATCCTAACTTGGTCATTATACTTGGATTAAATTTTCGTTAAGGCCCTTCTCGGCCCTCACGACCCGGTTTTGGTGGAACGCGTCCACGAACTCGTACAACAATTAACTAAACTTGTGCCTTGCACCCTCGTGACCCTATCACATAGCGGGACCACCTCCAACTGACCCCACTCTATTTCGAGCTACGGGTTGACCCGCAATCAGCCCACAACCTGACCCATTATCACACTTAATTCTAATTCTTGGTCTGAAATAAATTTTACTACCCGAGAAGGCTTTATACCTCTAAGGTCTCAGCGGTTATCAATATTCTAAGGTTTACAATTATTCCATGTTCCAAGCTTACATTATCAGTCCCCACATACGGGAAATGTAGCTTCTTAAATCTTATTGTCTTAATCACAACAACTTTATTTACTCCATACCAATATTATCCACACATATCACGTAAGCGTACAACACGGCTTAATCTATCAACGTGGTATGTTATCAAATCAATTAAACATGATCTCTTAAGAGTCTATCACAATCTTAGACAATTCATTACCTCATGATATTCCAAATCAGTACATATATGAAGCCTATGAGTAGGTTTCAACAAACTGTTTCATACCTTCCAAGTATTTATTAAGGCTTTACCAATTTTTGGTAATCTATAATCATTCTAGGCAACACACATATGACCCTCATACATATATACGTATAGATGTACATAATTATACCAACTATACAACAATTTTTACCAACCTGGATACGCAATTCATAATATCCTTTCTGGGTCACTGTTGCCTTTCTCATAGCTGCAATCAAAATAATACGTTAGGGAGAGACTACCCTAATAACACAACTCTATCGTACGATCTCAGAGTGAGAAGAAGGGAAACCAATCCTAAATGTACTATAGCCTCTTGTTTATAGATGTGGTGCACAACACACCGATAACAAGACTCTACTATACTGATGCGTAGACATTACGAGGACTAGCGCTCGATACCAATCATCATGCCCGAACCCGAGCATGGCGGTGCTCTACTTGGGCACCCTTCTATTCATACAACACAATAAACCGCGGAAGATAAATAACATTTTTTTTCTTTAGACACAGGCAAAGTCGATAAGGGTGCCATATTAATAAATCACACACGAAACGGTATACACTGTTCAACAATATAAATACAACTCTAGCCAGTCCAGCCAACATATGAATACAGACCTCTAAGATTTTGATGACAACTATGACGGGAAAAAGCCCCGTCGTACCTCTGAATATACCTAGCCATAATGACAAGCTCCGGAACATTGGAGCCATCTCAAAATGCTGAACCAGGATCCTAAGATCGCGGATCCACAACTGAGTACCTAGACCTGCGGACATGAACGCAGCCCCCCGAAGAAATTGACAACAGGTACCAAGTATGGGCGAAAATACGATCTGATAAACAAGATCATAACTGTACAAAAGAATGACAATGGCAAGTATGAAAATCAAATACCAGATCCTACCGTGTCATATAACAATCAGAGCCAACTGTACCTTGTATCACTGTACTACTATAACACCGTACCACTTTCACATATGAAAGCCATGTCAAAATCAGGGACACCTGCCCTCAGCATATAATATCACAGAAGCATGCTCGTGGGATAAAACATCACTGTCAGCATGTAACAAGTATAATACTCAAATATCAGTACACTGTGCCTTTTTAAAAAGTAGAGTAAACTTTACTGCTTTAAACTGGAAAGCTTATGATCAATCTAGGGCCACCCGCCCGTCGTATCATTATGCAATCCTACTCCTGGGACTATTTCACTCGCATAGGTCATGTGGACCCGCATGAGATAATTTCTTCGCATAGGACTATTTCACCCGCATAGGACTATTTCACCCGCATGAGCCCTACGGACTCGCATGAGCATATACGTCATACTCGCATCGTGGGGAGCAAATCCACAGAATATGTATAATGTCTTGGGGGTTTACCCCGCAATTATACTCAGGAGATGTATAATGTCTTGGGGGTTTACCCCGCAATTATACTTATAACACTAGCACTAATGGCTATCATGAACAACATATGCAAGTTAAGTAATCTTTAACTCTCATTAGACAAAATGAAGGCACCATCTTTTTGAACAACCAAGGCAATACCATGCCTTCCTTTTAAAACAAACAAGACAATAGCATGACTTTCTTTCTGAAATAACCAAGACAATACCATGCCTTCCTTTTAAAACAAATAAGACAATACCATGTCTTCCTTTCTAAAATAACCAAGACAATACCATGTCTTCCTTTCTAAAATAAACAAGACACTAGCAAGTCTTTCATTTTATAACACCAAGGCACTATCACACCTTGCATCACTAAGGATTAAAGTCCATTACAACAATTTACGTGAGCCGTACATTCACTTTATAAACTAAATTTCCATTTTTAGAAAAGCCCAAGTACTACATGTATCACTAGGAAGTAGAATCCAATACATGTATCATTTTGAAACCATCATCAAGACACTTATCATACCAAGTATCTTTCTAAGATATGGTTTGACAAATCAGGGCAATAGACATCACGTATTACTTTAAAACATCTTTGAAAATCAAAGTGCCACATATCATGTACTATATGAAGGACTTAACCATGGACATTCTCCCATGATTTCCTTACAACATTTTAAACCATCTTTTGACTTTCCACAAACCTTGTTATAACAAACTTCCCATAAAGCCGTTATAACACTTTCATTTTAGGAAACTAAAGCACTACCATATCATGTACGGGATTTGAACCCAAAGTACTATGTACGTCTATTCTTTATAAAAGAATCGTTTCATGCAATATTTAGGGAGAATGAATCCCGAAATACTTTTGCTATCAAAATCAAGTTACTTACACTTTTAAACTTAAGTAACTTATACTTTTAAAACCAAGAACCTCTTCTTTCAACCTCAAGTCATTTATTCTCCTTAAATCGAGTAATCCATACTTTTCAAATCAAGTAATCTATACTTTCCAAATCAAGTTACTACACCTTTAGAAATTCAATTCAAGGTTTTGAAATCAAGTAACTTCTACTTTCAAATCTCAAGTAACTCATACCTTTAAATCAAGTCACTTCTCTTTAAATCAAGTCATTTATTCTTTTTGAAGCAATAAACATCTACTTTTAAAACTCAAGATTTCATACTCTTTCGAAATCAAGTTTATACTTTGCACTAAGGTGCTTTCACTATTAAAACCAATCAAGTCTCATAACTTTCAAAATCAAGTCTCATAGCTTTCAAAATAATCAAGTCTCTTAACTTTTAAAATCAAGTCTCATAACTTGAAAATGAAGTCTCATAATCATTTAAAGAAATCTAGTAACTTATACATTTCAAACCAAGTCACTCATACTTTCATAATCAAGACTCGTATACTTTCAAAATCAATTTACTTATTTCAATATCAAGTCACATAGACTCACCAAAATCAAGTCACATAGACTCACCAAAATCAAGTCACATAGACTTTCCCAATAATCATGTCAAAAGAAGGAAGTTCACATACCTCGTGACGACTAACCAACACGACAAGTAGCAATACGCTCCCATTTTCTTCAACCTTATCATCTATTCCACATTCCAAGTAGAATATGCTACACGTAGTACTTCAACCTATAATAACGATAACACTTCTATCAATTTCAAGCTTACTATTGTAAGACTTATACCAAACAATTTGCCCTCTAATTCTATGAAAAATCGGGCAACACTTCCTTTGTTTCACCCCGTAATCCCAGGACATGTATATAAGATCGTACGTAAGAATCAGGACGTAAAATTTGAGACTTGTACAATTTATCGGAATTATGGAAATGTCGGGAAGCGAAATATTACGACGAATGGGAGGGTGACACGTGTCACCCCCCCTTGCATGGTCTTAGTCGAAATGGACCAAGGGTAGAGTGGTCAATTGACCAAAGCTTAGATGATCAAGTCTTGACTAAGTTAGAGCTTGATATAATTGACTAAGTCAATGAGCCACTTGACTAGATTTTTTAAATGAAATTCATCCAAGCCACACAAATGTTTTAATCTAGACCCTCCATTGCATTATATAATCATCCTAAGTAGCAAGACTAGTCTCAAAACTTAGAAAAAATTTCAAGAAAATCTTGTTCTTGTCTTGAAGCTCTCGGGTTAGGCTCCATTTGAAAGAGAAAAAATTTCGTTTGTGGTTCAATAATCCCAATACTTTAAACCAAGGTTCCTAAGGGTATTTTAAGCATATCTCAATAGAAATATCCCGGAAAAACTACGTTTTCACGTTCGTCTCAAGATGAAAACCTAAGTTGTTTTCATAGGTTTTGTTTGGAAATTGAAGGAAAGTTGTTTATGAACTTCTAAGGGCTTCAAATGGCGGATTGGAGCGTGAAGGAAAGGAGCTAAGTTGCTAAGGAGCGACTTTGGATCTTGAGGTTACATTAGGGCTTGTTAAGGTAACAATCTTGTCCTCTTAAGTGATTAAAGATTACATGTTGATTGTAGTCCTATAAATATATATGCAAGCATGAGATATATATAATGGAGATTGAAATGTTATGGAATATGTGGATGGAATCCGAAACTAGCATGATATAGCCTTTAAGATTGTAATTCAATTTAGTTACTAGTTTAGTCGTCGCATGTTATCTAAAGAGAAGATTGTAGTTGTTATAATAGATTGCGGCTATATAACATGTTAGACTAAACAACTTGGATTAAAAAGGAATTAGAAAATACTTTACATTGTTGTTGCATTGTAGCCGATAATGGCATTGAAATGTTGGACAATTTGGATATCGATTGTGGGGCAGAATTTTACACGTCATGTGCGGCGTGTAATCCCCTTTGATTGGTTGATGTGTTGAGCCTTAAATGTGGCATTTGGTTATTGATTTCGGGCCTTGAAAAAGGTGGAAAAATATGTAGAAACAAAGGAAGTGCTGCCCAATTTTCCATAGAATAAGTGACTTTACACTTAGAATATTCTTCGTTTGAAGCTAGAAGTTAATAGACGTATTATGGTCATTATAAGTTGACATACTACGTACGGCATATTGGACTTAGCAAGTGGATTGAACCGAAGAGGTATGTGGAACTTTTCTTATCTCTTGAGCATGAGTAGTTATAAATGTATAGTACGGTAGACGTACGAGCTTTAAATGAATTCAGTTTCATTTGATATCCTTGACTTGTTTTAAGAATGTCCAAGTTGGTTGAGTTAGAGAATTAACTCACTTGTTTTTAAAGGATAAAAATGCCTTAGTTTCTAAACCATAAAGTTAGTATAACGGCTTTATGAGATGTTGGTTATAATAACTTTATGGAAAGTTAAAAGAATGGTTTACTCTAGTGATGTAAACAAAGATAAATGACTTGAAGTGAAGAAAGACAAATTGATTTAAATGCATCAATTGTTTAAAGTTTTAAAGTAAAAAGTCACTTGATTTAGAAGCCTAAAATGTATGTCTAAAAATATAGTGACTTGTTTTGAAATGTAGACAAGTCTTGATACCACGGGCGTTAGTATCTTGGGGATTTTATACAAGAAAGAGTCATTTTTGAAAGGATAAAGGTACATAGTACTTTGGGTTAAATTCCCGGATTTTTAATGACATGTTAGTGCCTTGTTAAATAAAATGAGAGTGCATGATAATTAAGGCTAATAAGAAGTTAGGGGATTTCTTAACTTGCTTATGATAATTATGATAAGTCGGTGGTGCTTATGTTATGTATTATAAGCCGGTGGTGCTTATGTTATGTATGATAGCCGGTTGTGCTAGCGTTATGTTATTCTTGCGGGGTAAACCCCCGGGTTACTACTTATTTCATGGATTTGCTACCCATGATGCGAGTGCGACGTTTGTACTCATTGCGGGCCCACCGGGCCTAAGCGAGTGAAATAGTCCTGTGCGGGTGAAATAGTCCCATGCGGAGTAATTCGCTCCATTGCGGGTCCACAGGACCTATGCGGGTGAAATAGTCCCAGGAGTAGGATTGCTTGATGATACTACGGGCGGGTGGCCCTACTTTGATCATGAGTGTCCTATTTTTACGCAGTAAAGTATACTCTTGTTTACTCTCATTATTAGTAAGGCACAATGTACTGTAATTTGAGTTATCATACATGTCTCCAACTTTATTTTAGACTATATGATTTCATTTCAGTACTTTCAGTTTTACATACTTGGTACATCTGTTGTACTGACCCTCTTTCCTCGGGGGTTGCGTTCATGCCGCAGGTTGTGGATCCTCAATCTTAGGATCACTGATCAGTTGTCAGCAGACTCCATTTCTCCGGAGGCTTGTCTTTTGGTACGGTTTCCCTGATGTTGTGGATTTATGTACATTCAGGGGTATGGCTGGGCCCTATCCCGTCACAGTTGTTATTCTTAGAGGTCTGTAGTCATATCTTGTGGATTGGGTTGTAAGAACAAAGATGTAACTGTTTTTCTTTTGGGTTATGTATATTTCACGGAGGGTGGCCTTATCGATTAGCCTGTTGATATTTATTGTCTAGTATTTTATGAGTTTATGTATGTTCATTGCTATTCTCGATGTATACATGAAAGTACGAGTAGAGCACGATCGCGGGCGAGGTCGGGTCGTGGCAACTTCCTTTGTTTCTACGTACTTTTCCACCTTTTCCAAGGCTCGTATTCATCAACCAACAAGCCACATTTAAGGCACAACAACAGTTAACCAAAGGGGGTTACATGCTTAACTTGACGTGTAAAATTATGCCCCACAATCTATACAAGCGATCCACGATCCTCGGCCAAAGATCCACAATTCTACAATATTAAGGGTACAATGTGAAACCTTTACCACTCTTTTTATACCCCTATTCTTTAGGACTTTCATTAGCCATTTTACCACATTAATCATGCATGTTAGGGTCTGATTTTCCAGCATTACAACACGCCTAAAACAGTCCATAAAAACTGCACGATAATATCCAACAGTTTTATAGATTCTACGGCCAACAACTAAAATCCGATAACTCTTTCCTTAATCCTTTTTATTCCAATTCGAGTTCCAAAACTTCTACATAAGTTATAACAACTTATTAACAACAATATTAATCCATTATAACATGCAATAGGTGAAGATAACAACGACAATAACCAACGAATTCCATTTACACCAAATCTGTCTCAAATCGGTTTTAGCCCCAAAAATGGCTCAAACACTTTTTATTCTTCATTCTCTTTAACACAAGTTCATCTATACATTATAACAATAAGTAATATCCAATTAATGTAAAAGAATAAGGACTTTTACCTCATTTTTTTCCCAAAAAGCCCCAAAACAGTCCGGTTTTTATTGGTCCGCAGTTTTCGTTTCGCTCCACTTCTTCAAGTTCCAATCACATATATGTATCCCTTACAACCTTATGAACAACCTCTCTTCACGTTTCTCTTTCAAAAGGTCGACGGAAACCCCTAGGGTTTCATTCTATTTTCGGCCCAACCTAGATTTAGGGGTTAAGAGTGCTTAATCTTGGAAAGAAAATACTTTGATCTTGTTCTTGTTGGCTATGGTGATTTCGAAATATCTAGGTTAAGGAGAGATGATGGTTTGTATGGATGAAGGTCTTATGTTCCAAGTCTTCAAGACTTATCTATATATACTAAGGTGGAGTCTTTTCAAGACAAGTGGAGAGGGCACTTGTTCTCCTCCTATTGGTCAAGAATTCTCTTCACAAAAATAATATTCCACCCTTAGCCAACTTTTCTCAACAATTTCGATGGCCCTATACCATACAACACAAAGACTTAATAATTTAACACTTAGTCCATACTTCTATTGGAAAGAATTCAATTATTATAATTAATTATTGTCATCACATTAATCTCGAAAATTTTACGTATAAGAAAATGTAAAAATCCTTTCCTTTCGACATTCCAATCTTAATTCTATAATCATGTTCTCACTTAGTAGCTATGGAAATACGGGGTGTAACACATCATTCTTCAAATGACTGCTCCTTACTCACCTCAGTCTAACGGTGCTAGCCAAGCACAAAGTCGTACGCCCAAAATATGTGGGGCAAGACGATCCTTACCGCTAATGTGATTCTCAACAGAACTCTACATAAGGATAAGAATAACCATCCATGTGAAATATGGAAAGGATCCAACCTACAAATGTGGTGATGTAGGGTGGCTTCGTGGAGGTTGGAATACCGAAACAGGTCAAGTTGGACCTAAAACTATAGATTGCATATCCACGAGATCTGCAAATAACAGTAGTGCTTGTCGCCTCTTGGTGTCAAAGAATGCTTAATTTTTTGAAGATAATTTTCATAAAGAAGGATAAAGAAGTAATTGCTCGAGGTTAACAAGAACCCACGAGTGTCTGACTGTCCAGAACTAGATGTTCCAGATCTACAGGACTCAAATGTTGCTGACTATCCGGAACTTAATGTTTCAGATCTACATAACTCAGGGATTCTAGATGTTGAAACGAGATGGAACAAAGAGGGGACAAAGATTTGTTCCAGCCTTCTAGTTTGTATGATAGAACCATACTTGTGTAATAGTTGACCTTCCTCCGGGAAAAAAACCTTTGGGTTGTAAAAGTTGATACACAAATTGAGCACCAATTAGATGGATCTACTGACGAGTATAAATCCTTGGCTACTTAGACACGTGCTCCCATATGAATAACTTAACATCCAGGGTCACTATAGTCTTGCGTGACATGGATGTTGAGACAACCTTCCTAACCGGAGAGTTGGTTTGGTGGACTGTTAGGCTTCTTCCTGAACTTTCGTTTTAGTCCCTGAAAAATTTACATTTTGGTCCTGGAAGTTTCAGATGAAATAGAAACTATGAATCTGACAACAGAAATATTGACTCTAAAGTTAGAAAGCCAACAGTTGGAATACCAACCGTCTGAAAGTGGAAGAAGAAATTTATATGGAACAACCCTAGAGGTATGTAGTTCCAGGGCCAGAGAAGAAAGTCTATCGACTTGTCAAATCTCTATACGGGCTGAAACAGGTTCCGAAGTAATGGCACGAAAACTTTAATAGTACTCTACTACTGAAGGGATTCTCCATTAATGAGTGGGACAAATGTGTCTACATGAAAGGTAATTCTGACTCATTCGTCATAATATGCCTTTACGTAGACGACATGTTGATCATAGTGAGTAGTCCTAGTTTGATCCTAGAGACTAAGAATATATTTAAACGATGTTTCGATATGAAGGATATGAGTATTGTAGATGACATCTTAGGAATTGGGATTTCTAAGACATCTAACAGACTAGTGTAATTCCAAACTCATTTGTGAGGTGTTTGACAGTCTCGTTAAAGTCACCAATGGATATGAATCGTATGATTGATTGGAATCATGGTGCGCCCGTATACCAGGAGCGATTTGCATAGGTCACATGTAGTTCAATGTATTTTACACACTACAACCGACTAGGTATCGACTTTCAAACTAGAACAATTGAATTAATGTTCACCCGTAATTCTAGAAATGATCGATAGAAGGCGTTAAATTGGATATGACGATATCTGAAACATTAAATTATTTACGGATTAGGGTATTCTGGATGTCCAACGGTTCTAAGAGAACACAGTGATGCAAACTGGACATCGGACTTGAAGAACACCAAAGCCACAAGTGGATGTGTATGGTGTGTCTTTGAAAATCCTCTAAGAAATCTTGCATCGGTCGATTCATGATGGAATAGGAGTTTATCGCTTTGGATAAAACATGAAAAGAAGTTGAGTAACTTCACGACCTCTTAGAGGATGTTCCTTATTGGAAGAAACCCGTGTTTTCATCAGTTGTACAATGTGACTAGCCAATCAGCTTTAGGGAGGGAACAAATGACGGCGTCATGACATTTTAGTCAGAGACATAAGACCGTTGGGCAGTTGATCATCACAATTGTCACCTCTTTGATTACTAATCAAAGGATATATCATACCATTTAACTAAGGGACTACCCGAAGATCAAGTATTCTGCCTATCTAGGGGAATGTGTTTAAAACCCAAACAATATGAACCTTTTTTGTGGTAACCCAACCATACTGACTGGAGATCCCAAGAATTTGGTTCAATGGGAAAACTAAGATGGAAAAGGTTCAGTTGAGCACTTCGGTGGAAGCAAGAGCACTTCGGATGACGATTTCGATAAAGAAACATGAATCCAAAGCCATTCCCGCGACAGACATTAAAGTTCTACATGCATGGTGGGTAGCGGTTAAGGTTTCAAAACCTTTAATGATCCTCATCGCTTGAGGTAAGGTTTGGGGAAAACTGTTAATGGTTCTTAACACTTGTGAAATGGGGTATAGCAGGATATCTTTTAGGAGCTCACCTATTTAAGTGTGAGAACATGCCGCTTCAAATGAACGTACTTAAGAATCCAAGAGTGTCCACGGCTACAACGGACAAAACATTAACGAAGTACAGTGTAAAGAAAGTGGTTGTGTTGGTACCATTGACTTGGCTTATACTAAATAATGACGGTTCAAGACGTCACGTTCACTGCACAGTAAGTATGTCTGATGTTATTCAACTAAGAAAGGCTCAAAGCGGAAGCTACCTCTCCTGATGCAATATCGATCCACTAAAAAATGCTAGAAAGACACATTGTGAGTGCGCCAAAATCTCTTTCAAGAGGGGGTTGTTTGAAATTTACTAATATGGAATAAAGTTTATCCCATTATTTACGACTCGAACAATAGGGGCCCGCTCGTCGGAAATGTCGTTTCCACACACGTGCATATATTGTACCAAGGATCGTAAATTTCATTAGTGAAAGAGATATTGGTACGTAAGTAAAATGTTTGAAATATAGAATGATGGACGGTCGTTGGCCAAATGATGAGTGTTCCACGTTGGTAAATGAATGATGAAGTGTGCATAGTGTAAAGATGTAACATGTCAGAAAAGGGTCGCAGAGCCGAGAAGAGCCGCAGTGTCGCAACACCTTAGTGGATGAGTCGCGACTCTAATTCCGGCCTGAGTCACTGGAGTCGTGACGCTAATTCGGCGATGCTAAGACAGAAAGTCTAAAACCAAAAATCTGATTTTGGAGACCTTTGGGATGCCCTCAATGGTATTCATTCTGGCATTATTCAACAATTACTTGGTTGATAAATGGCTGCCATTACTTAGGTTATTCATTGTCATTATATGGGTGATTTAATGTCATACTTGGCATTTGAAGAGACACAATCTTACACTATAAATTGAGGTCTTTGGCTTAATTGTTAAAGACTTGAAACACTTGAAAGACTTGCAACACTTGCATTTTTTAGAAAAAATCTTCTTCCTCTCTAGTATATTTCAATACTCAAAGTTTTTCAAGTAAAACACTTGAGTTTTCTTTGCTCAAGTGTTTAGTAAATATTTTATCTTGGGAGACTATTGTCTATCAACATAAAAAGATATATACGGGGTAATCTCATCTTAAAGACAAAGTGTCATCACTCGACTCAGCACAATTGTAACATTTTCAGATTTAGTGTCTCTTGATTTCAGGTTATCAAGATACAAAGAGCTCTCCGTAATTGGTACAAAGATTCAAGAATGATTCAAGAACTCAAAAGTTTGTTGTTGCCACAATTCTTGTTTGCTACTAGTTTGTTGCTTTTGTAATCTTTATTGTTTATCCTTTTGAAGCACTTTTAATAGTTATTTACTATTCCCATACTTCTTTATATCCAACATATATCAGGGTGATTTTTAACAAAATATAGTTTGTCTTTCTTACCCTTTAAAAATAAATTTCACGTTAGACAAAATATTCATTAATTATTTTTCTACTATTTAAAAATTTAAAATCAACTAAAAATTTTGAAATACTATATAGGAAATTCTAATATTTTAAATTTTAAAATAAATTAAATTTTACCTTTACTCAAGCATGTCAGGTTGCAAATGTAGGTAACATAACCAAACCCAGTACTAGAATGGTTAATTTTCTAAGCTGAAATGTTAGAGGCGTTAATGGACTGAATAGAAGAAGGAAGTGAAATTCATTTGCAATTTCGTGGAGACATGTTTAATTGGCCTGCTTGAAACAAAGATAAAAAATAATAAAGTTTGTCAAACAAATCATAACTTCCACAACAATGGGAAAATTTGGGTTACTTGGAGATATGATCACTATGAAATAGATGTCATGATGAATTCTACACAAGCATAACATGCAATCATATGATCATTTATGAGGTGTTTACCAGGAGCGATATGGATACGTCACATGTAGTTCAATGTATTTTACACACTACAATCGACCCGGTATCAGCTTCAAACTAGAACGGTTGAACTAATGTTCACTCGTAATTCTGGAAATGATCGATATAAGGCATTAAATCGGATATGACAATATCTGAAACATTTGCTTATCTACGAATTATGGTATTCTGGATGTCTAGCTGTTCTGGGAGAACACAGTGATGCAAACTGGATATCGGACTTGAAGAACACCAAAGCCACAAATGGATGTGCATGATGTGTTTTTGAAAATCCTCTAAGCAAACTTGCATTGGCCGATTCATGATGGAATCAGAGTTTATCACGTTGGACCAAGCATGAAAAGAAGTTGAGTAACTTCACGACCTCTTAGAGGATGTCCCTTATTAGGAGAAACCCGTGTCTTCATCAGTTATACACTGTGACTAGCCAATCATCTTCAGGGAGGGCATGAATGACGGCGTCTGGACATTTTTGTCAGATACAAAAGACCGTTGGGCAGTTGATTATCATGGGTGTCACCTCCTTGATTATTAATCAAAGAATATATCGGACCCTTTAACTAAGGAACTACTCGAAGATCAAGTTTTGTCTGTCTAGAAGAATGGGCTTAAAACCAATAAATATAAACCTTTTTGGTGGTAACTCAACCATACTGACTGGAGATCATAATAATTTGGTTCAATGGGAAAACTAAGCTGCAAAAAAGGTTCAGTTGAGCGCTTCGATGAAAGAAACAACACTTCATATGATGATTTTGATAAAGAAACATGAATCCAAAGTCATTCTCGCGATAGACATTAAAGTGCTACCTGCATGGTGGGTAGTGGTTAAATTTCCAAAACCTTTAATGATCCTTATCGGTTGAGGTTAGTTTTCGGTGAAACTTTTAATGGTTCCTAACACTTGTGAAGTGGGATATAACAGGATATCTTGTAGGAGACCACCTATTTGAGTACAAGGATATACCACCTCAAATGAATGCACTTAAGAATCCAAGAGTGTCCACGATCACAACAGATAAAATATTAACGAAGTAGAGAGTAATAAAAGTTGTTGTGTTGATACCATTGACTTGGCTTACAATAAACATTGATGGTTCAAGACATCACATTTACCGCACAGTAAGTAAGTCCGATGATATTCAACTAAGGAAGGTTAAAAGTGGAAGCTACCTCTCCTGATGAAACATCGGCCCTCTGAAATATTGCTAGAAAGGCACCTTGTGAGTGCGCCAAAATCTCTTTCAAGAGGGAATTGTTTGAAATTTACTAATGCGGAATAAAGTTTATCCCTTTATTTATGACTCGAACAATTGGGGTCCCGCACGTCGGAAATGTCATTTTCACACACGTGCATACGTTGTATCAGTGATCATAAATTTCATTAGTGAAAGAGATAGTGGTACGTAAATAAAATGTTTCAGACATATAATGATGGAAGGTCGTTGGCCAAATGATGAGTGTTCCACGTTGGTAATGAAGGAAGAAGTGTGCATAGTGTAAAGATGTAATGGGTCGGAAAAGGGTTGTGGAGCCGAGAAGGGCCGCAATGCTAATTCCGGCCCAAGTCACTAGAGTCGCGGCACTACGGTGTCTCAGAGGCCCGACCGCGACGCTAATTCGGCGATGCTCATGCAGAAAGTCTGAAACCAAAAATTTGATTTTGGAGACCTTTGGGTTGCCCTCAATGACATTCATTCTAGTATTATTCAATCATTACTTTGCTGATAAATGGCTACCATTACTTGGAAATTCATTTTTATTATATGGGTGATTCAATGTCATTACTTGGCATTTGAAGAGACAAAATCTTACACTATAAATTGAGGTATTTGGCTCAATTGTTAAAGACTTGAAACACTTAAAAGACTTGCAACACTTGCATTCTTCACAAAATCTTCTTCATTTTTAGCATATTTCAATACTCAAAGTTCTTCAAGAGAAACACTTGAGTTTCTTTTGCTCAAGTGTTTAGTAGTTGTTTTATCTTGGAATACTATTACCTATCAACGTAAAATGATATATACGAGGCAATCTTGTCTTAAAGACAGAGTGTAATCACTCGACTCAACACATTTGTAACACTTCCATATTTAGTGTCTCTTAATTTCAGGTTATCAAGATTCAAAGAGCTCTCCGCAATTGGTACAAACATTCAAGAATGATTCAAGAACTCAAAAGCTTGTTGTTTCCACAATTCTTGTTTGCTACAAGTTTGTTGATTTTCTAATCTTTATTGTTTATCCTTTCGAAGCACTTGTAATAGTTATTTACTATTCTCATACTGCTTTATACCCAACAATTTTAAGACAAGATCGTATTAGTGTTCGAAATATGTCGGTCAACATTTGTGTGACCAAATCTGGTTATGGTTGTGGTTTTATGATTAAAGACATATCTATTGTCAGTTCTGTTGACAGTAACTCTATATTTGTGTCAATAAACTAGAATATGATTTTGATGTTGAGGTTCAGAGTGCCTATGTTGGTCATTGTTACACCCCGTAATTCCAGGACATGTGTTTAAGAGAATGTACGTGAGAAGATACGACTTTAAGTTTGATACGAAAGAAGGATTTCTTTTTCCTACGGAAAATGATTTCGAGCCTCGGGAAGGAAATTGTTCGTTAATGAGAATTGGGTTCCCGAATTGGTTATTTAAGACTTTTAAGAGTTTATCGGAAGTATGGAATTTTATTTTCAGAGTTGGATACGTGGGGCCCACCCGAGAAATTTTACGTTTTTGTGGGGCCCATGAGGTTTCTGATATTTTGACCAATTATGGAAATTTCGGGAAACGAAATGTTATAGACCAATGGGAGGGCGACACGTGTCACCCTCCACATTGTCATCTTGGACGAAAATTAGCAATTAAAGATAGCCATGTTGGCTTGATAAAATGGACCAAGTCAAAGGGTCAAGTGGGAGCTTGACATAATGGACTAATCTTAAGCCATCCATTTGTGTTGATCTAAACCATTGGTTGTAGTATATATCCATACTAGTAGTGCAAGACTTGATCTTCCCAACACTTAGAAAATTTAGAGAAACTTGTGTCTTGCTCATTGAGCTCTCGGCAATAGGGCATGGATGAACAAGAAAATTTTCATTTGTGGTTCAATAATCCCAATACTTTAAACCAAGCCTAGTGGTATTGTAAGGTTATCTCAATAGAAAAATCCCGGAAAAACTACGTTTTCACGTTAGTCGCAAGGCGAAACCCTAAGGTGTTCTTTAACTTTGAAGATGAAACTTGAAGAGGAGTTCTTCATGAGCTTCTAAGGAGTGCTTGGAGCGGATTGGAACATAAGAAGAGGAGCTAAAAGTTGGTAAGGATCGACTTTTACGCTTGGACATTATTAGGGCTTATTGAGATAAACTCTTCATCTTCTTAATGTAATTGAAGATTACATGTTATAGTAGTTAAGAAATAAGCATGAGATATATATATGTATTGTATATGTGTACGCCAACAGTGAGGTAGGATTCCACGGGCGCGTCACATGGTTATATGTTACACTTACGGTATCGCGATGATGGGGATTCCAGGCGGGAGATATATATATGTATTGTATATGTATGCGTAAGCGGTGAGGTGGGATGCCACGGGCGCGTCACATGGTTATATTTTACACTTATGGTTGTCGGCAGTGATGGGGGATTCCACGGGCACGCTTTGATATTTGTGGGCTTGAGACCCTTACTGGACTATTTGATGATATTTGAGTGCTTGTGTTTGTATCCCTGTGTGACTATTGTTCATGTGTTGAAATAGTCTTTAAAAGGTAAAACTGACTTTCATTACTTTCACTTTGGCAAGGCACAGTGTACTGTTATTTTGGTTATCATACATGTCTCCAGCTTTATATAAACTGTTATGATTTCGTTACAGTATTATTAGTTTCACATACTTGGTATATATTTCGTACTGACCTCCTTCGGGGGGCTGCGTTCATGTCCGCAGGTTTAGGTACACAATTGTGGATCCGCGAGCTTAGGATCCTGGTTCAGCATTTTGAGATGGCTCCAATGTTCCGGAGCTTGTCATGGCTATGTATATTCAGGGGTACGGCGGGGCCTTGTCCCATCATAGTATTTGTCCAAAAATCTTAGAGGTCTGTAGTCATATCTTGTGGATTGGGTTGTGTAAAGGAAAAAGAAAAAGGATGTAACTGTTTTTGGCTATATATGTATATATATGTCCAGGGAGGTAGCCTTATCGGCTAACCTGTTGTTTATGTCTTGTTGAATTATTTTATAAGTTTGATGTATGTTCCGCTGATTATCTCTGATGTATACCTGTAAGGGTGCCCAGGTAGGGCACCAGTCGCGGCCCGGGGTCGGGTCGTGACAAAAGTGATATCAGAGCAGTTAGTCCTCGGAAAATGTCTACATACCGTGTCTAGTAGAGTCTTGATTATCGGTGTGTTGTGCACCACATCTATAATCAGGAGGCTGCAGGACATTTAGGATTGGTTTCCATTCTTCTCAATCTGAGATCGTGCGATAGAGCTGTATTGTTAGGGTCGTCTCTCCCTAACGAGTTATGTTGATTGCAGTTATGAGAAAGCGTGATGACCGGGAAGGACTATGTGGATTGCGTATCCAGGTTGGTAATGATGTAGTATAGTTGGTATTATGACGTACAACTATACGGATTTATGTATGAGGGTCATATATGGGTTGCCTAGAGTAATTTTAGATTACCAAGAGTTGGTAAGGACTAACTAGATACCGGGAAGGTATGAAACAACTTAATGAATTCTCATCAAGGTTTGTGTGCTAATTTGATAAAATTAGGAGATGATGAGCTGTCTGAGAAAGGTAATGAACCCTTAAGAAATCATGTTAAGGGACTTAATGAAAGACTATGTTAGTAAATTAAGCTACGTGGCAGGCTTAAGAGAATGGTACGGATGAGATCCGTATGGAGTAAGTAATGGTTGTTATGAACAAGACAACATGGTTATGGTATTATGAAGAGTTATTGTACCCGTTACGGGGGGACTGGTAAGGTAGGCTTGGAGCATGGAAATTGTGAGCCTAAGAATATTGATAACCGCCGAGACCTTAGGTATATAAGGCCTTCTCGGGCAATAAGATTTTATTCAGACTAAGGGTAAGAGTTAAGTGCGACGGTGGGTCGGGTTAAGGACCTATTACGGGTCGCCTCATAGTTTGAAATTGAGTGAGATCAGTTGGTAGTAGTCCCTCTACGTGACAGGGTCACGAGGGTGCAAGGCCCAAGTCTAGTTAATGGTTTTATGGGTTCGTGGACGCGTTACACGGGAACCAGGTTGGGAGAGCCGGAAATGGCCTTATATTGTTTAATAGAATGACTCCAAAGATTGGAGGCCAGAATCGGTATGGAGGTTATGTAAGTATGCTAGTGTAAGTTGGAGGTACGAAAAGAATACAACCAGTAAGAAAGTGTAGAATCACCGTTTGGTTGGTTCCACGTAGGCGAGGTTCAGATAATTGGCCCAGATTTGATTCAGCGGGCGGTGGATAAGGCGAAGCTTATCCAGGAAAGATTTTTAGTAAGATCGGAGGTAGCCGAAGCTTTATGCAGATAACCGACGTCGACACTTGGAGTTCAGGTTGACGTTTTAGTATGAGTATTGTTATGTGGCCGTGGGTGGCATATGTTGTTTGAAGGGTGTAGTAAAAGGAGACTATGTCGCTATCTAATTAGATTGGACTACGAAAGAACATTCGAGGATGAATTTTTCTAAGGGGGGAAGAATGTTACACCCCGTAATTCCAGGACATGTGTTTAAGAGAATGTACGTGAGAATATACGACTTTAAGTTTGATAGGAAAGAAGGATTTCTTTTTCCTACGGAAAATGTTTCCGAGCCTCGGGAAGGAAAATTGTTCGTTAATGAGAATTGGGTTCCCGAATTGGTTATTTAAGACTTTTAAGAGTTTATCGGAAGTATGAAATTTTATTTTCAGAGTTGGATATGTGGGGCCCACCCGAGAAATTTTACGTTTTTGTGGGGCCCACGATGTTTCTGATATTTTGACCAATTATGGAAATTTCGGGAAACTAAATGTTATAGACCAATGGGAGGGCGACACGTGTCACCCTCCACATTGTCATCTTGGACGAAAATTAGCAATTAAAGATAGCCATGTTGGCTTGTTAAAATGGACCAAGTCAAAGGGTCAAGTGGGAGCTTGACATAATGGACCAATCTTAAGCCATCCATTTGTGTTGATCTAAACCATTGGTTGTAGTATATATCCATACTAGTAGTGCAAGACTTGATCTTCCCAACACTTAGAAAATTTAGAGAAACTTGTGTCTTGCTCATTGAGCTCTCGGCAATAGGGCATGGATGAACAAGAAAATTTTCATTTGTGGTTCAATAATCTCAATACTTTAAACCAAGCCTAGTGGTATTGTAAGGTTATCTCAATAGAATAATCCTGGAAAAACTACGTTTTCACGTTAGTCGCAAGGCGAAACCCTAAGGTGTTCTTTAACTTTGAAGATGAAACTTGAAGAGGAGTTCTTCATGAGCTTCTAAGGAGTGCTTGGAGCGGATTGGAACATAAGAAGAGGAGCTAAAAGTTGCTAAGGATCGACTTTTACGCTTGGACATTATTAGGGCTTATTGAGGTAAACTCTTCATCTTCTTAATGTAATTGAAGATTACATGTTATAGTAGTTAAGAAATAAGCATGAGATATATATATGTATTGTATATGTGTACGCCGACAGTGAGGTAGGATGCCACGGGCGCGTCACATGGTTATATGTTACACTTACGGTTGTCGGCAGTGATGGGGGATTCAAATTGCATGAGATATATATATGTATTGTATATGTGTACGCCGACAGTGAGGTGGGATGCCACGGGTGCGTCACATGGTTATATTTTACACTTATGGTTGTCGGCAGTGATGGGGGATTCCACGGGCACGCTTTGATATTTGTGGGCTTGAGACCCTTCCTGGACTATGTGATGATATTTGAGGGCTTGTGTACGTAGCCCTGTGTGACTATTGTTCATGTGTTGAAATAGACTTTAAAAGGTAAAACTGACTTTCATTACTTTCACTTTAGCAAGGCACAGTGTACTGTTATTTTGGTTATCATACATGTCTCCAACTTTATATAGAATGTTATGATTTCGTTCTGATTTTCGCCACATACTTGGTACATATTTAAATCGACCTCCTTCGGGGGGCTGCGTTCATGTCCGCAGGTTTAGGTACACAATTGTGGATCCGCGGGCTTAGGATCCTGGTTCAGCATTTTGAGATGGCTCCAATGTTCCGGATCTTGTAATGGCTATGTATACTCAGGGGTACGGCGGGGCCTTGTTCCGTCATAGTATTTGTCCAAAAATCTTAGAGGTCTGTAGTCATATCTTGTGGATTGGGTTGTGTAAAGGAAAAAGAAATATGATGTAACATTTTCATAGGTTTTGATTGGAAATGGAAGAGAAGTTGGTTGTGAGCTTCTAAAGGCTTCAAATAGCGGATTGTAGCATAAAGGAAAGGAGCTAAGAATTGCTAAGGAGCGACATTGAATCTTGGAAATTATAAGGGCTTGTAAAGGTAAAATTCTTGTCGTTTTAGTAATTATGATTACTTGTTGTTATAGCTATAGATATTAGCAAGTATGAGATATATATTATGAAGTTGATAAGTGTTATGGATATTGGAACCCTAATCCGAAAACTAGTATGTTTAGCCCCTAAGATTTTAATTCAATTGCATTATTAGTTTAAGTCGTCACACGTTATATAAAGAAGGAATTATAATTGTTAAGTTGTTTATGACTATATAACATGTTAGACCTAAGAAGTTGGATTTAAAAAGAATTGGAAAGGACTTTGTGTTATTGAATAAGTTAGCCGTGAATGACCTTGATTAAGGACTTAGTTGGTATTAATTGTGGGGCAGAATTTTACACGTATTGTAAGGCGTGTAATCCCCTTTGATTGGTTGTTGTATTGAGCCTTAAATGTGGCGTGTTTGGTTATTGAATTCGGCCTTGAAAAAGGTGGCAAAGTATGTAGAAACAAAGGAAGTGCTGTCCGATTTTCCGTAGAATTTAGTGACTTTGCACTTAGAATATTCTACGTTTGAAGCTAAAGGTTAATGGACGTATTGTGGCCATTATAGGTTGAAGTACTAAGTATAGCGTATTCTACTTGAAAGATGGAATAGCTATCAAGGTTGAAGTACTTTAGAGCATTTTGCTTTTTGTCGATAATCGTCGCGAGGTATGTGAACCTCTTCCTTCTTTTGACATGATTCTATGTATGGAATATACATGTGGTACTATTTCATGATTCCTTCTACTCTTAGAAGTTAGGAGGTATGTATGTTGATTACTCTACGTAAAGGTTATGTCTAAGTTATCCTAAGTTCTTACCAAGTCTTATGGGGGATGTTGGTAAGAGTCGTTAGGAGGTATTTGGAGCCAAGTTGACTTGGCTAAGTTACGGCACAAATGAGAATAAGTATCGAACAAGCCACTGCAGCGTTAATAAAGGAAAATGTAATGACAATCAATTAAGTTAAAATGAGTAGAATTCTCCATCTGCATAGAAGCTAAGATAAGACAAAATTGTATTACATTTTCTAGATCATGGCTACTTGATTAAGATCGTTATAAATAAGTATAACTTATTCACAACGCACCAAAGTATATGTTACTTAAGTTATAAGAATTTACGTATGAAGTTTTAAGACTTTGAACCTCAAATTTTTAAAAGGTTAAGGGACTTTATTTTTCAAGTTATGGGACTTGATTCTTAAAGGAAGAAATGAATTGATTTAAAAGTATAGAATACTTGATTTGGAAAGTATTGATTTCTTGCCATTCTAAAATTAAGAAACTTGTTTTCTTAAAAGTTAAGAGACTTGAAGTATTTTGAAAGCTATGTGATTTGGTTTGAAAGTATAAGTCTATTGGTTATAAAAGGAATGAATTTGTCTAAGACATAAAGAGTTATAACAACTTTATGGGAAGTTGGTTATAACAACTTTATGGAAGATTAAAAGAATGGTTTTCTTCTGTTATACCCCGTATTTTCAGAGTATGTACGTGAGGACGTACGTAGAAAATTTGAGCCTTAAGTTAGGCAAGTTTCGAAATTTGTACACAACACCCGATTAGAGTCGTTTTTCGACGAAACGTTTCCACAGCTTTTGTTGGGAAAATTCCGGCTATGTCATTTATAATTTTTGCGGATTTTTCCGAGAGACGAAACATTTTGGACCAACGGGAGGGTGACAAGTGTCACCCTCACATTGGCCTTGAGTGGGCGGCAAAAGGGACGAACAAGGTGGCTTGTTTTGTCTTGGAGTTGGTAGGATATTTTGTGTGCAAGTTGGCTTAGGACACTTGCCCAAATCTCGCCTTACACTTGCCTTGCACTTGGCATAATCTTGGCCATTGGTTGGCCATCCCTTGACCTATAAATACCCTCTAATGCAAGATTTATTCTTCATCCACACTTGTGAAATTCCAAGAAAATACGCCCTCCCTCTTGTGAGCAATTCGTCCGCCACACTACCCCCCCCCTTGAGTGAGCCTTGGCCGAGAGCCACCCCCCCTCCCCTTTGTGGTGTTTGGCCGTGGGGTACCCCCCCCCCTAGCCTAGTTGTTTCCGTATAATACCCTTTGTTGTGGTATAGAAATACTCTCCTAGTATTGTTATAATGTCCAAAATACTTTAGCCCAAATACCTTGTAGTACTTTCCAAAGTACCCTTTGTACGAAAAGCCCAGAAAATACGATTATACTTTCCTTTAGCCTCTAAACGAAACCCTAAGGAAATCTTCACCCGTAGTTGAAGTTGTAAGTAGAAGTTGGTTAGAACTTCAGGGTTGTTTGGAGCGGATTGAGCACTCGAGTAGGAGCTAAGCGTTGCTCGGGAGCGACATTATACTTGGATAATTTTGGGCTTATCGAGGTAAACACTATCGCCCTTCTATTGTAATTGGAAATTACATGTTGTTAGAATATATAGTTGAAGTATACTATATATAGAATGAACATAGTATTGTGGCAATGTCTTTTGACTTAAGCTGAAGAATAAAGAATCAATCGAATCAGTAATTACATAGGGCTGTCAGACATGAGACTTGTATAGCATTCTTGTGTAGTAGAATTGTACACGCCAGGTTAGGCGTAAAACCCCCTGGTTGGCTTGGTAGCCGGCCTCGATAGAGGAGGAGATTTACGCCATTGCGGGGAGGTCTGCGAATTTTACGTAGATTATGGAGCGTTGAGATCTAGATGTTAATAAGCGCGCGTGGCCTTATAGGTTGAAGTACTACGTGTGGAGTGATCCACTTGGCTAAGGAGTAGCGCGGTTTGAGGTACTTGGGCGTTTTGCTATTAGTCGACAATCGTCGCGAGGTATGTGAACCTCTTCCTATCTCTTCTAGCATGATATGTGTGAACTATGTAGTACGGTGACGCATACGTGTTAATCGTGTTTGATTGTTCTTAAAACATAAAGTGTTATAACGGCTTTATGGGAAGTTGTTATAACGACTTTATGTAGGTAAGAAAATACTTTGTGGTTTTAAAAGGTAATCGATGTGAACTATAAGCGGCTAGTTATAATAAAGAACTTGATGTATTTCAAAAGATTTATAAATCGAGAGTAACACTTGGTTTTAAAGGATTTAAAAAGAGTTATACTAGCTTTATGGGAGTTAGGTATAATGTCTTAAGAGAAGTAAAGAAAATGGTTTAATGATGTTAGAAGTTAAGAGACTTGATCTTATAAGATAAGAGACTTAACTTATTTGTTTTAATGTGGATGTTTGTGTGAAACCTCATTCGTGAGTAATGAGTACTTGGTTTTATTTAAAGGGATAATGTTTCCGATTTGAAATCGAATGTGTATCGACATCACTGCAGCGTTAATAAAGGAAAATGTATTGAATAATGATGTATCGTATTAAAACCAGTAGAAACCTCCATCTGCATAGAAACTAAGATGAGACAAAATGATATTACATTTTCTAGATCATGGCTGCTGTAATAAGAATGTTGTAAACAAGAATAACCTACTCTCACGTGAGACATATATTACTCAATTGTTCTAAAAAGGAATCAATTGATTAAGTTTATGAACTATGAAACCATTTGAAAATGAGAAGCTTGAGTAATTGAAACTAGGCAAACTGGAACTTAGGAAAAGAATGTTGTTACTTGATTTTGGAAAGGAATGTGGGTCGGTCATTCTAAGGCTACGGGTATCGGGTGACTTTTATAAAAGTAATGGATCTCTTTTAAAAAGAACTTAACGTATGTAGTACTTTGGGGTTAAAAACCCGGACTTTGGCATAAAATGAAAGTACTTTGAGTTGTTGTGAAACTTGCCTATGCTTGTTGTTGTGAAACTTGCCTATGCTTGTTGTTGTGAAACTTGCCTATGCTTGTGATGATAGCCTTTGTTGTGCAAGTGTGGTATTTACGTATTCTGGCTCTCGATAAGTAGGTTGACTTATTGAGAACTTACTTGGACGTCTTGGCGGTGATGGAGAATTCCACGTATGTTTCCATTTTGATTCTTGTCTTGTTGTTGATGTCACATGGACATGTCTACACCGACGCAAAGATTCCGCGGCACGCGGCCGGTTGATTACCGATATATGGTTATTATGCAACATGGGCGTGTCACACCGTCGCGATTCCGGGGCATGTGGCCACGGCGTGGTTGACCACCCGATATTGTTATTGAGGTTACATGGGCATGTCTACACCGTCGCGATTCCGGTACGTGGCCATGCGGCCTTGTTATTATTGTTGCATCATGGACATGTCTACACCGTCGCGATTCGGGGCACGCGGCCATGACGCGAACATGATGGATGTTGTGGGCGTGAGACCCATAGTTATATTTGAGTGGTGACTTTGAGGCGTGAGTCACGACTTGCTCGCTTTTATGTTGCGTCTTGTATTTTGGTTATCATACATGTCTCCCGCTTTTTAAGCTATTATGATTTCATTCTGATGTTGTGATTTCACATACTTAGTACTGTTAGATCGACCTCCTTCGGGGCTGCGTTCATGCCGCAGTAGAGGTACATCGATCGTGGATCCCGCTCGAGGATCTCATTTCAGCGTGTTGAAAGCTCCGTTCCTTGGAGGCTTATCTTTAGTATGTTTCCACGAGTTGTAGGTTATTGTACATTCGGTGGTATGGCGGCCCTGTCCGTCATAGTTGTTGTAAATCTTAAGTGCAGAGTAATCGCTTGTGTGGGAGTTTGTAAAGGATAAGCGTTCGGGTTTTTATGTATATACCAAGGCAATCGTTTTGGTTGGCCTGTTTATTTATTATATCTCTTGTTTCATGACTCGTGTTTTATTTTCCGCTGGTTTTCTCGATGTTGTATCACTAGGGTGCCCGGGTAAGGCACGATGCGAGCCCGGTTCGGGCGTTACAAAGTGGTATCGAGCGATTAGTCCTCGGAAAGTGTCTGCACCGTGTCTAGTAGAGTCTTGATTATCGGTGTGTTGTGCACCACATCTATAATCGGAGGCTATAGGACATTTAGGATTAGTTTCCATTCTTCTCATTCGAGATCGTGCCTTAGAGTGTGTTGTAAGTTGGACCCTCCGGCGTGTTTCGTTTTTACGATTATGCCTGCGAAGGCAACCAGTGGCCCAGAAGGCAAGGCGCCGAGGAGTCGCTAGTGGATTCGAGGAGTACGAGGCGCGAGCGGCCAAGACTGAGGTAGTGCTTGACGGCGAGTTTTGCGACGCCGCCCGACCAAAGAGTTTAGAGCCGCGGCGATGGGCCGAGACTACAAGACACGAGCCTCGGTCCCATGCCGAGCGGGAGATGAGTCCGAGAGATGGCGATTATTGGCGGTTGTGGTCGAATATGAGGATAGGCCGGACGCAGCAGCCTGGGGCCCAAAGAAGACCGTAGTGCACCCGAGGCGCATTTGAGGCTACGGGATTTCCTTAGTGTAGCCCGCCCGAGTTTTACTGGTCGAGGAAGATGATCCGCAGGAGTTCATCCGTCGATTCTGAGGATCATGCGGGTGATCAAGGCTTCAGATCGAGTCCGTGACATTTGGTTCGCATCGGTGCGTGATACCGATCGATTGGTTTGACTCGTGGGAGCTTTCCGGGAGAGCATGCACTTCCGGCCGTTTGGGGCGAGTTTTGGGGCCTTCCGGCACATTTCTTGCCTCCACAAATGAGAGGGCTCGGTAACGATTTTTGATGTTGAGGCGAGCAGGCGTCTGATTCGGGAGTACAATGTGAGTTCGACTCATTGGCGGTATGTTCCGCATTAGTAGCTAGTATGGAGGATCGAGTGCACCGATATGTTCAGGCTCGATGATTACCTAGCGAGAGTTGTTGGTGTTTCTCTTCAGGGCATGGACATTGCCGCATTCGTGCTCATGCGGAGTGCGGCGAGCGCAGAGATCGGCAGGTGGACCGCTTCAGAAGAAGGCCAAGACGGTCGGATATTTTGGCGACTTTCGAGGCGGACCGCCTCAGCAGACTAGTTATGTACCTCCGCCATTGCAGTGGTCCCCGCAGCGCCGGGACCCTCAGGATATTCGAGCGTCGAGGCTCGAGCTTGAGATGTTGAGGAGTAGGTGTTGGCGTCACGATCACCCCTACCTCGGTGTGGTCGATGTGGTAGACCGCATTTCGGGAGTGTCGTAGTACGAGGAGCTTGTTATTCTTGCGCAGCGAGGCCATATGACGAGAGATCGTCCGACCAGTGGCTGGTAGGATAGCACGCATCTTGGAAGCGATTGCGGGTTCTTCACTTTCCATAGCCAGTGAATGTTCGTACAGCCCCGGTAGAGGTCGCGGTGGAGTTCCCGATTCTAGCGGTCCTTTGAACCGCCTACTTTCAGGTATATCCTTAACCATCTAGAGTTTTATATGTTATGATAATGTGTTAAGTGTTATGTTCGGATAGCTTTGTGCTAAAATGTGACTTAGAAGCATGCTTAGTGAAAGGGTAAGCACAGGGTGAGAAAATGATGAACCTTAGAATATTACGGAGGAGACCTTAGATGTAAGGCCGTTTTGAGTACAAGTTTTTGCAAGTGATCCTTGTCGGATGCATTTTATGCCTAGAATGTATTGTGTGATAAGTCCTGGTTGAGTAAATGAAAGTGGTAGCTTTCATGATGTGATTTAGCAAGATTGTTCCGTGTCGGCGAGCAAGAGTTGGCGCGATAGTGGTCGGGTTGGGCCATGCGGGCCAACCCGCGTCCGTTCGAGGAAGGGTCGCTCAGGTGGTCCCGCCAGGTGGCAGGGTCACGAGGGTGCTAGGCCCAAGTTTAGATGACCAGCGTATGAGTTCGTGGATACGTTCGACCAGAAGTAGATCGTGAAGGCCGGGAATGGCCTTAAGGAAGATTGAGGCGAGTAAGATGACCAAGTTTGGAGGTAGTGACTCCAAAGTTTTGGGAACTGAAATGATGACTGAAGTATGGTACGTATACTAGAAGAGTTCAAGTGTTCGAGGAGGGCACTACGAGTAAGGAGGGAAGAGAACGTGTGTTATGTTTGTGGCCATGTGTGGCATTGGCAACTTGTTAGAAGATCTTCTTCGTAATCCGTCTTTAGAAGGAACATTCGGGACGAATGTTTCTAAGGAGGGGAGAATGTTATACCGTATTTTGAGTATGTACGTGAGGACGTCGTAGAAAATTTGAGCCTTAAGTTAGGCAAGTTTGAAATTTGTACACAACACCCGATTAAGTCGTTTTCTTGAAAGCGTTTCCATGACTTTTGTTGGGAAAATTCGCTATGTCATTTATAATTTTGCGGATTTTTCCGAGAGGCGAAACATTTTGGACCAACGGGAGGGTGACAAGTGTCACCTCACATTGGCCTTGAGTGGGCGGCAAAGGGACGAACAAGGTGGCTTGTTTTGTCTTGGAGTTGGTAGGATATTTTGTGTGCAAGTTGGCTTAGGACACTTGCCCAAATCTTGGCCTTACACTTGCCTTGCACTTGGCATAATCTTGGCCATTGGTTGGCCATCCCTTGACCTATAAATACCCTCTAATGCAAGAGTTATTCTTCATCCACACTTGTGAAATTCCAAGAAAAATACTCCTCCCTCTTGTGAGCAATTCGTCCGCCACACTACCCCCCCGTTGAGTGAGCCTTGGCGAGAGCCACCCCTCCCCTTTGTGGTGTTTGGTAGTGGGTACCCCACTAGCCTAGTTGTTTCAGTATAATACCCTTTGTTGTGGTATAGAAATACTCTCCTAGTATTGTTATAATGTCCAAAATACTTTAGCCCAAATACCTTGTAGTACTTTCCAAAGTACCCTTTGTACGAAAAGCCCAGAAAATACGATTATACTTTCCTTTAGCCTCTAAACGAAACCCTAAGGAAATCTTCACCCGTAGTTGAAGTTGTAAGTAGAAGTTGGTTAGAACTTCTAAGGGTTGTTTGGAGCGGATTGGAGCACTCGGAGTAGGAGCTAAACGTTGCTCAGGAGCGACATTATACTTGGATAATTTTGGGCTTATCGAGGTAAACACTACTGTCCTTCTATTGTAATTGGAAATTACATGTTGTTAGAATATATAGTTGAAGTATACTATATATAGAACTGAACATAGTATTGTGGCAATGTCTTTTGACTTAAGCCTGAAGAATAAAGAACTGAACTGAACTGTAATTACATAGGGCTGTATTACAGTAGACTTGTATAGCATTACTGTGTAGTAGAATTGTACACGTCCGGTTAGACGTGTAAAAAACCCCCTGGTTGGCTTGGTAGCGGGCCTGGATAGAGGAGGAGATTTATTGGGTTGCGGGGAGGTCTTGCGAATTTTACGTAGATTATGGAACGTTGAGATCTAGATGTTAATAAGCGCCTTGTGGCCTTATAGGTTGAAGTACTACGTGTGGAGTGATCCACTTGGCTAAGGAGTAGCCGGCGGTTTGAGGTACTTGGAGCGTTTTGCTATTAGTCGACAATCGTCGCGAGGTATGTGAACCTCTTCCTATCTCTTCTAGCATGATATGTGTGAACTATGTCGTACGGTGACGCATACGTGTTAAGCGTGTTTGATTGTTCTTAAAACATAAAGTGTTATAACGGCTTTATGGGAAGTTGGTTATAACAGCTTTATGTAGGTAAGAAAATACTTTGTGGTTTTAAAAGGTAACTGATGTGAACTATAACTGGCTAGTTATAATAAAGAACTTGATGTATTTCAAAAGATTTATAAATCGAGAGTAACACTTGGTTTTAAAGGATTTAAAAAGAGTTATACTAGCTTTATGGGGAGTTAGGTATAATGTCTTAAGAGAAGTAAAGAAAATGGTTTAATGATGTTAGAAGTTAAGAGACTTGATCTTATAAGATAAGAGACTTAACTTATTTGTTTTAATGTGGATGTTTGTGTGAAACCTCATTCGTGAGTAATGAGTACTTGGTTTTATTTAAAGGGATAATGTTTCTTGATTTGGAAATCGAATGTGTATCGACAGGACCAACTGCGGCGTTAATAAAGGAAAATGTATTGAATAATGATGTATCGTATTAAAACCAGTAGAAACCTCCATCTGCATAGAAACTAAGATGAGACAAAATGATATTACATTTTCTAGATCATGGTCTTTGTAATAAGAATGTTGTAAACAAGAATAACCTACTCTCACGTGAGACATATATTACTCAATTGTTCTAAAAGGAATCAATTGATTAAGTTTATGAACTATGAAACCATTTGAAAATGAGAAGCTTGAGTAATTGAAACTAGGCAACCGGAACTTAGGAAAAGAATGTTGTTACTTGATTTTGGAAAGGAATGTGGTGGTCATTCTAAGGCTACGGTATCGGGTGACTTTTATAAAAGTAATGGATCTCTTTTAAAAAGAACTTAACGTATGTAGTACTTTGGGGTTAAAACCGGACTTTGGCATAAAATGAAAGTACTTTGAGTTGTTGTGAAACTTGCCTATGCTTGTTGTTGTGAAACTTGCCTATGCTTGTTGTTGTGAAACTTGCCTATGCTTGTGATGATAGCCTTTGTTGTGCAAGTGTGGTATTTACGTATTCCGGCGTCTCGATAGAGGCGGTTGACTTATTGAGAACTTACTTGGACGTCTTTGGCGGTGATGGAGAATTCCACGGGTATGTTTCCATTTTGATTCTTGTCTTTGTTGATGTCACATGGACATGTCTACACCGTCGCAAAGATTCCGGCACGCGGCCATGCGGCGGAGTTGATTACCGATATATGGTTATTACCGCAACATGGGCGTGTCTACACCGATGCAGATTCCGGGGCATGTGGCGCGCGGGTTGACCACCGATATATTGTTATTGAGGTTACATGGGCATGTCTACACCGTCACGATTCCGGGCATGTGGCCACGCGCCTTGTTATTATTGTTGCATCATGGACATGTCTACACCGTCGCAAGATTCGGGGGCATGCGCCATGATGCGAACATGATGGATGTTGTGGGCGTGAGACCCATAGTTATATTTGAGTGGTGACTTTGGCGTGAGTCACGACTTACCGCTTTTATGTTGCGTCTTGTATTTTGGTTATCATACATGTCTCCGCTTTTTAAGCTATTATGATTTCATTCTGATTTGTGATTTCACATACTTGGTACTGTTATCGACCTCGCCGGGCTGCGTTCATGCCGCAGTAGGTACATCGGTCGTGGATCCCCGCCCGAGGATCTCATTTCGTGTTGAAAGCTCCGTTCCTTGGAGGCTTATCTTTGGTATGTTTCCGAGTTGTAGGTTATTGTACATTCGTGGTATGGCGGGCCCCGTCCGTCATAGTTGTTGTAAATCTTAAGTGCATGCTTTGTTGTGGCGGGGTTTGTAAAAGGATAACTGTCGGGTTTTTATGTATATACCGGCAACTGCTTTTGGTTGGCTTTGTTTATTTATTATATCTCTTGTTTCATGACTCGTGTTTTATTTTCCTGGTTTTCTCGATGTTGTATCACTAGGGTGCGGTAAGGCACGATGAGAGGTTAGCCCGGTTACATCTTCAGTAATGTAAGCAAATAAATGATTTGAAATAAAGAAGGGCAAATTGTTTTAAAGGTACCAATTGCTTAAGGTTTTTAAGAAAGAAGTCACTTGATTTAGAAGCCGGTAAATGTATTTCTAAAAAGGTATTGTGACTTGTCTTGAAAAGTAGATATGACTTGATACTACGGTTGTTAGTATCTTGGAAGTTTCATTTGAAAAAGAGTCATTCTAAAGGAGTAGAGGTACGTAGTAAGTTGGGTTAAATTCTCTGATTTTATATGACATTATCGCATCCCAGAAATGGGCCGGGAAGTATACCTTTATGGGCAGACTATATGACATTATCGCGTCCCAGAAATGGGCCGGGAAGTATACCTTTATGGGCAGACTATATGGCATTATCGCGTCCCAGAAATGGGCCGGGCAATATACCTTTATGGGCAGGCTATGTGACTTTATCGCGTCCCAGGAATGGACCGGGCAGTATACCTTTATGGGCAGACTATGTGACTTTATCGCCCCCCAGTTAGAAGGCGGTATAGGCGTCCCTCCATAAAGGGCCGGATTATGTTATGCAAGGTAAGTAAGTTATATGGTAATGAACTTGACGGTTTTTCTTGAGCATGTACGTAAGAATGTGACTATAACTTTTATGTAAAAATGAGAAAAGATAATAAGGTACGATTAAGTTCACGAGATGGTAATGACACGGTAGGATCTGGTATTTACCCTTTTTATACTTTCCCCTGTCATCCTTTTGTACAGTTATGATTTGTTTACTGTACCTTATTTTCCGTTCCATATTCGGTACTTGTTATCGATTTCTTCGGGGCTACGTTAATGTCCGCGAGTTTAGGTATTACGATTGTGGATCCGCGAGCTTAGGATCTGGTTCGACTATTTGAGATGGCTCCAATGTTCCCGAGTTTGTCGTCATGGTTATGTATATTCGAATGCACGGCGGCCTTATCCGTCATAGTAATTGTCCAAATCTTAGAGTGCGTATTCATGCAATTTGGATGGCTAAAGTTGTTTTACATTGTTAAACAGTGTAGACCCTTTCGGGTAATTTTTATGTTATGACAGCCTTATCGGCTTGGCCTTAGTTTTGATAAAAAAAAAGTGTTATTTATCTTCCGCAGTTTATTATGTTGTATGATTAGAAGGGTACCCAGGTAGGGCACCAGTCGCGGCCCGGGGTCGGGTCATGACAAAAGTGGTATCAGAGCAGTTAGTCCTCGGAAAGTGTCTACAGACCGTGTCTAGTTGAGTCTTGATTATCGGTGTGTTGTGCACCACATCTATAATCAGGAGGCTGCAGGACATTTAGGATTGGTTTCCATTCTTCTCACTCTGAGATCGTGCGATAGAGCTGTGTTGTTAGGGTCATCTCTCCCTACTTAGTTATGTTGATTGCAGCTACGATAAAGGCAGCAGTGACCCAGGAAGGACTATGTGGATTGCGTATCCAGGTTGGTAATAATTATAGTATAGTTGGTATTGTGACATACATCTATACGGAGTTATGTATGAGGGTCAGACGCGTGTTGCCTAGAATGATTTTAGATTACCAGGAGTTGGTAAAGACTAACTAGATACCGGGAAGGTATGGAACAGTTAATGAATTCTCGCCAAGGTCTTATGTTTTATTTTGAGATAATTGGGAAAGGATGAGTTGTCTGATAGGGCAGTGAACCCTTAAGAAGTCATGTTAAGAAACTTAATGGAATACCATGTTAATATATTACGCTACGTGGTAGGCTTAAGAGAATTGTACGGATGAGGTCCGTATAGAGTAAGTAATGGTTGTTGTGATCAAGACGACACGATTATGGTATTATGAGAAGTTTTTGTACCCGTTTACGGGGGGACTGGTAAGGTAGGCTTGGAGCATGGAAATTGCGAGTCTAAGAATATTGATGACCGTTGAGACCTTAGATGTACAAGGTCTTCTCGGGTAAAAAGATTTATTATAGACCAAGAATAAGAGTTAAGTGCGACGGTGGGACGGGGTGAGGACCTATTGTGGGTCGCCCCATAGCCTGAAATGGAGTGGGATCAGTTGGTAGTAGTTCCGCTACGTGACAGGGTCACGAGGGTGCAAGGCCCAAGTCTAGTTAATTGTTTTACGGGTTCGTGGATGCGTTCCACCGGAACCAGGTCGTGAGAGCCGGAAATGGCCTTATATTGTTTTATAGAGTGACTCCAAAGATTAGAGGCCAGAATCGGTATGGAAGTTATGTATGTATGCTAGTATGAGTTGGAAGTACGGAAAGAGTACGACCAGTAAGAAAGATAACAACCAAGTGTAAAGGAATAGATCCTGAATCCATAAGAACCTTTCGAGGTAACTACACCTGTGAGTGTTTGGGTGGTAGCTGAGCGGGTATATAATATTTGCCCGGTGATGATACAGTCGTAAGACCCTAGTAGACCTAATAGAGATGATTACGACAGACTTTGAGGTCATTATGAGTATGGACTAGTTGGCTTCGTGAGTGCCAAGGTTGTCATCTTAGTATAAGTATTGTTATGTGGCCATGGGTGGCATATGTTGTATGAAGGGTGTAGTAAAAGGAGACTATGTCGCTATCTAATTAGATTGGACTCCGAAAGAACATTCGGGGACGAATGTTTCTAAGGGGGGAAGAATGTTACACCCCGTAATTCAAGGACATGTTTAAGAGAATGTACGTAAGGAGCACAAGACTTGAAATTGATACGAAAGGAAGAATTGTTTTTCCGACGGAAAATCTTCCGAACGTCGGAAAGGAAAAATGTTCATTGAGGAGAATTGGATTCTCAAAATGCATTAATTGAGGGTTATGGAATGTATTATCATTATGGAAATTTATTTTTACGGATTTGGTCACGTGGGGCCCACCCGAAGAATTTTACGTTTAGTGGGACCCACGAGGGTTACGGAATTTTATGGATGAATGGGAGGGCGACACGTGGCACCTCCACCACATGGTCTTGGACGAAATTATGCAAGGTTAAAATGGTCATTGACCATGGTTGATGAACAAGTCTTCAAAGCTTGAGATTGTTGACTAGTCAACTTGTCCACTTGGCCATTTAATTAATTCCTTCATCCTAGCCACACATATGTTGATATCTTGACCCTCCATTGTATTATATATACACAACTAGTGCAAGACTAGCTCTTTTAACACTTAGAAAAATTTAGAGACTTTGTGTATGTTCTTGTGCTCTCGGCTTTAGTGTGTTTCCCACACAAAATTTTTGTAGTTTTGATCCATTAGCCACAAGACTTTAACCCAAGGTCCCTAAGGGTATTGTAAGGATATCTCAATAGAAAGATTTCGGAAAAACGGCGTTTTTACGTTAGTCGCAAGGCGAAAACCCAAGGCATTTTCATAGGTTTTGATTGGAAATGGAAGAGAAGTTGGTTGTGAGCTTCTAAAGGCTTCAAATAGCGGATTGGAGCGTAAAGGAAAGGAGCTAAGAATTGTTAAGGAGCGACATTGAATCTTGGAAATTATAAGGGCTTGTAAAGGTAAAATTCTTGTCGTTTTAGTAATTATGATTACTTGTTGTTGTAGCTATAGATATTAGCAAGTATGAGATATATATTATGAAGTTGATAAGTGTTATGGATATTGGAACCCTAATCCGAAAACTAGTATGTTTAGCCCCTAAGATTGTAATTCAATTGGATTATTAGTTTAAGTCGTCACATGTTATATAAAGAAGGAATTATAATTGTTAAGTTGTTTATGACTATATAACATGTTAGACCTAAGAAGTTGGATTTAAAAAGAATTGGAAAGGACTTTGTGTTATTGAATAAGTTAGTCGTGAATGGCCTTGATTAAGGACTTAGTTGGTATTAATTGTGGGGCGGAATTTTACACGTATTGTAAGGTGTGTAATCCCTTTTGATTGGTTGTTGTATTGAGCCTTAAATGTGGCGTGTTTGGTTATTGAATTCGGCCTTGAAAATGGTGGCAAAGTATGTAGAAACAAAGGAAGTGTTGTCCGATTTTCCGTAGAATTTAGTGACTTTGCACTTAGAATATTCTACGTTTGAAGCTAAAGGTTAATGGACGTATTGTGGCCATTATAGGTTGAAGTACTAAGTATAGCGTATTCTACTTGAAGGATGGAATAGCTATCAAGGTTGAAGTACTAAGTATAGCGTATTCTACTTGAAGGATGGAATAGCTATCAAGGTTGAAGTACTTTGGAGCATTTTGCTTTTTGTCGATAATCGTCGCGAGGTATGTGAACCTCTTCCTTCTTTTGACATGATTCTATGTATGGAATATACATGTGGTACTATTTCATGATTCCTTCTACTCTTAGAATTTAGGAGGTATGTATGTTGATTACTCTACGTAAAGGTTATGTCTAAGTTATCCTAAGTTCTTACCAAGTCTTATGGGGGATGTTGGTAAGAGTCGTTAGGAGGTATTTGGAGCCAAGTTGACTTGGCTAAGTTACGGCACAAATGAGAATAAGTATCGAACAAGCCACTGCAGCGTTAATAAAGGAAAATGTAATGACAATCAATTAAGTTAAAATGAGTAGAATTCTCCATCTGCATAGAAGCTAAGATAAGACAAAATTGTATTACATTTTCTAGATCATGGCTACTTGATTAAGATCGTTATAAATAAGTATAACTTATTCACAACGCACCAAAGTATATGTTACTTAAGTTATAAGAATTTACGTATGAAGTTTTAAGACTTTGAACCTCAAATTTTTAAAAGGTTAAGGGACTTTATTTTTCAAGTTATGGGACTTGATTCTTAAAGGAAGAAATGAATTGATTTAAAAGTATAGAATACTTGATTTGGAAAGTATTGATTTCTTGTCATTCTAAAGTTAAGAAACTTGTTTTCTTAAAAGTTAATATACTTGAAGTATTTTGAAAGCTATGTGATTTGGTTTGAAAGTATAAGTCTCTTGGTTATAAAAGGAATGAATTTGTCTAAGACATAAAGAGTTATAACGGCTTTATGGGAAGTTGGTTATAACAACTTTATGGAAGATTAAAAGAATGGTTTTCTTCAGTAATGTAAGCAAATAAATGATTTGAAATAAAGAAGGGCAAATTGTTTTAAAGGTACCAATTGCTTATGATTTTTAAGAAAGAAGTCACTTGATTTAGAAGCCGGTAAATGTATTTCTAAAAAGGTATTGTGACTTGTCTTGAAAAGTAGATATGACTTGATACTACGGTTGTTAGTATCTTGGAAGTTTCATTTGAAAAAGAGTCATTCTAAAGGAGTAGAGGTACGTAGTACGTTGGGTTAAATTCTCTGATTTTATATGACATTATCGCGTCCCAGAAATGGGCCGGGCAGTATACCTTTATGGGCAGACTATATGACATTATCGCGTCCCAGAAATGGGCCGGGAAGTATACCTTTATGGGCAGACTATATGACATTATCGCGTCCCAGAAATGGGCCGGGCAGTATACCTTTATGGGCAGGCTATGTGACTTTATCGTGTCCCAGGAATGGGCCGGGCAGTATACCTTTATGGGCAGACTATGTGACTTTATCGCGTCCCAGATTGGGCCGGGCAGTATAGGCGTCCCTCCATAAAGGGCCGGATTATGTTATGCAAGGTAAGTAAGTTATATGGTAATGAACTTGACGGTTTTTCTTGAGCATGTACGTAAGAATGTGACTATAACTTTTATGTAAAAATGGGAAAAGATAATAAGGTACGATTAAGTTCACGAGATGGTAATGACACGGTAGGATCTGGTATTTACCCTTTTTATACTTTCCCCTGTCATCCTTTTGTACAGTTATGATTTGTTTACTGTACCTTATTTTCCGTTCCATATTCGGTACTTGTTATCGACCCCTTCTGGGCTGCGTTCATGTCCGCAGGTTTAGGTACACAGTTGTGGATCCGCGAGCTTAGGATCCTGGTTCAGCAATTTGATATGGCTCCAATGTTCCGGAGTTTGTGGTCATGGTTATGTATATTCAGGGGTACGGCGGAGCCTTGTCCCGTCATAGTAATTGTCCAAATCTTAGAGGTCTGTATTCATCTGTGGGCTGGACTGGATAGAGTTGTTTTACATTGTTAAACAGTGTAGACCCTTTCGGGTAATTTTTATGTTATGGCAGCCTTATCGGCTTGGCCTTAGTTTTGATTAAAAAAAAGTGTTATTTATCTTCCGCAGTTTATTATGTTGTATGATTAGAAGGGTGCCCAGGTAGGGCACCAGTCGCGGCCCGGGGTCGGGTTGTGACAGATGTCAACTGGGACAAAAGTAGAAGGCTGAAGATGTGCTTCTATCTTGCAGCATAAGGACAATATTTTTCCCAGACAAAGGATCTGAATTATGGTAAGGAGGAGATGGAGAATCAGTCCAACAAAGTGACTGATGTGGGCCAGAATCCGAAAGATCTAAGTTAATTCTCCTTCCTTATCTATAATGTGTTTAGATAATTTCTGAATAAAAGTGTGTAAAGCAAGCTTAGGAATAAGAAAGTATTTTCATTAAAAACATATATTCCCTACACTCTAAAATCAGAAGTTGAATCTCTCTTCTTCCCGGTTAAAGATTGGATACTGGAGAACACGACTTAAAAGATCCATTCTTTTGGGTATAATTATTAAAAGCGTGTAAAGTATGTTCGCAAATACGAAGGATATAGATCCATTGACTGTTCGAAAACTGCTACCACTCTTAAGCAAGCGCCAGGAATTGTCTGGGCACCAATCTCTAAGAAAGAAGACTAAAAGACAATGGCTTATATTAAGACATTTAACTTATCACACTATCTGACAGAAAATCCTTCGTTTGATAGGATGATGTTGGACACTTAGTCGTACAAAGCCTATGGTTGACTAGTGTGCGCCAGAGTTTCCAGATCTTAAATGACCTGAAGGTCAAAAGAAAGGTAGAAAAGAAATTGGACAATCAGTCTGCCAAAGCAACTGGAGTGGGCCAGATTATCTAGATCACATATGATCCGGTTACGCCCTAACCACGGGTAAGAGGTTGTTCATGTGAAGCAACGCCACCTCTAAAGTAGAAGGGGTTGTAGATGTTGTCATCAAAAGTACTTCAGGGAATGAGATCACTCTAAAAGAATGTGATACATGTCCCAAACTTGGTTTCAGGAACACTGTTAGTCAATCTGGTGTGAGTCTAGTCCAACAGGTCTGTAATAACTAAGAATGGTACAGTATGTCTATAGCCAAATAAATGATATTTGGTAATCTGTGCAACTATTCCATCATATATTAAGACACGTTAAATGGAAAGTCATTCAAAAGCTAACTGAGTTGAGATTGTTGTCTTTTGTCGACAAAACCCTCAATATGAATGTGAGGTGGGTGATCGGTGTATTTTATATACACCTTTTGAGTAATTTTTAGTTAGTCTTTTGTCCATTTTTGTACAAATATGTATCGTGTTAGGATAGATTTTCTTTCTTTTGAGTCACAATGATTTAAAGTGGCACATTGGTGAGAAGGAGCGAAAAGAGGGAAGAAACAGAGGTTCCAGAGCTCAAAAAGCTAAAAAGTTGGCAACCCGGGCGAGAAACAGGGCGGCGCCGCGGCGCCAGACCATCAGCAGAAGCAGAGCCACGACGCCCAAGAAGCAGACCAGCCGCAGAAGTTTCGGCGTCGCGGCGCCGGTTGCAGGGCCGTGGCGCCGATGCAGGAAATTTGACAAATCCGAATAGGATTGGGCCAAAGCCAAAGAGGAAAAGGTTTTGCACGTTTTTGGGGTTATAAAAGGACCTTTTAGGTCAGATTTGAGAGTTCCACGCCTTACCATTCATCACAACTTGAGATCAAGATTGGAGACTTATTTTTGAGTAATTTCTTGTTCTTTATTTTATTTCTTTCTAGTATATGTTGGATAATATTTTAGTTCCTGGCATGTCTATGGCTAGGAACTAACTTAATTTAGGGCTTTTCATGTCGAATCGCTTGAACCTCGTTTTATGAATTAATGCAAGATTTTGGTTTCTTCATATTATTGTTGAGATTTATTCAATAATTGTTTTGATTGTTTGGTAATTAATTGATCACTAATTATCATAACTTATATGATTTCTAATCGAAATCCAAAATGGGAGATTGTGAATATGCTATAGTTGAATAAACATAGGTTTAAATCGTGTACGAAAGTACCCCGATACTTGTGTAGCTTAATAGGTTATTGCTCTTAATCCTCTTTTGTAGTCAATCTTGTTATCGAAAGATAGAAGGGTTCTACATTGGGGTTGAGTGTTTATATTACCTTAACATGAGTATAAAACGGCTTAGTTAACCTGCTATCTCAACATAGAAGAAAAACCTTAATTATTTGCATTAACGAGTAAAGCGAGCGGATAATCGAATAGATTTGGAAGCCCTATTTCCACCATATCTGAAGTAAAGTAAAATAATTTAGTTAGCGTCTATAATCATAGCTATAAACAAACCATCAAATTATCGGTCACCAAATAGATACTACAGAATAGAGGTTGATAATTGGACACTAATCCCTGAGGACGATAACTCGGTCTTCTAGACTATATTACTTGTCACGATACGTGCACTTGCGTTTAGCGTGGGTATAAACCGCGCACTAAGTTTTTGGCGCCGTTGCCGGGGATTGGCGTAGTTCAATATCATTCTATCTATTCTTAATTTCTAATTTGGTTTTTTTTTTGTATTGGTGAAACCGTGCGCCGTGATCCGTTTGTTAATTTTGATCTGTTGTTGGCATCTAGTTTATGCGAAGGCGAAGAGGAGCAGATACATTTGTTCCCTTCAACCCGGAGATTGAAAAGACTTGCAAGCAGAACCAGAGAAACAAACGAATCTTGGCCTTAATAGCAATGGGAGGCCTGCAGAATAACAATGAGTTGAACGAAGGGTTAGGTGATCATCAACCTAACCAGAGAATGCCCCAGAGGTTACCAATGGATGTGGAAGAAAGGGTCCAGGTCCAAGCTGAGAGAAGCTTGGGAGATTATGTGCTGCCAAGGGTGAATGGAGCACAGACTTGCATCAGGCTCCCAGCAATAGGAGCAAATAATTTCGAAATCAAGCCTGCAATCCTGAGTATGGTACAGAATACAGTTCAATTTGGAGGGTTGTCATCTGAAGACCCTCATATGCACATAGCAAATTTCTTGGAGATGTGTGCAACTTTCAAGTATAATGGTGTTACTGACGCCGTCATCCGATTGAGGCTTTTTCCCTTCTCACTCAGGGAAAGGGCAAAGGTTTGGTTGAATTCCCTGCATACAGATTCTATATTCACATGGCAAGAGTTGGCACATAAGTTCTTGGCAAAGTTCTTTCCACCGTCCAAAGCAGCTAAGCTGAGAGGGGAGCTGAACAATTTTTACCAGGCTGATGGAGAGTCACTCTATGAGGCTTGGGAGAGATTTAAAGATCTGCAGAGAAAGTGTCCACATCATAGCATTGAGTTGTGGAATTTGGTCCATATTTTCTACAATGGGCTAAGTGGGACCACAAGAACCATCATTGACGCAGCTGCAGGTGGAACCTTAATGAAGAAGACAGCACATGAGGCCCATGATTTTCTAGAAGACATGGCCACCAATAACCATGTGACAGATGATATAGGGGTAAGTGTAAGGAGAGCTATAGGAGTTCATGAGATCGATTCCATTACAACGCTAAATGCACAGGTTGCTCTCTTGACCAAGCAACTGCAGCAGAACACAGTATCAGTGAATGCAGTTCAGATGCTAATGAATTGTGAGATGTGTGGGGGTCCTCATACTTTTGATAGGTGCCCATCAGCAGACCCCAACAACATCCCTATTGAACAAGCAGAATGTCAGGCAGTGGAAAATTACCAAAGGCCCCAGAACAACCCCTATTCAAATACTTACAATCCAGGGTGGAGGAATCACCCTAACTTTTCATGGAGGGGTGATCAAGGGCAACAGAACCAGTTCAGAGGCCAATACCAGAATCAACAACCATTTAACCAGACCTCATCTTCCCAACAGTTCAGTACACCTACTCCACAAGAGAAGCCATACGAATTGCGAGCAGCCTTGTTGACCCTTACGAATTCACAAACCCAGTTCATGGCAGAGACAATGTCCTCTATAAGGAACTTGGAAACTCAGGTGTGACAGCTGGCGAAGATGGAAAATAACAGGCCGCAGGGCACTCTTCGTAGTAATACAGAGATGAATCCCAAAGAGCAGTGTCAGGCAGTACAGTTGAGAAGTGGAAAGCAACTAGAATAGTCTACACCTCAGCCTATGGTAGAACAGAGAGTTGAGAAGAGAGTAGATACAGAAAAGGAGGGGGTTACTGAGGACCGCCCTATTTTAGAGAAGACTCCAACAGTTCCAGTGAGGGAATACACAGAGAAGATTCCTTACCCTCAGAGGTTGCAAAGGAAAGCAATTGATAAGCAATTCTCCAAGTTCTTGGAGGTATTTAGAAAGTTGCACATTAACATCCCTTTCATTGAGGCGTTGGAGCAAATGCCTACTTATTTCAAATTTATAAAGGAAATCCTTGGGAAGAAGAAGAAGCTAGCTGAGTATGAGACAATGGCATTGACAGAAGAATGCAGTGCCATATTGCAGAAGAAACTATCACCCAAGCTTAAAGATCCAGGGAGCTTCACATTGCCTTGCACAATTGGTAGGGTGACATGTAACAGGGCCCTGTGTGACTTGGGGGCCAGCATAAATCTCATGCCCTCGTCCATTTTCAAGAGGTTGGGTTTGGGTGAAGCCAAACCAACCACAGTGAACTTGCAGTTGGCGGATAGGACATTGGTGCATCCCAGAGGAATAATTGAAGACGTATTGGTTAAGGTGGGAAAATTCTTCTTTCCTGCAGACTTCCTCATCCTTGATATGGAGGAAGATGATGAAATCCCTATCATCTTTGGAAGACCATTATTGGCAATTGGGAGAGCCCTGATTGATGTGGAAAAGGGCGAGCTAAAACTCAAAGTTGAGGAAGAAGAGATGGTGTTCAAGGTGTTTAAACACACCGTTGAACCCCCAGTCATAAGCAAATGTTTTTCGGTCAGCACTGTTAGCACATCAGTTGAGCCATCACAGGACAAATCAAGGGAAATCAGTCCGCCAGTACAGGTGAGCAACGCTAAACCTTCTCTTGAGAAAAAAGAGAAAAAGAAAAACAGAAGGCGGAAGAGAAAAATGATTATGAAATGGGTAGGCTGTGGGGTTAAGTTACCCCATGCCTCTTGATAAGGAACCTGCGTACGGCTAAAAGACGTTAAAGACAGCGCTACTTGGGAGGCAACCCAAGGTTTTTAAAATTTATGCAATTTAGTTTTAGTTAAAACAGTCTCACAGAAGGTATTGTTTACACGTTGTGATAACATGTATAGGGTTAAAAAGTGGAGGACGAAAAACATGAGAGAGGAAGGAAATCGGTTCAGCGCCACGGCGCCCAGCAGAGGGCTATGGCGCCGAGAATGCAGAAAGTTGGGGCCCACAACACCGACCAGAGCCGGCGCGAAAGTCCAGATGGTCTGAGTTCAGCCGCGGCTAAATCGAGCGCCACGCACGAAGTTCAGAGGGTCGCAGATGTTTGGGCGCCATGGCGCCGATCTCAGGGCCGTGGCGCCGCGACGGAAAAACTGAAATTAAAAGAGCCCTAATTCGATTTCCCCTCTCCAAATCAAAAACCCAAAACCCTCCCTCTCTCCAAAACCCACGAAATCAGCCTTCATTACTCAAAATCTTCCACAAACTAAACTCAATCACAACCAAAGTACTTCAAGTCCTTGCACCCTTAACCATTTCAAACAACAACCCTCATTTAATTGCCTCAATCCATCACTAGGAACAAGAAAATTTTGAAGAACACCGTCCAAGGTAACTTTCATCACTTTTCTTGAAATTTTCAAAGCAATTAGGGGAGGTAATTCATAAGTTTGGGGATGTTCTTTATTTGTGGATATTGTGGGGTGTGTTGAAGTTTGGTGTGGAAATTTCACGGTAAGATTGTACGTAGTGAAGTGGGGTGTTGTACCTGTGCTTTGAGTGAAGTTTGGGGGTTGAATGGTGTTGTTTTTTGCTGATTACGCTGTGTGTTGATTGGTGTGATTGAAAGTTACTGGGTAATCTCACTAAAACAGAGGAAACGCTGCTGAAAATTTTCCGAAATGTCTGCCAGAAAAAAAGAGAGCTTCCACATCCGCCTCCGTTCCACAATATGACACTACTAGGTTTGTTAGTCAAAAAATAGAAGACAAATATTACAAACTTAGTACTACACCCTTGATACCTGAGCGAGGAATGGAGTACCAAAGGGAGCCTGTTACACCCCGTAGTTCCAGGGTATGTATGTGAGGACGTACGTATGAGAATACGACATTAAGATTGGAAAGGAAGAAAGATTTGATTTTTCCGACGGATTTTTTTTTGGATTTTGTGAAGGAAAAAGGTTCGTAAATGGGAATTAGATTTCCAGATTTAGTATTTGGACTTCTTGGAATATTAGAGAATTATGGATTTTATTTTCCGAAATTGGTCACATAGGGCCCACGAGAGAAATTTACGGTTTTGTGGGGCCCACATTATTTTCGAGAATTTGGCCATTATGGATGTTTTCGGGAGATGAAATATTTTGGACCAATAGGAGGGCGACACGTGTCACCCCTAGGTGGGCCATGTTGGCCGAAATTTGGAGGACAAGTGGCCAAGACAAGTGGCCAAGTCTTGCAAGACATTTTGTTGAACAAGTGGACAAGAGGGACCCACACACACTTGTCTCAATCTAAACCACACACATGCTTTAATCCTAGCCCTTGGTTGTCTTATATATCCAACCCTAGTTGATGAAATCTTCCACACTTAGAACATTTCAAGACTTGAAAATTCTCCCTCCCTCTCCCTAGTAGCTCTCGGCCATGGGCAGATTTGCTTGAGCTAAAATTGTCCAAAAATTCTTAAACTTTTAAGTATTCTTCCTTGATGTGTTAGGAAGATTGTGAACCAAGAGTTAGACAAGATTTCACACCCCTAGCATTAAAAACCCACCTTGGCCAAAAGTTGCCATATTTGGAACCTAAGTGTTCTTTACTTTTTGGAGTTGGATCATGAAGAGAAGTTGGTTAGGAACTTCTACGGGTTGCTTGTAATGGATTAGAACGTAAGGATTTCGAGCTAAACTTGCTAAGGAGCGACTTTAAGTTCTTGGATATTTTTGGGCTCTTTGATGTAATGAACTTTGTCCTCTTTGTGAAGTTGGATATTATATATGTTGGAAGTATATAAATAAGTATGTAATACATGGAAGGAAGATGGAAAGGATTTGGACCTTGTTAAGTTGCTAAAATGGAGAAATTGACATGCTAGCCATAAAAATGGTAAAACCGTATCTATTACCTGTTGACAGTTAATAACAAAGTAACTATAACTTATATAAAGATTGGAAAATAAGTTGGAAGATTAAAGAAGTAATTCCGGCATGCTAGCCGAAAATTGGATTAACTTGATTGTAGTAGTTGGCCAAGAACACCAACTAATGGACAGTATTTACTTTGGACTGTATTTACATTGGACTGTATTTACATTGGACAGTATTTACTTTGGACTTGTGGACTATTTTGTTTATTGTGGGGCAGAATTTTACACGTCCGGTTAAGCGTGTAATCCCCTTTAGTATTGTTATATTATTGCGCCTTAAATGTGGCATGTTGGTTATTGAATATCGGGCCTTGAAAAAGGTGGAAAAGTACGTAGTTACAGGGGAAGTGCTGCCCAATTTTCCGTAGAATAAGAGACGCTTTACTTAGAAATATTCTACGAAGAGATCTAGAAGTTGATAGATGTGTTATGGTTGTTATAGGTGGATATTCTACGCGCGGCATACTCGACTTGGTTAGTGGATTAAGCCGAAGAGGTATGTGATTCTTCCTATCCTTTTGAGCATGATTGTTGTGAACTATATAGTACGGTAGACGTACGTGTGTTAAACAAATTTGGTTGTCGTTGGTTGGTTTAAAACATAAAGTGTTATAATAGCTTAATGGGAAGTTAGTTATAGCGACTTTATGAAGATAAAAGAATGGTGTGATTATTCTAAAAGATAAGAGACTTGATTTTGAAAGTTAAGAGACTTGATCTTAAAAGATAAGAGACCTGACTTATAAATGACTTGATTTTGGGAAAGGAGAAGTAACTTGGTTTAAAAGTATAGGTTACTTGTTTTGAAAATAGTGAGTTACTTGGGTTTTAAAAGTATACTTGACGTTGTTTTAAAAGTGTAAGCCACTTGGTTTAAAAAGTATAAAGTACTTGATTTAAACATGAAAGAGTCTTGATACTACGGGTATTAGTATCGTGTGGTTTTTACTTAAAAAGGGATATTTTTAAGAGAATTGAAGTATGTAGTACTTTGGGGTTAAAACCCGGATTGTTGGCATAAAATGAAAGTCTAAAAGTATGTTAAACTTGCCTATGCTAGTTGTGATAGCCTTTGTTGTGCAAGTGTTGTATTTCTATACTATCGCGTCTCTCGATGGAGGGTCGGTTATCTTGTTATTTCCTTGGACATACTGACACGTTGGGTGGCCCACAAGTATGCTTCCATTAGGATTGTTATTCCATGGACTAGCTCTCCATGAGGTTTAGTGACGCAGGCAGGATCTTGTAGCTAGCCCCCGTACTTGCCACGGTCGTTGCTGATGCAGGCTGAATCTGATAGTTGGCTTTCGTACTTGGCCCGATCAGTTATTTATCGTGTTATTTACTTGGACATACTGACACGTTGAGTGGCCCACGAGTATGCTTCCATTATTATTGTCATTCCACGGATTAGTCCCCCATGAAGTTTCGTGATGCAGGAGGTACCTGGTAGTTAGCTTTCGTACTTGCCCCGATCAGCGACGTGACGCAGGCGAATGTGGTAGTTAGCTTTCGTACCTGCCCCGGTCAGCTTTGTGACACAGGTAGAATGAGGTTGGTGACGCAGGCGGATCTGGTAGTTGGCTCATGTGCTTGCCCCGGTCGGCTGCGCGACGCAGGGTGGATCTGGTAGTTTGCCTTCGTACTTGCCCCGATAAGTTTTATAGCATTGTTGGTACGGTAGGCTCTGGTAGATGGCTTCAGTGCTTGCCCCGGTCATATCTCGTGGCGACAGGCTGGTTCTGGTAGCTGACTTTCGTACTTGCCCCGGTCAGTTGATGATGCAGGCTGGTTCTGGTAGCTATGCCTTCGTACTTGCCCCAGTCAGTTTTATGATGCATGCTGGATCTGGTGTGTAGTTTTCCTACTTGGCCCATACGGTTTTTATGGCACAGGTGGGACCTGGTGTTCATGTGTACTTTTGGTGTTATATTATATCATAGACTGCCGGCAGTGAGGAAGGAGTTCCACGGGAATGATTGATATTGCGGGCGTGAGACCCACGGTTATATTTTAGTGATGACCTTGAGGGCGTGAGTCCCTGACTTGACATGACTACTTATATATTGTGTATTGTAGTTTGGTTATCATACATGTCTCCTGTTTTATATAGACTGTTATGATTTCATTCTGATTTTCGATTCACATACTTGGTACTTGTTATCGACCTCGCCGGGTGCGTTCATGCCGCAGGTAGAGGTACACCGGTTGTTGATCCTCGCTCATAGGATCACGATTCTGCGTAATTGGGAAGCTCCGTTTCTCCGGAGGCTTATCTTTTGGTATGATTCCCTGAGATTGTAGGTTCTTGTACATTCAAGGGTATGGCGGGGCCCTGTCCCGTCATAGTTGTTATAAAAAACTCTTAGAGTGCGTAATCTTGTTGTGAGTTGGGCTTGTAAAGGATGTAACTGTTCAGATTTTGATATATATGCAGAAAGGTGACCGTTTTGGTTAGCATGTTTCTTATTTTATATTGTTTCATTTCTATGAGTTTTTATTCCGCTGATTTTTCTGATGTATTATCACTAGGGTGCCCGGGGTAAGACACCAGTCGCGGGCCCGAGGTCTGGTCGTGACAAAAGTGGTATCAGAGCAGTTAATCCTCGAAAAGTGTCTACAGACCGTATGTAGTAGAGTATTGATTATCGGCGTGTTGTGCACTACACCGATAATCAGGAGGCTGCAGGATATTTAGGATTGGTTTCCATTCTTCTCACTCTGAGATCGTGCGATAGAGTTGTGTTATAAGTTGTACTCCCTCTGACGTATTCTTATGTACCAGTTATGCCTCTACGCAAGGCAACCAGGGCCCAGAAGGGCAAGGCAGCAGAGGGAGCTGCGAGTAGAACACAGAGGGTTGCGAGGGCACAGGCCCAGTCATTACCTGAGGTGGTACTTCATACGGGGAGTTCTGCGACGCCGCCAGCCCCAGCAGAGTTTAGCGCAGCGGCAACAGTATCTACTGAGGCCATGATATCTGAGCCTCCAGTTCCACGACCAGGAGCCGAGGATATGGGTTACAAAGAGATGTCCCAGTTACTGGCTAGGATCGTGGCTAGGCATGAGGACAGACGAGAGTCGGAGGTTCCGGTTGTACCGATGGTGTACCCCAGAATCGATAGTTTGAGGCTTCGGGACTTCTTGAGTTGCAGTCTACCAGAGTTCAATGGATCGAGAACTGAGGAAGATCCTCAGGAGTTTATTCGACAGCTGCAGCGGATCATGAGAGTGATTAAGGCCTCAGAGGCCGAGTCGGTGGTACTGGGTTCTTATCGGCTGCGGGATATTGCAGTCAACTGGTTTGATTCATGGGAACTGTCCCGGGGGGAGCATGTGTTTCCAGCTGGTTGGGACGAGTTCTCAGAGGCGTTTCTTAACCACTTCTTGCCTCCACAGATGAGGAGAGCCCGAGTTGATAGTTTTATGATGTTGAGACAGAATGGGCGAACGGTTCGGGAGTACAACATAGAGTTCGACTCATTAGCTCGGTATGCCCCCACTCTAGTGGCAGACATGGAGGATAGAGTGCACCGATATGTCACGAGACTTGATGATTATCTAGCAGAGGGTTGTACAGGAGTAGCTCTTCAGCCGGGCATGGACATTGCCCGCATACAGGCTTATGCACAGGGGACTGAGGGACGTAGAGGTCGATGAAATGACCGAGATCAGCATAAGAGGGCCAAGACAGCAGGGTCCTTTGGTAACTTTCGAGGCGGACCGCCTCAGCAGCAGGCTAGTTATGCACCTCCGCCAGTTCAGAGTGGTCCTCCACAGTCTTCAGGACGTCTGGAGTATTCGGGAGCAGGTCAGGGCTCCAAGGTTTCAGGTTTTCGGGGGAACAGGGATGTTAGTCAGATGAGACCACCCCTACCTCGGTGTGGCCATTGTGATAGGTTCAATACTGAGGAGTGTCATGTTATTCAGGGAACTTGATTTACCTGCGGCCGACAGGGCCATTTTGCGAAGAAGTGTCCGACCAGAGGTAGCACGGATGTTACGACTCAGCCTTCGGGATCAATGTCTGGTTCATCACCTTCTATAGCTATGCGCCCAGTAGGGTAGGATTATGATTAGAGCGACAAAGGGAAAATGAAGCAATAGTTACAGGTATATCCTTAACCCTCTAGAGACTAGTATGCGTGATAAGATGATTATATGTTAAGTGTTATGTTCGGATAGCATTGTGTAAATTGTGATTTAGAAAGACTAGTTAGTAAAAAGGGTAAGTTTGGGGACGTGACAATTGTGAACCTTAGAATTTATAACAGTTGAGACCTTAGATACAAGGCCGTCCTGAGTAAAAGATTTTACGGTTGATATTGATCGAAGTACATTATATACATTGGAGTGTATTTGTGTGATAATTCCATGGGTTGTGTGGAATGAAGGTGGGTAGTTAAGATAAGAAGACCACTAGGTTTTCCTGACGTGAATGGTAAGATTGTTCCGGATCAGGAACAAGAGTTTGGTACGAAATGGGTCGGGTTGAGGCCAGATCGCGGGTCAACCCGCAGCCCGGAATGAGATGGGGTCAGTTTGAGGTGGTCCCGCTAAGTGATAGGGTCACGAGGGTGCAAGGCCCAAGTTTAGGTAACCATTGTATGAGTTCGTAGACACGTTCGACCAGAACCGGGTCGTGAAGGCCGAGATTGGCCAAGTTTGGAAGTAATTATTTACGCGAAGTGAAGGTGCGAAGAGAGTATCCTTTAGACCATGAGTGGGAGCTAATAGTGATGTTATACATGTTAGAGGTGATTCTTCGTTGGCTTGGATTTAAGTATTTTCGCGTGTGTTATATTATGGTCATATGTGGCATAATTGGTTTTGTAAGTATAGTAGTGAAGACTATACCGGCGCATGTGTGTTTGGAGACTTAGAAGGAACATTCAGGACGAATGTTTCTAAGGGGGGAAGAATGTTACACCCCGTAGTTCCAGGGTATGTATGTGAGGACGTACGTACGAGAATACGATACTAAGATTGGAAAGGAAGAAAGATTTGATTTTTTCCGACGGAAAATTTTCCGGATTTTGTGAAGGAAAAAGGTTCGTAAATGGGAATTGGATTCCCAGATTTAGAATTTGGACTTCTTGGAATATTAGAGAATTATGGATTTTATTTTCCGGAATTGGTCACGTGGGGCCCACGGGAGAAATTTACGATTTTGTGGGGCCCACATTATTTTCGAGATTTTGGCCATTATGGATGTTTTCGGGAGATGAAATATTTTGGACCAATAGAAGGGCGACACATGTCACCCCTAAGTGGGCCATGTTGGCCGAAATTTGGAGGACAAGTGGCCAAGTCTTGCAAGATATTTTGTTGGACAAGTGGACAAGAGGGACCCACACACACTTGTCTCAATCTCAACCACACACATGCTTTAATCCTAGCCCTTGGTTGTCTTATATATCCAACCCTAGTTGATGAATTCTTCCACACTTAGAACATTTCAAGACTTGAAAATTCTCCCTCCCTCTCCCTAGTAGCTCTCGGCCATGGGCTGATTTCTTGAGCTAAAATTGTCCAAAAATTCTTAAACTTTTAAGTATTCTTCCTTGATGTGTTAGGAAGATTGTGAACCAAGAATTAGACAAGATTTCACACCCCTTGCCTTAAAAACCCACCTTGGCCGAAAGTTGCCATATTTGGAACCTAAGTGTTCTTCACTTTTTGGAGTTGGATCTTGAAGAGAAGTTGGTTAGGAACTTCTACGGGTTGCTTGTAACGGATTGGAACGTAAGGATTTGGAGCTAAACTTGCTAAGGAGCGACTTTAAGTTCTTGGATATTTTTGGGCTCTTTGAGGTAATGAACTTTGTCCTCTTTGTGAAGTTGGATATTATATATGTTGGAAGTATATAAATAAGTATGTAATACATGGAAGGAAGATGGAAAGGATTTGGACCTTGTTAAGTTGCTAAAATTGAGAAATTGGCATGCTAGCCATTAAAATGGTAAAAACGTATCTATTACCTGTTGACAGTTAATAAAAAAGTAACTATAACTTATATAAAGATTGAAATATAAGTTGGAAGATTAAAGAAGTAATTCCGGCATGCTAGCCGAAAATTGGATTAACTTGATTGTAGTAGTTGGCCAAGAACACCAACTAATGGACTGTATTTACATTGGACTGTATTTACTTTGGACTGTATTTACATTGGACTGTATTTACATTGGACTGTATTTACTTTGGACTGTATTTACATTGGACTGTATTTACATTGGACTGTATTTACTTTAGACTTGTAGACTATTTTGTTTATTGTGGGGCAGAATTTTACACGTCCGGTTAGGCGTGTAATCCCCTTTAGTATTGTTATATTATTTCGCCTTAAATGTGGCATGTTGGTTATTGAATATCGGGCCTTGAAAAAGGTGGAAAAGTACGTAGTTACAGGGGAAGTGCTGCCCGATTTTCCGTAGAATAAGAGACGTTTTACTTAGAAATATTCTACGAAGAGATCTAGAAGTTGATAGATGTGTTATGGTTGTTATAGGTGGATATTCTACGCGCGACATACTCGACTTGGCTAGTGGATTAAGCCGAAGAGGTATGTGATTCTTCCTATCCTCTTGAGCATGATTGTTGTGAACTATATAGTACGGTAGACGTACGTGTGTTAAACAAATTTGGTTGTCTTTGGTTGGTTTAAAACATAAAGTGTTATAATAGCTTTATGGGAAGTTAGTTATAGCGACTTTATGAAGATAAAAGAATGGTGTGATTATTCTAAAAGATAAGAGACTTGATTTTGAAAGTTAAGAGACTTGATCTTAAAAGATAAGAGACTTGACTTATAAATGACTTGATTTTGGGAAAGGAGAAGTAACTTGGTTTAAAAGTATACGTTACTTGTTTTGAAAAGAGTGAGTTACTTGGGTTTTAAAAGTATACTTGACGTTGTTTTAAAAGTGTAAGCCACTTGGTTTAAAAAGTATAAAGTACTTGATTTAAACATGAAAGAGTCTTGATACTACGGGTATTACTATCGTGTGGTTTTTACTTTAAAAGATATTTTTAAGAGAATTGAAGTATGTAGTACTTTGGGGTTAAAACCCGGATTGTTGGCATAAAATGAAAGTCTAAAAGTATGTTAAACTTGCCTATGCTAGTTGTGATAGCCTTTGTTGTGCAAGTGTTGTATTTCTATACTACCGCGTCTCTCGGTGGAGGGTCGGTTATCTTGTTATTTCCTTGGACATACTGACACGTTGGGTGGCCCACAGGTATGCTTCCATTAGGATTGTTATTCCATGGACTAGCTTTCCATGAGGTTTAGTGACGCATACAGGATCTGGTAGCTAGCCTCCGTACTTGCCCCGTTCGTTGCTGATGCAGGCTGGATCTGGTAGTTGGCATACTGGCAAGAGAATCATGTTTTAATTAATTGGAATAGTTACCCATTAATACCATAATTCTTCTAATTTAATTCCACATTTTCGTCCATCTCCGAGCCCAAAACTAATCAGCCCACATACAATTCCTTACCAATTCCGCCGACCCAAGCCCATCACCAATTCCCTTCAATATTTCATTCAGCCCTAACCAAACCAGAAGACCCTCTTCGTCCCTTCATAACCAAACGACCCCAACAAATCAGAAAATCCCATCGACTTCCAACCGACACCACCCTTTACCCGCTGGATAATCCATGTCGCCGAAGCCACCAGTCGCCCATCTCATCACCCCAGTCATGTCTCCCCTTTATGAACCTTTGAAACTGTGAGGATTCATTTTTGGCCACTGAATCGAGGTACGCATGAAGGTCTGGCAGTTGCTGGACCTTCCTCTCTTCGATTCAGTGGGTAAAACACTGATTCAAAGTCATTCAAAGTTTAGTCCAGAGGAACAAACCCACATCTCTGTCCCAACGTTTTCTTCCCCTAAATCAGACTGAAAGAGGGAGATTTTTCACTCTTTTCATCACCTCGGTTGTGTCAAAAAGTCAATGATACTTTCCCATTCGTTTGATTTTGAATTTCAAATTGAAACCCCTCAATTCTGGGCTATAAATACACCCATCTAGTTGTGTTTGAGGGCAGAGTTTTTCTCCCGTTGAAAAGCGGAGAACAAGTTTAAATTTTTTTTAACTTTCAAGGAGCTCAGAAAAATCAGAAATACATACTCCTAGAAAACAGACTTGAAAATTGCATTTTTTATTTCTAGTATTGATTCAAAAATCCGAAAACACTAAGTCTTTCTTCGCTTCAGTCGCACACACACATACTCTCCTAGCGGAATCGACGAGTCGAGACAACGCTTCGGTTCGTCACCCGTAGAAGGTAAACTCAACTTCCTCTCGACTCTTAGTTCATTTCTGTGTTCTGTGGCCTTTTATGCGTATTCTGCGGATTGATCATATTTAGCCATGTTTGTTCATGTTACCGCTTCTACTAGCATTTAAATGTGATATAGGTTTGGACTGTTTTATCCTTGTAATATTGTTTTCAGCAAGTATTTATGATGTAGGTTGTATTGGTATTTGTATAGTGCAAGCATGATATAGATTGGATAAGCATAGGCATAACGTGTTAGTAATTTGTGTACATGTCTTTTTTTTCGATTTAAGAATAATATAGAATAAACGTCAGCCATGTGTCTTTAATAGCAAAACTACAAGCTTGCGATAAGGAATTTAAGATAGTGAAGGTGGGATAAGAAGTCGTGTGTGTGGAAAAGTTAGTTTCTGAATGTTGTTTGATCCTGTTTGGGGGTTCAGGAAATATGAAGTTATGTCTACCTCGATGAGATCTTTTATAGGGTTCATCCTTCTAATGGGTATTTTATTTGTTTGTTAGTCGCGACTTGTTAGTTAGCTAATATGTTAACGTGTTGGAGAATCAGTGGCCTGATGAAACAGGTTGCGTAGTTGTCCCATTTATTTCTATTATAAAACATCTCCATGACATCATCTAATATTTCCTATTCTTATCTGCATCATGTCGTGATAGATGAAGTGTTTAATGGTACTTGAGTTTGCCCTACTTGCTGAATTGAGAGGCATTTATCTGCATATGGTATCCTGCATTTTGTTTTAAGTCTAGTGTAAATCCTGTTAAAGTTTCCCTTAATAAATTCCATCTCTTTTGTGTTAAACTTTGGTCATACGATAACATATGTAGGTTAAATTAAGTACTAGTAGCTACCTAAGTTTGGCCAGAGATACTTGGAATAGGTTTTGTGCCTTTCCTATTTCTTTTTTAAATATTCAGAATCTGTCACTGCACAGCTATTGATTTGCCTTGTAGAACATATCCCATGTCAGTTTAGACTTGAAATTAAGAATGCATAGTTAAAATCCAAAGCCTGGATGACGTATGTATTAGCTGTTAAGGGTCACGTTTGGTTGAATTTATTTTAAATAACCTCTATGGTGTCACTGGGCATATGTTTATGTTAAAATGACTTGACAGGTCATCTATTTAAGTCAGGAATTATGTCCAGTATTTTGTTCCCACTCATGAATAGCATACTCCACTCCTTAATATAAGTCTCCCTATTTATGTGAATATCTTGTTGGGGCTGCAACATAAGTACTGGTTAAACATTATGAACTTGTTTATTTTATACCAAGGCCGCGTGTCGAGTTTATCATGCATTGAATCTGAGGTTTCTGCACCATTTTGATGGTTTGTCTTAAGTGGATATGGGCTCATCTCCATGCCCCGAAATGTCTTATGAACTAGTCATCTACCTGTCTTTGTCTATCTAAATGTCGAAATGCATCTACAATAGTTGGTAATATCTTATACATGGTTTTATTCTGTTGTCTGAAGTTGTTAATCTGTTAAAATTTAGCTTGTCCTCATCATGAGTAGTTTGTGTTAGTTAGTCTAATATTCATGTTGTTAGTTTGAAGTTTCAGTGATTTTTTTTAGTCGTTCAGGATGGTTTAAGTAGTTCGTGTGCCAGTATGTGATTCCTCTAGCTATATAATAATTAATATATTATCCAAATAGAAGTTTGAACTTGTTTAAAGTTTGAGGTACCTAAACTAGGATGTTTTAACCTTGTTTCAACTATGTGTGGTCTCTCTGTGAGTCAAAATGATAGTACATATGTTAATTTAAGAGTTGTTTAACTGTGTATGGACTATTATAACTTAAGCTTTGTTCACCTTCTGATATGCCTATAATTGTCCCTTAGAGGATTTCTAATAATCAAAATGATATTGTTGGACTGATTTTGGCCACTGGTTTCAGTCATTTTCAAACTGAGTTTTAACTACGTTTTCCTGTACTGACTTTGTTCGTTTCGCTATTGATTTTCAGCCAATTTTTTGTGACTGATTTTCTGGCCATTTTCCGACTGATTTTCTGGCTATTTTTGGACTTTTTTTTGGCCATTTCGTGATTGATTTTCTGGCCATTTTTGGGTTGATTTTGACCAGTTTTTAGGACTGATTTTCTGGGTCCTTTTACTTTGCTTAAGATCTGTGAATAATAAAACATATGTGTGTTTAAGTTTACATGAATACCCTACTTATTTGCATTATTATGTAAGGTTTATGCTATATACTAATCCTTTTCTTTTCTTTGTTTACATGAAATGCATTGGAGAGCAACAAAGAGTCTCGCTGCGAGATTTACTCATTACTTCCACGGTCTACATTCCTTGCATCCTCCGATCTCGGGACCTTCGAAACTAATAGGGCAGGATAATATCTTTGCATGCCCTAGTCATTTTATCTCCTTTCTTTAACTCTGTCACCTTATTTTTATTTGTATTTTTTGTTATCTAACCTTATACAATTATTGAAAATGCTTAGAATAGTTAGGCCTATAATTATTAAAGGTGGGTAGTTAAATAATAAAATGTGTCGCTAGTTTAATCTATCTTTAGGCCGTTATGTATTTTTTTTAAAAACATGTCAAAATAACTTGGCCTTTTCATTGATATTATAGAAATAAATGAGTTCCAAATTCTTATTAAACTTCATAAAAATGACAAATCTATTTTTTCCTATAACAAAGATCTCTTTTCTTATTACCAAGTTCAACAGAGGAAAATCTTATCTTTCTACCCATTTGTACCCTTTATAAAGATTAAATTTTACATGTAATACGTACTTTTAGTAAACCATTTTTTATGCATTTTATGATAAACATCATGCAATTGCCTTGTTCAAATAGAATATTTTCCTTGTATTTTACAAATAAACTTCATGCAATTCTATGGAAACTATATATACATACATATATTTTAAATAATTATTTGCAACATCTTTTTAACCCATGTTCTCCTAAATATGCATTTTTAATATAATATCAACCTAAGTTTGAACGGATAACCGTAAGTTAGCGGATCTTAGAGGGTGTCTAACCCTTTCCCTTTAGGATAATAAAGAACATTTACCTAGAATTCACATAGCTTTCACAGACCTTTAAAAATGGAGATCATTCGTAGCATTTTTATGCTACATTTTTAGTGTCCTAATTCACTATAATAATTAGGTGGCGACTCCTTGAATACATTTAGGAATCAACCATACGTAGTACTCCCGTTTTCGACTCCGGTTAAAATGGGGTGTTACAATGACCTTGAGGGCGTGAGTCCCTGACTTGACATGACTACTTATATATTGTGTACTGTAGTTTGGTTATCATACATGTCTCCTGTTTTATATAGACTGTTATGATTTCATTACAGTATTTTTAGTTTCACATACTTGGTACCTATTGTACTGACCTCCTTCGGGGGGCTGCGTTCATGCCGCAGGTAGAGGTACACCGGTTGTTGATCCTCGCTCATAGGATCACGATTCTGCGTATTTGGGAAGCTCCATTTCTCCGGAGGCTTATCTTTTGGTATGATTCCCTGAGATTGTAGGTTCTTGTACATTCAAGGGTATGACGGGGCCCTGTCCCGTCATAGTTGTTATAAAAACTCTTAGAGGTCTGTAGTACTGTTGTGAGTTGGGCTTGTAAAGGATGTAACTGTTCAGATTTTGATATATATGCAGAAAGGTGACCGTTTTGGTTAGCCTGTTTCTTATTTTATATTGTTTCATGTCTATGAGTTTTTATTTCCGCTGATTTTCTCTGATGTATTATCACTAGGGTGCCCGGGGTAAGACACCAGTTGCGGGCCCGAGGTCGGGTCGTGACAGAGCCATTTGAGGATGACGATGTCTATGAGCCTATTCGGGCAATGATAGAGGTCATTGGGTGGAAGAGATTTGTTAATCCGGAGAGAATAATACCACATAACACTGTAATGGTAAAAGAATTCTATGCTAACTTTCCGGAACGGGTAAATGGTAGATGTTTTATGAGAGGACAGTATGTGCCTGTGACGGCTGTGGTGGTGAATGAGCTATTAAGAACAGCCGATGTTGAAGAAAGAGACGACGATCGAAGCTATTTCAGAACTTGGTCTAGAGATGCCAACAACATCGATTGGGATATCGTTGCAAGCACATTATGCTACCCTGGGGCTGAGTATGATATTGCACGAAATGAATCAAGAGGACTGAGCAGATGTCAATTCAACAAAATAACCAAGGGTTGGTTATATTTCGTCAGTGCAGATTCCATCGATGCACTTCACCAAAGTGTCAGCGGATAGAATAAAGATGATATATGAAGTTATGGAAGGGAATACGATTGATGTTGGGAAGGAGATATTGCAGAAAATTGGAGAAACCAGTAGGTTGGTCACTACAGGTGGGTTGGGACACGGATCACTTATTTGCAGTTTATGTTCTAGACGTGGAGTCCCAACCCTAGCTACTGATACATATGAGAAGGGCCAACCTCCTGTGACATATGGGATAGTGCATGCCTTCCCAGAACCAGTCCCTCCAGCAGCAAGAAGGAGACCAGCACCAGCAGCAGCAGCAGAGGCTGCCATGGATGAGGATGAGCCTGAGACAGAGGCTCAACATGAGGCAGGTAGCAGCCGCTGGAACTGGAACCTCCGGTGCCTATGATGGAGCAGTTGCTCATGAACCAGCGGAGGATGATGCAGAGTTTTGACACGATGATACAAGGTCAATAGGACCTGAGGAAAGGACAACAAGAAATAAGGCAGGAGCAACAACAGTTGAACCAGAGATTTGATGAGATGAGTTCCTTGTTCAACCAGTAGTCCATGCATTATCCGCCGCCACCGCCACCATTTTAAACCAAGTCTGTAAGTTGTCCCGTCTTTATTTTATTTTTGAGTCTTGCACACATTAGAGACAATGTGTGATTTAAGTTTGGGGGGGAGTTCTTATTATTTTTTATGTGTTTTGAGTCTTTTTGTGTTATTTTCTATGTTTATTTGAGTCTAATTTTTTTTTTTATGATCATGCATGTTGTAGTTACTTAAAACGCCTAGTGAAATAAAGTTGAATAATGTAATGGAATTAGAAGTGTCACGACCCGAACCGGGGCCCGTGACTGGTGCCTTACCCCGGGCACCCAAGTAGACATACATCAGAGTAATCAGCGGAACAAACACAACCATATGAGATAACAGAAGTATAAAACAATAATCTGTGAAAACTTGCCTTTCGGCATATATATAAATGACAACTTTTAACATGAACAGTTTAATCCTTTTTACAAACCCTGCCCACAACAGTACTACAGACCTCTAAGAATGATATGACAACAATGGCGGGACAGGGCCCCGCCAAACCCCTGAATGTAAACACTTACTACGACAGGGGACTACACCACTGATAAGCCTCCGGAGAAACGGAGCTTCCCAAACGCTGAACTGTGACCCTGAGAGCTAGGATCAACGACTGGTGTACCTCAACCTGCGGCATGAACGCAGCCCCCCGAAGGAGGTCAGTACAACAGGTACCGAGTATGTGAAACTAAAAAATACTGCAAATGAAATCATAATAGTCTATAAAGCAGGAGACATGTATGATGACCAAACTACAGTTTTACAATAACTAAGCAGTCATATCAAGTCAGGGACTCACGCCCTCAAGTCATCACCAAAGAACATAACAGTGGGTCTCACGCCCACAACATCAATCGTGCCCGTGGGACACATTCCTCACTGCCTAGCTTTATGATATAAAAGTTCCAAGGAACACACATGAACACGAGTCCCACTGCGTGCCATAATAACACCGTGACGGTAAGTGCGAAGGCATAGCCGTCTACTAACACCTACGCATCAACAAGGTCGCGAATCAGATTATAAGATCTGTCTGCACCGTCCACATGATCAAAGCCGCCACTTGCCCGCAGATCTAATGCGCGTCTAGTCTGGAACTTCCCGCAGCTCGCATAGGCCAATCTCATCGCCCGCGCAGGCATCCCCGCATCGAGGGTAGCTACTCCCGCATCGCCACGGACTTCGCAGTCCGCACGGCCACGCGACCGCATGCCCATAAAGGACGACACTAACACGAACTCGTAGTTCCGCATAGGCCGGGACTGCATGAGGTATTCTCGAATCATAGGTCCATCGACCGCTGAGTCTACCCGCGACGGAGGGCTTAACCCGGAATCATCTCGAGATGAATGCCACAATACTATCATAACGACTGATAGTTAATAAGCACAATCAAGGGAAACCCCTTCACACAAACATCACAAGATACTAACACACGTAGCATCCCAACACGTTTACTTATCAACGCAATCAAGAAAGTATTACAAGGCTATCACAAACCAATACAATCAAGTTGTTCACACAAGGTACCTTCTACTATATGATTAACAAAATCGGGTTTTTATCCCCAAAGTACTTCATACATCAACTCTTTAAAAGATACGTTACTTTCACAATGTCACACAATACGTAGTATAAAATAGAGTGACTATCCTTTTAAAGTAAATCAATTACTTCTCTTTGTAAAATCAAGTAACAACATTATTTTTCAAGCGCCCAAGTTTGCCTAATTTCAAATGTTCACGTTTCTTATTTTTAGAAAGGTTTCGTAGTTCATAGTCTTATTCATTTAAGAATATAATTCTCTTTTAAACAACTGAGAAACATAAGCCTTATATGTGAGTAGGATATTCTTGTTTATAACAATCTTATTACAATGACCATGATCTAGGAAATATCATTTTGTCTCATCTTAGCTTCATGCGGATGGAAGTTTCTACTAGTTTTCATAATACTTAATTATTCAAAACATTTCCTTTTATTAACGCCGCAGATGGTTTGTCGATACACATTCTGATTTCCGAAATCAGTAACGCATTCTTAAGCCGTTATACCTAACTTCCCATAAAGCTAGTATAACTCTTAAGTTTTCAAACACCAAGTATTACTTCTCCTTTCAAAATGATTCAAAAATCTTTTGAAAATACTTCAAGTTCTTTCTTATCATATAACAAGCCGCTTATAGTTCAAATCAGTTACCTCTTAAAAACCACATGTATTTTCTTACTAACATAAAGCTGTTATAACCAACTTCCCATAAAGCCGTTATAACACTTTATGTTTTAAACCATTCAAACATATTTAGCACGTACGCGTCACCGTACTACATAGTTCACACATATCATGCTAGAGAGATAGGAAGAGGTTCACATACCTCGCGACGATTATCGACTAATAGCAAAATGCTCGAAAGTACCTCAAGCCGCTACTCCTTAAGACAAGTATAACGCGCCACACTTAGGACTTCAACCTAGAAGGCCAAAAGGCGCTTATTAACATTTAGGTCTCATCGTAGAACTTTCTACAGAAATTTCGCAAAGACCTCCCCGCAACAGCGTAAACCTCCTCCTCTAACGAGGCCGCTACCAAGCCAACCAGGGGTTATACATCTAACCCTAACTGTACAATTCTACTCCACGGTACTACTACACAAGTCTCACTGAATACTCCCTATGTAATTACAACAAGACTATATATATAGTATACTTCTACTATACAATCTAACAACATGTAATTTCCAATTACAATAGGGGACAAGATAATTACCTCGATAAGCCCATAATTATCCGAGTTTAAAGTCGATCTGGGCAATCGTTTAGCTCGACTCGGCGCTCAACCCGCTCTAAACCACCCTTAGAAGTTCTAACCAACTACACAAAACTCAATGACTATGGAGATTTTCCTAGGGTTTCGGTTTGTGGTAGTGGGAAGTATAATAGTATAAGCGCGCTTTTTGTAAAGGTATAACCTTAGAATACTACAAGGTATATGGCTAAGGTAATTTGGGCATTATAACAATACTTTTGAGAGTATTTCTACCAAGAGGGGTATTATATGAAAACAAACTAGGCTAGGGGTACCCACGCCACACCACAAAGGATGGGGTGGCTACCTCTACTACCCCACTGTGGGGAACTCTCGACGAGGGCCTGCGAAAAGGGAGGAAGGCTCTCAAGACTTAGGCATTTTGGATGAAGAAGTTCATCAAAGGAGAGGGTATTTATAGCACAAGCCAAGGCCAACCAATGGCCAAGATCTAGCCAAGTGCCTAGCAAGTGTAGGGCCAAGATTCACCCAAGTGTCTGTGACTTGCACACAAAATATCTACCAAAAATATCTCCCACTTGCCTCCCCAAATCGTCCACGCCGCCACTTTGCCCACTGATGAGAGGGTGCAGTGCGCCTCGTTGGTCCAAAATGTTAGTCTCTCGGAAAAATCCATAAAAATACTTAATGACATAGCGGAAATTCCCTACGAAAGGCGTGAAAGCGTTTAGTCAAAACGACTCTAACGGGTGTTGTGCACAAACATATTTCGGCCCAAAGGTGCCACGTAGGGGTGACACGTGTCGCCCCGATTAATCAAAATATTTCGTCTTAGAAAATATCCAGCGGCCAAAATCTCAAAATCAAAGCGGGCCCCACAAAACCGTAAATTTCTCCGTGGGCCCACGTGACCATTTTCGAAAATAAAATTCCATAATTCTCTAATATTCCGGAAGTCCGAATACCAAACGGGAATCCAATTCCATAAACGAACCTTTTCCTTCACAAAACCGGAAACTTTTAGTGGAAAATTCACCTCTTTCTTCCTTTCCAATCTTTACATGTATTCTCAAATGCGTCGCCCTTGCATACATACCACGGAACTACGGGTATAACATTCTTCCTTAGAAACATTCGTCGAATGTTCCTTCTAAGTCTCAAAACAAGCGTGCGCGATATAGTCTTCACTACTATACTTACGAAACAATCTGCCATACCGCCACGAAATACTGCGCAACACTTACATCTAAGTCCACGAGGAAACACCTCTACATCACCACAAATAATACTACTTTTGTCACTTTGTCGCGAGCCTTGCTCGACGACCCAACAAATGCATGCCGCTGCATCGATCGCGAAGTATTGTACACTCGGATTCTTATCACATTTACGATCACGCTTTAGTATCCAAAACTCGGGTTACTATCTCTAACGTGATCATCATTAATCGGGATCATTACGGATGGATCTTGATACTTTCGAACATAACAATACGAAGACCGGACGTCCTTCCTCCCAAGTCGGACGGCAAATGCTAACATATAGGCAACTGGCCTATTCTTCACATGAACTCACAAGGCCCAAAGTAACTCGGGCTAAGTTCCTTCGTTTCCAAAACTCGTCACACCGCCGGGTGGTACTTTCAAGAAGACCGACCGTCGGCACGAACTCTAAGCGTCGTCGCCGAATATCCGCACAATTCCTCTGAGCTGCCAGAACTTCTTCTAGACAAGCTTCTCACTATCCGAAGTCTGCTGGAACAAGCCTGAACCAACTATCTGAACCCTGCCAACATCGAACCAATCGACCGCAACTTGCATTTCTGCCTTAAGGCGTCGCAAGGCGACATCCGAACACCGAAATGGTAGCTTAAACACTCCCCCAACCGGAGACAGCGATCCTCACGGCTACCTCTGAAATCAAAACAACGGCGAGGCGAATGCGTCTGGAGACTCACGCGAGTTCTAGCCCCGCTGTACAAACTCGAGAAGAGAAAGCGGTAGTACCACAGGCTCCATCCGTCATAAGGTGAAGGTAGGCACCCGTGCAACCTCACAACCTTTTGGATAACATCAACACCGCCGAGAGCGACTCGACCAGAAGAACACGATAGGCTGCCCCCATCGGCCAGACCACTGGTCGAACGCATCCACGAACTTGCACGCTGGCTAACTAAACATGGGCCTAACACCCTCATGACCCTAACACAAAGAGGGACCACCACAAACTGACCCCACCACCAAACCTACCGCGGGTTGACCCGCACGTAGCCTCAACCCTGACCCGGCAAGGCGCAAAATACCATCTCCCCGAAGGAACAATCTTACTAAACACGTTACGAAAACCTGGCGGTCTTCTTAGCTCGACTACCTTCCTTCAAATCACGCTACTCTGGGACTTATCCCACGAACATAGCTCACGTGCACTATGCACTCCTATAAGGGTCAAACATAACACTACACCTTTCTCGAGATGGCCTTACCTCTAAGGTCTTTACGTATAACACTCTAAGGCTCACACCTTCTCTATCCCCCAAAATCTTACTCGGTTAACCCACCATGATTCTAATCACAACTAACATACTGCTATCAGAACATAGCACTTAAGGTATACTCACCTTGAAAGTTACCGAAGGACCTTGCTGCTCTGGCCCTCTTCTGCTGTCCTTGGTTAACCCGTCAATCTCTACGTTTCCGGCTGCTGTACATAAGCCCGCACCACGGGCCATGCTCCAATGAAGAATTACTCTTGCACAACCTCTCTTGGTAGTCATCAAGACTCGTGGTACATCGGTATAATCTCTGGTAGCCAAATCTATAGCTAATGTGAGGTCGCCTCTTTGAAATCTATATTCACTGTTCCGATCGTGGGCGAAGGTTCAAATATCGTGGACGCAGAGGAGCGCCGTCAGCGTGCTAAACTCTGCTTTGGGCTAGTGGCGTCGCAGAAATCCCGAATGAAGCACTACCCTAGGTAATGATTGGGCTGTGCCCTCGCCACCTCGAACTCTACTCGCGACTCCGCCGTGCCTTGCCCTCACAGGCTCGGGTTGCCTACGCGGAGGCATAATGATAAGGAAAAGATTTCGTCGGAGGGTTGACTTACAACACGGCTCTAAGGCACGATCTCGAGTGAGAAGAATAGAAACCAATCCTAAATATCCTATAGCCTCACGATTATTGATGTGGTGCACAACACACCGATAATCAAGACTCTCTTGGATCTGATGCGTAGACACTTTCCGAGGATTAAGCGCTCGATACCACTTTTGTCACGACCGACCGGGGCGTGGTAGTGCCTACCGGGCACCCAAGTAGACATACATCAGTAATCACGAACAAACACAACCATATGAGATAACGAAGTATAAAACAATAATCTGCGAAAACTTGCCTTTCGGCGTATATATAAATGACAACTTTTAACATGAGCAGTTTAATCCTTTTTACAAACCATGCCTGCAGCGATTACTACGGACCTCTAAGAATGATATGACAACAATGGCGGGGCGGGGCCCGCCAAACCTGAATGTAAACACTTACTACGGCGGACTACACGTGATAAGCCTCGGAGAAGCGGAGCTTCCCAAACGAGCTGTGACCACGAGCTAGGATCGGCGGTGTACCTCGACTGCGGCATGAACGCGGCCCGAGAAGTCGATACAACAGTATGTGAAACTAAAAATCGCAAATGAAATCATAATAGTCTATAAAGCGGGAGACATGTATGATGACCAAACTCTGATTTTACAATAACTAAGCGATCATATCAAGTCGGGGACTCACGCCAGTCGTCACCAAAGAACATGCTTGATGGGTCTCACGCCTGACATCAATCGTGCGTGGGACACATTCCTCAGCTTGGCGGTTTATGATATAAAAGTTCCAAGGAACACACATGAACACCAGTCCCACGCGTGCCATAATAACCGTCGGGGTAAATGCGAAGGCATAGCCGTCTACTAACACCAGCGGTACCAACAAGGTCATGAAGCGTATCATAAGATCTGTCTGAACCGTCACATGATCAAAGCGGCCCGCACTTGCCCGATATCTAATGTCGCGCGTCTAGTCACCGAACTTCCGCGACTCCGCATAGGCCAATCTCATCGGCCGCGTGGCGTCCGCGTCGAGGTAGCTACTCCCGGCATCGTCACGGACTTCGCGATCCGCGTAGCCTGAGACCGCGTGCCCGTAAAGGGCGTCACGCTAACACGGAACTCGTAGTTCCGCGATAGGCCGGGACTGCGTGAGGTATTCTCGAATCATAGGTCCATCGACCGCTGAGTCTACCCGCGTCGGAGGCGGCTTAACCCGGAATCATCTCGAGATGAATGCCACAATACTATCATAACGGTGATAGTTAATAAGCACAATCGAGAAACCCTCACACAAACATCACAGATACTAACACGTAGCATCCCAACACGTTTACTTATCAGCGCAATCAAGAAAGTATTACAAGGCTATCACAAACCAATACAATCAAGTTGTTCACACAAGGTACCTTCTACTATATGATTAACAAAATCGGGTTTTATCCCCAAAGTACTTCATACATCAACTCTTTAAAGATCGTTACTTTCACGATGTCACACATACGTAGTATAAAATAGAGTGACTATCCTTTTAAAGTAAATCAATTACTTCTCTTTGTAAAATCAAGTAACAACATTATTTTTCAAGCGTCCAAGTTTGCCTAATTTCAAATGTTCACGTTTCTTATTTTTAGAAAGGTTTCGTAGTTCATAGTCTTATTCATTTAAGAATATAATTCTCTTTTAAACAATCGAGAAACATAAGCCTTATATGTGAGTAGGATATTCTTGTTTATAACAATCTTATTCAAATGACCATGATCTAGGAAATATCATTTTGTCTCATCTTAGCTTACATGCGGATGGAAGTTTCTACTAGTTTTCATAATACTTAATTATTCAAAACATTTCCTTTTAATGTATGCTGATGGTTTGTCGATACACATTACGATTTCGAAATCGATGCGCATTCTTAAGCCGTTATACCTAACTTCCCATAAAGCTAGTATAACTCTTAAGTTTTCAAACACCAAGTATTACTTCTCCTTTCAAAATGATTCAAAAATCTTTTGAAAATACTTCAAGTTCTTTCTTATCATATAACAAGCGATTATAGTTCAAATCGATTACCTCTTAAAAACCACATGTATTTTCTTACTAACATAAAGTATTATAACCAACTTCCCATAAAGCGTTATAACACTTTATGTTTTAAACCATTCAAACATATTTAGTACGTATCGTCTGGTACTACATAGTTCACACATATCATGCTAGAGAGATAGGAAGAGGTTCACATACCTCGCGACGATTATCGACTAATAGCAAAATGCTCCGAGTACCTCAGCCGTGGCTACTCCTTAAGCCAAGTAGAGCGCCACACGTAGTACTTGACCTATAAGGCCACAGTGACTTATTAACATTTAGGTCTCATCGTAGAACTTTCTCTGAAATTTCAGCGACCTCCCACATGACAGCGTAAACCTCCTCTCTAACGAGGCGGCTACGAAGCCAACCGAGGGGTTATACATCTAACCCTAACAGTACAATTCTACTCCACGGTACTACTACACAAGTCTCTTGTAATGTCTGATCTATGTAATTCTGATTCGGTACTATATATAGTATACTTCTACTATACAATCTAACAACATGTAATTTCCAATTACAATAGGGGGACAAGATAATTACCTCGATAAGCCCATAATTATCCGAGTTTAAAGTCGATCTGGGCAATCGTTTAGCTCGACTCAGGCGCTCAACCCGCTCTAAACCACCCTTAGAAGTTCTAACCAAACACTACACAAAACTCCAATGACTATGGAGATTTTCCTAGGGTTTGGTTTTGTGGTTGTGGGAAGTATAATAGTATAAGCTGGGCTTTTTGTAAAGGTATAACCTTAGAATACTACAAGGTATATGGCTAAGGTAATTTGGGCATTATAACAATACTTTTGAGAGTATTTCTACCAAGAGGGGTATTATATGAAAACAAACTAGGCTGGGGTACCCTGGCCACACCACAAAGGAGGGGTGGCTACCTCGCCTACCCCACTAGGGGAACTCTCGACGAGGGCCTCGCGAAAAGGGGAGGAAGGCTCTCAAGACTTAGGCATTTTGGATGAAGAAGTTCATCAAAGGAGAGGGTATTTATAGCACAAGCCAAGGCCAACCAATGGCCAAGATCTAGCCAAGTGCCTAGCAAGTGTAGGGCGAGATTCACCCAGTGTCTGTGCCAACTTGCACACAAAATATCTACCAAAAATATCTCCCACTTGCCTCCCAAATCGTCCGTACGCCGCCTTTGCCCATGAGAGGGTGCAGTCGCCTCTCGTTGGTCCAAAATGTTCGTCTCTCGGAAAAATCCATAAAAATACTTAATGACATAGCGGAAATTCCCTACGAAAGGCGTGAAAGCGTTTAGTCGAAAACGACTCTAACGGGTGTTGTGCACAAACATATTTACGAAAGGTGCCACGTGGGGTGACACGTGTCGCCCCGATTAAATCCAAAATATTTCGTCTTAGAAAATATCCAGCGGCCAAAATCTCAAAATCAAAGCGGGCCCCAAAGCGTAAATTTCTCCGTGGGCCCACGTGACCATTTTCGAAAATAAAATTCCATAATTCTCTAATATTCCAGGAAGTCCGAATACCAAATCTGGGAATCCAATTCCCATAAACGAACCTTTTTCCTTCACAAAAACCGGAAACTTTTCCGTGGAAAATTCACCTCTTTCTTCCTTTCCAATCTTTCTGTCGTATTCTCGTACGTACGTCCTTGCATACATACCCTGGAACTACGGGGTATAACAAGAAGCCACCATCTGAACACTTAGGTTAGATATGCCAAAAATTCATGAAGTCAAACTATTTGGGGTATCTTGCTTGATTTATGCATTGTTAGTGATTAAACATATGTGTCTGCTTGCTTTCTATTTGAGGTGAAATAGTTAGGATATGCATGTTAGGGAGATGACTCAGAAATTTCTTTGTTAAGCCCTTTCTTACCATTTTTTTACCTATCCCTGACATTAAAATTGTATCCCTAGTCAGCCCCTTTGAGCCTAAAAATAAGATCTTTCGTTGACACCCTATAATTCCATACTTGTGCCATAAGTGAAGAAATTGATGTGTTTGGAATATAAAGTGTTGAAAAGAGACAAAAAGAGAGTGAACAATTTTGATGCACCCCAATGAAAAGTAATCATAAATAGCTAAAAGTGTTACACCCCGGAATTCCAGGATATGTTTATAAGAACGTACGTATGAACTCGAAAATGTTAAGATTTGAGACGAGTAAAAATTTATCGGAATTATGAAATTGTCGGAAAATGAAATATTGCGACGAACGGGAGGATGACACGTGTCACCCCCCTTAGTGGTGTTGGACGAAAATGGCATGGATAGGATGGTCATTTGACCATTAGAGAGATGACCAAGTCTTGCAAAGACTTAAGCTTGACATTGTTGACTAAAGTCCAAGGGCCACTTGGGCAAGATCCATGTGAAACTCATCCAAGCCATCCATATGTACTAATCTAGACCCTCCATTATGTTATATATGTACACTAGTAGTGCAAGACTTTGTCATTCTCAACACTTAAAGAAAATTGAAAAAAAAAATTGAAGATGCACTTAGAGTGCTCTCGGCTTTGAAGGCTTCCATACAAGAAAATTTTGCAATTTTTGTCCATAATTCCCAATATTCAGACCCAAGGTTCCTAAGGGTATTCTAAGGGTATCTCAATAGAAAGATCCCTGAAAAAGATTGTTTTTGTATTAGTCGCAAGGCGAAAACCTAAGGAGTTCTTCAACTTTGAAGTTGGAACTTGAAGATGAGTTCTTCATAGGCTTCTAAAGGTTGCTTGGAGTGGATTGGAATGTCGAAAGGAGGAGCTAAAGTTTCTAAGGACCGACTTGTGATCTTGGATCATATTTGGGCTAATTGAGGTAATAATCTTCGTCTTACTTTTGTAATTGAAGATTCCATGTTATGATAAGTTAGAAATGATCATGTGATATGTGTTATGAAGATTGATAAGTGTTATGGAAGTTTAGAAGATCAAATTCGAAAATGACATGTTGAGTCATTTGAAATTGAATTACAATTTGGCCATTAATTAGAATCGTCGCATGTTTACCTACTTGAGGATTGTAGTAGTTATAATCAATTGCGGCTAGATAACATGTTATATTAAACCACTTGGATTGAAAATGGATTGGAAACGAATTTGTATTGTTGTCCCTATTTTGCCGAATGGACATTATATGTTGGACTAGTTTGATATTTATTGTGGGGCAGAATTTTACACGTCTTGATTAAGCGTGTAATCCCCTATTGTTAACTACTTTGTTGAGCCTTAAATGTGGCGTGTTTGGTTATTGAATTCGGCCTTGAAAAAGGTGGCAAAGTATGTAGAAACAAAGGAAGTGGTGTCCGATTTTCCGTAGAATTTAGTGACTTTGCACTTGGAATATTCTACGTTTGAAGCTAGAAGTTAATAGACGTATTATGGTCATTATAGGTTGACATACTACGTACGGCGTATTGGACTTAGCAAGTTGATTAAACTGAAGAGGTATGTGAAACTTTCTTATCTCTTGAGCATGAATAAGTTGTAAATGTATAGTACGGTAGACATACAAGATTTTGACAATCTAGTCCATTTGATATCCTTGGATTATTTTAAGAATGTCCAAATTGGTTGAGTTAGGGAATTAACTCACTTGTTTAAATATTAAGGATATCTTGGTTTTCAAAAGTTAAGAGACTTTAAGTATGTTGAACGTATTTTTGATACTTGTTTTGTTGGAAAGTTTAAGTCTCTTGGTTATAAAGAAGAATGTAAGTTTCTAAGGTATAAAGCTAGTATAACGGCTTTATGGGAAGTTGGTTATAATAGCTTTATGGAAGGTTAAACAGAGTGATTTACTCTAAGTAATTTAAGTATGATAAATGACTTGAAATAATGAAAGGCAAATTGATTTAAAGGCATCAATTGCTTAAAGTTTTAAAAGGAAGAAGTCACTTGATTTAGAAGCCTATAATTGTATTTCTAAAAGGTATTGTGACTTGTCTTGAAAAGTAGTTATGACTTGATACTATGGTTATTAGTATCTTGGAAGTTTTGTATGAAAAAGAGTCATTTTAAAAGAGTAGAAGTACGTAGTACTTTGGGTTAAATTCCCGGATTTTTATAATGACATGTTAGTGCCTTAAGTAAACTAAAATGAGAGTGTACATGTATAAGACTAATAAGAAGTTAGGGGATTTCTTAACTTGCTTATGTTATGTATGATAAGCCGGTAGTGCTTATACTAGGATATGGTAAGCCGGTAGCGCTTATGTTATGTATGGTAAGCCGGTAGTGCTTATGTTATGTATGATAGCCGGTTTGTGCTAGTCATATATTATTCATTACGGGATCATTCCCCGGGTTTGTGGCATTTGCATATTCCGTGGATTTGCTACCCATGATGCGAGGAATACCTCATGCGGGTCCGAAAGGGTTTATGCAGGTGAAATAGTCCCATGCGGGGCGGACCAGTCCTATGCGAGGAATACCTCATGCGGGTCTACACGACCTATGCGGCGGATCTGATCATGCGAGGAATACCTCATGCGGGTCCATCGACCACTTGCGGGTGAAATAGTCCCGAGAGTAGAATTGCTTAATGATCTTTGCGGGCGGGTGGCCTGCTTTGATCATGAGCCTCTTATTTTTATGCGATAAAGTATACTCTTGTTTACTCTCATTGTTAGTAAGGCCTGATATCTTTATTAATTGAGTTATCATACATGTCTCGGTTTTATTATATAGACTTATGATTTCATTCTGATGCTTCGATTTCACATATTTGGTACATGTTATCTTGACCTCCTTGAAGTGCGTTCATACCGCATGAGTAGAGTGAGTTCTTGATCCTCACTCTTAGGATCACTGTTCGTGATTGAGAAGCTCCTTTATTTGAGGCTTATCCACAGTATTGTCGGTTGTTGTACATTCGGGGTATGGCGGGGCCTGTCTGCCAAAGTTGTTATTCTTAAGTGCATAGTCACATTGGTGGATTGGGTTTGTAAGAACAAAGATGTACTGTTTTAAATTTTGTATTATGTATATATTACGAAAGGCGGCCTTATCGGCTAGCCGGTTGATGTCTACTGTCTAAGTATGATTTTTATTTTAAGAGTTGTGTATGTTCAGCTGAATTCTCTGATGTATACAGAAAGGGTGCCAGGTAGGGCACGATCGCGAGCGAGGTTGGGTCGTGACAAAAGTGGTATCGAGCGATTAGTCCTCGGAAAGTGTCTGAGGCCGTGTCTAGTAAGTCTTGGTTATCGGTGTGTTGAGCACCACATCTATAACGAGGGAGGTGCGGGACATTTAGGATTAGTTTCCATTCTTCTCACTCACGAGATCGTGCGATAGAAATTTGTGTAGTTAGGTCGTCTCTCCTAACAAATTATGTTGTTGCGACTCTACGAGAAAGCGTGATGCGAGAAGGAAATGAACCCTCAAGAAGTTTAATTAAGGGACTTAATGGAAGACTATGTTAATAGATTAAGTTACATTGTATGATTAAGAGAATGGTACGGGTGAGATCCGTATGGAGTAAGTATGGTTGTTGTGGACAAGACAACACAATTATAGTATATTGAGAAGTTTTTGTACCCGTTTACGGGGGGACTGATAAGTTAGGCTTGGAGCATGGAAATTGTGAGCCTAGGAATCTTGATAACCACCGAGACCTTAGATATATAAGGCCTTCTCGGGTAGTAAAAAGTTAAGTCAGACCAAGGGTAAGAGTTAAGTACGACGCCGAGTCGGGTTGAGGACCTATTAAGTGTTACACCCCGTAAGTCCAGGACATGGTTAAGATAATGTACGTAAGGAACACAAGACTGGAAATTAGTACGAAAGGAAGAATTGTTTTTCCGACGGAAAATCTTCCGAACGTCGGAAAGGAAAAATGTTTGTTGAGGAGAATTGGATTCTCAAAATGCATTATTTGAAGAGTATGGAACTTATTATCATTATGGAAATTTATTTTTACGAATTTGGTCACGTGGGGCCCACCCGAGGAATTTTACGTTTTGTGGGGCCCACGTGGGTTACAGAATTTTATCGACGAATGGGAGGGCGACACGTGGCACCCCCTAATGGTCTTGAACGAATTTTAGTAAGGGTAAAATGGTCATTTTACCAATGTGTAGATGACAAAGTCTTGCTAATTAAGAGCTTGACATTGTTGACCAAGTCAAGAGCCACTTGGCTTGATCTCCTTCATCCAAAACCTAACAAGTGTTATTATCTAAGTCATCCATTGTGTTATAAATACTACCCTAGTGCAAGACTAAGTCTCCAACACTTAGAAAATTTCACACTTGTCTTGTGCTTTGAGATTGCTCTCGGGTTTGAGCATAAATCCACACAAAAAATTTTAGTTTGTGATCCATTATTCACAAGACTTTAACCCAAGGTTCCTAAGGGTATTGTAAGGATATCTCAATAGAAAGATTTCGGAAAAACGACGTTTTCACGTTAGTCGCAAGGCGGAAACTTAAGGGGTTCTTCAACTTTAAAGTTGGGACTTGAAGATGGGTTCTTCATAGTCTTCTAAGGAGTTCTTGGAGCGGATTGGAACATAAGGAAAGGAGCTAAGAATTGCTAAGGAGCGACTTTGAATCTTGGAAAGATTAAGGGCTTGTAAAGGTATAATTCTTGTCGTTTTAGTAATTAAGATTACTTATTGTTGTAGCTATGGATATTAGCAAGCATGAGGTATTTAGTATGAAGTTTGATAAGTGTATTGATTGTTGGAACCCTAATCCGAAAACTAGTATGTTAGCCCTTAAGATTTTAATTCAAGTTGGTTACTAGTTAAGTTGTCATATGTTATATAAAGAAGGAAATTGTAGTTGTTGAAGTTGTTTTTGACTATATAACATGTGGACCTAAGAACTTGGATTGGAAAAGAATTGGAAGACTTTGAGTTGTTGTTATGTTAGCGAGAATGGCTTTAATTATGGAACTAGTTTAGTATTAAATTGTGGGGCATAATTTTACACGTCTGTTAAGGCGTGTAATCCCATTAGTTAGCTGAATTGTTGGGCCTTAAATGTGGCGTGTTTGGTTATTGAATTCGGCCTTGAAAAAGGTGGCAAAGTATGTAGAAACAAAGGAAGTCTTTGTCAGATTTTCCGTAGAATTTAGTGACTTTGCACTTAGAATATTCTACGTTTGAAGCTAGAGGTTTAATGGACGTATTATGGCTATTATAGGTTGAAGTACTAAGAATAGCGTATTCTACTTGAAGGTTGGAATAACTATCAAGGTTGAAGTACTTTGGAGCATTTTGCTATTTGTCGATAATCGTCGCGAGGTATGTGAACCTCTTCCTTCTTTTGACATGATTTTATGTATGGAATATACATGTGGTATTATTTCATGATTCCTTCTACTCTTAGAAGTTAAGAAATATGTATGTTGATTTACTCTACATAAGGGTTACGTCTAAGTTATCCTAAGTTCTTACCAAGTCTTATGGGGGATGTTGGTAAGAGTCGTTAGGAGGTATTTGGAGCCAAGTTGACTTGGCTAAGTTATGACACAAATGAGAATAAGTATCGAACAAGCCATTGCAGCGTTAATAAAGGAAAATGTAATGACGATAAATTATATTAAAACAAGTAGAATTCTCCATCTGCATAGAAGCTAAGATAAGACAAAATTGTATTACATTTTCTAGATCATGGCTGCTTTAATAAGATCGTTATAAACAAGTATAATCTACTCACACACATAAGGCATATGTACTTCACTTAAAGAATTTACGTTATGAAGTTTTAAGACTATGAACCTTTGACTCCTAAAAGGTTGAGAGACTTTATTTTCAAGTAATGAAACTTGATTCTTAAAGGAAGAAATGCCATGATTTAAGGGAAGTAACTTGTTTTAAAAGGTGTGAGTTACTTGAGATTTAAAAGTTAAGAAACTTGATTTCTAAAGTTAAAGAGACTTGAAGTAATTTTGGAAGTTAAGAATATTGATTTGAAAGTATTTGATACTTGGTTTTAAAAGTATAAGTCTCTTGGTTGAAAAAAAGAATGAAATTGTCTAAACCCATAAAGGGTTATAACGGCTTTATGGGAAGTTGGTTATAACGACTTTATGAAAGGTTAAGAGAATGGTTTCCTCTAATAATGTAAGTAAAGGAATAACGTGCAATAAGGAAGGGTATTTTAATTTAAAGGTATCACTTGCTTAAAGTTTTAAAATAAGGGTCACTTGATTTAGAAGCCGAGAAACGTATTTCTAAAAAGTGTAGTGACTTATGTGAAATGTAAACAAGCCCTGATACTACGGGTGTTAGTATCTTGGCGGTTTTATATGAAAAGGAACCTTTTTAAAAGAATGGAAGTACGTAGTACTTTGGGTTAAATTCCCGGATTTTTATGTGTGAAACGAAAGTGCCATGAGTTTATAAAAATGGAGGTCTAAAGGTTTAATGAACTTGCCTATGTTTGCTTGTGATAGCTTTGAGTGCAAGTATTATATGTTTACGTTGTCGTGACTCTCAGTTGGAGGGCCGGCTGTCTTATTGTAAGTTTGCTTGGACGTACCGACAGTGATGGGGGATTCCACGGGCACGCTTTGATATTTGTGTGACTTGATCGCGTCCCAGATTGGGCCGGGTAGTATATGCGTCCCTCCATAAAGGGCCGGATTATGTTATGAAAGATAAGTAAGTTATATGGTAATGAACTTAATGACTTCTCCTAAGTATGTACGTAAGATATGGCTATAACTCTTAATGGAATGGAAAAGATAATGATGTGCAATTAAGTTCATAAGTGGTAATGACACGGCATGATCTGGTATGTACTTTTTATACTTTCCCCTGTCATTCTTTTATGCATTATGATCTTTCTTGTACTTTATTTCCGTTCCATATTAAATTTTTGTTATGCAGACCGCCCGAAGCTGCGTTAAATGTCATGAGTTTAGGTACGATTGTGGATCCGCGAGCTTAGGATCCTTGTTCGGCATTTTGAGATGGCTCGATGTTAGGAGTTGTCATGGCTATGTATATTCGAAGTGCGGCGGGGCCTTGTCCCGTCATAGTATGTGTTCAAATCTTAGAGTGCTGTATTCACGTGTAAATTTGGTGGTTAGAGTTGTAATTACATTTTTGGATAGTGTAAGCCCTTTTTGGGTGATTTATATTATGGCGACCTTATCGGCTTTGCCTTGGTTTAAAAAAATGTGTTAGTTATTTTCATGATTGTTTTGGTGTTGTATGTTTGGAAGGGTGCCCGGGTAGGGCACGATCGTGCAGTCGAAGTCGTGACAAAAGTGATATCAGGCGATTAGTCCTCGGAAAGTGTCTGCACCGTGTCTAGTAGAGTCTTGATTATCGGTGTGTTGTGCACCACGTCTATAATCGGGAGGTGCGGGACATTTAGGATTGGTTTCCATTCTTCTCACTCTGAGATCGTGCGATAGATTTGTGTTGCTAAGTCGTCTCTCACTAACGAGTTCGTTGATTGCGGCTACGAGAAAGCGTGATGACCGGGAAGGACTATGTGGATTTCGTATCGGGTTGGTAATGATTATAATATAGTTGGTATTGTGACATACATCTATACGGAGTTATGTATGAGGTCGGGCAGCGTGTTGCGAAACGATTTTAGATTACGAGGAGTTGGTAAAGACTAACTAGATCTGGGAAGGTATGAAGCGATTAATGAATTCGCCAAGGTCTTATGTTTTATTTTGAGATGATTGGGAAGGATGAGTTGTCGATAGGGTAGTGAACCCTTAAGAAGTCATGTTAAGGAACTTAATGGAATACCATGTTAATATATTAAGCTCGTGGTAGGCTTAAGAGAAGCTATGCGGATGAGGTCCGTATAGAGCAAGTAATGGTTGTTGTGATCAAGGCGACACGATTAAGGTATTATGAGAATTTTTGTACCGTTCTTGGGGAATTTGGTAAGGTAGGCTTGGAGCATGGAAATTACGAGCCTAAGAATATTGATAGCTTTGAGACCTTAGATATATAAGGCTCTCTCGGGCGTAAGATTTTAAGTCGGACGAGGATAAGAGTTAAGTGCGGCGGGTCGGGGTGAGGACTGTGCGGGTCGCGCCTTTGAAATGCGATGGGATCGGTTGGTAGTAGTTAAAGCTCGTGGCGAGTCCGCGGTGCAAGGCCAAGTCTAGTTAATTGTTTCTGGGTTCGTGGACACGTTCCACGGAACAGTCGTGAAAACGGAAATGGCCTTATATTGTTTTATAGAGTGACTCCAAAGATTAGAGGCGAATCGGTATGAAAGTTATGTATGTATGCTAGTTCAGTATGGACTAGTTGGCCGTGAGTGCCAAGGTTGACATCTTAGTATAAGTATTGTTATGTGGCCATGGGTGGCGTATGTAGTATGAAGGAGTGCGATAAAAGGAGACTATGTCGCTATCTAATTAGATTGGACTCGAAAGAACATTCGAGGGCGAATGTTTCTAAGGGGAAGAATGTTACACCCGGTAAGTCGGGACATGTTTAATAGAATATGCGTAAGGAACCAAGGCGTAAATTAGTGCGAAAGGAAGAATTGTTTTAAGGCGGAAAATCTTAGACGTCGGAAAGGAAAAATGTTTGTTGAGGAGAATTGGATTCTCAAAATGCATTATTTGAAGAGTATGGAACTTATTATCATTATGGAAATTTATTTTTACGAATTTGGTCACGTGGGGCCCAGAAATTTCGTTTTGTGGGGCCAGCGTGGGTTCTAATTTTATCGACGAATGGGAGGCGACCGTGGCACCCCTAATGGTCTTGGGCGAATTTTAGTAAGGGTAAAATGGTCATTTGACCAATGTGTAGATGACAAAGTCTTGCTAATTAAGAGCTTGACATTGTTGACCAGTCGAGCCAGCAGCTTGATCTCCTTCATCCAAAACCTAACAAGTGTTATTATCTAAGCCATCCATTGTGTTATAAATACTACCCTAGTGCAAGACTAAGTCTCCAACACTTAGAAAATTTCACACTTGTCTTGTGCTTTGAGATTGCTCTCGGGTTTGAGCATAAATCCACACAAAATTTTTTAGTTTGTGATCCATTATTCACAAGACTTTAACCCAAGGTCCCTTAGGGTATTGTAAGGATATCTAAATAGAAATATTTCGGAAAAACAACGTTTTCACGTTAGTCGCAAGGCGGAAACTTAAGGGGTTCTTCAACTTTAAAGTTGGGACTTGAAGATGGGTTCTTCATAGGCTTCTAAGGAGTGCTTGGAGCGGATTGGAACATAAGGAAAGGAGCTAAGAATTGCTAAGGAGCGACTTTGAATCTTGGAAAGATTAAGGGCTTGTAAAGGTATAATTCTTGTCGTTTTAGTAATTAAGATTACTTATTGTTGTAGCTATGGATATTAGCTGTTATACCCCGTATTTCCAGAGTATGTACGTGGGGGACGTACATAGAAATTTTCGAACTTCTTTAGGCTTGGCCGAATTCTTTTTGTGCACAACACCCGGTTAGAGTCGTTTTTCGACGAAACGTTTTCCACGACTTCGTAGGAATTTCGGCTATGTCATTTATAATTTTTCCGGATTTTTAGAGAGGCGAAACATTTTGGACCAACGGGAGGGTGACATGTGTCACCCTCGCATTGGATGAGGTTAGGCGGCAATGGTGGACGATTTGGCCTTGGCTTTTGTCAAGGATTAGGTAGGATATTTTGGTGGTAGATGGATAAGGTGTACTTAGGTGAATCCTAGCCCTACACTTGCTATACACTTGGATGGATCTTGGCCATTGGTTGGCCATTCCTTGACCTATAAATACCACAAGCTTGAAGAGTTCTTCATCCAAAAATGTGCCTAAGTCTTGAAATCTCCCTCACTCTCCTTGTTGTATTCGTCATCCCCCAGCTTTGAGAAGGCCCCTTGGCCGAAAGTATCCCCCCCTCCTAGTAGTGCTAGCCGTGGGGTACACCCCCCCCTAGCCTAGTTGTCTCGTATAAATACCCCCTTTGTGGTATAGAAATACTCTCCAAAGTATTGTTGTAATGTCCAAATATCTTGGCCCAAATACCTTGTAGTATTCCCAGGGTTACACTTATAAAAGCCCAGAAAATACGATTATACTTTCCTTTAGCCACTAAACGAAACCCTAAGGAAATATTCATTGTTGTTTGAAGTACTTAAGAGAAGTTGGTTAGAACTTCTAAGGGTTGTTTGGAGCGGATTGGAGCACTCGGAGGAGGAGCTAAACCTTGCTCAGGAGCGACATTAAACTCGGATAATTTTTGGGCTTATCGAGGTAAATATCTTGTCCCCCTATTGTAATTGGAAATTACATAAGTGTTGAATATATAGTTGTTGTATACTATATATAGAACTGAACTTAGTATTGTGGCAATGTCTTTTGACTTAAGCCTGAAGAATGAAGAATTGAACAGTAATCACATAGAAGAATAATAAAGAGAAGAAATGACGTAATTACCTAGAACTGTATTCTGATAGACTTATGTAGCATTCTTGTGTAGTAGAATTATGCAGCGTCGGTTAGGCGTGTTAACCCCCATTGGTTGGCTTGGTAGCGACCTCGATAAAGGAGGATATTTCTGTTTGCGGGAAATCTTTGCGAATTTTACGTAGAAAGATGGGAACTTGTGTTTAAGATTTAATGAGCGTTTGTGGCCTTTATAGGTGAAAGTACTAAGAGTAGCGTATTCTACTCGAGAGTGGAAAGGGCTAGCAAGGTTGTAGTACTTGGAGCTTTTTGCTTATTATCGATAATCGTCGCGAGGTATGTGAACCTCTTCCTATCTCTTCTAGCATGATATGTGTGAACTATGTAGTACGGTGAGCGTCATGTGTTAAGCGTGTTTGATTGTTTTAAAACATAAAGTGTTATAACGGCTTTATGGGAAGTTGGTTATAACGACTTTATGTAGGTAAGAAAATACTTTGTGGTTTTAAAGGTAAGCGATGTGAATTATAAGCGGCTTGTTATAATAAAGAACTTCTTTGTATTTCAAAAGATTTATAAATCGTTTTGAAAGGAGAAGTAACACTTAGTTTTAAAGGTTTTAAAAAGAGTTATACTAGCTTTATGGGAGTTAGGTATAATTTATTAAGAGAGGTAAATAAAATTGTTTCTTGATTTTAGTAGTAAACAGAATTGATCTTATAAGATAAGACAGTAAAATTATTTCTTGTAATGTGAATGGTTGTGTGAAACCTCATTCGTGAGTAATGAGTACTTGGTTTTTAAAGGGATAATGTTTTATTGATTTGGAAATCGAATGTGTATCGACAGGACCAACTGCGGCGTTAATAAAGGAAAATGTCTTGACTAATGAATTGTATTATTAAAACATTAGAAACCTCCATCTGCATAGAAACTAAGATAAGACAAAATGATATTACATTTTCTAGATCATGCATTTCTTTGTAATAAGAATGTTGTAAACAAGAATAACCTACTCTCACGTGAGACATATATTACTCGATTGTTCTAAAAGGAATCAAGTGATTAAGTTTGGGAACTATGAAACCATTTGAAAATGAGAAGCTTGAGTAATTGAAACTAGGCAAACTGGAACTTAGGAAAAGAATGTTGTTACTTGATTTTGAAAAGGAATGTGGGTTGGTCATTCTAATACTACGGGTATCGGGTGACTTTGATAAAAGTAATGGATCTCTTTTAAAGAATTTAACGTACGTAGTACTTTAGGGTTACAACCCGGACTTTGGCATAAAATGAATGTACTTTGAGTTGTGTGAAACTTGCCTATGCTTGTTGTTGTGAAACTTGCCTATGCTTGTTGTTGTGAAACTTGCCTATGCTTGTTGTTATGAAACTTGCCTATGCTTGTTGTTATGAAACTTGTCTATGCTTGTGATGATAGCCTTTGTTGTGCAAGTGTGGTATTTACGTATTCTGCGTCTCTCGATAGAGGCGGTTGACTTATTGAGAACTTACTTGGGCGTCTTTGGCGGTGATGGAGAATTCCACGGGTATGTTTCCATTTTGATTCTTGTCTTGTTGTTGATGTCACGTGGGCGTATCTACCGTCTGATATAGGGGCATGCGGCCGTGCGGCGGGTTGATTACCGATATATGGTTATGCGCAACATGGGCGTGTCTACCGTCTGATGTCCGGGGCATGTGGCCATGCGGCGGGTTGACCACGATATATTGTTATTGAGGTTACATGGCGTATACCGTCTGCGATGTCCGGCGTGGCCGTGCGGCCTTGTGTGTTGCATCATGGACATGTCTACACTGCCGTCTGATTCAGGGCATGCGGCCATGATGCGAACATGATGAATGTTGTGGGCGTGAGACCCATAGTTATATTTAGTGGTGACTTGAGGCGTGAGTCACGGCTTGGCTTTTATGTTGCGTCTTGTATTTTGGTTATCATACATGTCTCTTGCTTTTAGGCTATTATGATTTCATTCTGATGTTGTGATTTCACATACTTGGTACTGTTATCGACCTCCTTGAGGCTGCGTTCATCTGCGGTAGAAGTACATCGATCGTGGATCCAGCTCTTAGGATCTCATTTCGGCGTGTTGGAAAGCTCAGTTCCTTGGAGGCTTATCTTTGGTATGTTTCCACTGAGTTGTAGGTTCTTGTACATTCGGGGGTATGGCGAGCCTGTCCGTCATAGTTGTTGTAAATCTTAAGTGCATGCCTTGTTGTGGCGGGGTTTGTAAAGGATAAGCTGTTGGGTTTTATGTATATCTTGAAACAAGCTATTTTGGTTGCTGTTTATTTATTATATCTCTTGTTTCATGACTCGTGTTTTATTTTCCATTGGTTTTCTCGATGTTGTATCACTAGGGTGCAGGGTAAGGCACGATGGGCAGGTTAGGCGTTACAAAGTGGTATCGAGCGATTAGTCCTCGGAAAGTGTCTACGACCGTGTCTAGTAGAGTCTTGATTATCGGTGTGTTGTGCACCACATCTATAATCGGAGGCTATAAGACATTTAGGATTAGTTTCTATTCTTCTTATTACGAGATCGTGCCTTAGAGTTGTGTGATAAGTTGGACCCTACAGCGTGTTTCATTTTTACGATTATGCCTGCGAAGGCAACGGGGCCGAAGGGCAAAGCGGCAGGAGGCGCTAGTGTGATTGAGGAAATGCGAGCGCGAGCGGTCGATGCGAGCAGATTCCGACGGCGAGTTTAGCGCCGACACCAGCGAGGTTTAGAGCGGCCGTGGCGATGAGACTCTGATACACGAGCCTCGGTCCCGATGCAGGCGGGAGATGGGTCGCGAGAGATGGCGATTATTGGCGAGTGGTGGCGAGATATGAGCAGTGGATCTGGCGATTCGGTTCGGCATGTAGTGCGCCCAGAGCGAATAGTTTGAGGCTACGGGACTTTACGAGTTGTAGCCCGAGTTTTATGGGTCGAGGCACGAGGATGATCGCGAGTTCATCCGTCGATTCTGAAGGATCGTCACGGGTGATCGAGGCTTGATGAGTCTGTGACGCCGGTTCGCGTCGGTGCGTGATACATGATCGATTAGTTTGATTCGTGGGAGCTTTCGGGAGAGCATGCACCTCAGCGGTATGGGATGAGTTTTGGGGCTTTTCTCACGCTTCTTGCCTCGCGGATGAGAGAGGGCAGGCGACAAATTTTTATTCTGCGAGAGAGAAGCGCCTTTGTCGAAGTACAATGTCGAGTTCGATTCTTTGGCTCGATATGTCCCTGCGCTTATTGCGAATATGGAGGATAGGGTGCGTCGCTACGTCATGGGCTAGATGATTATATGGCGAGTCTTGTGCGGGTGTTTCTCTTCACGGGCATGGATATTGCCGCGTTGAGCTCGTACTTGGAGTGCGAGGCGCGGTCGGCAGGTGGACGGCTTTGTGAGAAGAAGGCCAAAACGGCCGGATATTTTGGCGACTTCGAGGCGGACCGCCTCGGCGAACTAGTTATGTACCTCCGCCATTGCGAGTGGTCCTCCGCGACGCCGGGACCGCCAGGATATTCGGGAAGCGGTCGGGGCCCCGAGTTTGAATGTTCGAGGAGTAGGGTGTTGGCGAATCTGATCGCACCCTACCTCGGTGTGGTCGATGTGGTAGACCGCATTTGGGAGTGTCGTAGTACGAGGAGCTTGTTATTCTTGCGGCCAGCGAGGGCCATATGGCGAGAGGCGAGGCCGAGTAGCGGTAGGATAGCCTGAACTACTAGGCGATTGCGGGCCCGCGGTAAGTCGCGGTGGAAGTTCGATTTTAGCGGTCCTTGAACGCCTAGTTTGAGTATATCCTTAACCACAGTAGATACTTGTATGTATTGATGTTAATGATGTGTTAAGTGTTATGTTCGGATAGCTTTGTGCTATAGTGTGATTTAAAAATCTGGTTAGTGTGAGATGGAAGTGGTAGCTTCCATGATGTGTTCGTGTCGAGGAGGCGGAAGTTGGCGCTGATGGGTCGGGTTGGGGCCATGTTGCGGGCCAACCAGCGTCCGTTCGAGGAAGGGTCAGCTGCAGGTGGTCGCGGTGGCGAAGTCACGAGGTGCTAGGCCAGTTTAGATGACCATCGTATGAGTTCATAGATATGTTCGACGAGAATCGGTTCGTGAAGGCGAGAATGGCCTTAGAGGAAATCGAGGGTAGTAAGATGACCAAGTTTGGAGGTAGTAACTCGAGGTTGGAAACGAAGCGTTGTGGAAGTGTGGTACGGATACTAGAAAGAGCTCGAGTGTTCGAGAAAGTGCGTCGAGATAGGGGAGAAGTGAGCGTGTGTGATCGTTTCTTTTGTGAAATGTAGGTGCGAAGGGAGTATATTTTAGACCTTGGTGGGGACTTTTGTCTTTGGCGAGGTGGTTCGCCGTGGCGTGGATTTGGGTTTCTTGGCGCATGTTGTTTTGTGGCGGTGTGGCATGTTTGATTCTCGTAAGTATAGTAGTGAAGACTATCTTGGCCTTGCGTTGTTTTGAGACTTAGAAGGAACATTCGGGGCGAATGTTTCTAAGGAGGAGAATGTTATACCGTATTTCGGAGTATGTGCGTGGGGGCGTGCGTAGAAATTTCGAACTTCTTTAGGCTTGGCGAATTCTTTTTGTGCACCTGACACGGTTAGAGTCGTTTTTAAGCGAAAGCGTTTTCCACGACTTTCGTAGGGAATTTCGGCTATGTCATTTATAATTTTTGCGGATTTTTCGAGAGGCGAAACATTTTGGACCAGCGGGAGGGTGACATGTGTCACCTGCATTGGATGAGGTTGGCGGCAATGGTGGGCGATTTGGCCTTGGCTTTTGTCAAGGATTAGGTAGGATATTTTGGTGGTAGATGGATAAGGTGTACTTAGGTGAATCCTAGCCCTACACTTGCTATACACTTGGATGGATCTTGGCCATTGGTTGGCCATTCCTTGACTATAAATACCCCTAAGCTTGAAGAGTTCTTCATCCAAAATGTGCCTAAGTCTTGAAATCTCCCTCCTCTCCTTGTTGTATTCGTCCTTGCCCTCCCCACTTTGAAGGCCCTTGGCGAAAGTATCCCCTCCTAGTAGTGCTAGCCGTGGGGTACACCCCCCCCCTAGCCGAGTTGTCTCGTATAAATACCCCTTTGTGGTATAGAAATACTCTCCAAAGTATTGTTGTAATGTCCAAATACCTTGGCCCAAATACCTTGTAGTATTCGGGGTTACACTTATAAAAGCCCAGAAAATACGATTATACTTTCCTTTAGCCACTAAACGAAACCCTAAGGAAATCTTCATTGTTGTTTGAAGTACTTAAGAGAAGTTGGTTAGAACTTCTAAGGGTTGTTTGGAGCGGATTGGAGCACTCGGAGGAGGAGCTAAACCTTGCTCAGGAGCGACATTAAACTCGGATAATTTTTGGGCTTATCGAGGTAAATATCTTGTCCCCCTATTGTAATTGGAAATTACATAAGTGTTGAATATATAGTTGTTGTATACTATATATAGAAGAACTTAGTATTGTGGCAATGTCTTTTGACTTAAGCACGAAGAATGAAGAATTGAGCAGTAATCACATAGAAGGATAATAAAGAAGAAGCTGACTGTAATTACCTAGGGCTGTATTCTGATGAACTTATGTAGCATTCTTGTGTAGTAGAATTATGCAGCGTTCGGTTAGGCGTGTTAACCCACACTGGTTGGCTTGGTAGCGGCACCGATAAAGGAGGAGATTTCTGTTGCGGGAAGAGAAAATCTTTTAGGATTTTACGTAGAAATATGGGAACTTGTGTTTAAGATTTAATAGGCGTTTGTGGCCTTTATAGGTGAAAGTACTAAGAGTAGCGTATTACTCGAGAGTGGAAAGGGCTAGAGGTTGTAGTACTTGGAGCTTTTTGCTTATTGTCGATAATCGTCGCGAGGTATGTGAACCTCTTCCTATCTCTTCTAGCATGATATGTGTGAACTATGTAGTGCGGTAGGCGTCGTGTGTTAGCGTGTTTGATTGTTTTAAAACATAAAGTGTTATAACGGCTTTATGGGAAGTTGGTTATATGACTTTATGTAGGTAAGAAAATACTTTGTGGTTTTAAAAGGTAAGCGATGTGAATTATAAGCGGCTTGTTATAATAAAGAACTTCTTTGTATTTCAAAAGATTTATAAATCGTTTTGAAGGAGAGTAACACTTAGTTTTAAAGGTTTTAAAAGAGTTATACTAGCTTTATGGGAGTTAGGTATAATGTCTTAAGAGAGGTAAAGAAAATGGTTTCTTGATGTTAGAAGTTAAGAGACTTGATCTTATAAGATAAGAGACTTAACTTATTTGTTTTAATGTGGATGTTTGTGTGAAACCTCATTCGTGAGTAATGAGTACTTGGTTTTTAAAGGGATAATGTTTTATTGATTTCGGAAATCAGAATGTGTATCGACAGGACCAACTGCGGCGTTAATAAAGGAAAATGTCTTGACTAATGAATTGTATTATTAAAACGGTAGAAACCTCCATCTGCATAGAAACTAAGATAAGACAAAATGATATTACATTTTCTAGATCATGCATTTTTGTAATAAGAATGTTGTAAACAAGAATAACCTACTCTCGCGTGAGACATATATTACTCAATTGTTCTAAAAAGGAATCAAGTGATTAAGTTTGGGAACTATGAAACCATTTGAAAATGAGAAGCTTGAGTAATTGAAACTAGGCAAACTGGAACTTAGGAAAAGAATGTTGTTACTTAATTTTGAAAAGGAATGTGGGTTGGTCATTCTAATACTACGGGTATCGGGTGACTTTGATAAAAGTAATGGATCTCTTTTAAAGAATTTAACGTACGTAGTACTTTAGGATTCTGACCGGACTTTGGCATAAAATGAATGTACTTTGAGTTGTGTGAAACTTGCCTATGCTTGTTGTTGTGAAACTTGCCTATGCTTGTTGTTGTGAAACTTGCCTATGCTTGTTGTTGTGAAACTTGCCTATGCTTGTTGTTGTGAAACTTGCCTATGCTTGTGATGATAGCCTTTGTTGTGCAAGTGTGGTATTTACGTATTCTGCGTCTCTCGATAGAGGCGGTTGACTTATTGAGAACTTACTTGGGCGTCTTTGGCGGTGATGGAGAATTCCACGGGTATGTTTCCATTTTGATTCTGTCTTGTTGTTGATGTCACATGGGCGTGTCTACCGTCACGATATTAGGGGCATGCGGCCGTGCGGCGGGTTGATTACCGATATATGGTTATTGCGCAACATGGGCGTGTCTCATCGATCACGATATCCGGAGCATGTGGCGTGCGGCGGGGTTGACCACCGATATATTGTTATTGAGGTTACATGGGCATGTCTACCGTCACGATTCCGGCGTGTGTGGCCGTGCGGCCTTATTATGTGTTGCATCATGGACATGTCTACCGTCGATATTCCGGCATGCGGCCGTGATGCGAACATGATGAATGTTGTGGGCGTGAGACCCATAGTTATATTTAGTGGTGACTTGAGGCGTGAGTCCACGGCTTGGCTTTTATGTTGCGTCTTGTATTTTGGTTATCATACATGTCTCCGCTTTTAGGCTATTATGATTTCATTCTGATGTTGTGATTTCACATACTTGGTACTGTTATCTTGACCTCCTTCGAGGCTGCGTTCTGCCGCGGTAGAGTACATCGATCGTGGATCCGCTCTTAGGATCTCATTTGGCGTGTTGGAAAGCTCGTTCCTTGAGGCTTATCTTTGGTATGTTTCCACTGAGTTGTAGGTTCTTGTACATTCGGGGTATGGCGAAGCCCTGTCCGTCATAGTTGTTGTAAATCTTAGAGTGCATGCTTTGTTGTGGGCAGGGTTTGTAAAAAGGATAACTGTTCGGGTTTTTATGTATATATTGAAGGCAACTGTTTTGGTTGGCCTGTTTATTTATTATATCTCTTGTTTCATGACTCGTGTTTTATTTTCCGCTGGTTTTCTCTGATGTTGTATCACTAGGGTGCCCGGGGTAAGGCACCAGTAACGGGCCCGGGTTCGGGGCGTTACATTAGCAAGCATGAGGTATTTAGTATGAAGTTTGATAAGTATATTGATTGGTGGAACCCTAATCCGAAAACTAGTATGTTAGCCCTTAAGATTTTAATTCAAGTTGGTTACTAGTTAAGTTGTCATATGTTATATAAAGAAGGAAATTGTAGTTGTTGAAGTTGTTTTTGACTATATAACATGTGGACCTAAGAACTTGGATTGGAAAAGAATTGGAAGACTTTGAGTTGTTGTTATGTTAGCCGAGAATGGCTTTAATTATGGAACTAGTTTCATATTAAATTGTGGGGCAGAATTTTACACGTCCTGTTAAGGCGTGTAATCCCATTTGGTTAGCTGAATTGTTGGGCCTTAAATGTGGCGTGTTTGGTTATTGAATTCGGCCTTGAAAAAGGTGGAAAAGTATGTAGAAACAAAGGAAGTGTTGTCCGATTTTCCGTAGAATTTAGTGACTTTGCACTTAGAATATTCTACGTTTGAAGCTAGAGGTTTAATGGACGTATTATGGCTATTATAGGTTGAAGTACTACGAATAGCGTATTCTACTTGAAGGTTGGAATAACTATCAAGGTTGAAGTACTTTGGAGCATTTTTCTATTTGTCGATAATCGTCGCGAGGTATGTGAACCTCTTCCTTATTTTGACATGATTTTATGTATGGAATATACATGTGGTATTATTTCATGATTCCTTCTACTCTTAGAAGTTAAGAAATATGTATGTTGATCTACTCTACGTAAGGGTTACGTCTAAGTTATCCTAAGTTCTTACCAAGTCTTATGGGGGATGTTGGTAAGAGTCGTTAGGAGGTATTTGGAGCCAAGTTGACTTGGCTAAGTTACGACACAAATGGGAATAAGTATCGAACAAGCCATTGCAGCGTTAATAAAGGAAAATGTAATGACGATAAATTATATTAAAACAAGTAGAATTCTCCATCTGCATAGAAGCTAAGATAAGACAAAATTGTATTACATTTTCTAGATCATGGCTGCTTTAATAAGATCGTTATAAACAAGTATAATCTACTCACACACATAAGGCATATGTACTTCACTTAAAGAATTTACGTTATGAAGTTTTAAGACTATGAACCTTTGACTCCTAAAAGGTTGAGAGACTTTATTTTCAAGTAATGAAACTTGATTCTTAAAGGAAGAAATGCCATGATTTAAGGGAAGTAACTTGTTTTAAAAGGTGTGAGTTACTTGAGATTTAAAAGTTAAGAAACTTGATTTCTAAAGTTAAAGAGACTTGAAGTATTTTTGGAAGTTAAGAATATTGATTTGAAAGTATTTGATACTTGGTTTTAAACGTATAAGTCTCTTGGTTGAAAAAAAGAATGAAATTGTCTAAAACCATAAAGGGTTATAACGGCTTTATGGGAAGTTGGTTATAACGGCTTTATAAAAGGTTAAGAGAATGGTTTCCTCTAATAATGTAAGTAAAGGAGTAACGTGCAATAAGGAAGGGTATTTTAATTTAAAGGTATCACTTGCTTAAAGTTTTAAAATAAGGGTCACTTGATTTAGAAAGTAGAAGCGTATTTCTAAAAAGTGTAGTGACTTATGTGAAATGTAAACAAGCCTTGATACTACGGGTGTTAGTATCTTGGGGTTTTATATGAAAAAGAACCTTTTTAAAAGAATTGAAGTACGTAGTACTTTGGGTTAAATTCCCGGATTTTTATGTGTTAAACGAAAGTGCCATGAGTTTATAAAAATGGAGGTCTAAAGGTTTAATGAACTTGCCTATGTTTGCTTGTGATAGCTTTGAGTGCAAGTATTATATGTTTACGTTGTCGTGACTCTCAGTTGGAGGGTCGGCTGTCTTATTGTAAGTTTGCTTGGACGTACCGACAGTGATGTGGGATTCCACGGGTATGCTTCCATTATGATTGATCCTTGGACATGCTTATACAATGTGGGATTCCGGGGCATGTGACCAGGAGGCGGGTTAGATTCGGTTGTTTTATTACCCATGGTCATGCTTATCGATGAGAGATTCCGGGCATGCGACCATGCTGTATGCGACTATTACTCCATGGGCTAGCTCCGTGAAGACATGTACCCACGATAAGGGATTCCGGGGGCATGTTATATTATTACTCCATGGGCTAGCTCCCCATGAAGACATGCACCTACGATGAGGGATGCCGAAGGCACGTTATGGCCATGCTTATACGATGAGGGATTCCGGGGCATGCAGCCACGTTATATATATATATATATATGTGTTGTATGTGTTACACCTACGTCTGTCGGCAGTGATGTGGGATTCCACGGGAAGGAGATATATATATGTATTGTGTATGTGTACGCCGACAATGAGGTGGGATGCCACGGGCGCGTCACATGGTCATATTTTACACTTATAGATGTCGGCAGTGATGGGGGATTCCACGGGCACGCTTTGATATTTGTGTGACTTGATCGCGTCCCAGATTGGGCCGGGTAGTATATGCGTCCCTCCATAAAGGGCCGGATTATGTTATGAAAGATAAGTAAGTTATATGGTAATGAACTTAATGACTTATCCTAAGTATGTACGTAAGATATGGCTATAACTCTTAATGGAATGGAAAAGATAATGATGTGCAATTAAGTTCATAAGTGGTAATGACACGGCATGATCTGGTATGTACTTTTTATACTTGCCCCTGTCATTCTTTTATGCGATTATGATACATTTCTTGTACTTTATTTCCGTTCCATATTAAATTTTGTTATGCGGCCCGCCGAAGCTGCGTTAAATGTCGCGAGTTTAGGTACCTGATTGTGGATCCGCGAGCTTAGGATCTGGTTGGCGATAAGAGATGGCTCGATGTTAGGAGTTGTCATGGCTATGTATATTCGAAGTGCGGCGGGGCCTTGTCGTCATAGTATGTGTTCAAATCTTAGAGTGCGTATTCACGTGTAAATTTGGGTGGTTAGAGTTGTAATTACATTTTTGGATAGTGTAAGCCCTTTTTGGGTGATTTATATTATGGCAGCCTTATCGGCTTTGCCTTGGTTTTAAAAAAAAAACAAAAAAAATGTGTTACTTATTTTCCGCAGTTGTTTTGGTGTTGTATGTTTGGAAGGGTGCCCAAGTAGGGCACCAGTCGCGGCCCGGGGTCGGGTTGTGACATTAAGGGTCGCCCCATAGCCTGTAATGGTATGGGATCAATTGGTAGTAGTCCCGCTACGTGACAGGGTCACGAGGGTGCAAGGCCCAAGTCTAGTAAATCATTTTACGGGTTCGTGGACGCATTCCACCGGAACCAGGTTGTGAGAGCCGGAAATGGCCTTATGTTGTTTAGAATAGTGACTCCAAAGATTGGAGGCCCGAATCAGTATGAAGGCTATGTACGTACGCTAGAATAAGTTTGGAAGTACGGGAAGAAATGCGACCCGATGAAAAAGAGAGAAACCAAGTGTAAAGAAATGGTGCCTGAATCCATGAGGACCTTTGGAGGTGACTACACCCGTGAGTGTTGGTTGGTAGCTGAGCGGGTAGATAATAATTACCGGTAACGATAGAGTCGTTGGACCCTAGCAGACCTAGTAGAGCTGTTATGACAGACATTGAGGTCATTATGAGTACGGGCTAGTTGGCCTCTTGTTATGCCAACGTGGACTACAGAGAGAGATTGATTCGGTACCAGTTTCCCGGTAAGCCGGTTATCGTGTGGAAAGGAAGAGAAGTGGTGGTAACCAGTGAATTATCCTTCATTCTTTGACATTGTTGATTTTAATAAGTCTGTGTGACTTGTTCATTTGGGATAAATTAATGCAGAAGGTAATTAATACTGGAATTTGAAGGAATTTTATGTTAAGTGCCCTTGGAGGTACTTGGAGTTGGTTTGGTGTGGCGGTCAGGGCCACGACCTCCCAAATAAGTTCAGGATAGCGCGCAAGTAAGATTAAGATAAGTACGATTGTTGCCTGTGGAAAACAGAAGACATCTTTGGTAGGTTTTGAAAATCTACACGACTTTAAGGCGGTGCGTGATGATTAGATATTTACAGGACCGCAAGAGGACCCTGTGATTAGGGTTGTGACTCCAAGTAAAGTTTAAGAAAGGGAGATAAGTTCTCTCCCCCACGTAAAAGGACAGTTTTACGTATTATGGGGTTGCGTGTACCTATGTTGTTAGACGAAGGATATGAGACTGGTAAGGTCTTCGGTATCGTCATGCCATAGGTTACAGTTGTAGATAACCGTGGGAAAAGTGTTGTGTTGGGGTAATTAAGAACGACGTACGAATTGGTCGAGGAAGTATCGTAAAGATATAAATACAGGTTGTACGCATGTATGAAACTGTACGATTATGAATCAAGATAGAAATATTTTTGCTAATAATAAGCATAAGGTAATGTTATGACCAGAATGATAAAAGAGAATACAACTGTGGTTATGTAAGTTGCACGAGATATGATTACCCCAGACCATTGTAAAGACCATTAGTAAATAATGAGCAGTAAGAACACATCGAGAAAAGGTGGTAGCGTCTGTACTGACGAGAAAGATAGTAAGGAAATACGGAGGGGTGAAGGACCCCAGGACAACTTGAAATAACTTATACAGGAAAGACGAGTAGACACTCGAACGATAAAAAATCTTGACAAGTCATTGGATTATGTAATACCATGAATGGAGGTTGAACACCTGACTATAAACTCTACGAGCTGAGATAGAATAATCGGTCTACTACTTGACAAGATCAAGGAAATCTCCCCCCCCCCCCCCTAAATTGTGATTGGCAGGAAGTCTTAGCCATGTGGCAAGCAAAGGGATCAAATCTAAGTTAGTGACCAAGTTGTGTTGCAACGGAGAAAGGGAAACATGAACCATAATTGAGATTAAGGGTGCCCAAATATTTCGCAGGTTTGAGGAAGGCTTCCAGTTATTGGAAAATAAGTTGACCACGACTACAGTTCTAACCCCCCCTGAGAGACAATGAGGTTAGGTTATTATGGTAATATTTTGAGTGTTTGGCTGGGTTGGATGCTGACGCAACACGATAAGGTTAGAGCCTATGTTTTCCCGACGGTTAGGGAAACATGAAAGGAATTACGCTACTCACGATTTAGAGTAGGCGACAGTTAATCGTATCTTGAAAATTTGGAGGCTTTCCTTATATAGACTTCATGTGGATATTTGTGCAGGCCACAAGAGCCTCCGGTATATCTTCAGACAAAGGTAGCTGAATTTGCGATAAAGGCGGTGGTTAGAGTGTCACGACCCGACCCCGGGCCCGCGACTGGTGCCCTACCTGGGCACCCTTTTCGGTATACATCAGAGAATAGCAGCGGAACATACACAACTTATAAAATGCTTAAACATAAAATAACAACAGGCTAGCCGATAAGGCCACCTTCCGTACAATATATGCAATAAAACAGTACACCTTTTTTTTCTTTACAACCCAACCCACAAATGTGACTACAGACCTCTAAGAATAACAACTCTGGCGGGACAGGGCCCCGCCATACCCCTGAATGTACAACAACCGACAATACCAGGGATAAGCCTCCGAAATAAAGGAGTTTCTCAACAGCTGAACAGTGATCCTAAGAGCGAGGATCAACAACCTGTACTCTACCTGCGGCATGAACGCAGCCGAAGAGTCGAGACAATATGTACCAAATATGTGGCGAAATCTTGTAATGAAATCATAAGTCAATGATAAAACTGGAGACAGGTATGATAACTCAATTAACAGTACACAGTGCCTTACTAACAATGAGAGTAAATGCGAGTATACTTACAACATAAACATAGGAGACTCACGATCAAATCATGGGTAGCAAATCCATGGAAACAGGTGGTATAACGTCTTGGGGTTTTACCCCTCATTTATACTTTTACCCTGAGGCAGGTGGTATAACGTCTTGAGGGCTTACCCCTTATTTATACTCTTATCCTGGAGAAGGTGGTAAAGCAGGTGGTATAACGTCTTGGGGGTTTACCCCTCATTTATACTCTTACCCTGGAGAAGGTGGTATAGCGTCTTGGGGGTTTACCCCTCACTTATACTCTTACCCCATCTCAACCGGCCGTCACACAATAAATAAGCAAGTTAAGAAATCCCCCTAACTTCTTATTAGTCTTATTCATATACACTCTCATTTTAGTTTACTTAAGGCACTAACATATCTTTTATGAAAATCCGGGAATTTAACCCAAGTACTACATACTTCTACTCTTTAAAACAAATGACTCTTTAGTATAAAACTTCCAAGATACTATCAACCGTAGCATCAAGTCAAAATTACTTTTCAAGACAAGTCACAATACCCTTTAGAAATAAAGTTATGTTTCTAAATCGAGTGACTCCTTTTCTTATAAAACCTTAGGCAATGGATGCTTAAAAATCAAATCGCCTTTTCATTAAATCAAGTCATTTATCTTACTTAATTTACTTAGAGTAAACCACTCTTTAAACTTTCCATAAAGCTATTATAACCAACTTCCCATAAAGCCGTTATACTAGCTTTATACATTAGCAACTTACATACTTCTTTATAACCAAGAGACTTAAACTTTCCAACAAAACAAGTATCAAAAATACTTTCAACATACTTAAAGTCTCTTAACTTTTGAAAACCAAGATATCCTTAATATTTAAAACAAGTGAGTTAACTTCCTAACTCAACCAGCTTGGACATTCTTAAAATAAGCCAAGGATATCAAATAGACTAGATTGTCAAAATCTTGTACGTCTACCGTACTATACATTTACAACTTATTCATGCTCAAGAGATAAGAAAGTTCCACATACCTCTTCGGTTTAATCCACTTGCTAAGTCCAATTTAAATGCGTAGTATGTCAACCTATAATGACCATAGTACGTCTATTAACTTCTTACTTCAAACGTAGAATATTATAAGTGTGAAGTCTCTAAATTCTACGGAAAATCGGACAGCATCTCCTTTGTTTCTATATACTTTGCCACCTTTTTCAAGTCCGAATTCAATAACCAAACACGCCACATTTAAGGCCCAACAAAGTAGTTAACAATAGGGGATTACACGCCTACAAGATGTGTAAAATTCCGCCCCACAATTGATATCACACAAGTCCAAAATACAATGTCCATTCGGCAAATTAGGGACAACAATACAAATTCGTTTCCAATCCCTCTTCAATCCAATTGGTTTAATATAACATGTTATCTAGCCACAATTGATTATAACTACTACAATCCTCAAGTGGGTAAACATGCGACGATTCTAATTGACGACCAATTTGTATTTCAATTTCAAATGGCTTAACATGTCATTTTCGGATTTGAGCTTTCAAATTTCCATAACACTTATCAATCTTCATAACACCTATCACATGATTATTTCTAACTTATAATAACATGGAATCTTCAATTACAAAAGTAAGACGAAGATTATACCTCATTTAGCCCAAAAAATGCTCCAAGAATACAAGTCGATCCTTAGCAACTTTAGCTCCTCTTTTTGAAATTCTTCTTCCCGCTAAAATCATCTCTACTAATCCCCTACAAGCTTGCCAACAAATTTCCTTCTTGTTGCATTTCCAAAAATCTCATTTAGGCCTAGGGTTTTAACCATTTGAGAGAGAAGAGAAGAGAAGAGAAGAGAAGATTTGGGTGAAGTCTTGCAAATGATTTAAATCTAGCAAGACATGTCTTATATAGCCTTTATCTTGCTCCACAAGTTGGGGGGACACTTGTCACCCACCCAGGGGTCCTTTACAACAAATATCTTCTATTTTTACCCTATTCCGCAAAAAATCCCGCCCTGGCGCCGCGGCCCTGCAGCCGGCGCCACGGCTCTGCAATTTCAGACAATTTCAAGCTTTCCGGCGCCTGACCCCGTCTGTTCTATCAGCCGATCTTGTAACGTCCATAACTTTCTACTCCGATGTCCTATTGACGAGCGGTTTGTTGCGTTGGAAACTAGACTCAATGAAATTCATATTAGGCTTTTTAAACACCTAAAAACACTAATTATACTCGGAGATATACTGCTTCTAAGTTGACTAAAAAACTGTCCAAAAATATTCTGCCAACTTTTTTTTCTTTTTCCAACTTCGAATCTTATTTCCTTTCGTACATTCTCATCTCATCCTCTTGGAATTACGGGGTGTAACATAGAGTTACCCAAGGATTGTGATATTGATATCCTATACCATCTGAGGAAAGCCAAGACAGTTACAGATACTCTTAGTCGTGGATCTATGGGTAGTGCATCGGATGGGCGACGGATAAGCGGGACATGGTCAGTGAGATTCATCGACTCTGGAGCGAGGTGGTTCGATTATTTGTTTCCAAGGTAAATGAAGGTTGGATCCGAGAGGTTGCCGAGTCTTCCGTCGTTGAGGAGGTAAATAGGCGATAGTATGAGGATCCGGTTATGATACGGTATAAAGTTCTGACTCTCAGAAAAGAAGAGTGCATTTGAGTAGCACGGAAGGGTCTTTGTGATATGAGGATAGATGTGTGTACCGGTCTTTGCGAGGACTAGTCAGCAGGTTTTAGGGGAGGCACGCAGTGCTTATTGCTCTAATTGTTCGGGGTAGACTAGTCGTGTCGTGACCTCAGATGCATGTATGGGTTAGATGACCGGAAAAGGGACATAGCGGAGTTTACTGCATAGTGTCCGAATTAGTAGCAGGTCAAGGTTGAACACCAGAAGCCCAGTGGGCTATTACAGGCGATTTAGATCCCGACTTAGATTTGGGAGGTGATTAATGTGGATCTTGTTACAAGGTGGCATCGTACTCAGAGGAAGTGCGACCCCCTGGGGGTCATGGTAAACATGCTGACGAAACCAACCGTGTTCTTCCGGTTAGGACCACTTGCTCAGCTGAGGTTTATGCCAGCTTTTATAGCAGGGATATTGTGAGACTGCACGGGGTTCCTACGTTTATGATGTCAGACAGATGCGCTCGGTTACGGATAACTTCTGGAGGTTGTTCAGAAGGGTTTTAGGGACACAGGTGAGTCTCAGTGTTGCATTTCACCCTCAGACCAACAGACAGGCCGAGCGTACCATCCAGGCACTTGAGGATAGGTGGCTGGCATGTGTTCTTGATTTCAGAGATAGCCGAGAAGGTTATTTGCCTCTTGTTGGGTTACGTACGATATGAATACCCTTCCATATTTGGATGGCCTGTATGAGGCCTTGTATGTAAGAAAGTGTAGATCACGGTTAGTTGGTTCGACATGGCGAGGTTCGATTATTTGGTCGGACTTGATTCGGAAGTCATGGATAAGGCGAAGCTTATCCAGAAAAGATTATTAGTAAGCTCAAAGTCAGCAGAAGCTTTATTCAGATAACCGACGTTAACACGTGGGGTTCAGTTTGACATTTTTGTATGAGTATTGTTATGTGGCCACGTGTGACATTATTGGTATGTAGGGGTTGTAAGGAGACTATGTCACTATCTTTAAGTTGACTCCCAAAAGAACATTCGGGGACGAATGTTTCTAAGGAGGGAAGAATGTTACACCCCGGAATTCCAGGATATGTTTATAAGAACGTACGTAAGAACTCGGAAATGTTAAGATTTGAGACGAGTAAAAATTTATCGGAATTATGGAATTGTCGGAAAATGAAATATTGCGACGAACGGGAGGGTGACACGTGTCACCCCCCCCCCCCCCTTAGTGGTCTTGGACGAAAATGGCATGGATAGGATGGTTATTTGACCATTAGAGAGATGACCAAGTCTTGCAAAGACTTAAGCTTGACATTGTTGACTAAAGTCCAAGGGCCACTTGGGCAAGATCCATGTGAAACTCATCCAAGCCATCCATATGTACTAATCTAGACCCTCCATTATGTTATATATGTACACTAGTAGTGCAAGACTTTGTCATTCTCAACACTTAGAGAAAATTGAAAAAAAAATAATTTGAAGATGCACTTAGAGTGCTCTCGGCTTTGAAGGCTTCCACACAAGAAATTTTTTTTGCAATTTTTGTCCATAATTCCCAATATTCAAACCCAAGGTTCCTAAGGGTATTCTAAGGGTATCTCAATAGAAAGATCCCGGAAAAATATTGTTAGGCGAAAACCTAAGGAGTTCTTCAACTTTGAAGTTGGAACTTGAAGATGAGTTCTTCATAGGCTTCTAAAGGTTGCTTGGAGTGGATTGGAATGTCAAAAGGAGGAGCTAAAATTGCTAAGGATCGACTTGTGATCTTGGATCATATTTGGGCTAATTGAGGTAATAATCTTCGTCTTACTTTTGTAATTGAAGATTCCATGTTATGATAAGTTAGAAATGATCATGTGATATGTGTTATGAAGATTGATAAGTGTTATGGAAGTTTAGAAGATCAAATTCGAAAATGACATGTTGAGTCATTTGAAATTGAATTACAATTTGGTCGTTAATTAGAATCGTCGCATGTTTACCTACTTGAGGATTGTAGTAGTTATTGTTATACCTCGTATTTCCAGAGTATGTACGTAAGGACGTACGTAGAAAAGTTTGGGATTTAAAGTGGCTTGGCCGAAAATTATTTGTTCACAACACCCGATTAGAGTCGTTTTTCGACGAAACATTTTACATAACTTGCGAAGGGAAAATTCCGGCTATGTCATTTCTAATTTTTGCGGTTTTTCCGAGAGAAGAAACGTGTTGGACCAACAAGAGGGCGCCACTTGGCACCCTCTCATTGGTGGAGTGTGGGCGGTAAAGGTGGCCGAAAGTGTGGCCATTTTTGTCAAGGGTTAGGTAGGATATTTGTGTGTTAGTTGGTTAAGGACACATGGGTGAATCTTGGCCCTACACTTGCTATGCACTTGGCATGATCTTGGCCATTGGTTGGCCTTGGCTTGTCCTATAAATACCCCCCCTTGGAAGACTTGTTCATCCATTCCTAAACTTTCCTAAAGTCTTGAGAGCTTCCCCCCCTTTGGAGTGGTTGTCTCGTCCTCCCCCTTGTGAGGCCCCCTTGGCCGAGAGTACCCCCCCCCTAGTGGGGTAGGCCGAGGGGTATACACCCCCCCTTGTGGTGTTGTCTCGTATATATACCCCCCCTCTTGGTAGAAATACTCTCAAAAGTATTGTTGTTATACCCAAATTACCTTAGCCGTATACCTTGTAGTATTCTAAGGTTATATCGATACGAAAAGCCCCGTAATACTATTATACTTCCCGTCAGTCACAAAACCGAAACCCTAAGGAAAATCTCCATAGTTGGTTGGAGTATAAGTAGAAGTTGGTTAGAACTTCTAAGGGTTGTTTGGAGCGGGTCGGAGCGCACGGAGTAGGAGCTAAACCTTGCTCAGGATCGACATTTAAACTCGGATAATTTTGGGCTTATCGAGGTAAACACTCTTGACCTTCTATTGTAATTGGAAATTACATGTTGTAGGAATGTATAGTTGAAGTATACTATATATAGAACTGAACATAATTGTGCGGCAATGTCTTTTGACTTAAGCACTGAATTTAAAGAAAGCGAGCGTAATTACATGGGCGTATTACGGTAGACTTGTGTAGCATTCTTGTGAAGTAGAATTGTACACGTCAGGTTAGATATATAACCCCGCGGTTGGCTTGATGGCGGCCTCGATAGATGAGGAGATTTCTGGCGGTTGCGGGAGAGTCTTGCCGAATGTTCTGTAGAATGTTCGACGATTAGACCTAGATGTTAATAAGCGCCGTGTGGCCTTATAGGTTGAAGTACTATGCGTGGCGCGATCTACTTGGCTTAAGGAGTAGTCGGCGGTTTGAGGTACTTGGGCGTTTTGCTATTAGTCGATAATCGTCGCGAGGTATGTGAACCTCTTCCTATCTCTTTTAGCATGATATCGTGTAACTATGTAGTACGGTGAGGCGTCATGTGTTAAATGTATTTGATTGGTCTAAAACATAAAGTGTTATAACGGCTTTATGGGAAGTTGGTTATAACAACTTTATGTATGTAAGAAAATACTTATGGTTTTAAAAGGTAAGCGATTTGAACTATAGCGGGTGGTTATGTGATAATAAAGAACTTGAAGTATTTCAAAAGATTTTGAATCATTTTGAAAGAAGAGTAATACTTAGTTTTTGAAAACTTAAGAGTTATACTAGCTTTATGGGAAGTTAGGTATAACGGCTTAAGAATGTTTCTTGAGTTGGAAATCGAATGTGTATCGACAAACCAACTGCGGCGTTAATAAAAGGAAATGTTTTGTGATTAAGTATTATTAAAACCGGTAGAAACTTCCATCTGCATAGAAACTAAGATGAGACAAAATGATGTTACATTTCCTAGATCATGTTTGCTTAAATAAGATTGTTATAAACAAGAATAACCTACTCACGTATCGGACATATGTTTCTCAAATTGCTTTTAAGGAGAATTATATCATTAAGTGATTAAAATTATGAACTCTGAAACCTTTCAAAATGAGAAACTTGAGTAATTGAAATTAGGCAAACTTGAAACATTTGGAAAGAATGTTGTTACTTGATTTCTGAGAGAAGTGTTTTGATTTACTTGAAAGATAATCACTCTATTTTCATATACTCTGGTATTGTGTGACTTTTGTAAACGTAACGTACCTTTTAAAAGATAATGTATGAAGTACTTTGGGAATAGATACCCGATCTTGTTAATCATATATTAGAATGTACCTTGTGTGTATAACTTGATTGTGTTGGTTTGTGATAGCCTTGTAATACTTTCTTGTTGATTTGATAAGTAAATATGCTAGGATGCTACGTGTGTTAGTATCTTGTGATGTTTTGTGTAAAGGGGGTTTTCCTCATTTGCGCTTAAAGTTGTTTGACTCTCGGTAGTTATGTTGGTATTGTACCACTCACCTTGACTTACTTCCGGAGGTTAAGCTGCCCTCCGATGCGGGGTAGACTCAGGCGGTCTGGGACCATGATTCGAGAATACCTCATGCGGGTCCAGGGGATCCATGCGGAACTACGGGAGTTCCAAGTTAGTTTGCGGCCCTTGTGGTCATGCGGTCTTTGTGGCCATGCGGACTGCGAGTCGGGGCGATCTTGGGAGTAGCTACCCTAGATGCGATGAATACCTCATGCGGGCCTATGAGGTTGGCCTATGAGGAGCTACGGAGAGTTCGGGGCTAGCGCACATTTGATCTGCGGCGAGTGACGGCTTTGATCATGTGGCCGGTCAGACAGATATCATAATCTGATTTATGACCTGTAGTCTTGTAGGTGTTAGTAGTCGGTTATGTCTTACTTACCTGCATCTTGTTTTATTAGGACACAGGTGGCACCTGGTGTTCATGTGTATTTCTTGGTGCTTTTATATCATAAACTGCCGCCAGTGAGGAAGGTATTCTACGGGCATGATTGATGTTATGGGCGTGAGACCCATAGTTACATTTGAGTGATGACTTTGAGGCGTGAGTCACGACTTGACATATTTGCTATTTATTGTGAGCGTAGTTTGGTTATCATACATGTCTCTGCTTTATAGACTATTATGATTTCATTCTGATATTTTGATTTCACATACTTGGTACTGTTATCGACCTCGCCCGGAAGTGCGTTCATCTGCCGCGAGTTGAGGTACACGATCGTTGATCCTAGTTCTCGGGTCACGATTCGGCGTATGGGAAGCTCCGTTTCTCGGAGGCTTATCGGTGGTATAGTCCCTGTCGTTGTAGGTATTTACATTCGAGGGTATGGCGGGGCCACTGTCGCCATTGTTGTCGTATCATTCTTAGAAGTGCATGAAATCTTGTTGTGGGCGAGTTGTAATGGGATATAGCGTTCGGTTTAAAATTGATTTATATATATGCCGTAAGGCAAGTTTTCTCGATTCTTGTTTCTTACTTCATAATATTTTCATGTCTTGTTTTATGTTCTGATTACTCGATGTTGTATCACTAGGGTGCGGGGTAAGGCACGATCACGGGCCGGTTGGTCGTGACAAAAGTGGTATCGAGCGATTAATCCTCGGAAAGTGTCTCTGACCGTATCTAGTAGAGTCTTGATTATCGGTGTGTTGTGCACCACATAATGTCGAGGAGGCTATAGGATATTTAGGATTGGTTTCTATTCTTCTCATTACGAGATCGTGCCTTAGAGTTGTGTTGTAAGTTGGACCTCTAACGTATTTCTTTCCCTTACCGTTATGCCTCGCGTAGGGCAAACCGGGCAGGGGGCAAAGCGGAGGAGGCTGCGAGTAGGGTATAGAGGGTTCTGAGGGCCTGAGCCCAACCATCACCGAGTTAGGTGCTTCGTTCGGGAGTTATGCTCGTCACGGCCCAGTGAGTTTAGCACGGCGGCGATTCCTCTGCGGCCATGATATATGAACCTTGATTCCACGGCCAGGAGCAGAGAATAGAGATTTCAAAGAAGCGACCACATTACTAGCTATGGATTTGGTGCGAGTGTATCTCGATGTCTGCGTGTCTTGATAACTATCTAAGAGAGGTTGTACAAGAGTAATTCTTGATTAGGCTTGAGCATGGCACGTATGCGGGCTTATGCGCGGCCGAAGGCGTAGAGATCGGCGGGTTAACGAAGGGCGAGAAGAGGGCGAGCGGCAAGGTCCTTTGGTAACTTTCGGCGAGTCACCTCGCGTGATTAGATTATGCACATCCACGGTGCGAAAGGTCCTCGCGAGGTTCGGGGCGTTCGGGGTATCACGAGGCTGGTCGAGCTCGAGCTTAGGTTCACACTCTACGTAGGTTCGGCCGGCGGATTGATGTTCCTCGGTATTCACAGTGTGACAGACGTCATCCCGGGGAATGTCGTCTTTTAGTTGGTACGTGTTTTACCTGCGGCCGTCGGGCCGTGTGTCGAAAGGATGTCCTAGTAGGAGGACTTAGCCTTGAGATCGGTGGGTAGTTCGTCATCCTCATGTTATCGCCTGCAGGCGAGTTTGATTAAACGACTAAGGGTGTGAAGCGGTAGATATAGATATATCCTTAACCTCAGAGATCTGTATGTGTGATAAGATGGGTATATAATAATTGCTATGTTATTGTGATTAGAAAGCTTGGTTAGTTAACCAAGTAAGATTTGGGGGATAGAGAAAGTGTAAGCCTTAGAGCTTTATACGTGAAGACCATAGAGGTAAGGCCCTCTCGAGTAAAGGTGTAGTGTTTTGTTTGATCCTTATCGGAGTGCATAGTGCACGTGAGCTATGTTTGGAATAGGTCCCTTAGTAGTGTGGAATGAAAGAGGGTAGTTGAGCTAAGAATACCGCTAGGTTTTCGTAACATGATTAGAGATTGTTCGGATCGGGAGCTAATGTCTGGCGTTCTGGGTCGGGTTGAGGCCACGTTGCGGGTCAACCGCGGCTGTATGGTGGTGGGGTCGGTTGTGGTGGTCGCTTTGGGTTAGGGTTATGAGGTGTTAGGCCCAAGTTTAGTTAACCATTGTCTGAGTTCGTGGATCTGTCGACCGATGGTCGGGCCGAGGAGGTCAGCCGTCTTGTCTTCTAGCAAAGACCGTTTACTTGGCAGTGTGGATTTATCAGAAAGGTTGTAAGGCTGCACGGGGTGCCTACCTTCACGCGCCTGTGACAGTGGAGCCAGTGCGGCTGTTTTTGTTTGGAAGTTTTACCAAGCGGGGTTAAGAACTTCGGTGAGTCTCGAATCGCATTCGCCACCGGGCGGTGTGTGGATTTGGGGGTAGTTGTGAGGATTGTTGTCTCTGTGGAGAGTGTTTAAGCTACCATTTCAGTGTTCGGATGTCGCCTTATGGAGCCTGGTAGGGGCGGATGTGTAAGTCGCCGGTCGATTGGTTCGATGTTGGCAAGATTCAGATAGTTGGTTCAGGCTTGTTCCAGCAGAATGTGGATGGGGTAAAGATTATCTAGAAGAGGTTACGGCATTTCGGAGAAATCACGCGGATAATCGCGGCACGCTTAGAGTTCGAGTTGTGGTCGGTCTTCTTGAAAGTACCACCGGGTTGGGTGTGATGAGTTTTGGAAGCAGAGGAACTTAGCCCGAGTTACTTTGGGCCGCACGAGTTCATGTGAAGAATAGGCGGGTTGCCTATATGTTAGCATTTGTCGTCCGACTTAGGAAGCGGTATGTCCGTCTTCGTATTGTTATGATCGGGAAAGTATCGAGATCCATCAGTGTTCGATTAATGATGACCACGTTATAGATAGTAACCCGAGTTTTGAAGCGAAGCGATGTCGAAATGTGGTAAGAGTTCGAGTGTCTGACGACCTCGGGGATCGCATGCGGCCGGTACCATTTGTTAGGTCGCGGGTGACACTAGAACCTCGCGACAAAGTGACAAAAGTGGTATCACGACGAGTAAAGGAGAAGCGAGCATGTATGGCGGCATAGATGTGACCATTTCTTTTGTAAGGAGAAGGTGCGAAGGCAGTATATTTTAGACCCCGTAGAGGGGTATTTGTGGTGATGTTAGAGGTGATTCCTCGTGGACTTGGATGTAAGAATTTGCGCAGATGTTTATGTGGCCAGGTGTGGCAGGATCGTTCTCGTAAGTATAGTAGTGAAGACTATCTTGGCGCGTTTGTTCGAGACTTAGAAAGAACATTCGGGACGAATGTTTCTAAGGAGGGAGAATGTTATACCGTATTTCAGTATATGCGTGGGGCGTGCGTAGAAAAGTTTGGGCTTTAAAGTGGCTTGGCGAAAATTATTTGTTCACAACACCCGATTAGAGTCGTTTTTACGAAGCGTTTTACATAACTGCGAAGGAAAATTCCGGCTATGTCATTTCTAATTTTTGCGGATTTTTCCGAGAGGCGAAGCGTGTTGGACCAACAAGAGGCGCCACTTGGCACCTCTCATTGGTGGAGTGTGGGCGGTAAAGGTGGCGAAAGTGTGGCCATTTTGTCAAGGGTTAGGTAGGATATTTGTATGTTAGTTGGTTAAGGACACGTGGGTGAATCTTGGCCCTACACTTGCTATGCACTTGGCATGATCTTGGCCGTTGGTTGACCTTGGCTTGTCTATAAATACCCACTTGGAAGACTTGTTCATCCATTCCTAAACTTTCCTAAAGTCTTGAGAGCTCCCAGCTGGAGTGGTTGTCTCGTCCTCCCTTGTGAGGCCAGCGGCCGAGAGCCCCTCCCTTGGCGAGTACCCCACAGTGGGGTAGTAGAGGTATACACCACTTGTGGTGTTGTCTCGTATATATACCCCTCTTGGTAGAAATACTCTCAAAAGTATTGTTGTTATACCCAATTACCTTAGTAGTATACCTTGTAGTATTCTAAGGTTATATCGATCTGAAAAGCCAGTAATACTATTATACTTCCGTCGGTCCAAAACCGAAACCTAAGGAAAATCTCCATAGTTGGTTGGAGTATAAGTAGAAGTTGGTTAGAACTTCTAAGGGTTGTTTGGAGGCGGTCGGAGCGCAGATGAAAGCTAAACCTTGCTCAGGATCGACATTTAAACTCGGATAATTTTGGGCTTATCGAGGTAAACACTCTTGACCTTCTATTGTAATTGGAAATTACATGTTGTAGGAATGTATAGTTGAAGTATACTATATATAGAACTGAACATAATTGTGCGGCAATGTCTTTTGACTTAAGCCTGAATTTAAAGAAAGCGAGCGTAATTACATGGGTGTATTCAGATAGACTTGTGTAGCATTACTGTGAAGTAGAATTGTACACGTCCGGTTAGATATATAAACCCCCCCTGGTTGGCTTGATAGCCGGCCTCGATAGAGGAGGAGATTTACGCGGTTGCGGGGGGGGGGAGGTGCTGCCGAATTTTCTGTAGAATGTTCTACGATTAGACCTAGATGTTAATAAGCGCCTTGTGGCCTTATAGGTTGAAGTACTATGCGTGGCGCGATCTACTTGGCTTAAGGAGTAGCCGGTTTGAGGTACTTGGGCGTTTTGCTATTAGTCGATAATCGTCGCGAGGTGTGTGAACCTCTTCCTATCTCTTTTAGCATGATATCGTGTAACTATGTAATCGGTGAGCGTCATGTGTTAAATGTATTTGATTGGTCTAAAACATAAAGTGTTATAACGGCTTTATGGGAAGTTGGTTATAACGACTTTATGTATGTAAGAAAATACTTATGGTTTTTAAAAGGTAGCGATTTGAACTATAAGCGGTGGTTATGTGATAATAAAGAACTTGAAGTATTTCAAAAGATTTTGAATCATTTTGAAAGAAGAGTAATACTTAGTTTTGAAAACTTAAGAGTTATACTAGCTTTATGGGAAGTTAGGTATAACGGCTTAAGAATGTTTCTTGAGTTGAAATCAGAATGTGTATCGATAAACCACTGCGGCGTTAATAAAAGAAATGTTTTGATTAAGTATTATTAAAACCAGTAGAAACTTCCATCTGCATAGAAACTAAGATGAGACAAAATGATGTTACATTTCCTAGATCAGGGCTGCTTAAATAAGATTGTTATAAACAAGAATAACCTACTCACGTATCAGACATATGTTTCTCAAATTGCTTTTAAGGGAGAATTATATCATTAAGTGATTAAAATTATGAACTCCGAAACCTTTCGAAAATGAGAAACTTGAGTAATTGAAATTAGGCAAACTTGAAACATTTGGAAAGAATGTTGTTACTTGATTTTACGAAGAGAAGTGTTTTGATTTACTTCAAAAGATAATCACTCTATTTTCATATACTACGGGTATTGTGTGACTTTTGTAAACGTAACGTATCTTTTAAAGATAATGTATGAAGTACTTTGGGAATAGATACGATCTTATTAATCATATATTAGAATGTACCTTGTGTGTATAACTTGATTGTGTTGGTTTGTGATAGCCTTGTAATACTTTCTTGTTGATTTGATAAGTAAACATGCTAGGATGCTACGTGTGTTAGTATCTTGTGATGTTTTGTGTAAAGGGGTTTTCCTCATTGCGCTTAAAGTTGTTTGACTCTCGGTAGTTATGTTGGTATTGTACCACTCACCTTGACTTACTTTCGGAGGTTAAGGCGCCTCCGTCTGGGGTAGACTTAGGCGATGCAGGACGTGATTCGAGAATACCTCATGCGGGTCGGGGATCCATGCGGAACTACGGAGTTCGGGTTAGTTTGCGGCCGCGTGGTCATGCGGTCTTTGTGGCGTGCGGATCGCGAGTCGGGGCGATCTTGGGAGTAGCTACCCTCGATCGAGAATACCTCATGCGGGCTATGAGGTTGGCCTATGGGAGCTACGGAGAGTTCGAGGCTAGGCAGCGCACATTTGATCTGCAGGCGAGTGACCGGCTTTGATCATGTGACGCCATGCAGATATCATGATCTGATTTATGACCACATTAGTATTGTGGGTGTTAGTAGTCGGTTATGTCTTCGTACTTACCTGTCTTGTTTTATTAGGACACAGTGGGACACGTGTTCATGTGTATTTCTTGGTGCTTTTATATCATAAGCGCCGCTTGATGAGAAGGTATTCCAGGCGTGATTGATGTTATGGGCGTGAGACCCATAGTTACATTTGAGTGATGACTTTGAGGCGTGAGTCACGACTTGACATATTGCCTATTTATTGTGAGCGTAGTTTGGTTATCATACATGTCTCTGCTTTATAGACTATTATGATTTCATTTCTGATATTTTGATTTCACATACTTGGTACTGTTGTCTTGACCTCCTTGGGGCTGCGTTCATCTGCATGAGTTGAGGTACACGATCGTTGATCCTAGTTCTCGAGTCACGATTCAGCGTATGGGAAGCTCGTTTCTCGGAGGCTTATCGATGGTATAGTCCCTGTCGTTGTAGGTATTTACATTCGGGGTATGGCGGGGCCACTGTCCCGCCATTGTTGTCGTATCATTCTTAGAAGTGCGTAGTACTATTGTGGCGAGTTGTAATGGGATGTAGCTGAGTTTTAAAATTGATTTATATATATCTTTGTAAGGAAAGTTTTCTCCGATTCATTTCTTACTTCATAATATTTTCATGTCTTGTTTTATGTTCATTGATTACTCGATGTTGTATCACTAGGGTGCAGGGTAAGGCACGATCCGCGAGGTTCGGTGTGATTATAATCAATTGCGGCTAGATAACATGTTATATTAAACCACATGGATTGAAAAGAGATTGGAAACGAATTTGTATTGTTGTCCCTATTTTGCCGAATGGACATTATATGTTGGACTAGTTTGATATTTATTATGAGGCGGAATTTTACACGTCTTGATTAAGCGTGTAATCCCCTATTGTTAACTAATTTGTTGAGCCTTAAATGTGGCGTGTTTGGTTATTGAATTCGGCTTTGAAAAAGGTGGCAAAGTATGTAGAAACAAAGGAAGTGCTGTCCGATTTTCCGTAGAATTTAGTGACTTTGCACTTGGAATATTCTACGTTTGAAGCTAGAAGTTAATAGACGTATTATGGTCATTATAGGTTGACATACTACGTATGACGTATTGGACTTAGCAAGTGGATTAAACCGAAGAGGTATGTGGAACTTTCTTATCTCTTGAGCATGAATAAGTTGTAAATGTATAGTACGGTAGACGTACAAGATTTTGACAATCTAGTCCATTTGATATCCTTGGCTTATTTTAAGAATGTCCAAATTGGTTGAGTTAGGGAATTAACTCACTTCTTTAAATATTAAGGATATCTTGGTTTTCAAAAGTTAAGAGACTTTAAGTATGTTGAAAGTATTTTTGATACTTGGTTTGTTGGAAAGTTTAAGTCTCTTGGTTATAAAGAAGAATGTAAGTTTCTAAGGTATAAAGCTAGTATAACGGCTTTATGGGAAGTTGGTTATAATAGCTTTATGGAAGGTTAAAAAGAGTGATTTACTCTAAGTAATTTAAGTATGATAAATGACTTGAAATAATGAAAGGCAAACTGATTTAAAGGCATCAATTGCTTAAAGTTTTAAAAGGAAGAAGTCACTTGATTTAGAAGCCTATAATTGTATTTCTAAAAGGTATTGTGACTTGTCTTGAAAAGTAGTTATGACTTGATACTATGGTTATTAGTATCTTGGAAGTTTTGTATGAAAAAGAGTCATTTTAAAAGAATAGAAGTACGTAGTACTTTGGGTTAAATTCCCGGATTTTTATAATGACATGTTAGTACCTTAAGTAAACTAAAATGAGAGTGTACATGTATAAGACTAATAAGAAGTTAGGGGATTTCTTAACTTGCTTATGTTATGTATGATAAGCCGGTAGTGCTTATGTTAGGATATGGTAAGCCGGTAGCGCTTATGTTATGTATGGTAAGCCGATAGTGCTTATGTTATGTATGATAGCCGGTTTGTTCTAGTCATATATTATTCATTACGGGATCATTCCCCGGGTTTGTGGCATTTGCATATTCCGTGGATTTGCTACTCATGATGCGAGGAATACCTCATGCGGGTCCGAAAGGGCTTATGCAGGTGAAATAGTCCCATGCGGGGCGGACCAGTCCTATGCGAGGAATACCTCATGCGGGTCTACACGACCTATGCGGGCGGATCTGATCTATCACGAGGAATACCTCATGCGGTCCATATGACCCTTGTGGGTGAAATAGTCCCGGAGTAGGATTGCTTAATGTAATCTGCGGGCGGGTGGCCTGCTGATCATGAGCCTCCTATTTTTATGCGATAAAGTATACTCTTGTTTACTCATTGTTAGTAAGGCACGATGTCTTTATTAATTGAGTTATCATACATGTCTCCAGTTTTATTATATAGACTTATGATTTCATTACAGTACTTTCAGTTTCACATATACTGGCCTCCTTCGGGGGGCTGCGTTCATGCCGCAGGTAGAGTATAGGTTGCTGATCCTCACTCTTAGGATCACTGTTCAGCGGTTGAGAAACTCCTTTATTTCGGAGGCTTATCCCTGGTATTGTCGGGTGTTGTACATTCAGGGTATGGCGGGGCCTGTCATCAAAGTTGTTATTCTTAGAGGTCTGTAGTCACATTGGTGGATTGGGTTTGTAAGAACAAAGATGTACTATTTTAAATTTTGTATTATGTATATATTACGAAAGGCGGCCTTATCGGCTAGCCGGTTGATGTCTACTGTCTAAGTATGATTTTTATTTTAAGAGTTGTGTATGTTCATTGCTATTCTCGATGTATATACGAAAGGGGTGCCTGGAGTAGGGCACGATCGCGAGCGGGTTGGGTCGTGACAAAAAGCCTAAGTTTGGGGGTGCTTACTATTCATCAGACACCTCATTCTCTCAAATAAAAGAGGGGAAAGATAGGTATGAGGTTAAAAAGAAAATCAAAAGAAAAGGAAAGAATCGAAAGAAAAAAGAGCTTATGGTACGTAAGATTGAGCCTAAAATCCTATTTTTACCTACCCCTGCCTAAGCCTACATTACAACCCTGAAAAGCCCTGGAGATCTCTAATGTGTGTATCCATGATTAGTGGAGAATAGCAAGTAAACAGGTCATAGGATTTGGAAATTAACATGCATAGTTAGGTATTCTTACTTCCATTGAGCATGATTAAATTGAATTTGCGAAATATCTGACTTGATGTGTTTAGAATGCTAAAAATCCATGCTATATGTTCCTGCATATTATTCTACTAACCTTCATGCTTTTCTAAGTGACAATGATGCAACAAATTGATCAATGTCTTTGAGTCATTTTATTTTATTTTCTTTTCTTTCGTGTCTTTGTTTATATTTTTTTTTGATCTTTACTCGAGGGCGAGCAAATGTTAAGTTTGGGGGTGTTTGATCGGTGTATTTTATATACACCTTTTGAGTCATTTTTAGTTAGTCTTTTGCCTATTTTTGTACAAATATGTGTCGTGTTAGGATATATTTTCTTTCTTTTGAGTCACAATGGTTTAAAGTGGCACATTGGTGAGAAGGAGGCGAGGGGCGGCAGAGGTTCGAGCTCAAAAGCTAAAAAGTTGGCAACCGGGCGAAAGCAGGCGGCGCGGACCATCGTGAAGCGAGCCACGATGCCCAAGAATCAGACCAGCGCGAAGTTTGGTCTTTGCGGCGCGATGCGAAGTGGCGCGGGAAATTTGACAAATCCGAATAGGATTGGGCCAAAGCCAAAGAAGAAAAGGTTTTGCACGTTTTTGCGGTTATAAAAGGACCTTTTAGGTCAGATTTGCGAGAGTTCCACACATTACCATTCATCACAACTTGAGATCAAGATTGGAGACTTATTTTTGAGTAATTTCTTATTATTTATTTTATTTCTTTCTAGTATATGTTGGATAATATTTTAGTTCTTGACATGTATATGACTAGGAACTAACTTAATTTTGGGCTTTCCATGTCGAATCGCTTGAACCTCGTTTTATGAATTAATGCAAGATTTTGGTTTCTTCTTATTATTGTTGAGATTTATTCAATAATTGTTTTGATTGCTTGGTAATTAATTGATCACTAATTATCATAACTTATATGATTTCTAATCAAAATCTGAAAGGGGAGATTGTGAATATGCTATAGTTGAATAAACATAGGTTTAAATCGTGGACGAAAGTACCCCGATACTTGTGTAGCTTAATAGGTTATTGCTCTTAATTCTCATTTGTAGTTGTTACACCCCGTAAGTCCAGGACATGTATAAGAGAATGTACGTAAGGAATCAAGACTTGAAAAAGGGTGCGAAAGGGAGAATTGTTTTTCCGACGGAAAATCTTCCGAACGTCGGAAAGGAAAAATGTTCGTTGGTGAGAATTGGATTCTCAAAATACATTATTTGAAGATTATGGGACTTATTAACATTATGGAAACTTATTTTACGGATTTGGTCACGTGGGGCCCACACGAGAAATTTTACGTTTTGTGGGCCCACGAGGGTTACGAAATTTTATGGACGAATGGGAGGGCGACACGTGTCACCCCCCACATGGGCTTGTTCGAAATATGCCAAGGATAGAATGGTCATTTGGCCAATGTTAAGATGACCAAGTCTTGCTAATTAAAGAGCTTGATATTGTTGACTAAGTTCAAGGGCCACTTGGCTTGATCTCTTCCATACAAACCTAACAAGTGTTATAATCTAGACCCTCCAATGTGTTATATAAGCACACTAGTAGCAAGACCAAGTCTTGAACACTTAGAAAAAATTCACTACATTGTTGTCCCTTTTAGTTGCTCTCGGGTTTGCCCTCTAAGATCAAGAAAATATTTTCATTTGTGCTTCATTATTCACAATACTTTAACCCAAGGTTCCTAAGGGTATTGTAATGATATCTCAATAGAAAGATCTTGGAAAAACGACGTTTTTACGTTAGTCCCAAGGCGAAACCCTAAGGTGTTCTTCAACTTTGAAGATGGAACTTGAAGAGGGGTTCTTCATGAGCTTCTAAGGAGTGCTTGGAGCGGATTGGAACATAAGGAAATGAGCTAAGAATTGCTAAGGAGCGACTTTGAATCTTGGATATTATTAGGGCTTATTGAGGTAAAAATATTCATCTTCTTAATGTAATTGAAGATTACATGTTATAGTAGTTAAGAAATGAGCATGTGGTATATATATTGAAGTTTGAAAAGATTTGGATCATGTCGACATGTTAAAACCGAAAAATGGACAAGTTAGCCATTAATGTTGTAATTAATTTGGACGGTAGCTGCGCAGCAGCTACAAAATAGGAGTTAGATAGAATATAGTATAACGATGTACAAACAAGAACCAATCCCAAGGAAAAGGCAGAATAAATTGGATTGGGAAGTAATACCACCCCTAGACCCCCTCGCCCGACGCCATTTCCGGACCTAGCAGCAGACGGGCGGGCCGTGCCTGAATTCAGACCGGACCAGACTCTTCTTTGTTTGAGCTGCTCCCTACCTCATCTATAGGCATTTCTATCCGCCCGCGCGCGAGATCAAATCGAAAGGAATTGAACGGAAAATTGACATTGTTATTGATATGGATGGAAGCCGAGAATGACTTAACTTGTTGGACAGTTTTATATTAATTGTGGGGAAGAATTTTACACGTCCTGTTAAGGCGTGTAATCCCCTTTGTATTTGCTGAATTGTTGGGCCTTAAATGTGGCGTTTGGTTGTTGATTGTCGAGCCTTGAAAAAGGTGGAAAAGTATGTAGAAACAAAGGAAGTGCTGTCCGAATTTCCGTAGAATTTAGTCACTTTGCACTTAGAATATTCTACGTTTGAAGCTAGAGGTTAATGGACGTATTATGGCCATTATAGGTTGAAGTACTAAGTATAGCGTATTCTACTTGAAGGATGGAATAGCTATCAAGGTTGAAGTACTTTGGAGCATTTTGCTACTTGTCGATAATCGTCGCGAGGTATGTGAACCTCTTCCTTCTTTTGACATGATTCTATGTATGGAATATACATGTGGTATTATTTCATGTTTCCTTCTACTCTTAGAAGTTAAGAGGTATGTATGTTGATTTACTCTATGTAATGGTTATGTCTAAGTTATCCTAAGTTCTTACCAAGTCTTATGGGGGATGTTGGTAAGAGTCGTTAGGAGGTATTTGGAGCCAAGTTGACTTGGCTAATTTACGGCACGAATGAGAATAAGTATCGAACAAGCCATTGCAGCGTTAATAAAGGAAAATGTATCGACAATCAATTAAATTAAAATGAGTAGAATTCTCCATCTGCATAGAAACTAAGATAAGACAAAATTGTATTACATTTTCTAGATCATGACTGCTTTAATAAGTTCGTTATAAACAAGTATAACCTACTCACACACATAAGACATATGTTACTTAACTTAAAGAGTTTACGTTATGAAGTGTTAAGACTATGAACTATGAATTCTTAAAAGGTTAAGAGACTTTATTTTTTCAAGTTATGAGACTTGATTCTTAAAGGAAGAATGACTTGATTTTAAAAGTATAGGATACTTGAGTTGGAAAGTATTGACTTCTTGATACTCTAAGTTAAAGAGACTTGATATTCTAAGTTAAGAAACTTGTTTTCTTAAAAGTTAAGAGACTTGAAGTATTTTGAAAGCTATGTAATTTGATTTGAAAGTATAAGCCTCTTTGTTATAAAAGGAATGAATTTGTCTAAGACATAAAGAGTTATAACGGCTTTATGGGAAGTTGGTTATAACAACTTTATGGAAGATTAAAAGAATGGGTTTCTCCAGTAATGTAAGCAAAGAAATGACTTGAAATAAAGAAGGGCAAATTGTTTTAAAGGTACCAATTGCTTAAGGTTTTAAAGAAAGAAGTCACTTGATTTAGAAGCCTATAAATGTATTTCTAAAAGGGTATTGTGACTTGTCTTGAAAAGTAGATATGACTTGATACTACGGTTATTAGTAACTTAAGAGTTTTATATGAAAAAGAGTCACTTTAAAAGAATAGAAGTACGTAGTACTTTGGGTTAAATTCCCGAATTTTATAATGACATGTTAGTGTCTTAAGTAAACTAAAATAAGAGTGTTTATAAATAAGGTTAATAAGAAGTTAGGGGATTTCTTAACGCGCTTATGTTATGTATGATAAGCCGGTAGCGCTTATGTTATGTATGATAAGCTGATAGCGCTTAAGTTATGTATGATAAGCCGGTAGCGCTTATGTTATGTATGATAGCCGTTGGTGCTAGTGGTATGAGTATAAATGCGGGGTAAACCCCCAAGACATTATACACCTCCTGAGTATAAATGCGGGGTAAACCCCCAAGACGTTATACACCTCCTGAGTATAAATGCGGGGTAAACCCCCAAGACGTTATACACATTCTGAGTATAATTGCGGGGTAAACCCCCAAGACATTATACCTCTCCATGGATTTTCTACCCATGATGCGAGCATGGCGTATTTGCTCATTGCAGGTCCGTAGGGCCTAAGCGGGTGAAATAGTCCTGTACGGGTGAAATAGTCCTATGCGAGGAATACCTCATGCGGGTCCACACGACCTATGCGGGCGGATACAGTCTATGCAAGGAAGTTACCTCATGCGGGTCCACAAGACCCTTGCAGGTGAAATAGTCCCAGGAATAGGATTGCTAAATGATACTATGGGCAGGTGACCCTAAGTTGATCATAAGCTTCCTATTTTTATGCAGTATACCTTTATGGGCAGACTTATGTGAATTTATCGCATCCCAGATTGGGCCGGGCAGTATAGGCGTCCCTCCATAAAAGGGCCGGATTTATGTTATGAAAGGTAAGTAAGTTATATGGTAATTAACTTGATGCTTTTTCCTAAGTATGTACGTAAGCATTTGACTATAACTCTTATTGAAAACTGGGAAAAGATAATAATTTGCAATTAAGTTCATGAGCGGTAATGGCACGGCAGGATCTGATATTTACTTTTATACTTGCCCCCTGTCATTCTTTTGTATAGTTATGATTTGTTATTGTACCTTATTTCCGTTCCATATTAAATTTTTGTTATGCGACCCGCCGAGGCTGCGTTCATGTCCGCAGGTTTAGGTGTACAGTTGTGGATCCGCGAGCTTAGGATCCTGGTTCAGCATTTTGAGATGGCTCCAATATTTCTGAGCTTGTCATTATGGCTAGGTATATTCAGGGGTACGGCGGGGCCTTGTCCCGTCATAGTATTTGTCCAAAAAAATCTTAGAGATCTGTAGTCACATATTGTGTGTCAGTTTGTAAAGGAAATGAGGCAACTGCTTCGATTATATATTTATGTGTCCAGGGAGGTAGCCTTATCGGCTAACCTGTTGATTTGATTTCTGTTGATTTATTTTATAAGTTTCATGTATGTTCCGCTGATTATCTCTGATGTATACCTGTAAGGGTGCCCAGGTAGGGCACCAGTCGCGGGCCCGGGGTCGGGTCGTGACAGTAGTCAATCTTGTCATCGAAAGATAGAAGGGTTCTACATTGGGGTTGAGTGTTTATATTACCTTAACAGGAGTATACAACGGCTTAGTTAACCTGTTATCTCAACATAGAAGAAGAACCTTAATTATTTGCATTAACGAGTAAAGCGAGCAGATAGTCGAGGAGATTTGGAAGCCCTATTTCCACCATATCTGAAGTAAAGTAAAATAATTTAGTTAGCGTCTATAATCATAGCTATAAACAAACCATCAAATTATCGGTCACCAAATAGATACTACAGAATAGAGGTTGGTAATTGGACACTAATCCCTGAGGACGATAACTCGGCCTTCTAGACTATATTACTTGTCATGATACGTGCACTTGCGTTAAGCGTGGGTATAAATCGCGCATCAGTGGACGAAGAGGCAAAATCATATTTCCATTCCGTCAAAGAAATAGCGAAAGAAGCACCGCTCCTCTAGAACTTAGTCACACCTATATGTGTAATTTGAAGCTTGTACAAAATAGAGGGGGGAGACAAGTACATTGTGACCTCCATTGACGATGGTACAACGTATTACACCATTTGTTTGTTAAAAGCAAAGATGAAGATGTTGAAGCGGATAAGCGCTACAAAACAGCTGTTGAAAATCAACTAAGCTTACGAATTGAGGAATTTATAGTGATAGAGGGGGAGAATGTAAATCATCGTTCATCAAATGATTACTCCTTACTCACCTCAATCTAACGGTGCTAGACAAGTATAAAGCCAACGCTCAAAATATGTGTGGCAAGACAATCCTTACCGCTAATGTGATTCTTCAGGAAACTCCGCATAAGGATAATGATAACCTTCACTATGAAACATGGAAAAGATTCCCACCTACAAATGTTGTGATGTGGGGTGGCTTGGTGGAGGTTGGAATACTAAATAGGCCAAGTTTGACCTAAGACTGTAAATTGCATATCCATTGGATCTGCAAATAATAGTCTTGTCGCTTCTTGGTGTCAAAGAATACTGAATTCTTTGAAGATAACTTTCCTTAAGAAGGAAAAAAAAGTAATTGTTCGAGGTTAACAAGAACCCACGAGTACTTGACTATCCGGAACTAGACATTTCAGATATACTGGACTCAAAAGTTGTTGACTATCCGTAAATTAATGTTTCAGATCTACAGAACTCGGGGATTCTAGATGTTGAACCGAGATGGAGCAAAGAGGGGACAAAGCCTTGTTCCAGGCCTTCTAGCTTGTATGGTTGAGAATGAATCATGGAAAATTAACAAAGAATTGTCAACTCCAGAAGCACTGCTTTGGAAAGAAGCTATAGAGAGAAAAATAGATCCATAAGATAGAACCATACTTGTGTAATAGTTGAACTTCCTCCGGGAAAAACGAACCTCTAGGTTGTAAAAGTGGATACTCAAATTGTGTACCAAGTAGATGGATCTACTGACAAGTATAAGGCCTCTGCTACTTGGACACGTGCTCCCATATGAATAACTTAACATTCAGGGCCACTGTAGTCTTGTGTGACATGGATGTTGAGACAACCTTCCTAACCAGAGATTTGGTTTGGTGGACTGTTGGGCTTCTTCCTGAAATTTCATTTTAGTCACTAAAATGTTTACATTTTGGTCGTGGAAGTTTCATTTGAAATAAAAATAATGAATCTGATACAGAAACATTGACTCTAAAGTTAGAAAGCCAACAGTCTGAAAGTGGAAGAAGAAATTTATATAGAACAACCCTAAAGGTATGTGGTTCCAGGGCCAGAGAGAAAGTCTGTCGAATTGTCAAATCTCTATATGGGCTGAAACAGGTCCCAAAGTAATGGCACAAAAACTTTAATAGTACTCTACTATTGAAGGGATTCTCCATTAATAAATGTGACAAATATGTCTACATGAAAGGTAATTCTGACTCATTCGTCATAATATGCCTTTACGTAGACAATATGTTGATCATAGGGAGTAGTCCTAGTTTGATCCTAGGGACTAAAAATATATTGAAACAATGTTTCGATATGAAGGATATGAGTATTGTAGATGACATCTTAGGAATTGAGATTTCTAATACTTCTAACAGACTGATGTAATTCCAAACTCATTTGTGAGGTGTTTGACTGTCTCATTGAAGTTACCAATGGATATGAATCATATGATTGATTGGAATCATGGTGAGCCCGTATAGCAGGAGTGATATGTGTAGGTCACATATAGTTGAATGTATTTTACACACTACAACCGACCAGGTATTGACTTACAAACTAGAACAATTGAACTAAGGTTCACCCGTGATTCTAGAAATGATCGATAGAAGGCGTTAAATTGGATATGACAATACCTGAAACATTCACTTATCTACGGATTATGGTATTCTGGATGTCCAGTGGTTCTAAGAGAAAACCGTGATGCAAACTGGACATTAGACTTGAAGTACACCAAAGCCACAAGTGGATGTGTATGGTGTGTCTTTGAAAATCCTGTAAGCATTCTTGAATCGGCCGATTCATGATGGAATAGGATTTTATTACTTTGGACAATGTATGAAAATAAGTTGAGTAACTTCACGACCTCTTAGAGGATGTCCCTTATTTGAAGAAACTCGTGTCTTCATCAGTTATACACTGTGACTAGCCAGTCAAATTTAGAGAGGGCACGAATGACGATGTTTGGACATTTTAGTCGGAGTCATAAAATCATTGGGCAGTTGATCATCACAGGTGTCACCTTTTTGAATACTAATCAAATGATATAACAGAACCTTTAACTAAGGGACTACCCGAAGATCAAGAGTTCAGCCTGTCTAGGGGAATGTGCTTAAAACCCAAACAATATGAACCTTTGCGGTGGTAACCCAACCATACTGATTTGAGATCCAAATAATTTGGTTCAATGGGAAAACTAAGGTGCAAAAGGTCCAGTTGAGCACTTCGGTGGAAGCAAGAGCACTTCAGGTGATGATTTCGGTAAAGAAACATGAATCCAAAATCGTTCCCGCGATAGACATTAAAGTGCTACCTGCATGGTGGGTAGTGGTTAAGTTTCCAAAAACTTGAATGAGCCTCATCGGTTGAGGTTAGGTTTGATGGAAACTTTTAATAGTTCCTAACACTTGTGAAGTGGGGTATAGCAGGATATATTTTAGGAGCTCACCTATTTAAGTATGAGGACAGGCTGCCTCAAATGAACGTAGTTAAGAATCCAAGAGTGTCCGCGGCCACAATGGACAAAACATTAACGAAGAACAGATTAAGAAAAGTGTTTGTGTATGTACCATTGACTTAGATTATACTAAATACTGATTGTTCAAGACATCACGTTCACTGTGCAGTAAGTAAGTCCGATAGTATTCAACTAAGGAAAGTTCAAAGCGGAAGCTACCTCTCCTGATGCAATATCGGTCCGCTAAAAAAATACTAGAAAGACACTTTGTGAGTGCGCCAAAATCTCTTTCAAGAGGGGTTGTTTGAAAGTTACTAATGTGGAATAAATTTTATCCCATTATTTATGACTCGATCAATTGAGGCCTCGCACGTCGTTTCCACACACGTGCATACATTGTACCAAGGATAATAAATTTTATTAGTGAAAGAGATATTTGTACGTAAGTAAAATGTTTGAAACATAGAATGATGGACAGTCGTTGGCCAAATGACGAGTGTTCCACATTGGTAAATGAATGAAGAAGTGTGCATAGTGTAAAGATGTAACAGGTCAGAAAAAGGTCACAGCGCCTCAGTGGTTGGGCCGCGACACTAATTCCAGCCTGAGTCACTAGAGCCACGGAGCATCAGAGGGTCGGACGCGTCGCTAATTCAGCTATGCTCAGGAAGAAAGTCTGAAACTGAAAATCTGATTTGGGGACATTGGGGATGCCCTCAATGGTATTCATTCTAGCATTATTCAACCATTACTTGACTGATAAATGGTTGCAATTACTTGGGTTATTCATTGTCATTTTATGGGTGATTCAATGCCATTACTTGGAATTTGAAGAGACAAAATATTACACTATAAATTGAGGCATTTGGCTTAATTGTTAAAGACTTGAAACACTTGAAAGACTTGCAACACTTGCATTTTTTCTGAAAATCTTCTTCCTTTGTAATATATTTCAATGCTCAAAGTTCTTCAAGAGAAACACTTGAGTTTTCTTTGCTCAAGTGTTTATTAACTGTTTTATCTTGGGAAACTATTGCTTATCAACATAAAAGGATATATATGAGACAATCTCGTCCTAAAGACATAGTGTCATCACTCGACTCAACACAATTGTAACACTTCCAGATTTAGTGTCTCTTGATTTCAGGTTATCAAGATTCAAAGAGTTCTCCGCAATTGGTACAAAGATTCAAGAATGATTCAAGAACTCAAAAGTTTGTTGTTGCCACAATTCTTATTTGCTACACATTTGTTGTTTTTGTAATCTTTATTGTTTATTCTTTTGAAGTACTTTTAATAGTTTTTACTATTCTCGTACTGCTTTATATCCAACATATATCAGGGTGATCTTTAATGAAATATAGTTTGTCTTTTCTACCCTTTAAAAATAAATTTCACGTTAGACAAAATAGTCATTAATTATATTTCTACTATTTGAAAATTTAAAATCAACTAAAAAATTTATTACTCATTCTCTCCTTATTTGAAATACTATATAGGAAATTCTAATATTTTAAATTTTAAAATAAATTAAATTTTACCTTTACTCAAGCATGTCAGGTTGCAAATGTAGGTAACATAACCAAACCCAGTACTAGAATGGTTAATGTTCTAAGCTGAAATGTTAGAGGCGTTAATGGCCTGAATAGAAGAAGGAAGTGAAATTCTTTTGCAATTTCGTGGAGACACGTTTAATTGGCACCTTGAAAGCGTTATACCGTATTTCAGTATGTATGCGTAAGGGCGTGCGTCTAAAAGTTTTAGCCTTAAAGTTAGGCATAGGACGAAATTGGTGCACAACCCACTAAAAGAACCGTTTCCACTAAACGTCTTCCAAACTTTGTGTAGGGAAAATTACGGCTATGTCATTTATAATTTTTGCGGATTTTTCCGAGAGATGAAATATTTTGGACCAACGAGAGGGTGACACTTGTCACCCTCATATGGACGGCAAAGAGGGCTTGGATGGCACGATTTTGTGGCTTGTTTTGTGGCCTAAATCTTGGGTCAATGTTTGTGAGGGATTTGGGGAGTAGGATAGGGTGCACTTGTGCAAATCTCCACCATACACTTGCCTACCACTTGGCTTCATCTTGGCCATTGGTTGGCCTATAAATACCCCTTTAGTTGATGAGTTATTTCATCCACACTTAGACATTTTCCAAGTCTTGAAACCCCTCGCCCCCGTGGAGCGTTCGCGTCCCCAACCCCCCTCCCCCATGAGAAGGCCTTGGCCGAGAGTATCCTCCCCCTTTGTAGTGTTCTAGCCGAGACTACCCCCCCCTACCTAAAGTTGTTCTCGTAAAATACCCTCCCCTTGGTAGAAAAATACTTCTCCAAGTATTGTTGTTGTTATTCCAAATACTCTAGCCCAAAACCTTTGTAGTATTTCCAAGTACCCTCTTTACGAAAAGCCCAGAAATACTATCTTATATCCTTTAGTCGCTAAACGAAACCCTAGAAGAAACTTCATTGTTGGTTGAAGTGGTTAGTAGAAGTTGTGTAGCAACTTCTAAGGGTTTCTTGGAGCGGACTGGAGCGCCCAGAGTAGGAGCTAAACGTTGCTCAGGATCAACATTTAATCTTGGATAATTTTGGGCTTATCGAGGTAAATATCTTGTCCCCCTTTTGTAATTAGAGTTTGCACACTGTTGAAGTATAAGAATTAAGTATAAGTTATATACAAGGAAGGTATATAAGAAGAGAATTGAACTGTACTTACATAGGACTGTATTTACAGTAGACTTGTATAACCGTTATAGGTTGAAGTACTGCGAGTAGCGTATTCTACTCGAAGGGTGGAAAAGGCTAGCATGATTACAGTACTTTGGAGCTATTTGCTAATAGTCGATAAATCGTCGCGAGGTATGTGATTGTTCCTATCCTCTTGAGCATGATATTTTAAAAGAATATATATATAGTACGGTAGACGTACGTGTGTTAACTGAACGTAGTTTTACGGCAATGTCTTTTGACTTAAGCCTGAATAATAAGAATCTTGAAGTATTTCAAAAGAGTTAAGAAACCTTTTTGAAAGAAGAGTAACACTTGGTTTTAAAAAGTTTTAAAAGCTTAAGAGTTATACTAGCTTTATGGGAAGTTAGGTATAACGACTTAAGAGAGATAAAAAGAATGGTTTATTGATTTTAGAAGTTAAGAGACTTGATCTTAAAAGATAAGAGACGTGACTTAATTTGAATTAACATGAATTTTGTTAAAAAGTGTGAAACCTCATTCGTGAGTAATTAGTACTTGGTTTTTAAAAGGAATCATGTTTAACTGATTTCGGAAATCAGAATAAGTATCGAACGAACCACTGCAGCGTTAATAAAGGGAAATGCATTGACTAATTAAGTATTATTAAAACCAGTAGAAACCTCCATCTGCATAGAAGCTAAGATGAGACAAAACGATATTACATTTCCTAGATCATGGCTGCTTTAATAAGATTGATTATGAACAAAAATAACCTACTCACATATAAGGCATATGTTTCTCAAATTGTTTAAAAAAGAATTATATTCTTAAGTGATTAAGACTATGAACTACGAAACCTTTCTAAAATAAGAGACTTAAGTACTTGAAATTAGGCAAACTTGAACTTATGGAAAAGAATGTTGTTACTTGATGTTGAAAAGGAAAGTGTTTTGGTTTACCTAAAAATGTGAGTCACTCTATTTTAATACTACGGGTATCGGGTGACCTTTATAAAAGAAATGGATCTTTTAAAAGGAATTTAACGTACGTAATACTTTGGGGTCAGAACCTGGACTTTGGCATAAAATAACCTTGAGTTGTGTGTAACTTGCCTATGTTTGCGTTTGATAGCCTTGTTGTGCAAGTACTGTATTTCTATACCACCGTGTCTCTCGATGGAGGGTCGGCTGATTTGTTATGAACGATTCTTCACCGAGTCCCATGAGATGGGCCGGGACACGTATTCCATCTGATTCTTCACCGAGTCCCATGAGATGGGCCGGGACACGTATTTCTTCTGATTCTTCACCGAGTCTCATGAGATGGGACGGGACACGTATTTCATCTGATTCTTCACCGAGTCCCATGAGATGGGCCGGGACACGTATTTCATCTGATTCTTCACCGAGTCCCATGAGATGGGCGGGACACGATTTCATCCGATTCTTCACCGAGTCCCACGATGGGCGGGACACGTATTTCATCCGATTCTTTCCGAGTCCCATGAGATGGGTCGGACACGATTTCATCCGATTCTTTACCGAGTCCCGTAGGATGGGCGGGACATATATTCCATACTTCACCGAGTCCTACGGGATGGGCGGGACATGTACACCACGATTCCACCTCTATCCCCGGGATGAGCCAGAGACATGTTATGCGTATAATACGGTTTATATCCGCATCGCCGGTGAGGAAGAGTTCCACGGGCATGAGGATGGCGGAGGCGTGAGTCTCGACTTAGCGTGGCTTTTATGTTATGAATCGTAGTTTTGTTATCATACATGTCTCTGTTTTATATAGTGTTATGATTTCATTTACTGATATTTCGATTTCACATACTTGGTACTGTTATCGACCTCCTTCGGGGCTGCGTTCATGCCGCAGTAGAGGTACATCGGTTGTGGATCCTCGCCATAGGATCACAGATTCGTGTTGGGAAGCCCGTTTCTCGGAGGCTTATCTTTTGGTATGTTACCACGAGTGCAGCAGAGTTCTTATGCATTCGAGTATGGCGGGGCCCCGTCCGTCATAGTTGTTGTTGTAAAACTCTTAGAGGTATGTAATCGTTGTGGCAGAGTTGTAAAAGGATAAGCTGTTGGGTTTTTATGTATATATCTGAGAAGGCTTTTGGTTGGCCTGTTTATTTATCATATCTCTTGTTTCATGTTTATGTTTTATTTCCGCTGATTTTCTCTGATGTTGTTTCACTAAGGTGCCCGGGGTAAGGCACCGGTCACTGGCCCGGGTTCGGGTCGTGACAGAAACAAAGATAAAAAGTAATAAAGCTTGTCAAACAAATCATAACTTCCACAACAATGGGTGAATTTGGGTTACTTGAAGACATGATCACTATGAAATAAATGTCATGATGAACTCTACAAAAGTATGACATGCAATCATATGATAATTTATGAGGTGTTTGACAGTCTCGTTGAAGTCACCAGTGGATATGAATCATATGATTGATTAGAATCATGGTGCGCTCGTATACCAGGAGAGATATGCATAGGTCACATGTAGTTCAATGTATTTTACACACTACAATCGACTCGGTATCAGCTTACAATCTAGAACAATTGAACTAAGGTTCACTCGTGATTCTGGAAATGATCGATAGAAGGCGTTAAATCGTATATGACGATATATGAAACATTTTCTTATCTATGGATTATGGTATTCTGGATGTCCAGCGGTTCTGGGAGAACACAGTGATGCAAACTAGACATCAGACTTGAAGAACACCAAAGCCACAAGTGGATGTGTCTTTGAAAATCCTCTAAGCAAACTTGCATCGGCCGATTTATGATGGAATCAGAGTTTATCACTTTGGACCAAGCATGAGAAGAAGTTGAGTAACTTCATGACCTCTTAGAGGATGTCCTTTATTTGGAGAAACCTGTGTCTTCGTCAGTTATACACTTTGACTAGCCAATAAGCTTTAGGGAGGGCATGGATGATGGTATCTGGACATTTTAGTCTGAGACATAATACCATTGGGAAGTTGATCATCATGGGTGTCACCTCTTTGATTATTAATCAAAGTATATAGCAGACTCTTTAACTAAGAAACTACCCGAAGATCAAGAGTTATGCCTGTTTAGGAGAATGGGCTTAAAACTCAATCAATATGAACCTTTTTGGTGGTAACCCAACCATAATGACTAGAGATCATAAGAATTTGGTCAATGGGAAAACTAAGCTGTAAAAGGTTCAGTTGAGCGCTTCGATGAAAGCAACAACACTTCAGATGATGATTTCGGTAAAGAAACATGAATCTAAAGTCGTTCCCGCGATAGACATTAAAGTGCTACATGCATAATGGGTAGTGGTTAAATTTCCAAAACCATTAATGATCTTCATCGGTTGAGGTTAGGTTTGGGTGAAACTTTTAATGGTTCCTAACACTTGTGAAGTGGGATATAACAGGATACCTTGTAGGAGACTACCTATTTAAGTATGAGGATAGGCCGCCTCAAATGAACGCACTTAAGAATCCAAGAGTGTCCACGACCACAACGAACAAAATATTAACGAAGAACAGAGTAAGGAAAGTTGTTGTGTTGGTACCATTGACTTGACTTACACTAAACACTGATTGTTCAAGACATCACATTCACCGCACAGTAAATAAGTCTGATGGTATTCAACTAAGGAAGGTTCAAAGTAGAAGCTACCTCTCCTGATGCAAAATCGGTCCGCTGAAATATTTCTAGAAAGGCACCTTATGAGTGTGCCAAAATCTTTTTCAAGAGAGGATTGTTTGAAATTTACTAATGTAGAATAAAGTTTATCCCATTATTTATGACTCAAATAATTAGGGTCTCGTATGTCAGAAGTGTGAATAGTGTAAAAATGTAATGGGTCAGAAAAGAGTTGCGGAGTCGAGAAGGGCCGCAGTGCTAATTCCGGCCCAAGTCACTAGTGTCGCGGCACTACGGTGTCTCAGCGGCTCGGCTGCGGCGCTAATTCGGCGATGCCCATGCAGAAAGTCTGAAATCGAAAATCTAATTTTGAAGACCTTTGGGTTGCCCTCAATGACATTCATTCTAGCATTATTCAGCCATTACTTTGCTGATAAATGGTTGTCATTACTTGGACAATTCATTGCCATTACATGGATGATTAAATACCATTACTTGACATTTGAAGAGACAAAATCTTACACTATAAATTGAGGTCTTTGGTTCAATTGTTAAATACTTGCAACACTTAAAAGACTTGCAACACTTGCATTCTTCACAAAATCTTCTTCCTTTTAAGAATATTTCAATACACAAATTTCTTCAAGAGAAACACTTGAGTTTTCTTTCTAAGTGTTTAGTAGTTGTTTTATCTTAGAAGACTATTGCCTATCAACATAAAATGATTTATACGGAGCAATCTTGTCTTAAAGACAGAATGCTATCGCTCGACTCAACATATTTGTGACACTTCCAAATTTAGTGTCTTTTGATTTCAGGTTATCAAGATTCAAAGAGCTCTGCGCAATTGGTACAAAGATTCAAGCATGATTGAAGAACTCAAAAGTTGTTTGTTGCCACAATTCTTGTTTGCTACAAGTTTTTTCTTTTCTAATATTTATTGTTTATCCTTTCGAAACACTTGTAATAGTTATTTACTATTCATGTACTGCTTTATATCTAACAATTTTAAGACAAGATCGTATTAGTGTTCGAAATATGTCGGCCAATAGCTGTGTGACCAAATCTGGTTATGGTTGTGGTTTTCTGATTGAAGACATATCCATTCCATCATGATATATTTGTCAACACTGGTACCCACTCAGACGTTCATCACCACAGTTCAACACTGGTACCCACTCAGACGTTCATCACAACCGTATGAGTGGGACCCCCAAACACTCGCAATACCCCTAAATATTTATAACAAATTATGCAATTTTATTGAAGTCTCAAAAAGCTAAAATGTAGCGTACCTCAATGCCAAGACGGAGCCATGAGCGATCAATCCTCAATGTGCATTTCTAACTCTTCCGGGCTCCTTATAACAAACTTAGTCTAACACATTAATAACAAGACAAGCACACAAGAACTTAGTCCTCCATCAAACATAAGACACCTACACCTCCATCCCGGGCCCACGGTGTCAAAATCCACACTTTATAACTCAAACAATCTTTAAACGTGATTACTAGGTATAACCCAAAGTTAATTTGAAAAATAACTTCATTTAGGCCCTCTATCAAAGAAACCCATATTTATAACCCTAGGTTCTTTCCCAATTAAGAAAAGGTTTCTATAATCGAATTAAACATTAAACATGGTCATTTTATCAACACAATAGCTTTCTTAGAAGAAATCAATTTTTATCCATTCCTTTTACATCATAAACTCTTGATCCTATCAATTTCAACTATCAAAAAGTCTTCAATTTATTTCTCCCATTACATGATTTACCCCAAACACTATAAACATAGAATAACAACCATAAGGAAGGAAAAATTACCTTCCATGAAATATTTTTAGGCAAAATGGATAGGGAGGCTTCTTAGGTCAGCTCTCATTTCGATACATACACTTTTGGCGAAAGATGAGATAATTTAGGGTTTTTAAATACTGTATGTCAACACTTCCGTCGTGACAAACTCAATTCCGCCGGTGCGGATGCGCACAGTGAAGAATATGACCACCGAGGTGAAGGAACTTGACACTTCGCCTCACCGTCGGGCAGAAAGACGTTCTACTGGAGCGGACTCCTCTTTTTTGCAAGGTCAGAAACTATTTACTAGGGCAGAAATAATTTTCTAGAAATACTTCACTTCAATCAATCTTATTTCCAATCCATGGGAGTTACTTAACTCATGATTCCCACTAGTAATGTCATCGGCGAATGCCTAGAGAAGAGTTATAACAAAAAAAGGGAATAGGTTGTTATATTATATATCAATTAAACAAATATTCTTCCTCGAATGGGAACAATGGGAAGTGATAGGTATGGTAGACAGAACTCAGATCCTGGTCTCATAAGAGGTTCTTATTGATTTTGCACAACAAAGGTAGGAAACATCATCACACAACATAATTATAACTCCACGTCACCAACTCTATTTTTATAGTTCAGATTCTGTTATTGACAATTTGGACTAGGCGATAAAAAACCACTCATCATACTCATAATATTAGAAAAGAATTATTCGTTCGAAAGATTTCAACTTCAAGGATTTGCGGTATTGCATCATGCTATTGGTTACACTATCGCACATCATAATGTATTATTTTATATCGGTACTACTGAGTTTGCAACACTTTATGTCCACATAAGCTCATTTTATTAGTCATCGAACAGGAAAGAATAACGGGTCGTGACGCTTCCTAAGAGTTACGTCGGGCCTGAAAGGGAGATTACACCACAAACAGACGGGACCAATGCTCATCAAGAGTAATATTTCTTCCGAATAACATCACAAACGCGGTAAACCCAAATTAGGGAACCCCACTATGGTGGAAGATTTGGGCACATGAGCGCTTTCGTGCCTGCGTTGTTATACCCCGTAGTTCCGGAGTATGTATGTGAGGACGTACGTACGAATGTTTAAACCCTAATTAGGGTAAGAATGAAAGAGTTGTTTTTCGACGGAAAATATTCCGAACCTTGTGAAGGAAATTTTACGTTTTCAATATTTTTACGATTATGGAATTTTTCCGAGTGATTAAATATTTTGGACCAATAGGAGGGCGACATGTGTCACCCCAAGAGCATGTTGGACGTTTTTTACAAGGAAGTGGGCAAGTCAAATGGTCAAAGTCTTGCATGGCATGTGTGGGACAAGTGGACAAAGGAACCTACACAAACACATCTATACCATACACATGTTTCAATCCTAACCCTTGGTTGTCCTATATAAACCCCTCTAGTTGATGAAAATCTTCCACACTTAGAACATTTCAAGACTTGAAAATATTTTCATCTCCTCCCTTGTTGCTCTCGTCCTACCCCCTTTTTCTTAACCAATGTTGTCCAAAAATTCTTAAACTTATAAGTGTTCTTCCTTAATGTATTAGGAAGATTATTAACCAAGATTTAGACAAGATTTCACACCCCTAGCCTCAAACCCCCCCCCCCCCCCCTTGGCCGAGAGTGGGCAGATTTTCGGGACAGTTTTGGACAGATTTTTAGTCAAATTTAGAAGGGAATATATCCTAGCATATTAGTAGTTTTTGGGTGTTTCAAAAGCCTAAAATGAATTTCGTCGAGTCTAGTTTCCAACTCAACAAACCGCTCATCGATATGACACTGGAGTAGAGAGTTATCGACGTTACAAGTTCAGCTGACGAAGCAGTGGCTAAAAATCTGGACAGTCACGTTTTTTTGGGC